>OY720677.1:18354215-18972170 GCA_963170755.1 Amphimallon solstitiale | reverse complement strand
ATTCATTGCATTGGAACGTGCCGGGCATTAAAATTGTGTTGGCTATACATTTGTTTTACTTTGTGTTATTTTGTGTGCTATAATGAAGTCATTATGAAACAAAAAATAAGGTAATTTCCGTTCCATAATGTATTATTAGCAACA
Organism: Amphimallon solstitiale; assembly: GCA_963170755.1. NCBI lineage: Eukaryota > Metazoa > Arthropoda > Insecta > Coleoptera > Scarabaeidae > Amphimallon > Amphimallon solstitiale. Next base: position 18,972,026 of record OY720677.1, on the reverse strand, counting down.
AAGTAAATTTTTGACCAATAATATTTTCAAAGGTGGTGTAGCAATTTATAAGAATAACATTTTGATTTTTTTCATTATACAATATTCATTTAAAATAAATTAGTGGTAACATCTATGAATTTCATTTTCTACATATAAACCCCATTTTGTTCTCTTGTCTGTAGCACCTACATTTGGCCTTTTAAACCTTTAAACCATTTTTATGGCCACTTTTAAACCTCTATCCAACGGTGTACTCGAAATTTTTATATGACGTTTCGTTTCTTTTTGGCCATCATAATATCTAATTTCTTATATGCGCCATATTGGACTTAGATACTTTCAGAAAATTTTTTTTCTAATTTCAACCATGTACTATATGTTTACAAAAGCTACTAGGATCTTATAATTTCTGCAGAAAAATAGGTTAAGCAATTTCACACTTCACTAGCTCAGTATATGGTTACACTAATGATATTTTCTCTCAGGGGCAGAAAATTAATAACAATATTCCTTCTCCAAAGTGAATGCTCTGAAGTTATCTCCAGGTCAGATAAAATAAATGAAAATACGGAAATTTCTTATAACATAATTTATTAAGATATTAAATTAAAACAAAACATATCTATTTACAAACAGATTTTTTATGTACAAAAATCAAACTCTTGCAACTCTTGTTATGATAATATGATAATAATAATAAAAAACTAAAACAGTAATTGTAATCAAAACGATAATATCAATTAAATCTGAAAATACTCTGCTAAACACATTTGTTACATACATGAATATTTAAGCTAAAACAATCAACAAATCAAAGTTTTGCTAAATGTAGTGACTCATACTGGATAATAAATAAATAAAATATCATGAATTCCCACGGTCCAAATAATATACACATTAACACATGGACTCTGTTTTGACGTTAATACTGCCCAGCGCCTTTTCTCGCTCCCGAACAGTATTTCCAAAACAAACGTACGCAAAATTGGTTAGCCAGGGCTCCGTTCTACGAGCATATTTTTCGATTCGTTGCAGACATCCTTAATGTACACAAGTACATGTCCAGCATTAATTCAATATATTTATTAAATTATTATTATGTGCTCGAATTGTTTTAAAATATTGACTCTGTTCTGATTAGTACTGCCCAGGGCCTTTTCTTGCTCCCAAACAGTACCGCCAAAACCAATTCGTTTTTCTAGGTTTAATCAAGGCTCCATACTATGAATTAATCACTTACTTAATTCATTGTACACATCCCTGACCGATTACCCAACACGTCAAATCTTAATCCACAAGCACAATAACAAAAAAAAATAATTGTGAAAGTATATTCATAAATAAAAAAAAAATTCCCAACCTCGTTTAAACTCCAGGATAAACCACCACATAAAATTCTGTTTAACACTATATACAAAAAAAATAAAAATAAACACAATTAAACTACCTTAATTCCTTATATAAATGTTCAAATTTATCCATATTAATTTAATATAAATAAACTTTTACACAAATAAATATTCTATAAACAATAAAAAAAAAATGAGGTGTGGCCACCATACGACTTTCTTATACGTATAAGAAAGCGTTTCAAATCATACAATTTTAAAAATTATTCAAAATCCTATTCTAAGTACTTCCAGTCTCTTAATAAATCTCTACAGGATACATACTTTGTGAGATATTTGCAAAAACAATGCTACTCGCTAAGAGTAAAAGTATTACTTCCGGTCCGAATTTTGAATTTTCATTTATACAAAAAATATTCCAAATCGAACTCTAAATACTTTTGTACTCTTGACAAATATATATAAAATGCATATTTTACGAAATATTTGCAAAAATCCCTAATCGATAAGAGTAAAAGTGTTACTTCCGGTCCGAATTTTGAAATTTCATTTATACAAAAAATATTTCAAAGCCAACTTTAAATACTTTTGTACTCTTAATAAATATATATAGAATGCATATTTTACGAAATATTTGCAAAAATCGCTATTCCATAAGAGTAAAAGTGTTACTTCCGGTCCGAATGTTGAAATTTTATTTATACAAAAAATACTTCAAATCCAACTCTAAATGCTTTTGTACTCTTGATAAATATATATAGATGCATAATTTACGAAATATTTGCAAAAATCGCTAATCGATGAGAGTAAAAGTGTTACTTCCGGTCCGAATTTTGAAAAAACTTTTATACAAAAGGTATTGAAAATTAAGTTCTAAATTCTTTTATACTCGTAACGTACCTGTCTAAAAAGCATGACTTGCGAAATATTCGCAAAAAACTGATTTCCGATAAGAGTGAAAGACCTACTTCCGGTAGGAATTTCGAAAAACTTTTTAAATAAAATTCTGCTGATTTTAATTTTGAGTATATATGAATTCTTTACAAATTTGTTTAAACTTAGTAGTTGACGAATAATTGGCAAAATTCGAGGGAGATTATATGCGTAAATATAAAATTTGGAATTGATACCTATAGCGGTTTGACCGCTATCGTGGTCACACACACAGAGAGACAGACACACACACACACACAGAGAGAGAGAGAGAGAGATTTTTTTAAAACCACTTTTTCGGCATCAGGGGACATCAAAACGTAGACATCTGCAAAAATCTCGAGGTCGAAAATGTTCATCATCACAATACTTCTTTATACTACGTATAAGAAAGTAAAAATAAACTTAATACTTTTGACCTTCTACAGATTTGCAAACGTAACGTGTCTATAATTATATCCAAATCTAAAATAAATTCTTTCATTAAATATAAAAACAAAACTATTACAATTACTTAAATGTTTCACCGTAACGCATAGTGTGATACCATCGCGTGTTAAAATAAAACATTCTAGTTCCCCGAAAATATTTGTCTCTCTTAAAATATTTATAAGTTTTGTCTATGCGAAATTATTCTAAGTTATCAAAATAAAGTTAATTCATAAAAATATTACAAGTTACAAGTTATTATTAAATATATCGGAAAATATTATTCCCAATTTATTGAAAAATATTCTAAGTTATCTATCTAATTCTCGCGTTTTGCCCTTATAGTCCAGTCGAATTAGACATGAAATCAAGTATGTTCTATTCTGGAATATGGTTTTGTCGGCGATTTTTTTATAGGTACATTTGACCCCCACGAACATACCCTGAAAAATGCCAAAAGCTTAAGGTCCGGGTTTGACCGTGAGAAATTGTTAAACAATTGAAAAGTGACATTTTCCGGTTAAACTTTTTTCCTGTAGGTTAAATGTGAAAACTGTCCGTACAAAAGTTGTTCGCCCCATCATTCTCTAAAAAACAAGCCATTGCACGATCGATTATCATTATTTGTTTAGCTGCAAAATGCATAAAACCATGGCAATTTGGATTTTTTATTTTTTGCATTCAATCGCTGAATAATCAACGTATGGCTTTGAACCTCATGGTGCAGGCAATATAAAATGTCCCCCAGAGAACAGTGCAAAGTTCACTCACCTGTGTTGTATAGTTGAGCTACAATAAGCGACAGGCTATAATTCCTAAATTAGCTGTCCCTTCCTTGCATATTGTCGCACATGGTTCAAAAAAATCATGGTTTTAATTCATTGAGAGTACTTTCCGAAAATGGAAAAAAAAAATTTTTTTCTCAAAAATTGCCATTTTTTTGGAGGTTCGAAATTATTTGCTTATAAACAAATGAAATATCTCCGACAATTGACATATTATCGTAAATATTATAGTAGATTCTGCTTCCTTTCTCTTCAACGGGTAATTTGAGACTAACTTTATACGAATATCTTGATTAGAACTGGAGATAACAACGTTCTAGTTTTATTACGTTTATTATAGTTCTGGTGGATATTTAAGAAAAAGAAAATATCAAATTTCTCTCAATACCTCAAGGAATCGCCGTGAATTTTTTCAGATTTGTAGGAGCATTCTATGTAAGTCAAAGAAATTAATGAAGTTCGGCGCGCGCTGGCGGTGGGAAAAATTGTGACCGGGGGGCGTGGTGGGGTAAGCCCGAGGCTCCGCGCGCCGCCCGGAGTTATATATTTATTAAATAACGGCGAGTAGGGCTCGGCGCGGGCGGCGCGCCGAGCCTCTGGCTTACCCCACCGGTCGCAATTTTTCCCACCGCCAGCGCGCGCCGAACTTCATTAATTTCTTTGACTTACATAGAATGCTCCTACAGATCTGAATAAATTCATGGCCTTGAGGTATTGAGAGAAATTTGATTTTTTTTTTCTTAAATATTCACCAGAACGATAATAAACGTAATAAAACTAGAACGTTGTTATCTCCAGTTCTAATCAAGATATGCGTATAAAGTTAGTCTCAAATTACTCGTTGAAGAGAAAGGAAGCAGAATGTACCATAATATTTACGATAATATGTCAATTGTCGGAGATATTTCATTTGTTTATAAGCAAATAATTTCGAACCTCCAAAAAAATGGCAATTTTTGAGAAAAAAGAATATATTTTTTATATTTTCGGAAAGTACTCTCAATGAATTAAAACCATGATTTTTTTGAACCTGTGCGACAATATGCAAGGAAGGAACAGCTAATTTATGAATTTTGGCTTGTCGCTCAACTATACAACACAGGTGAGTGAACTTTGCACTGTTCTCTGGGGGACATTTTATATTGCCTGCACCATGAGGTTCAAAGCCATACGTTGATTATTCATCGATTGAATGCAAAAAATAAAAAATAAAAATTGCCATGGTTTTATGCATTTTGCAGCTAAACAAATAATGATAATCGATCGTGCAATAGTTTGTTTTTTAGAGAATGATGGGGCGAACAACTTTTGTACGGACAGTTTTCACATTTAACCTACAGGAAAAAAGTTTAACCGGAAAATGTCACTTTTCAATTGTTTAACAATTTCTCACGGCCAAACCCGGACCTTAAACTTTTGGCATTTTCAGGGTATGTTCGTGGGGGTCAAATGTACCTATAAAAAAATCGGCGACAAAACCATATTCCAGATAGAACTTAATTTAATTCGACTGGACTATTATATTAACGTATATCTTAATAAAAAAACTTAGACATGGTCGAAACCGGCTATCTTTCCACTTCCAAAAATGCATGGCTACACAGCTGCACCTTTCGGTCAAGTGATGTATTACTTATTTAAAAATGTAAACAAACATCTATTTCAATGTCGACTTGTTTACGTCAAATTACAATGTACAAAAATTTTTAAAGACATCAATATCTAAATGTTAGAAATAGTTATTACGTCATTTACAATATATAATCTAAGTATTTATTGCCATTTATGTGTTACACGTTCGTAATTGTTGATAGCATATATCGAATATAGGTACTTCGAGCCAATCCATTGAACGGTCTCCGACATCACACCTTTTCCCCACTGAAGTTACGGAAAACACTTTGTTGTGAATATTTGCTTGATATATACGTCATATTCTGAAATCTTAACTTAGTACATAAATATCTATATACAAAGGAGATAGTTTGATTTTGTTTGGGACTTTTATAAATTAAATAAAACTAAATTTAATCAAATTAAATTTTAAAAGTGATCTGGAGAAAACTTGTTTACAATTCAATTCCAGACTCAGGATTACTGCAATATGTATTTAAATAATTTTTACACTTCATTTGTAAAGAAGAAATAACATTTTCGTTCATGAGAATTTTAAAGAAGTGTTTATTTTGCAAACATATCTTACTCCCTTCTTTTTCTTCTCTCTCTTTTTCGCCCGCCTTCACTGTGCGGTTGTGTCTGTATTTGTTTGTCCACGATAGAGACTAAACGGCTAAAGCTTTCAATATCAAACTGATATCTTATTAGGTTTTCATAGAAATTGGTAGAACGGTTTACTTGCAGTTATAGTAAAAAAATTAAATTTTGTCAATATCTCGTCGACAAAAGAACAGATATTTCTAAAAAATATACGTATACAAAAAAAAATTTGAGAAAAATTATACAAAATAATTTGCAGAAAAAGTTGCCATAAGTGAATGTATTACTCAAAAAAGAAAGAAGATAACGGTTAATGCTTTTGACTACTTGCTAAAAATATATAACATAAGAAGATAACAAGACACTCTAATATTCTGACATTCTGGAATCTGTTGACTTTATCCTGTGACTATTAAATTAATTTATAATAATAAAAAAATATTTTTATATTATTATTTTCTGTGCAAGTGTTATAGGTTTTATAAATGCTTTGGCATTAATAGAATTTACTAAGAAAAGGAATTGTCATCTCTGGCTCGATATTATTCAAGACGTTTAAAGAGTATGTACACCTCCTTCGTAGCCTATAAGCGTATGAGAACGGATTCAGGAAACTCGGTGTGTAGTATATGCATGGTCAATTTTACTATTATACACATGTTTGTTACATTTCCCACAATTGTGTGGTTGTTACATAGAAGCATGTACGAAGCCAACAAGAACACGATAATAACGCCGAATTATGTAAATTAAAAAGTAAAAATGTAATCATTAAGGGTTTCTATCAGCACCGAAAATGTATAAGTACGCGAAACCATCAATTCTTTTCGCGTAAATAACACTTCCAATACGTCTGTCGATTGTATCTATAAATAGGTACCGACATAGGCAATATATAAATTTACGTAAATGATATTTAATGAACCCAAATGAATCTGAGGTCATTTGTTTAAGTACTTTATAAATATTTGTTATTATAAATTTACTTAATGTAAAAAAACTGCATTCCGGTCCTAGTATGTACGGGATGAATTTACTAGTTGTACAGTCATACAGAAATTATTTTATTATTAGATGGTAATTTTTCACTGATTAAAGAAAAATACCACCTTATTCGGAGTATGAAACTTATCTGTCACAATTTTCCAAATTGTTCTTGGAATTTATTCCTAATTGGTCGGACCAAAATTACCTGCTCCCTCGGTGTTCTGCTAAGCTAAAGGATTATTCATGATTAGACATCACAGTTGTTCATTACAATGGAGATGGAGATAGTAGTGTATATAGTAAAATAACAAATACCAAGCCATACGGACCAAATTTTTATGTAGAAAAAATTGAATGCAGAAACCATATTTTTCCCAACTATTGCAATGAAATCAAAGAATTTGCTAAATGGACCAAACTCAGTCCTAAAATACTGTGTTTGTTTCGCCATATTTTGCAGTTTCGTGCAGGAATAATTGGCTCTGTAAAATTCAGAAAAAAGAGGGTGTCTTCTGGTGAAAAAATATGCGATTTGAAAAATGACATTTTGAATGGACCAAAACGTGTTTCTGGTTGCCATGATCAATGTCCGGCATATTTCTGTAATGGCCCAAAAACTGACGAAGAACATTTATGGATAGAATTTAGAAATAGTGAGGTCTTCTCTGATTTTAATAAACATTTAACAAGAGTGCCTAATAATGCTTCCAGTATATTACACGATGTTGACCCGAATACGGCAGAATGTTTTAACAGTATTGTTAATAAAATGATTGGTGGGAAAAGAGTAAATTTTTCTAAAGGGGGATCTTACCAAAATAAAACACTTGTAGGTGTTGCAAATTTTAACAATAATCGTCCATTTTTCTATGAAGTTCAAAAAAAAATTAGTAAAATTGGAAGCTTTTAAGCAGTTTCGGCAAAAAGAAAATTATTAACCAAGCTGATTCCGATTACGGCACACACACTTACTGTTGACGATTTAAGTGTAGATGAATTTCAAAGCATTAAAAAAGAGTTTTTGATTAATATTGAAAATACCAATTGTGAAACAATTGAAGAAAATTCTCGGAGACAATCTTTAAATCCAAAATGGCTACAAGAACGTATGTATCGATTAACTTCCAGCAATTTTGGAAAAATTTGCAAGCTTCGACCAATCAGTTCGACTGCATCGCCGTGAAACATTTAATTTATAATACAAATAATAATAATAATAATATCTTTATTGTCATAAATTCAAAAGAACATTGACATTGTCATTAAAAAAAATACACAGATCAGGTACAATATATAACACTTGTCAAACTATAAAATCGTTAATGCTGTAGAAGGCTCCTTCCAACAGATAAAGTTTTAATTGCTTCTTAAATGCACTGAGATTTGTACCGCTTAGCGACTTTAAATTAGCCGGCAATGCATTATAAACCTTTACCGCCATGTACCTCGGAGATCTTTCATAAAATTTGGAGTGATGTAGCGGGACAGAAAAGTCATTATTATGACGCGTCACCATAGTGTTGTAGATCTGATTATTGCGCTTGTATTTATCTGTATTTTTGAGCAAGAAGATAATCAACTCATAAATATATAACGAGGCAACCGTCATTATATTCATTTCCCGGAACAGAGGTCTGCAACTACTACGTGAGGAAACACCCCTCATGGCTCTTAACATACGTTTCTGAATAATGAAAATGTCGTTAAAGTATGTAGATGATCCCCAGAAAATGATCGCATATCTTAAACGTGACTCGATACAACCATAATAGAATAATCTCATGCTCTCCAAAGAGACAACCCTACTCAGCATACCAATAGCATACAACATGGGATTCAATTTTTTAGATAGACCCACGCAATGCTCACCCCAACGCAGACACCTGTCCACCGTCAAACCCAGAAAGACGGACGACTCACTCTCCGTCAATGATTTGCCCCCCAAGCTCAAACACAAACGGTAATCCAAATTTTTAGTTTTGGAGAAGGTGACAATATTTGTCTTATCTGCATTAAGAATGAGACGGTTTTTTAATGACCAGGACTGCATATCAGCAATCACACGCGATGCCAACACAACGAGCTCCTCCTTACATTTAGCTGTTATTACACATGAAGTGTCGTCCGCGTACTGTGTAATAGTACAATAGCTCATGTGATTCTGTAAGTCACTGACATAAATTAAAAAAAGAGTAGGGCCGAGAATGGATCCCTGCGGTATGCCCCTACCCACAGACGCCAATTTGGAAACATTGCTCTTAATTGTGTCGCCCACCCTGCCAACAATTGCGGTAACGTGAGATCTACCACTGAGATAAGATCTGAATAAGTCGAGCGCCGCCCCCCTAACGCCATAGCGTTCCATTTTATACAACAGGATATCATGATCCAACAAATCGAATGCTTTAGTCAAATCAAGAAACATTCCCACCGCATAACAATCACTATCGACCGCACAATATAAAGAGTCTAATACATTATACATAGCGTCTTTCGTGGATTTTCCAGATATGAACCCAAACTGGGCCGAGTTAATTATTTTACATTTGATCAAAAATGATTGCAGACGCAAGTTAATTACTTTCTCGAAGATCTTACTGAATGCTGGCAATAGAGATATAGGCCTGTAGCTAGCAACATCGCCACTAGATTTACCCTTCTTCAAACACGGTATCACCTTAGCGATTTTCAATCTGTTCGGAAATATTCTGTTGACTAGTGATAGGTTGATTAAATAAACCAAAGGTTCCACTATATGGTCAATGACCAGAGATAATAAACAGTATGGAATATCATCCACACCGCTAGACTTCTTAGCAGACATTTCCCTAATAATCCTTCCAACTTCCAATGCATCAGTCGGTTCAAGAAAGCAACCGATAGCATTTGGCCCGATACTCACATGCCCCGCTCCAGCATCAGAACACAGCCCCGTGGCTGAGCCACTAAAATAAGTATTCAGTAAATCAGCCACAAGTGATGGGTCAGTGATAATTTCCCCCTCCCCATCGCAAAGCTGAGTTTCCCTATTTTGCTTCTTTTTTGTTTCTCTGTTAATGATATTCCAAGCAGTGCCCAGTTTATCGCTAGAAGAGCCAATTAGCCCACTATAATAATCGCGCTTTGTATCACTAATTAGTTGGTTGTAACGTTCTTTGCTCATTTTATAACAGTTACTTAAGTATTCGTCATTATGTGTTTTAGACAATATATATAAATCTTTTAGATTACTGGCCATCTGTCGCAGAGTGCTATTATACCACGGGATGTGAGTGCTTGATCTAGTTTTACATCTTTTTAGTGGAAAAGATTCATTGAAGCAGTAAAGAAACGTATCATAGAAAACATTGAAACCAAGATCCAATTCCGCGGTCTCGAACACCCCCCTCCAAGACTCATTTGACAACATGAACTGAAAAGTCGCCCTACTGCCGTCAGTGAAACACCGCCTTTCAGAGAACAATGGAGGCTCGACAGTGTCCTTACACCGACAATCCATCGACAACAGCTGATAACAGTGATCCGAGATATCCTCATCACCCACCCTAACACTCAACTGTGATGCGTCAATATTTGCAAACACATTATCAATCAATGTAGAAGTCAAAAAAGTCGTTCTGGTGTTATCCTGAACAAGGGGGATCATACCAAACGACGCAAATAATTCCACAACACTATCAGACAATCTGTTTCCCGCATTAAAGTTAATATTAAAGTCTCCACACACGAACATTAGATTTTTCAAAGGGTTGCCAAATTCAAGAATCTGTAGCAGCTTTTCCCGAAAAACGCATAAATCGCCCGAAGGTGCCCTATATACACAGATAATAAGTATACGTATCCCATTTGTTTTAATAACTATACCGCAATACTCGAAATCTTTTTCTATCGGGTTAACATCGCAAATCAGTGGCATAGCCCCAACACCATCTTTGGCAAGCACTAAAACCCCACCACCCCTGTTTTTCGTTCGACAAAATGCATTCACTAAACTATAATTTGAAACACCCAAATATTGTAATTCCGGATCCACAAGCCAATGCTCAGACAAACAAACTATCGGTGGGTACTTTAGAGACTGAAAAAGCAAATTTAATCTATCCACTTTATACTTAACACTACGTACATTTAAATGAAAAACACCCAGCATTATGCAATCCTTACTGCATTCAGTATTGATTGAAAATTTGACCCCCCCACGTTTGTATCTCGCTTATTCGAAGAAGCCTCCACAGCACCAACATCGGGTACAATATATATCAAATTACTAAACCTATTGCTACATGAAACAGCAGAAGCATAGTCATAATTTACAATAATAATTAAAATATTAAACGCGGCGCAACATTACAACATGGCGTTGTCCGTGACGCAACAGCTCGCGGACTTTTTGAAAATATGTACAATTTACACCTGAAAGAATGTGGCATGTTTATTCATCCACAATATAAATTTTTGGCTGCCTCTCCAGATGGTCTTATCGATCAAGATGCTATTTTGGAAATAAAATGTCCATACGCTGCCCGAAATATGGACGTAGAAAATACAGTAAAAAGCAACATAATTAGCTACTGTTCCATCGAAAATAATAAAGTTACGCGAAAAGAAAATCATAGTTATATGTACAAAATTCAGGGTCTCTTGGAAATAACAAAACGTATAATGCGGAAGATTAACGATGCTCGAGGTACAGAAGGTAGTATTGACGCTTACGTGTCTGGTGGGGGAGACAAAATATTTGCAAAAAAACTGTACAAACACATTTTAAAAAGAGTTATGAATCGAAAACTAAAAAAAAAAGAAGGAGAAACGACCAGATTACTTCAACCAGTTACGGATGTAAAAACCCCATCCTGAGGTAGTCTCGGGCGTATATAATCGTTTATCAAACGATGGTGAGACGCGAGTTTGTGGTAGGAGAAGGAGCAGTAGCACAAAGACGACTTCGAATCGATCGACACTTCAGCCTTTCAAGGCTATTAATCTACGTGTGTCACCACACGGTGTTTTCAAACGCTGAACCTCGAGAGATAAGATGTTGTTTGCCTTTAAAACAGCAAACATCGACTTGGTCGGGACGTGCGGAAGGAACGTTTCTGAATATATGTAGTACCGGTCTCGGTCACGACGACGGCGGTGGCGTATATGTGTGATGTTCCAGATCATATTTGAAGTATTGAAACGTTAATAAAGAAACAAGATTGATCGTTTCGCGCTTTAAGTTTTTAATAATAACGGGAAATTGAAATTTTATTGATTTTATTCAAGGCAAATATCGTAATGGTTTAATGATAGGCGTATACAGACTGTGCAGGAAGAAACAAAGCAGGTTCCAAAAATGTGCTTTATTAATGAAATATATAACTTTTTTAAGGATATCCTATTATTTATGAGTGCTTTTAAAGCATGCACTACTTCTGCAAGAAATTATATGATAATCGTACAGATAAATCCGAGCCAAATGTATTGTGTATTTATGTTTCGGAATTTTAGTTCTTTTTATTTTCGAATGAGCTGTATATTTCTTCTCGAATTATTTTTATTTTTCGCTGGGAATAATTAGGTTGTTTTCTTTATTTTTATTAATTACGAATTAACAAAATCTGCTTTCCATTTATTTTTATTTCGAGTTTTTATTATGGTAGCGTCCCCTGGCGTTGAACAGAGTTAACGCTAGTAGATATTTTGATTGTTATTATTTTCCGGGTTAATTTCTTCTTGGTTTTAAGGTCTATCTCGTATATTTTATGTTTAATATATTTTTAATTATGTTTTCCCTTTCGATCTTGCTAATTAGAAACTCTTTTGTGGTTTATAATTACAAACGATTTAATTGAAGTTAGATAGATGGTACCTTCTCGCGTTAAGTATTACGCCTCGTCGCACGCATGTTGTGCATTGGTTGAGTGTGACATATCTTCTTTCGTACTTTGATCGTATCGTTTGACGAGGTTGGAAGCAGCTGATTTATGCCGCTGTATTCCCTGGAGGTGTCTGGTATACAATATTTTTTATGTACCCCCATAGAAAAAAATCAAGTTTGGTCAAATCTGGCGATATAGGTGGCCAACTAATGGGACCGCCCTGGTCCCATTAATTGGCCACCTATATTCGAAGATAGATGGATCGGCCACGGCGGCCGATCCATCTACCTTCGAATTCTTGATTCAAATAGTGTCGGACATTAAGTGCAAAATGTGCTGGAGCACCGTTGTGCTGAAGCCACATATTTTCTCTTAGAACCGGAGAAACGTTTTGCAGAAGCTGAGGCAAGTCATATTGCAAGAAATTCAAATATTGCGTACCATTTAAATGTCCGTGAAAGAAATATGGTCCAATTATAAAGTTGCCCATAATACTAGCCCAAAAATTTATAGTCCATTGCCTCTGCTTATCAATCGCTCTTAATGTTCTTGGATTGTCTATTGCATAATGATGAAGATTATGATGGTTTGGGCTACCACTCTGAGTAACGGTCGATTCGTCAGTAAAAAATACTTTTTGGAAAAAGTTAGGTGTTATCCTTTCAATTTCTAATCCCCATTCGCAAAACGTCCTTCAAGTCTCAAAATCAGGCCCCAACAGTTCTTGATGAAAGGAAATACTGTAGTGATGATATTTATTTATTTTTAAAATCTTGCTAACAGTAGATCGTGGTATATTAGTTTCTGTTGATATTTTGGTCGAACTAGTAGAGGGCTCCTCAATTACCGATAACAAGACTTTCATTTTATCTTCATCACTTGTCCTCTTTGTCCTTTCGAGTTTTTCATAACTCACATTTCCTGTTCTAATGAATCTTTCCTTAAGTTTTTCCAAACTTGTAACTGAAGGTTGTCTTCTGTCAGAATAGTTTTGCGCATAAATTTGCTTGGTTAATAGACAATTCTTTTGGGCAGATCCCATAATAAAAATCATGTCAACGAGTTCGTTGCATTCAAACTGCATATTGACTTAACTAAAAACCGTAATAATAATGGCAAGCAACATATATACAAGAAAAGGACGTACCTACCCACTAATCCAATCAATAAATAACACAATGACAATACTATACGCAGAAACTTAAAAAAATCACTCATATTACACCTAATTAACAGCAACAATAAGATTTTAATTTTTGACGTTTATTTGTTTTTGTTTATCAAATCGTTTACCCAGTACACTAATTCGAACTGAAAACAAATAATTTAGCGGTTTGTAATGAAAAATTAAAAATAACTTCGAAATTATTGGGTTTGAGTATAGGACAAAAATTAAGCGCAATTAACGCATCATTCGAAAAATGTAATAATATACGGGGCGTTCCATTTGAAAAAACCAGTAAACGCTCTTTGATAATAGCCAAATTGATTGCATCGTAACAAACACCCTGTATAATAAAATGAATGTTTGATTATTTTGTAGGTTCAACACATCCCTTGGCTGCATACTCACTAAATAATTTTGTCTTAGATAATCGTAATACTACCGCATACAATTATTATGGTAAACATTGTCGCGACCATTTTTTTTTATAATTTTCGTTAATAACTCAACAATGCGTCATCCAAAACCAAAATCCCAGATATCGATGAAAACACAAATTAAAGTAGATAAGGAAAAACAAAAGATATACTGGGTGTTTCATTAAAAAAAAATTCGAATGTGTGCCATGTAAACGCATCAGCCTGTATAATTCAAATTATTTTCAAAATGTGTGTTTTTTCTTACTGTATCACTTTTATAAAATAAATTTCTTCAGTACTATTTAATAACGCCTATATTGGACTTTTACGCACTAAGGAGCAACCCTGTATAATAATATTATAAATTTTAAATATGCATATGAATGGTATTTTTAAAGTTAGAAACCAAAAGATATATTTCTTAGAACTATTTTTCCTAAATGTTTGTCTATTTATAAATTAAGCGCTAGTTTGGTAAGCTAATGTATGTATTGAAATGTTTATGTTTTAAAAGATTAAAGACGCCAAGTGTATATGTTTATCGTGTTAAACGTGGCATAAAGGTGTGAAAACTTTAACTAGAATACATGGACACAGGAGAGAAGGAAGTAGTAGGTGAGCCTCTGGTAGAGTGAATATAGAGGGAATATGTAAGTCGATTTGGGGCCTTCGCGCGGTTTGCAGCATCTTAAATCTCTCCCAAACCGCCTATACTAGTACCTATATATGTATAAAAAGTAAATCGACATACACGTACCGGTCGACATTGTATAGTTTGCTGTTTGAACCTTAAAAGTAGTAATCAAATGGGTTCCTTGTTTACATAAAAATCTACCGCCAAAGAACTGTTAAAGTTGTTCAGTTTAACAATATCTTCCATACGGTTCAAATGAGCCGGTTCCGGGACCAGGCTCACAATGAGGAGCTGAACCGAGTGAGCCGAGTCAAAGAAAGGAACCGTTTTGCCCACCTCTAATAGAGACGAAATAAAATCCGAGAATGATAAACATATTTAATAAATTGTTTTAGATATAATAATATTTCAGTATTTGTAAATTGCTTGTCAATGTTGTTTAAAAATATTATTTGCAATGTATATATGTATCAATCTGGGCGTAGTTTGCTTTCTTATTGCTTACGTTGTTACTATTAATATAAATACTGTACGGCGGTAGAAGGCAAACAGTATATGACGTAAAAGTGGTAAAAGTAATAAATCACATTGAATATTTCAGTATTAATGGCTCTAGGATGTTATTTTAGTAATGTGTTTGTTCAAATTAAGATTTAGGTTATTTTGTGTATACTTTTTCTTGTGTTTGTATTAATATATGAAAGAAGATCGGCTTCTAATACAAATATTATTTAAATTAATATGAATTTGTTTTATTTAATGTTAATAATTAATGCCCTAGGATTATTTATTTTTAATATCGTTTAACTTGGATCGTCCTGAGAAAATTAGCTAGTCCGGTGAACGATTCAATAATTTTATATTATTTTATTTTATTTAAATAGTATTAAAAATTGAAGGCGTTATTAGTAAATTTAGTTGTTCCTCTTCATTACTGCTCAGTAACGGTAGCGCATTTTCAGGGTTCCATTTCAATATGGCGCCCAACGTGGGGCTATTATATTACGTTGTTAATTAATTTTACAGGTGCCTCTACACATGTCGTACACCGTATTGCATGAAATAATTTCCAGATCAGCTTTAAAATTGTTTTTATTAAAAAATAAGTATAGCTTTTAATAGTTTCTCTTGGTTTGGTAGCACTCGAATTGCAAAGATAAGCATTTGATCTGATACATTATGCATATTAACTAATCTAGTATTATTGATCAAAGACACATCGCTAACCATGACAACATCAATCAGAGTGCTGTACAACACGTGACTTTGTTTGGTTGACCCACAATTTGCGTTAAACCATATGTCACATAACGAGTACAATTTCTGAACCATAGTTTCACATTTATTAAAAAGATTTTACATTAAAATCACCCAAGCACACAACCTTATCCGCTGTCTGAATAATCTCGCAAATAACGTTTCTAACAAATCCATAGATGCCATTGCAGCTTATTGAGGTAGTCTATTGATACATCCAACAGAGTGTGTTTCATTGTGCAGGTTTATTGATTCAAAAGTATCAATATTACTGGAATAGGCAATTTGATACTAACTAGAGTTCCGGACATGTAAAATAACGCATTTTTTCCACTGTTTATAGCGGCTTTCAACGTTTGTTTTCAAAATTTATTTCTTCAGTTTCAACTGCAAATCTACTTTTGGTAGTAAAAATGCTATACGGACTTTCTTTTCGAATTTCAGTTTCTTCAAAGTGAAGCCAATTTATTTTATTGTTGAGTATATATATATTTTTGTTGACAATAGCTATTTTTATTTCTTATGAAGAATAAGAGCTTCTTCTGCAGGATCTCATGATATTGATGTAGTCTTCTGGGGTATACAATATTTGCTACAACTTTAGAACACATCAATGTCACTAATATCCGTGTCATTGGGTAGACAGCTGTTTCAGATAGTTAGAAAAACGCTAAGTAGAACCCATCTCTTCGAAAATTTATGCAGACTCTCAAGATGGCCTAACAGAAGCATTATTTTCAATTAGCGTTTCTGAAGTCGAAAGCAAAACAGAACAGAAAATACTTTTCGGTATTCAATCAAACATTTCGACACCCTCGATCATTACTAATACTTAAATTTAAGATCTTTCCAATACAAACAACCAACAAAACAAATTTAAAATACCACTCCAAACATTCCACCCTCTGTTTGTGAACAACAATCCAATTATGGTATGATAATGAAGTCGAGAATAAATTACTTGGATTCTCCACATTCTACGTTTTTCTCAGATCGCTTCCATTTAGAAACTTTTTCACATTTGCAGTACAATGTGTAGATTAGTCAGTTATTAATTATTGCAACAAATACCTTTACTACAATCACAAGGTCTGTTCAAAAAGTACTCTTCCATTTTAATAATTACAGCAATTCATTTTGCCCCTCAATTACAGTAATAACTCAGAGCACTGCCATTATAAAACACAAAAATTAATCAAAGCAATAACAAAGCACAACATTCCTGTTTCGATTGAACAGAGGTAGAGTCGGAAAAAGCAATTAAGACATCCTTCAAACCGAAAATCTCCATCACCCCATGAAAACTTCTTCATTCTCGCTTTACGTGTACAATAAATAATGCCGAGAGCTGTTGAATGACATGGCCAACGCGATACAGTAGTAACTGGGTGAGAGTAAAAAAAAATGATAAATGATTCGCTGGAAACTGATGACGCCGCGGGATGTTATTTGGCTCTGTAGTGGTGTGCGCGAAGTAGACAGGACATAGCGATTTAAAGAGTAGGAAATATGAGTGATGATCCTTTCACATCAAACATTTAACCGGCATTGATGGGTATCTATGGAATATTCTAAACCTTTAATAAATACGTGCATATACTTAGATAATATACAAGGAGTATACAATACCACTAACTTCAATGTCCACCATCGATTTTACTTTATTATTAAAGTTAGACATTAACAAATATTTGCTAATTTAACAACAATTTTTAATCCTCACATGGGACTACAAAGTTGGTAAAAAATGAGGTGTGGCCGCCAAACGACTTTCTTATACGTATGAGCGTTTCAAATTATAGAATTTTAAGAATTTTTTATACAGAAATAATTCAAAATCTTATTCTAAGTGTTTATATTCTCTTAATAAATCTCTATAGAATGCATACTTTGCAAGATATTATCAAAAAAGTGCTACTCGCTAAGAGTAAAATTGCTACTTCCGGTCCGAATTTTGAAATTTCATATATACAAAAAATATTGAAAATCCAATACTTTTGTATATATAGAATGCATAATTTACGACATATCTGCAAAAAATCGCTGTTCGATAAGAGTAAAAGTGGTACTTTCGGTCCGAATTTTGAAATCTTTTTTAAACAAAAGATATTGAAAATTATGTTTTAAATATTTTTTATACTCGTAACGTACTTGTCTAAAAAGCATGATTTGGGAAATATTCGCAAAAAACTGATTTTCGATAAGAGTAAAAGACCTACTTCCGGTAGGAATTTCGAAAAACTTTTTAAATAAAATTATTCTCAATTTTAATTTTAAGTACATATTAATTCCTTATAAATTTGTTTAAACTTAGTAGTTGAAGAAATATTGGCAAAATTCGATTTTCTCACTGAAGTAAACTGCTACTTCCGGTCTACCGATTTTACTGAAAAACTAATAAGATCTCAATAGGGAGATTATAGACGTAAATACAAAATTTGGAATTGATATATCCAGCAGTTTGACCGCTATTGTGGTCACAGACACACAAACAGACACACAGACACAGACATGTTTTAAAAACCACTTTTTCGGTATCAGGGGACTTGAAAACGTGGACATCAGCAAAAATCTCGAGGTCGAAAATTTTCATCATCACAATACTTCCTTATACTAGGTATAAGAAAGTAAAGTGCTACTCGTTAAGAGTAAAAGTGCTACTTCCGGTCCATATTTTGAAATTTCATTTATACAAAAAAACATTGCAAATCTGACTCTAAATACTTTTACATTCTTGATAAATATATACAAAATGCATAATTTAAAACATGTCTGCAAAAATTCGCTATTCGGTAAAAGTGTTACTTCCGGTCTGAATTTTGAAATTTTTTTTATACAAAAGATATTTAAAATTATGTTTTAAATACTTTTATACTCGTAATGTACCTGTCTAGAAAGCATGATTTGCGGGATATTCGCAAAAAACTGATTTTCGATAAGAGTAAAAGACCTACTTCCGGTAGGAATTTTGAAAAAAAATCTTAATACAATTTTTCTCAAATTTAATTTTGAGTACATTTGAATTCTTTATAAATTTGTTTAAACTTAGTAATTGACGAAATATTTGCAAAATTCTATTTTTTTACTGAAGTAAACTACAACTTCCGGTTTACCGATTTTACTGAAAAACTAATCAGCTCTCAAGAGGGAGATTGTACACGTAAATACAAAATTTGGAATAGATATCTACAGCGGTTTAAGCGCTATCGTGGTCATACACACACAGAGAGAGAGAGAGAAAGAGAGAGAGAGAGAGAGAGAGGGAGGGAGGGAGGGAGAGAGAGAGAGAGAGAGAGAAATTTTTTAAACCACTTTTTTGGTGTCAGGGGACTTCAAAACGTGGACATCTGCAAAAATCTCGAGGTCGAAAATTTTCGTCATCACAATATTTCCACCCTAGTTCCACCCTACGAGTATGTCTTTTTCAACTCGTCGGACGCAACCCGAACATACATCACAATGTGCTCACTCCTTAAGGAATATATATATAAATAAAATTTATAGAAATAAAATAATGTTTTTGCATATTCAATAGACTAACTCAGCCCTGATTAGTTCTGCCTGGTGCCTTTTCTCGCTCCCAAACGCAGTACCACCAAGACCAATTCGTGTCTTTCAAATTCACCAGGACTCCATGCTATGAATTAGATAACGACATAATTCATTTCACACATTCCTGATATATTATTCAACACGTTAATATTGAACACCCAAATACAACAAAAATATACTTGATACACATATAAAAAGAAATAATATATACATTAAAAATAAACTTTACCTTTCTCGTGAAATTCCAATACAAAAACACCACTACAAACAAAGAATTTGGTACGCCACTATACACACATTTATAACAAATACTATCTAATCACCTTAACTCTTCGTACATGGTTTCAAATTCATCCATAATAAATTTCAAACTTGTTCACTTATATAAATCCTATATACACATAAAAGAAAATTATTAATTTCAAATCCCTTTTAAAGGATAAATAAATTTAAAAGAAAAGTAAATTATACGAAAATGAAATGATTATGCTATCCAAAGTTATCATTACAATTACTAGAAAAGTTTTGTCATAATGTATGGCATAGTACCCCTACATGCAAAACAAAACACTCTAGGAAAAGAAAATAAAATGAAATTAAATAAATGCAAGATCCAAATTCGTAAATAAAATTATTTCATACATAATTATTTATACAAGAATAACTACAAATCTCAATGTAATACACGTTGCATGTTATCCGAGAAAATATTACAAGTGTCGAAAATCTCAAAAATTATTCTAAGTCCGGATTTAAAAGTAATCCTTTTAAAAGAGGAGGAAG
Organism: Amphimallon solstitiale; assembly: GCA_963170755.1. NCBI lineage: Eukaryota > Metazoa > Arthropoda > Insecta > Coleoptera > Scarabaeidae > Amphimallon > Amphimallon solstitiale. Next base: position 18,951,670 of record OY720677.1, on the reverse strand, counting down.
TGGTTTATCACCTACTTTTAGATTAGTTAAAGAGAGCGGTTTGCACCAGCTATCCCGGAAATTTTATCCGTCCGCTCTTTTATGCCTAATTTTCTTTATAAAAACATACGGCAACTTTCGGCATACACGAATCCACCTCCAAAATTGTATATCGACGGTGCTGCTCTTATCGGTCACTTGGGGAAACAGCGTATTAATAATCCTTGAAAAAGGTAAACAAACATGTGAATATAAATTCGTCTATACGTTTATGACTCATACGTGCATCTGACGAATAATGTTGTTTTTCACCGGCCATACGGTCGACCTTCGTGCGAGAAACACTTGCTCGTTCCTTTTCACGTAACATTTAATGCGTCTTTTAATATTATGACTTTATAAAAATTTTACTAAGATTCTTTTATTGTTTTACTTAAATAAAAAATAAAGTTTTCGTAAATTATTGATATAGTGAATATTTATATACACATTATGGTAAAAATGAATAAAGTAAAAATTAATTTAAATAAAATCTTAAAGTGATCTTGATTATACTTATTTATTTACATATTATTATTTATTCAAGATCACTGCAATATGTACCACTTTTACTCTTCCGAATAGCGATTTTTTGCAAATATGTCGTAAATTATGCGTTCTATATATATTTATCAAGAGTACAAAAGTATTTAGAGCTGGATTTGCAGTATTCTTTGTTTACATGAAATTTCAAAATTCGGACCGAAGTAACACATTTACTCTTAGCGAGTAGCATTTTTTTCCGAATATCTTGCAAAATATGCATTCTATAAAGATTTATTAAGACAATGGAAATACTTAGAATAGGATTTTGAATAACTTTTGTATAAAGAACTTTATACTCTGAAAGCAGAGCGAGAACTATAAAATTACACTGTTACCAACATGTATAAATACATCGAAGACACTTGAAAATAAAAAGGAAACCTAAAAATTTCAAGGGGAAAGAGAGGAAAAATTAAAAGAAAATTCTTTAAGATAGAACAAAAGTCAAAAGTAATTAATCACGATGTAAATTCTGAAATACGAAACTAGCGCAATTAAGGTTGCACATGTTATCAATAGGATTAACAATAAATAGGTCAAGCGTAATAAAAGTTGCATATACCTGACTTGACTATGATTTGCGGTAACGAGCCGTAGAGAAGAGATCTATTCAGCATTGAAGACCGTTCTTCGCCAACAGATGGCGGGTCCTACCCATAAATAATTAACTAATTCGTATTTAAATTAAAATATAGAAATGCATTACTACTAAATATGATAACAGTGATGGATAAAAAAAATAAATCAAACGAAAATTGCTAACGTCAAAACGTCAGGAAAAAAACAATAATCCTACGAATATAAATAAAGGAAACAAAATTCCGGAGTATAGAGATCTGTTCAAAAATTAACGTAACAGCCTTCGATATCCGAAGGGGCACTCTCAGAATCAGAATCACCCATATTAATTTTCGTTATCACTAAAGCTGCATGTATAGCACAAAATTGGACGTCAATAATAAAGTTACCAAAGTCAAAATTGAAACAATCAACAATCACGGTTACCATGACATCGACTATTCAATTTTAATTTATGAAAACGTTTCTGGAATTTAAGAAAAATCGAATCTATGTAAATAAAATTTATTTGGAAGGACGTAGATTTCATTTTGAATAAAACACGTTCTATATGAACTATAATAATGAAACTAAACCACTCGGCTAAGACCTCGTGGTTTAACGTTACACGAGATTCATTATAATGTTCATATCGAACTAGTATCGTTAATAACTATAACAAATTATTAGCGCAGAATTAATTACACATCGTATGCTCGCGCTTACAATACAACTCTATAGCAATACCAATGTATTTATATTTTTCTTTTTTTTTCTTTGCAATATATGGGCTGGCTCATACATTCCATAAAGAAACACGTAAAAAATTTGACTACAAAATCACCTTAACGAGAAAAAAGAATGGAAAGTTCCAGAGATAGAATTTTGACGAAAATTGATTTCGCAATTTTCTTACTTCCGCATACCTGCCAGGATAAAACACAACGGAGTGGGAAGAGTATAGAATATATACATATATATTCCAAGTACACGGCGAGGTGGTGGTAACACGTTGGCAAGACTAAAGTATTACTGTGGCGTAAATCTTCCATTCTGATACGTGGAAAGCCTGCAAACGCGAGCTGAACAGATGCTTTGTTTTCGTTTCTCGATTGAAAGTGAAAGCTGTGAAAAGGATGTTTGCCTATGCTGTTACAGAAGTGTGGGGAACATGTCGCCACTCCCAAATGTTTCCCGAGTATTAGTTAAAGCTTGCATTTTGTTTATGAAATAAATAAAATAAATTTGTTCTTCCTGGTCTGCCGAATAATTTCGCCAGAGATTTATCTACCTGCGCAAGTGTTCTCGGGCAACATAAAAAATATTTAATTATATAAAACGTTGAAACAAAAATAAAACAAAACCACCGTAAACATACTAACTTTAAGGCCATGTCTCATTTTATAATTTTGACAGATGGCGCTGTGGGCTACATCAACTTAAAAATATAAAAACTATTTGGAATGAATTGGAAAGTTATAGAATAAATAATGTTTTTAATAATAATAACATACTTTTAAACAAAAAAAGTTTTTAACAAAACGAATTAAAAACTACTAATATTGAAAAAAAACAAAATTCGTAAATTCTAATATTTTGAGTCATAGTTTGAAAGCGAATTGTGTAAATTTGAAAAAAAAAGATATTCTTGAATAGATCTATCAATTACCTTTCAAATCAGGGGTCACTCGACCCTCTTGCCATTTAAGACTTTTAAGTTGTTAGCTGTATCTGCTATCGCTGCGCAATATAAGGCCGTCACATGAGATTTTTCTAATTCTGGTAACCTCAAAATAACGATCTTATGTGTCGCCATCTATCCAAAGCACAATAAACTGCTTAGCAATCGTTGAACATATTTAAAATCACTTGATAAAAATATGCAATATGCTTGGATTATATCAAGTCTACTGATATTGATATTTGACTGATTTGATATTTATTTTGTCTATTCCATATTCTTTTCTACTTACATTATTCTAATAATACACATATTCAGCCCTTTCATTTAATGTGTGCTACATATTTACTATAATATATTTATATATCCAGTTTTCTCACGGTAAGAAGCGAGGCTGTCCTGGGTCATTTAGTTTTCACCAAAATAGTCTGCGATAAAAGGCAAGTAATTCGCAAGGTACTTCGGAAAATGAGCATTGATTATTCGAAATGTAGTATAAGGAAAATTCTTGGTAAAGAGCTATAATTTTTTGCATTTTTAGGTTAAATTTATATCTTAATTTTTGTAATGTGTACAGGGTGTCCGGGAAAATGTGGGAAATCTCTTGGATGCATATAGAACCATAACAAATCAGATGACAAGTTCCTATGAAAATTTTTCCTACAAGCCCCTCCTACTGAGATATGCGTCTCTGAAGGATGCCGCTGAAAATCGGTTATTATTGAACTTCTTTTAAAGTATTTAATATAATTTAATAAAAATTTAATGTGATGGACACTCGTAAGGACCTCTTAAAATAGTGTCCTTGAAACATGTTTAGCTTTTGTAGTTTACCAGGGGCGGGCTAATCTTTACAACTTAATGCCCAAATTTTAAACACCCTGTATGATATAGATTTTAAAAATATTAAACTGGATAGCTTGAACCATAGATTTTAAAAAAGGCACTCTTGTTTATTGTCGTTAAAATGAACAGTTTACAAGAAAAAGTTTGCAAAGAATGTGCGTTTCAGTTTTTATCAGCACCAAAAAACCTATTGCTGTTGCAAACGTTACTATGGTACGAAATTAATAAAATATCCGGCATTTTAGAACTTGTCATCACATTGAATTTATTAGAAGTGTGAAATACACGTTTATTGAGTATGCAGATATGCATCTGATGTATGGTCTTGCGTCTTGCAATGCTTTAGAAGCCAGAAGATTATATCACGAAAGATTTTCTAATCGTGCTCTACCAAACCATAAGACATTTCAACGTGATCACCAACGTCTAGGGAGAATGGTAAGCGAGTCCAGTTAATAAGCTAAAGCTGTAGATGACAATCCATCAACGCGCACTCGACAATTATCAGCACAGTTTAATACATCGAAAAGAATAACACATGAAGTTCTTCATGCACAGCTGTTATATCCATATCATTTGCAAAAATACATAAACTGATTCCTGAAGATTTTCCTCATAGAATGCAGTTTGCAAATTGGGTATTGGATCAGCAACGCAATAATGTTAACTTCATGAGCATTATTCTTTCACGGATGAAGCAAGGTTTACCAAAGGGCAGGAATCATTGACAATTTTTTAATTGGACCATTCGTTTTGCCAGAACGATTGAATGGACAACTTTATTTGGAGTTTCTTCAGAACGGTTTTCAAGATTTCATAGAGCACTTACCACTTGAAACCCGCCGAAACATGTACTTCATGCACGATGGGGCACCACCTCATTTCAGCGTTCGTGTGCGGGAGCGCCTGAATAACGTCTATCCAAACCGTTGCATAGGAAGAAGAGGACCAATTGCCTGGCCTCCTCGATTTCCTGACCTAACGCCGTTGGATTTTTACCTGTGGGGACACCTCAAGAAAATGGTGTATTACACTCCGGTCAACACTAGGGAGGAACTTCTACAGAGAATCACGTTTCATTGTAATGTGATAAGGAACACGGCTGGGTTATTGTTGCGGGTACAACAGTCCTTAATTCGTCGTGCCCGCGAGTGTATCAGACTTCACGGAGTCCATGTTGAACCCTCTTATGAAGCTTTCAATAATTCCGTTAAGGTGCCTCCGGAGACACCACTGCGTTTATATTTATATTAATGACTTTAAAAGAAATTCAATAAAGACCGATTTCCAGCGGTGTACTTCAGGGACGCATATCTCCGTAGGAGGGGCTTGTAGGAAATTTTTTTATAGGAACTTGTCATCTTATTTGTTCATGTTCTATCTGCTTCCAAAGGATTTCCCACATTTTCCCGGACATCCTGTACAATTCTAGTGGAAAAATTGGCGGGCTGAGGTGAAGCAGCTTTGGTCACTAATATTAACAAAAGTCTAAATATGTAAACTCTAAGGTATTTGAGGGCTGATTTAGTGCAATTTTAAAAAGGATACAAGTGGATTTATTATGAATATTTGAACATTGTCAATTTTTGTTTTGTAATTAGACTTGCGCCTGTTGGATAAATAATGATGCTATAGTAATTTTAAAATGCTCTAATTAATACCAATATTGTTATCATCGTAAGGTTTAGAAGTGCCAAAAAGAAGCTGATTAGTGTTATAAAGCAAATTTTGGACTGTCTTGAAATGTGTGCGGAGAAATACTAACGAATTTAGAATAGGCAGCACCAAAGAGGGCATCACTGCAAGTAACAAAATTAGCAAATTGTAATAGTGCCAAAATGGAAAAAAAAGTACATCAAATATGTACCGAAATACAGGGAAAAAGAGTTTAGTGAATATTACCTTTTTAAGCAGTGTGATTTGAGAATATTCTATATTTATTTTAATAAGTGTACATGCATGTCCGTATATCAGTTTATTGTAACATTTGAGTATAATGTACAAGAAAGTTATTTTGTCATAACAAGATCATTTAGTTGCGATTCTGTAGACCACATGTTGGCCTTAAAGGAGGTGCAAATTATACTACCGATGCCAGAGTGGCTGAATATTTTATAAAGCAAATATTGCGATGTGGAATAGTAAAGCTTCAAAATCTTCCAATACAGTTGAAAGCGGCGATTACATTAAACAAACACTTTTCAACGTAATTGAACTCTAATTAGTGTTTCCCTTTGAATTGTTATAAAAAAAATAGAAACGTAAGAAAAATTGTTATTCTTGACACTAGTTGATGGGTACTTTATTATCAGCAACACTTTTTTAATTATTTTAAAATTATTAATATTAATTACCTATTGTAAAGTTAATGTATAAAGTGTTATTTTAAAGTTTATTTCAATAAAAATTCAGAAAGTATTTCTTTTGGGTACTAGAAGATACATGTGGATCAATATTTTGAGGTTACCAGAATCAAATTCATCATTGTAAATCGAAGTTATGTGACGCCTTATATCGCGCAGCGATATTGATACAGTTGACCTTGGTTGATATTGCTTTCAGCGCCATCTGTCAAAAATTAAAAATGAGACATATCATAAAGCTAGTATTTATACAGGGTGTCCAGAAACTCTCCTGACAAACGAAGACCGAAGATTCCTCAGATAATTTTAAGACAATTTAATCCAATTCACCCTAGTTCGAAAATGCTTCCTAAGGGAGCTAGAGCTCTTTGAAGATGGCGCCTTGTAATTAGTTTTTTTTTAATATCTCCCGAACACTTCTATTTAGAAAAACAAAAACTGGTATGCTTATTTATCCTCCAGAGATGAATCGATTCCATCAATTGCAAATTTCTAGTACCGGTCATAGGCGTCCGTTTTGGGTAGGTAAACGGTTATTTTAACGCATAACTTTTTTGTCTTTAACTTTTAAGCATTTGTGACACTAGATTATTAAATTTTCAGGTATTCTAGTACTAAAAGGTACTCTTACTTTAAGTCGGTAGGATACACCGTTTTCTAGAAAAATCGATTTGAAAATTTTTCGTTTTTTCGTCATTTCATCTTTCGTCATTTCAACTTCGCGAACTGACAACAATTTGACAATTAAAAACGTAGGTTTTATTTCTGTTGGCAGTTCAGAGCGAACTAGTGCAAAAAATAATAAATTGAATTTTAATGACGAAAAAACGAAAAAATTTCAAATCGATTTTTCTAGAAAACGGTGTATTCTACCGACTTAAAGTAAGAGTATCTTTTAGTACTAGAATACCTGAAAATTTAATAATCTAGTGTCACAAATGCTTAAAAGTTAAAGACAAAAAAGTTATGCGTTAAAATAACCGTTTACCTACCCAAAACGGACGCCTATGACCTTAGGAAGCATTTTCGGACTAGGGTGAATTGGGTTAAATTGTCTTAGAATTATCTGAGGAATCTTCGGTCTTCGTTTGTCAGGAGAGTTTCTGGACAGCCTGTATATTGGTTTTGTTTCAGAGTTTTATTTCTCTCGTTTACAAGATAACAGCGGGGGAGTGGGAGTTATGAGATACGCACTATATAATATTTAAAAAGACTGAATATCAAATTATCTTAATGAGATAACACTATGTAATTTTTAAAGTGAAATAAAATTTACAGCACATTTTAAAATATGCAGGAATTAAATATTTAAGTTAAAAAAAATTGGGGGTCATTGATCTCCAGTTGGTTATTTTAAATGGGCCCTAATTTATGTAACTTATTAATTTCTAAACTCCAAGATATTTAACTTTTTGCTCTTATCCTATGTATGTAGTAGATATGTCAAAACTTTACTACCTCTCACCGTATGCAGGAGCAAGCATGGTGCTTCGCAAAATGATCGTCTTATATTACGAAAGCTTTTGTGCCACGATCTCTCTATATAACTTACCTGTAGATACGAGGGAGAAGCTACAATTATTGAAAATTGAAAAATCTAGTTACCCGTGCAAAACAAATTGTTGTTTATTAAATAGTGCATTATTTTATCTGTCAATTGCAGTTTAGTTTGTGACATTTGGTTGAATAGTGTCTGAGAAATAGTCCATAAAATAAGTTTCCGTTATCGGGAAAATGTAATTATCACGAGAGAACTTTCGGATAATGATTTACTATGATTTCAAGAAAGGCTTGAGCGCGTATGAGTGTGGGGAAAGTTTAAAATCGGCATTTGGGGATCTCGCACCATTACTGTTTATAGATGTATAAAGAATTTGAGCGAGGTTGCAAGTCGGTGGTACACAAAAAAGAAGCTAGGAGGGCCAGCTCCTTTTTTGTGTACTTAACCCCGAAAACATTGCTGCGGTGAAGAAGATGGTGGAAGAGGACAACCGCATTACCTTTGCAATGATAGAGTTTAAACTGAAGATTGGATCCTCGCAAGTGAGATCAATATTGCACGAACATTTACATTTGAAAAAGGTTGTATCTCGGTATGTACCCCATCATCTGACAGATTTACAAAAAGCAGAACGTGTTAGAATTTGCCAACGAACTTTAGATATGTTGAATGCTAGAGGCCATCAAATTATTTCTAAAATTGTAACTGGCGATGAAACGTACATACCGTTTTTTCATATTCTCACTCGCCACGAAAGCCGAGTCTGAATACATGAAGACGGGGAAACCCCTACGATGGTGAAAAAACAACGAGCAATGAAAAACGTTATGTACGCAGTATTTTTTAGAAGTACGGGTTTGGTGGCCGCAATTAAATTAGAAGATCAGAAGACAGTTACCGCTAAAGGGTATGTTTAAAATTGTTTGCCTTCTGTGTTTAGTAAAGCGCCCACAAAGGGGATCATGTTACATCATGATAACGCGTCGTCCCATACAGCAGGGACAACTGTTCAGTATTCAGAGGAAAACAAAATCAAAATTATAGAACATCCTCCTTACTCACCGGATTTGGCGATGTGTGACTTCTGGCTATTTTTTGAGCTCAAAAAACATTCGAGAGGGAAAAGGTTCCAGTCAGAAGAAGAGATTGACATCGCCGTTGAGTGTTTTTTGATAGTAGCCCTAAGGACAGCTGGTTGAACGCTTTTAAACTATGGAAGGAGGGAATGGTTAAGTGCATTATTGTAAATGGCAATTACTTTGAACATATTTAAAACGAAAATTCTAAAAACTTGTATCAATCTTTCTATTCTCAATAATTGTAGGTTGCCCCTCGTACTACACAGATTTTATCCCGGTCAAAACTCATTTGTTCATCTAAAATATAGGATAGCTCGCTGCCGCTATGCCTGTTGTGGAGAAGGAAATGGTTCGAAACGATTCCCCAATATACTAATATAAGCAATCAATGTCACTCTCAAAATTGTTTAAAACCGTTAAGGGTGCTCTATAGTGGATCTGTGAATAATGGAAAAATAGCAGGTTTTTGATGCAAAATATTTTTGTTGATTTTAAACTTGGAGAAAACCTTTCATCGTCAACTTATGAAGAATTTAGTAATCTACCCCGCTGAATAATCAAACTTGGAAAAAAATTATCTGATTAAAGAAAATTAATTAATATGTCGAAATCTTTAAAACAAATTTCCTCAAAAATCCTTCGGAGGAGATTTGTTTGTTTGGGTTCACGTTATAAATTGAATAAAAAGCCACGCCGCTCTGCACTTATTTTTTGTTCAACTATTCTTTACTTTGTTTTAAATGAATATAAAGTAAATTAAAATTAGGCAACCCACATTACAATAGGTACGTAATAGGTACTCGGACATCTTTGGCTTATTAAATTATGTGCTATGCAACCAATATTACATTTCCGATTCACTAGTGAGAACCCCGAAGTTATAATACCTGGATAAGTTCATGTTCATTGTCATGGTGAAATAATACTCAGGTGTTGCGATAAATATTAGATTATAAATAAAAATAAAATTTGACACCAAATTGATCAAGGTTTCTGCCAACACGAATATTCTAAAATCTCTTAAATTTTATTAATACCTAGTCGCCTAAAATAGGATGTTACATTACAAATTTCGTATAGTTATTTACGAACCAAGTGCAACTAGACTATTTCCCGCATGAGCGCACTTTGTAAGCACGAGCGACCGCAGGAAGCGAGTGCTTTTAATTACGCGAATGCGTGGAGGATGTCTTCACGCAAGTGGTTTGTACAATATTTTTTATCGCCAACCATCAGTAAAGTGATGCGTTACCATAGCGTTTTACGGAGGTGAAGAAACACTTTATCGTACTGTACAATAAAGTACTTTACCTGCCGCTAATATCTGTCAGCGTAGCCATGACTGATGACTTTAAAAATAAATCGTTTGTCACTGTCATAAACTGTCATAAGTTATTATATCTTTATTTCTAAAATTAACAATTTTCACGGTTGGCGATAAAATTTTGTATGCACCACGTCAGTAAAGTATCTTTAACGAACTCGTCTGTTACTCGCCGCGCTCGCTTCACTCGCTTGGCTCGTAAATCAGACTCATTCGATAAAGTATCACTTTACTGACTTGTTACATAAATAACTATTATCGCCAACCGTCAGTAAAGTGATGCGTTACCATAGCGTTTTACGGAGGTAAAGAAACACTTTATCGTACTGTACAATAATGTACTTTTTCTATTCCGGTGCTATAAAGTTCACTTTACGACACCCGTTTTGGTTGCATAAAGTATTACTTTATCGCACGCTAATTTTATTTTTTTGAAGTTGGTAATAAAAGAAAATGGAACCAAATCGTATTTAAATGTCAAAATATAAGCCTTTGAAGTAACAAAAATGTGCAATAAAATTGTACAAAGAATAAAAAGCACACATGCTAACATTTTACTTACTAATTAGCAATATAAATTGTTAAGCAGAGTTGGATGATAAGTTTTCGGATGCTACTATTGACATTTACTTACTATGTTGAATAGTACAACTGTTATAAAAGTTTGTTTTGATAAATATGTAGAGAGTTTGTGGACGAAAGATTTTGTAAATTGTCTTCTGCTATTTTGCGAATCTCTGGGGGCGTACAGTTATTTATTTCGTCCTTTTTGTTGATAATTTGAAATAATTTATTGTATAAATCAGTCTGAATTTTAAACACAATTACATATAGCACCACCTATATTCAAATATTTAAAACGTTCTACTTAAAAATCAGAGTAATCAACTTCAAAAAAGCAAAATTTCTAAAATATTCGAACAAAACATGTCTCTTATTTTAAGCTTTTTTGAACTTTTAATAACCGAAATAGAAAAAATAGTATAAAATACACGTTTCATAAGACATTTTGCGCACTTGTTCTTTAGAAAACTCGCCTAGCGGCTCGTTTTATAAACTTGAACGCGTGCGCAAAAATCGTGTCTTATGAAACTTGTATTTTAATATACTATTACCTGCCGCTAATATCTGTCAGCGTAGCCATGACTGATGACTAAAAATAAATCGTTTGTCACTGTCATAAACTGTCATAAGTTATTATATTTTTATTTCTTAAATTAACAATATTCACGGTTGGCGATAAAATTTTGTATGCACCACGTCCGTAAAGTACCTTTACCGAACTCGTCTGTTACTCGCCGCGCTCGCTTTACTCGCTTGGCTCGTAAATCAGACTTGTTACATAAATAACTATTGTACGAACATTAAATTAAAAAAATATTATTGATTAATGTCATTATTATCATACCTAACCTAAGATAGATTACCTAATTAATTTAAGCATTTCATGTACGTAACTATTACTCACCTTTCCCTAAAATTAAGTTATTATATTCTTACACATGGCAAACATGAGGTATTTATTCTTATATTTATAAATTTATAGTACATTTATTGCGTCTTTTTGGTTTAAATACAAAAAATTCTGAACTGAGAATATGAATCGGTGTGGTCAAATAGATAGCGCTTGAATGTTGCTTAAAACGTCGTCAAATAGATGGCGCCACAAATTTATTGGAAGAATTTTTAATTATTACTCCTATTTCCCCAACTTTTAGTGAAGAATAGTCGAGGGAAGTACTATTTTATAGACTAAATTTTATTACTATCAAGTTAGATTTTTTTTTAATGTGCCAAAGAGCCAGTGTTTTTCTCCAGCGCGTTTATAGCAATTAGTAAGACAAGAAAATAAGGGAGTCTGGGCTCTGTAGACCCAGCCGAACCTTTACAAGATACCCGATAGTCATCTGCATATCCAAAGCATGTATATGCTCCTTCTACATACCTTTCCAATAAGTAACATTTTCCATTTACTGCCTGACTCGAAGAAATCTCATCAAAATTGTAATTTAATATTTTATGAGGAAAGTTTCCTCGACAACCCTCGTCGAAATATCGCGACATATCCATTTCGAAGCACTTAAAAAGTGCAAATATTCTTCGCCGCTTTGATCGATTTAAGGCCTCACACGCCGCCCGCGAGCTCTTGTGACATCAAACCCGCGGTCGTTTCTCGAACCTCCCGATGATAAAGTTTCCGATGCAGCAGCCACACAAGCGCTTTTTTTTCGACAAAATCCACGATACAAAATACAAATAACAACAGGGCCAATCGAATGACATCGCTGGGAGGGTCGGCAAGTCGCCAACAGCAGCGCAAAAAACATGAGATTCGATCGCTGTAGATAGAGTTTATACATTTCAGACCAACTCTTCCGGGAAAGCGAGTCTATACGATTGCTGTTAGTAATTTGAAACTAAAGGAAGATATGTCGTTATTTGTACGAAAGGTTGTTTGGTATAACTGTATTTTGTCAAAAATGAAATTAAAAGTCGTATATTAAACGTTAATTTGACGTTTGTATACAAGATGTTTACTAAATATACGGTAAAAAAATCAGGCGATTTATTCTTTGGGCAATTTTAGGATTTGTTTGTTCTTATATGATTTTCATTAAGGCACCTTATTTTCAAGATTAAATGCTTTCAAAATAAAGAAAACAATCCTTGATTGGTTATGAAATTGCGGAATGTTTTTTTTTGTTGGAAAAAATGTGATTGCTATTTTCGAGCTAGTCCTTAGAGAGGATGATGACTTAGTTGAAATCAAATGCCCTGATAATGACCATTTGGATACACCGGGGGATGCTCTTACTAAAAAAAAATAAAGTTTGCAACATTCGTAAACAACATATTTTCGCTAAAACGAAATGGTAAAATTTTTTATCAAGTTGAAGGTCAATTACACATCACTGCTTCATATTTTGGACACCAAAAGGTTTCCTGTTCGACAAGATTTGCCTGGGTGAACAATTTTTTAAAGAAAACATACATACGAAAACGGTTGCACAATTTCTATTATAATCTTTATCTTGCTGAACTACTAAATCTGCAGATAAAGAACAGCAACATTCTTTGACTAGGTGAAAATATTGTGACTATCCTAAAAGCCATGTCGATTTTCTTGTCATACAGCTTACATCAATATACAGCGAGAGTCTTCGTGGAGAAAGCTGATTGAGCCTTTATGAGTAAAGATATTTTGAAGCGGGTTTTTTGCCTTTTAAGTATATTTTGTATTATACAGACTTTTCTTACATAACTTAGTGGTTAACCATAACCATGGCATATCTTACTAAAAATTCGTCATTTATCATATCTTTAGATTTCCGTTCTTGTGGAAAAGCAACACTACCATTACTGATGAAAGCGTCCATTACATCTGAGACATCTTCTTCGAGATGTAACACTGTCGGTAAACTCTCTGGGCTAGTGAGGAATTTCTTTGACGTTCCCCAATACAAAAATCATATCAGAAAGATCTTCTTTAGAAAAATTCATTATGCAATCACTTCAATTTAGATAAACTAACATATTAGATAGGATTCGCCGGTTCTAGATCCACACTCCACCCAAGGTCACGACTGCAAAATCGCTGGTTTTTACCCCCTCCACTTTTATAGTTCCGAACGCGGCCACCGAGGTTTGACAGAGAGCGCTGGTGGCGGTGCTCGAATAAATACAAATACAGGGTCTTTCAAAAGTTAAGAACCAAGATAGTCGTCTAAATATGAGATTTGAATTTAATACATATACAGCATGGTACCGTTTTCAAAAGTGACGAACCAAGATGGCGGACGCAAGATGACCGCCAAAATGTAATATTTAAATACAACATGTGTGATATGCTTCAAAGTGATAAAACAAGATGGCCACCTCCAGGTAAGATTAAAATCAAATATACAGCCTGCTTCCTCATGACGTTAAATATTAATATACACTGTATTCCAAAAGTGATTGACAAGGATGCAAGGTTTTTCGAAATAAAAGATTAGTTTCTTTAGACAATTTTTTTTTTATATACCAACAATTAAATATGCTAAACTATTTTGAGAAAATCCTCTAGTAGTCTAACATTATGTAATGCGCAAATACAATAGTCCTTAGTATGAAACATGCAAGTTGAATTAGTCTTATCTAACTTAATACTATTTACATCACACTCTAAATTAAATATTACAGAATTAGGTACCTAAGTAATTTTTTAAAAACATTTTTTTCTGATGACCCTTAACATAAATGCGATAGTTGTAGCAAACAAGTCTATTCAAAATCTTCCCTATATTAGAGTAGGATATACACCCATCATTATAACATAAACCATGCTGATTTTCCTTTAACCATAACACCTGACGTAATTCTTCACGTGTGAGCTTATTGTAGGACACATTAGGTTTGAAAATGAAATGCCCCATTTTTGCACCATCACTGATTGCCATTTCCTTAAGCATAAATCCATTTTTCAGTTGAAATCCTTGTAGATCAAAATTACGTATGAATGATGTTGCAATAAATTCGGGTTTAAGTTAGTCTCAATATTCTCAATCCTATGTTGAAATCGATCGCTATCCGCTGTAGATATTCTACACTCACACCAATCATGCACTAACGTTGTATCATCAAAATTATTCATCATGAAATTATTTTCTTCACTGTTCCCGTAAGAGGTTGATATTCCACCAAATTATCGTGTAAAGTAAGACAATATACTACGGTATCTGGTTTAAATTGTTCTTGACATTCAATTTCCAGTTTGATATCGACGATTGAGGAAATCAATGATTCATTTTGCTTGGAACAGTCGATTAAATAAAGAGCATGATCATGAAACTGGTTATAATCCAAAAGTGGTTGATTTTGACGACCGTAATAGCTAGATTGGAAATTTGAATACGCATGATATGCAATGGCATATATTATGAGTCCCATATTTAAATTCATAGCGATGTAAGGATAGCTCTCAGAGTTTAAATATAATTTTAGATTAGTAATTGCAGAATGGTCAAAGTCGGAGGAATCTGCTTGGGGATTATCCTTCTTCTTAAGTTAAAATCCCACAATAACATAACGAGGTTTCTCCAAGTTTGTGCTGGTTTTGATGGGCCATATATCATTTTTCGAAGTGCGCAATGATGGTAGTTCGTGCAATTCCCACTTTCTGAATGATATGTATATCGATTTGTTTTCTCGAAGAGCCTGTAACAGTTTCAGGTGAGTCTTATCGTTTACAATAATGTGTAGCACATACCACTCAATCTTTTCAATTTCTATAGCTGCCTTCTTCGTACCATCCGCCAAATTGTTTTTATAACAATTATCGTCAGTTTTACTACGATTCAGTATCAATTCCTGACTGACATTCATTACTATCTGCTTGTAATCATCAAATATCCCAAAACAAAATTTAACGGGCAAAACGTCGTTGAACCCATATACGGAGAAGGTGGGTTGTTCATCCTTGAACGGGCACCAACCTGTCATTTCAAGCATCTTAGATTCATTCGGATCGTAAAAAACGTATGCCTTCATTGTAGTAGTGATACCAGGCTTCATACAACGATCAATCTCCACACCGTTAATTTCATATCGCATCTGATCGAATAGAAAAGCATATGCATTGTTTGTCAGTTTACAGCTACCTGTTCTGGTAGTCTGCTCGTTGAATTTGCCATTTAGGTTAAAGTTATTTGCGCGTGGATAGTATACATGGTATTGCTCCTTCACTATGGCATCATCAAATTTTAATCCTTGGAATATCTGCAACTTTTCCATTTTCAAATTAAATTCAAATCTTATATTTAGACGACCATCTTGGTTCTTAACTTTTGAAACACCCTGTATGTGTATTTATTCGAGCGCCGCCACCAGCGCCCTCTGTCAAACCTCGGTGGCCGTGTTCGGAACTATAAAAGTGGAGGGAGTAAAAACCAGCGATTTTGCAGTCGTGACCTTGGGTAATATCAACAAATTACGTCTGTCAAGTAATTGCGCAGCTACTTCCACGGTATACTATACCATATTCATATAAAGTCATCACTTTTAAAATAACAACGCCTTATAGGTTTTTGATTTAAAATATAATAAGCATTTGAAAAATGAAGCAATGCACATGAATTTTGCACAAAATGTGTCATGTACCTAAGTTTAATCCAGTTTTCTGCACATGTAATCAGTAATTGAGAAAAAATTAAATGTACAGTCCTTTTATTATGAACAACTCCGCCAAATGTTGCGGCTATCTAATACGTCATTTTGAGAAATATATTTTTTTTGGAAACATTGAATTTTTCTGAAAAATTGTAATAAGTCGAAATCTTTAGATTTTAGGCATATAGAATTTCTATTACTTTCTGATTAAGAATGGTACGTGGAATACATCAATTTGATAATATGTAGATTGTTCCATTTAGAAAACTGTAATGGTAATAATAATTATTCGTTCATTTGATCATACAAGTGATGTAGAACACGTCAGCAAAAATGCAAATATACAAATCAAATAGTACAAATATAACATAAGCATAAGCAACTAACTAATACCAAAAAATATAACAATAATAAACAAACAATTTAAATATGCAAATCTAAGTTTTGTCTGTTATTTTCAAAATCACTAAAAGAGTAATAGCTTCTAGCAATTAGTCACGTTTTTAACTCTATTTTATATTTCTCCAACGGTAGATTTTTGACATTTTTAGATATTCTATTGAAAGCAGTTATACTCAAATAATGTGGGCTTTTTCTTATAAATCGATAATCTATGTCTGGACACCTCCAAAGTATCACCTCGCGTCGTTGTATATTCATGGTGATCATTAACTTTTATAAATTGAAGTAACCAACCACCCATTAATGCCACATTCTGTATAATACAAAATAAATATAAAAGGTGCTACCAATGAAAGAGAAAAAAATCGCCTCCAGATATATTTACTGATAAAGGCATAATCCGCTATACCCACGGAAATCACTGACCCTGTATATATCGACATAATAAATAAATAAATTGCTACCAATAAATAATTTTAAGACTGATTTGGGTCATGTATTAATAAATATGATCTTGCATAACATTAATAGCTTTTTTAAATTTATTTTTAATGTGTATATAATATATTTGTATTTCATCTTAATTTAACCCATAAACTGAATATATTTGACTATTTCTATTTCATTCTATAACAAAATCCAGAAAAGTTTTTTTATTTTTCCTTTCCTTTTGTATGCTTAGTAGTTTTTTTTTTAACATATTCTTTTGTCTAATACAAACAATCTAAATATGACACACATAGAGAGAGAGACGCATGTTTGCAAACACCATTTTTTCGTTCGGGAGACTTCATTATCACATTATTTCGTTTTACTCGTATAAGATAAAAAGAAACATAGTACTAAACACGTAAACCTGCACCATAGACCGGCTGACTTCAATAAAATCAGTTTCAGTTTGTTGTGAATCCACGAACTCTAAAAATTTGGTTTCATTTGAAAAAGTAGAACCACCTTAACACTAACATTGCTTATGTATGTTCTTATTATGTATAAATTTGCATAGATTTATTTATAAATGTTGCTATTGGGAAATTTTTCCTATTTCATTGTATTATTATCATATATATCCAGCAGCCTGCATTTCATATTCACAAACTTAAACATTCAATCACCCTAATACTTAGCGGAATATGTGTTCATGTTGAACACCACAACAACAGAAAATAAGGTGTAGCCACCACACGACTTTCTTATACGTATGAGCGTTTAAAATTATACACAAGTTGTTCTGAATTGTTTTAAATACTTTTATCTTAGAAAAATAAACCTGTAGGGTGTGTTACTTCAAGTTAAAATTTTAAGAAATTTTTTATACAAAAAATATTCAAAATCCTATTCTAAATACTTCTATTCTCTTAATAAATCTCTATAAAATGCATACTTTGCGATATATTTGAAAAAAGTGCTACTCGCTAAGAGTAAAAGTGCTACTTCCGATCCGAATATTGAAATATCATTTATAGAAAAAATATTCCAAATCTAGTTCTAAATACTTTTATAATCGTAACGTACCTGTCTAAAAAACGTGGCTTGCGATATACTAGCCAAAAAATGATTTCCGGTAAGAGTAAGAGACCTATTTCCGGTAGGAATTCCGAAAAACTTTTTTAATAAAATTCTTCTCAAATTTAATTTTGAGTAGATATGAATTCTTTATAAATTTGTTAGGTTTAGTAGTTGACGAATAATTGGCAAAATTCAATTCCGGTCTGCCGATTTTACTGAAAATCTAATCAGATCTCAAGAGGGAGATTATATTCGTAAATACAAAATTTGGAATTGATAGCTATAGCGGTTTGACCGCTATCATGGTCACACACACAGTGACATACACACACAGAGAGAGAGAGAGAGAGAGAGAGAGAGAGACATTTTTTAAAAACCACTTTTTCGGTATCAGGGGACTTCAAAGCATGAACATATGCAGAAGTCTCGAGGTCGAAAATTTTCATCATCACAATACTTCCTTATACTACGTATAAGAAGGTAAAAATCAGGTGTGGCCACCACACGACTTTCTTATACGTATGAGCGTTTCAAATTATAGAATTTTAAGAATTTTTTAAAAAAATTATTCAAAATCCTATTCTAAGTACTTCTATTATCTTAATAAATCTCTATAGAATGCATACTTTGCAAGATATTATCAAAAAAGTGCTTCTCGCTAAGAGTAAAAGTGCTACTTCCGGTCCGAATTTTGAAATTTCATGTATACAAAAAATATTGCAAATCCAGTTTTAAATACTTTTGTACTCTTGATAAATTTATATAGAATGCATAACATATTTGCAAAAAATCGCTATTCGATAAGAGTAAAAGTGGTACTTCCGGTTTGAATTTTGAAATTTTTTTACACAAAAGATATTGAAAATTATGTTTTAAATACTTTTATACCCGTAACGTACTTGTCTCAAATGCATGACTTGCGAAATATTCGCAAAAAACTGATTTTCGGTAAGAGTAAAAGACCTAGTTCCGGTAGGAATTTCGGAAAACTTTTTAAATAAAATTATTCTCAATTTTAATTTTAAGAATATATGAATTCTTTTAACTTAGTAGTTGACGAAATATTGGCATAATTCGATTTTTTCGCTGAAGTAAACTGCTACTTCCGGTCCACCGATTTTACTGAAAAACTAATCAGATCTCAAGAGGGAGATTATACACGTAAATACAAAATTTCGAATTGATATCTACAGCGGTTTGACCGCTATCGTGGTCACACACACACACATACAGACACACACAGGCAGAGAGAGAGAGAGAGAGAGAGGGAGAGAGAGAGACATTTTTTAAAAACCACTTTTTGGGTATCAGGGGACTTCAAAACATGGACATTATTGCAGATGTCCATGTTTTGAAATCCCCTGATACCCAAAAAGTGGTTTTTAAAAAATGTCTCTCTCTCTCTCTCTCTCTCTCTCTCTCTCTCTCTCTCTCTCTCTCTCTCTCTCTCTCTCTCTCTCTCTCTCTCTCTCTCTCTCTGTGTGTGTGTGTGTGTGTTGCGATCTCCGACAAATCGTTACGTGAGACAATTGAGCCAACTTCGTATGCCCAAAATTTGTTGTAAATTCTAATGTACCATCAACTCGAAGATTTTCTGATACGAGGACTATTTACACAGAGTGAACAAATTGAACACTACAAAATCTACTATAAAAAACCAGTTTATGTACTATGCAATGAAAAACTCCTACACTCACTCCAATCTGATTTGAAGATGCTCCGTTGAAATTCGACGATATTGTCTAATCAAGTCTAATATGATATTATTATTTGTTGGTTTAGAAGATAATTCACTTATCATTCGTCCCGTCTTTTCCATTTTCAAATTTTCGGTAAAATTCCATCACATTTGAATAGCAATACATGCGCGCTTCCATAAACTGCTTGCATTCGCATTGTTGCAATTCTTCAAAGAAATTGAATAATCACACGCACATCAAACTGACTATATTAAATGCTAAGCTTTTGATTAAATGAACACTTCTTATTTTCTATATAATATATATATTGTTGTGAATAAATATTGAACAGTTAATTGATGTACATGGTTGTTGTCTGAAACAAGTAAGAGTGAAAGCTAGAAATAAATTTGTACACATTAAAAAATATTCCTTTTAGTAAGTATACAAATGGATAATTAGGTTATCTCGTTGCCTGTCTTTATATGTTCTTGATTTTAATCTTCATCTTTGTATTAAGGTACTGGAATTCTAAAATAAAAACAAATAGAATAGTTGTTATATGTTAAAATAAGAAGATATGTTTAGATATGTGGGAGAGCCCTCTAATGTTGTATAGCATGTTACAGAATTGACGACTAATAAGTTAGATGTAAATGATCTGATCTTCATAACATCTGTGTATAGGTGGTTGAAGCTGATAGGACGGTCAACATCTATACGTATAGATGTCATCTTGATTGGAATATACCTATTAGGAGCATTGAATAATTAATGTAAAAGACATTAAGCACGTTGGAGGCTTTGTTTATAAAGAAATATAGTTCGGTCATAGGCATTTATCGGGACAAAATAAATATCCCTATATTGATTTTGAACAGGATTTTATTGCAAATATAATGTTTTAGCCAGGATTTGAACCAGCTATTACGGAATATTACAAGTACGTAAAGATAGATTTCTATTCGAGTATTGAGGAAGATAAATCTTTTATTATCAGTGTATTTTGACACATGTAATTCTTTTAAGTTAAAAACATATAATTTGAATTGTTCAATTTTTGAAATATGCAGTAATTTAAACACTGTTATTAGAATAAAACTAGAATCAAGGGGTTATTAATCTTGGGAACCTGAAATCCTGATATATAAAGTAAGTGAAAACGTAGATTATAATTCAATCTTCATATGTGACATTATTGTTTTTCATATGTTAACAAATTCAAGGGATGAATAATTGTAGTATGCTTAGATAATAAAAAATAAAACAATTGAGGAGCATCATGCCATCGAGAGAAAAAAACCTTGATTTTTTGGAAATAATGAGAAAATTAAATTTTTTATCAAGTAAAATACCAGTACCTGTAGTGAATATTAAATCTAAGTAAGTATTTAACCATGCAGATTGTAATAACAATTATAATCTGTGCAACTTCAACTCGAAGTTCATTTTTGTTGGAATTTTCTACGGACAATCCTTGATGAACAGAAAAAGCTGCTGCTATCTAACATCTAGATGAATCCAGTTCCTTTTAGGAGCACAAACGGAGTATCCTCGAGTGAGAATTGGTCCAAATACTAAAAAGAAACCAAGGTATTGAAATACATGCATGTAGTATTTGATAATATTATCGAGAGCTCATAAAAGTAATATTACTAATGTTCATATAGAATTAATGGCCTTTGAACAGCATACTTACTCTTAATTAATAATGTTCGAACTAGTAGAGTCACTTTCCTCCAAAGAATCTATTCAATTTAATTAAGTTAAATGTTGTCCGTTTGGATATTTTTTGGTGTCAGTAGCCATGTTGGCTCTTAAGAAATATCTTGAATAATTTCAATATGTAATTATATCAAATTAACGTTTTCTTATACGTTGAATCAACTATACTTACAGAATTTTAGTAGTTTAATGTAAAAATAGTAATCTTTATGAATTTAATATTTTAATTTGGGATATAAAATGAGTAATGTTGACATTAACGTAAAGGAAGAATAATGTATTTAGAAATGTAACAACTGTTTAAAACTTAACGTTCTTGAAGCTTCAAGAAAGTAATTTATTATGTAATACTAATATTAGGGATAATCGTGTTTCCAGATTAACCTTGTAATCTGACATAAGTAATAATTAACCTATAATTATTTCAATCAAAATATGAAGGAGGAAGATAAATAATGATGAATCCAATGAATCCAATTATCACTCATTGAATACCTGTTAAAAATTAGAACGAATCCACGACCCTGAATAATAGTACAGTATCATTTGCTACCTCTAGACAAATAACAATTATACAAAAATTGGCATAATATATTGTACTAGTGGTGGGGTAATTGTTCTAACCAATACCACCTCACGTTACAAGACCAAGTTATAAATGATAATTCCAATATTTAAATGTAAGATCCAAATTAAAAATTCTGAAATCTTATTGAACGTTCCCTGTACATGTATTAAATAATATACATTTATAATATGATATGTATATAAAAGTTTCTTTTAATATAAACATATTATTTTCCCGGCTGCTTTAATTTATGCTGTATCTTATATTTCTTTATATATTTTTATACATTTTAAATATATGAGACTCTTAATCGTACAATGAAATTCTTTTATATTTATATATTTTTTATAATCACACACAGTATATATCTCTTTCTTTTAATACTACTTGATTTGTAAATTTCAATACACTATTTTCAATCCTATAACTTCTATTTTTATAAAGATTTTTAATTCTTGTTATTTAATACCATGAAGTTAGCTTCAATATGTTCAAACTTCTATACTATCATTATTATTTTCATACTATGCTTATTTCATGTCAACAATTAAATCTGTATTGAATGATATAAATAATTGTGCTATAAATGTTTAACTAGTTCAATGATTACATGAAGACTACTACTTCCGACTTGTATATATGGTAAGTAAACTTTTAAATACCATTTTATTTAATATTAACTAAATTTTTTAATTTCTAGGTTAAAAATGTCATCCGTTGACAATCTATAATTCTCAATAGTATTCTACGATGTCAATAATACCAAGAATATTTCAAAATATCATATGCTTTATTTATCCCAATTATTATACTCGATTATATGTCATTTACTTACGAAGAATAAATGTTTTATAATACATTAACGATAAACTGATGTAATCAACGTCAAGAATGTTACATGATGTGGATATTTGACAGCTGTTTCTAATAACAGGTAACCTACATTTTATTTACTATAGAATGTGAATTTATTCATATATATTTCCATTTATTTTAAATTACTGGTAGTAAAACAAATCTATTTACTAA
The DNA here is from genome assembly GCA_963170755.1 of Amphimallon solstitiale. Classification (NCBI taxonomy): domain Eukaryota; kingdom Metazoa; phylum Arthropoda; class Insecta; order Coleoptera; family Scarabaeidae; genus Amphimallon; species Amphimallon solstitiale. The sequence goes on along the minus strand of OY720677.1, from coordinate 18,928,695 downwards.
TAATAAATAATAATTATTAAGATCTACATGCAATGATTATATATTTTCATAGGTGTAATTCAAATTGTCTATATGTCTATATGACACACAAACTGGAATGTAGAAATTTAAAAATCATATGTTGCTTAGTTACAGTACTTGGAAAATTACAATGCTTTTACCTATTTTTTAATATGAACGAATATTTATTTAAAAATATTACTTTCATAAAAAAATATACGATGAAACTTTAAATACACGGTTCTATTAACTTTGATCAAATATTATATAAAGAAATTTGAATACTTAATGTGATATTTTCTTGTAGAATGCAAACCATAATCCATAATGCCATTGAAGATCCTGTAAATTCTTATGAAGATAGCTGGTTATAAATACTTGTAGGAACCTATTTGGATAGTACTACACTCCTTAACAGCTCTCGTCTGTGTCCTTTATGGAAGGTGACTCCCCTAAATTGGAAGATTGCTTCACTAAACACAATTCGGCACCTCTATGATTGGAATACTACTCTTCTAATTGGAATACTGCTCCTCTAAATGGAATACTGCACCTCTTAAATTTGAATTCTACTCTTCTAATTGGTTTACTGCTCCTCTAAACGGAATACTGCACCTCTTAAATTGGAATTCTACTCTTCTAATTGGATTACTGCTCCTTTAAACAGAAATCTGCACCTTTATAATGGAATAAATCAGCCTTACTTCAAGAACCGGATAACTTAAATTATTCTTCTGGAATTTTATCCACACTAATCAAGATTCCTCTTTAAATTAGGTAAGTAATATCACCTATGATGTTATATAGTAATAATCCTTTCTGAAATTTTCTTACAACACTAAGATATCACATGTATTTGTAGTTGTATTAAATAATATCACTTTTTGACTATTTTTATATTACTCACGCGTTAATATCGTAGAGAATTTTGCTCTTACAGAAAAACGCTACTAATTCTCTCTCGAATTTTTTAAATTTTCTTTATTTATTTCATATCACCTAGACGACTATTTCATTTTCCAATTTATCCAATGAACACTATTCAATAGTACATCTTTAAACAACATGCCTTTTAAATCCTATTACAATTCCTTTAATACTCTCTAATATTATATGACCATATTATTTTAATTCTTTCTATAATTATTTTTAACATTATCATGCATAATTATGTATCTCAAATTACTTCTGATCAATCACTTTTCAAATGTCAAATTAAATGTCAGATCTTAAATTTGAATTTTTACCCGCGAACTGATCGACATTATAAATGATTTCTTTTCAAATTAAAATCTTATTTCCTCATCACATCATCAACGTTAATTATACTAGTTTTTACAAAATCATAATCTACACCTTAACATAACAATTAATATTTAAATTTCCTCTTTCCAGATTATGGTTGACTACAATGAAAAATGAAACTATACTACTTCCCAATGTACAGGACGATTATTTTTAGTATGAATTCTTAACATATTATTCTTGTTAAATCCAATTAACCTTATTACTCATAATACAAATATCTAAATCCACATCACAATTTTATAAACTTTATCAAATGTTTAAAATAATGGTATCAGTTATTGTAATATTAATGCATATTTTCACCCCATAACAATATATATATATATATATATATATATATATATATATATATATATAAATATATATATATATATATATATTATGCGGTTATTTTTCCTTGCCGTGTAGAATATAAACTGTGACATTTTTCTTTGTGGGAATTTTCGGCATTACAATTGAAACACTATTTTCATAGAATAAAATTTGTGTTTATTTTACGTTTCGACATATTATTTTTGTCTTCTTCGGAAATATAAAAAATCTTATAATTGCGGGAATATTGTTCGGTTGTAAAACCTTGTTGGTGGTGTTTTTTCCCATATGTATTTTTCCATAACTTTCACTTATCACTAATCAACAATAGTTTTCATTACGTATATTAAGATTTTATTTATTCTCATTTTTATTGTTGAATTATAAATTTTTAGAATAAAACGACTATCTGCACTGAATGCTGTTAAACTCCAACTTTAACAGCATTCAATGCAGATAGTCGTTTTATTCTAAAAATTTATAAATCAACAATAAAAATGAGAATAAATAAAATCTTAATATACGTAATGAAAACTATTGTTGATTAGTGATAAGTGAAAGTTATGGAAAAATACATATGGGAAAAAAACACCACCAACAAGGTTTTACAACCGAACAATATTCCCGCAATTATAAGATTTTTTATATTTCCGAAGAAGACAAAAATAATATGTCGAAACGTAAAATAAACACAAATTTTATTCTATGAAAATAGTGTTTCAATTGTAATGCCGAAAATTCCCACAAAGAAAAATATCACAGTTTATATATATATATATATATATATACCATAATTGTTTTAATTGCCCATTTTAAAAAAATCTTCGACACTTTATCAAGATTTATAGTTACAATAAAGGTTCTATTCCATTTTAATTATTAGATTTTTCCCACGATCTCCAGAATTTAATAACAGAGTAGTAGATGAGAAAGATTCTTCGCGTGCTCGTCGATATTTAAAGAGTGCGCTGCATTAATTTTAAAGCTGTCAGACTGAGTTTTCGTTTCGGAATGAAATCCTCGTTGATTTAAAACGGAAAATTCCCTCTCATCCCTGCAATTAAGAAATTTAAACTATGGACATTTGTATTTCGCGTTCAAATGTAGATTGCCAAGCTTTCCGATAGACGAATGGCAGTATGTACATACATATATATATTGTAACGAAGTTCCTCGTTAATTGCACAAATTAACATTTTTAGTCCATTATTAATTTATTTAACAATATTAAATTAATAGAATGTAAGTTATTTTGCTCAAATATTGTATAAAATGTTTTGGACGGACCTGTATATGTATTCATGTGCAACGATCATTCAAGTTATTTGTTATTTTTCAATATAAGGATGTATACGTCATGCTCGTAGTCGCGCGCAAATTGTATATTTTAAAACGAGTTTTTCCTACAGAAATAGGGGGGTTTACGGATATATAAAGACACCAACAAGTGTGTCTCTTCCATTTTATTTTCCTATCCTTCTGCTGCCTTTACCTTTCTTTACTCAGCCTTGATGGCGTGGGAAAGATAGGTGTTTATCCTAGAAACGTATTACATTCAGGTCTCATGCGCCGTGGAGTAATCGTTTCAAAATCCGCTAAAATCCGTCCGAAAGTGTTTGTTTCATTCAGACCAGGGGTCGTGAAGGAATAGACATTTTTACCGCTACTACCTATAATTCCCGTCCGAGTCAGACTATAAATATCGTGACTATGTATATATCTCTGTATTTAATATATGTATTTCATTTTCAGAAACGTTAGATTTCAAATTTTGTTTGTAACGCGCGTATAAATTCAATACATTGTCCGCGCTTTGTAGCATAAACAAAGATATAATAATAATTCTCCGAATAGACGCGCGAAAGTCCGCACCGATTGAGATTGTTCTCCGCGACGAAATATATATAAGGTTCTTCTGCGAGCAGGGTAACGTACAAAAATTTAGTTGTAATATAATTTAAGCAAACCTGATCATCCGTATTTTATTTCAAACACCATTTTATTCATGTTTTTCTTTAACGGAATATTCTGGGATTGTAATTGTTAATTCAGGGACTAGGAACGTACAAACGTTCTTGCTTGATTTTATACGCGACATATAGAGGTCATTGACGCGTATTTAATTTGTTTTCTATTTATGTACATAGATTTTGTAAATATATAATTAATATTAAACCATAAAGTGTATCAATTGTGACCATAATTTAATTGTTGAATTGTTTATTCGTTTGATATGATTTTATAATGTTTTAACAGAAATAAAAGTTAATTATTATGTACTTTTCAAATGAATTTCTAACCGTGTGTTTTTTTGTTTACCTTTACCGTTTGCTAGTGAGATAGAGAAAGTAGTATATTCAAAAGTAACGAATCATATTAAAACAATAAGAAGTACTCACGTTATTTTTCTCCGCTGAGTCAGCTGTGAGCAATAGGTCTTTTGTCCCAAGGCACCACTCTAAAACCACCATAACTTTGATTTATTTTAAACCGCCCGAACAAGTTGACATTAAGGTCAACGGCCGTACTTTTATCAGATCATAACATTGAAGCCTGAACATATAGGCAGCCAGGAGTGCGTATTTTTTTGGTGTCTGGACGACATTCAGAAGACCAATTCTGTAACCGGCGAGGTTGCCCTTGGTGTTATATAAGCAAATGGCACTGTGTATAATAAAAGTAAGCCAGCTAGGTTACAGATGGCGCCCAGAACGTTTGGCCGTGTTTTAAGAGATTTAAAAAATTAAATTCCGCCGCGTTTAATAAAACTGTTTGAATAATTTCACAGTTTTCCGCTAGATACACATTTTTACGTACATACATAGAGATAAGTTTTTATTAAAGGATAGTAAAACGTACATATTCTTTATTAATTGTGAGGGAGTAAAAGGATAGGAGAATAAAATTGCAACTACAATACATTTTCATTTTATTATTATTTTATTTTTATTTTGTACAGTATAAATTATAAAATGACCGATCAGGACAAAGGCAAAAATCCAAACCCTCTTGGGTGGATATATACTTTGAAAAAAGAGGATTTAAATGCCGCAGCAGAATCTTTAGGGTTAGACGCTACCGGTAATGTCGAGGACGTACGTAAACGCATTAGTACCTTTCTGAAAGAGGATAAAACGGGTTCAACGAATAAGGGAAACGCTCCACCGCAAAGGGACACTAACGTTCAGATTTCTTCCGCGGAAATCTGTGCTCAAATAAGGAAATGGGGGATTCATTTTAATGGCAGCTCGGACGCTGTATTTTTCCTGGAAAGAGTCAACGAACTCCAAGTATGCTATGGGATTAAAGACGAACATATGCTACATGCATTGCCTGAGCTTTTTAGAGACAAAGCACTGCTTTGGCTCCGGAATAATAAAACTTTATGGGGTACATGGGACGAGTTCTTAGAGGATTTCAAACTTCAATATCTTCCGCCTCGGTATAATTTTTCAATCGAAGAAGAAATACGCGCTCGGTTGCAAAAACCAAAAGAATCTTTTAAAGATTATTTAACCGCCATATTGACGTTGATGAGACGCGGCCAAGATATGTCCGAAGGTGATAAATTGGAACGTGTATACGGTAACATGTCACCTAGTTACAGGATGTATATACGTAGGGACGCGATACAATCCCTCCGGCAATTATCTAAACTCGCTGCCGACTACGAATTACTGCTGGAAGAGCAGGCGCGCTTTTGTAAGAAAGAGAGTACGCTATCAGCACCGGAACGTCCGCCCAGCGATAAACCGAGTACTTCGCGTTCGCATCATTTGTCGTATGCCGCCCAGGATAATAAGCCTCGCCAATTTCCTGTACCGCCGTCGCCGTCACAAAAATTATCACACCCGGAAAACCGTTGTTGGCGCTGTGGCAGAGAGGGGCATACGCGTGGTTATTGCCGTAACCCATTTAAAATGTTTTGTTCACGGTGTGGCAAGTTAAATGTGCGTTCCGTTGACTGCCGATGCCAGGGAAACGCCGAGAAGGGCGGTCTGCAGGCAAAGACCGTCCGCAAGCAGTAAAGCCGCCTGAATCCGCAAACACAGGTATCAAAGACTCGACAGTGCCAGACAATCGCGTCTGGATCCGCGTACACATACATAACCAGAATTTACGAGCCCTCGTGGACAGCGGAGCGACTTCATCGTTTTTGTCCGAATCGCTAGTTGCCCGGTTGTTGGAAAACAATACACAACGCGTCTTAAATAGAAAATCTAAAGTCCGCCTCGCAAATGGAGACGTTGTAGAATCGCCTGGCTCAGTTTTGTTACCGGTCCGCATGGGTAGCCGAACTACAGACGTAAATTTTATAATTATGCCGAAGAGCCCGTGCTCAGTCATCTTCGGAATTAATTTTCTCAAGGAAATTGGGGCTGTTCTCGATTTTTCCGAAAGGAAACTGTACTTTAAGGGAGACAATGCAGTCTTTGCCGCGAGCTGTGGGATCTCCGGAGTACAGGACCGCCACGAGACCGCCTTAAAAAAATTCCTTGATCAAGAATTAAGTAAATTTACTACCGTGCCTGGTCGGACGAATCTAATACGTCACACAATCCGTTTGCAACCGAATACCGCCCCAATAAAACAACGTTATTATCCGTGCAACCCGAAGAAGCAAGCACTAATCGACGCCGAAGTAGACAAGATGCTACAAGACGGTATAATAGAACCCAGTAACAGCCCGTGGAGTTCTCCAATCGTCGTGGTCACGAAAAAGAACGGTGGCGTTCGGTTTTGCGTCGATTTCCGAAAAATTAATTCTGTATCGATTAAAGATTCATATCCTTTGCCGTATATTTCAAATATTCTTGATAAACTCCGCGACAGTAAATATTTTTCGACGCTTGATCTTAAAAGTGGGTACTGGCAAGTGGAATTAGAAAAGGATAGCAGACCCGTGACAGCTTTTACAATTCCGGGAAAGGGCCTATTTCATTTTGTATCATTACCGTATGGATTGCATAGTGCGGGAGCAACGTTCCAACGCCTATTAGATTCGGTGATAGGTCCCGAAATGGCAGAGTACGCATTTGTATATTTGGACGATATCATTATTTTAGGCAAGACTTTTGAGGAGCATTTGAAAAATTTAAGTAATGTTTTCGCGCGTTTACGGGAAGCAGGCCTTCAACTACAACCAGACAAATGTACTTTTGCCAAACAAGACATAAAATATTTAGGTCATGTTGTAACACCGGACGGAATCCGTACAGACCCGGACAAGATCGCTGCTATATTAAATGTACCGCCACCGCGAAACAAGAAAGAAATACGTGGTTTTCTGGGACAAACGTCATGGTACCGTCGGTTCGTACCGAATTTCGCACAACTTACCGTTCCGCTTATAAAATTAATTAAAAAAGATGTGCGCTGGGAATGGACGACGGAACAAGACGCCGCATTCGCCGCCGTAAAGAAAGCATTAACAGAGAGCCCAGTTCTCGCGTGTCCGGACTTCTCCAAACCATTCCAATTGCATACCGACGCCAGTGAGAAAGGTTTAGGAGTCGTTTTAATACAAATAATAGAGGGTGCCGAAAGAGTGATTGCCTATGCCAGTAGGACTTTAAGTAAGGCAGAATTAAATTATTCGACGACCCAGAAAGAAGCTCTTGCCGTCGTTTGGGGTATCAAAAAATTTAAGTACTATTTAGAATTTTACCAATTCACCGTTATTTCCGATCATCAATGTTTAAGATTCCTGAACGACTTGAAGAATCCGTCAGGACGACTCAGTCGATGGGCTGTTGATTTACAACAGTATGATTTTGTCATTCAATACCGTAAAGGAGCGATGAATAACTTAGCCGATTCTCTGTCCCGAGCACCGCTTCCTTTCAAACACGAAACCGATGAAGATACCTGTGCCTTGTTAGAAGAAACGTCTTGTTCTTGGTATAACAAGAAGGCTGCGGACGTTCAGTCAGATCCTGAAAAATTTCAAGAATACCGATTGGAGAATGGTAATTTGTACAGACACATACCTGATACACAACATACCGAGGGAGTGCGCGCATGGAAATTGTGTGTAGCTACGCCTGACAGAAACGACGTCCTGAAGGAAATCCATGACGCTCCTGAAGCTGGACATCTTGGGGTCGCCAAAAGTATAGCGAGAGCCGCTTCGTTATATTATTGGCCAGGGATGTTCAGAGATGTCCGCCGCTACGTCAATCGATGTCGATCCTGTAAACATTATAAATTTAATCAGGGAAAGCCTCTAGGCCAGATGTTATTCTCACCCGTTGATTGTCCATGGGAACAAGTGAGTGTGGACCTCCTCGGACCTTTTCCGCGTTCCAAGAGAGGATATACTTCATTATTGGTAATACATGATCGATTCACGAAGTGGGTAGAGTGCCAGCCGCTACGCTCTGCCACATCACGAACCATCATCCAGGCACTGAAGGAAAAGGTAATCTATCGTTTTGGTTGTCCGAAGATCCTGTTGGCTGACAATGGTCCGCAATTTGCCAGTCACAGTTTCACCAGTTATTTTAATGGATTAGGTGTCAAGATAAGGTTTAATGCTCCGTATGCTCCGCAATCGAATCCTGTGGAAAGGACAAATAGGGTATTAGGACCTATGATTGCACAATACATCAATAAAGATCATAGAGAATGGGACCAATACCTACCTCAGTTCGTTTTCGCCATCAACACCGCTAAACATGAGTCTACAGGATTCACACCTGCCTTTCTTAACTTTGGTAGAGAACTCATGCCGCCGAGCTCTCTGCGGAGAACCGCTGATGGGCAATTAATGGATCCTGCTCGACCGAACACAGAAGAATTGGCTCAAGAACTGTCGAAATTGGACGACTTTTTCAAGATTGTCAGGATAAAGTTGGCTCAAGCGTTCCAGAGGCAAAGTAGGCCTGTAGTGAGGGCTGGAAGAATTCTCCTACCGTGAACCTGCGTGAAGTAAAAGTCTTCTAAAGGGATCAATGGGTATACCACCAGACCCATAATTTATCCGACGCCTCGAAGAAATTTACCGCTAAACTTGCTCCGAAATTTGAAGGTCCCTCTAAAGTTATCCAGATCCTGTCTCCGTCTATTCTTATGTTACAGGTACCAAACAGACGAAAACCCGTGAAAGTCCATGTGAAGGACATAAAGATTCCGTCCGCCGACGAGCTCCATACCGATCTCCTACCTCCAATTCCGCAGGAGGCTGTGAGGGATGTTTTGGACTAGTACTTGCTGCAATCCGCCGCACCAGGTGTTTTGTTCCAAGGCATCATCCGGAGCTCATACTTTGTACAACCCGCCGTACCAAGTATTTGCTCATGACACCATCTAGAGCTCGTACTTCGTGCAATCCGCCGCACGAAGTGTTTGTCCATATGGAAACCGCCAGAGAAAAATCACTGCAACCGCTATAATAATTCCGATAGTAGAGGCCTATCAAATTTTCGACGCCTGTAATTGTCCGAGGCGATACCAGCACCAGTCCATGTGCGGGTCGACGGAGTGAGCGTCGTGATGACTCGCAGGGAAGCTGAGATCCACCACGCGAATCTGAAAAGACAGAACAAGCAGTGATAGTGCGTGCGTCATAGACATCGTGAGTGATGATAAACTGACGAGTTTTAGTTTTTTAATTTTAAGATGATAGACTTTCAAGAATTAATTGTTTAAATTTTAATTTTCCGTTTCTGTACTTTTGGTATTTAGTTGTTAGGGTTCGTTGTTTACTTTTAAGGAGGGGGCTGTAACGAAGTTCCTCGTTAATTGCACAAATTAACATTTTTAGTCCATTATTAATTTATTTAACAATATTAAATTAATAGAATGTAAGTTATTTTGCTCAAATATTGTATAAAATGTTTTGGACGGACCTGTATATGTATTCATGTGCAACGATCATTCAAGTTATTTGTTATTTTTCAATATAAGGATGTATACGTCATGCTCGTAGTCGCGCGCAAATTGTATATTTTAAAACGAGTTTTTCCTACAGAAATAGGGGGGTTTACGGATATATAAAGACACCAACAAGTGTGTCTCTTCCATTTTATTTTCCTATCCTTCTGCTGCCTTTACCTTTCTTTACTCAGCCTTGATGGCGTGGGAAAGATAGGTGTTTATCCTAGAAACGTATTACATTCAGGTCTCATGCGCCGTGGAGTAATCGTTTCAAAATCCGCTAAAATCCGTCCGAAAGTGTTTGTTTCATTCAGACCAGGGGTCGTGAAGGAATAGACATTTTTACCGCTACTACCTATAATTCCCGTCCGAGTCAGACTATAAATATCGTGACTATGTATATATCTCTGTATTTAATATATGTATTTCATTTTCAGAAACGTTAGATTTCAAATTTTGTTTGTAACGCGCGTATAAATTCAATACATTGTCCGCGCTTTGTAGCATAAACAAAGATATAATAATAATTCTCCGAATAGACGCGCGAAAGTCCGCACCGATTGAGATTGTTCTCCGCGACGAAATATATATAAGGTTCTTCTGCGAGCAGGGTAACGTACAAAAATTTAGTTGTAATATAATTTAAGCAAACCTGATCATCCGTATTTTATTTCAAACACCATTTTATTCATGTTTTTCTTTAACGGAATATTCTGGGATTGTAATTGTTAATTCAGGGACTAGGAACGTACAAACGTTCTTGCTTGATTTTATACGCGACATATAGAGGTCATTGACGCGTATTTAATTTGTTTTCTATTTATGTACATAGATTTTGTAAATATATAATTAATATTAAACCATAAAGTGTATCAATTGTGACCATAATTTAATTGTTGAATTGTTTATTCGTTTGATATGATTTTATAATGTTTTAACAGAAATAAAAGTTAATTATTATGTACTTTTCAAATGAATTTCTAACCGTGTGTTTTTTTGTTTACCTTTACCGTTTGCTAGTGAGATAGAGAAAGTAGTATATTCAAAAGTAACGAATCATATTAAAACAATAAGAAGTACTCACGTTATTTTTCTCCGCTGAGTCAGCTGTGAGCAATAGGTCTTTTGTCCCAAGGCACCACTCTAAAACCACCATAACTTTGATTTATTTTAAACCGCCCGAACAAGTTGACATTAAGGTCAACGGCCGTACTTTTATCAGATCATAACATTGAAGCCTGAACATATAGGCAGCCAGGAGTGCGTATTTTTTTGGTGTCTGGACGACATTCAGAAGACCAATTCTGTAACCGGCGAGGTTGCCCTTGGTGTTATATAAGCAAATGGCACTGTGTATAATAAAAGTAAGCCAGCTAGGTTACAATATGTTCAACATGCATACGCTCCTGACAGCTAGTGCACTCTTTGTGAGTTAGTAATTGCAGTTACACTCGTGCTCTCTTGCTGTTGAAATGGTCTTTTGTAATTGTGCAATTGTTCTTGGTGTTTTGCTTTACTAACGAATCTTTCGCCGTATGTCTACTCTGTACATGTCTTTTAAAAAGAATTTTGTATTTTCCGAATGGTTTAGTTTAACTGCAATTGCATATACTGGGTTAGTCAAAAGTATGGGATGGGCGATTTATTTCCGTAAATATAAACTTTATAACAAATTGTCTGTTACATACGTTTTTTTACTAATTATTCTCCATTTCTTGTATGTAAACCCATTTCCATGGTAACGTATTTTTTTTAAATGGCAAGTAAGCAGTTTTTTTGCTGATTTTTATTTCTCTTCTTTTTCTTGAAATGACTTCATATTTCTTTCATACACTTGAATAAGAAAATGTCTGTGTAAAATCAGAATTTCCTAAAAACAACAAAATGTGATATGAAAACAGATTCTGCAGTTTTTAATACTACTTTTTATTCATTTGAGTATTATTCTTCAAAAAATGATAGTGGTCTCTGCTTCGCTAGTTATTAATCATGTCATTGTGAAATACCTTTCAATAAGTGGACAAGCTAATTTAATAAGAACAGTTTAATTTTCATTTGTAAACATGGTGAAAGTCAGTGAAACTGAAAGAATAGAAATACTAATGATGGTTGGTTATGGAGATCGGCAACTTTCACAAGATATTTGTCATTTGTTCAATAACGTTCATCCGGAGAGAAATCCTATTGTACAATCCACAGTTTCTAAATTGGTTAGAAGATTTAAAGAAACTGGAAATGTAAGAGATATCCCAAGGTCCAAAATCAGCCACAAATGAAAATCGAGCTCTCAATGTTGTACTTAATGTGATGGATAATCTAATTACATCAACTACGCAACTGGCTTTGGATCATGATATTAGTCAATCATCGGTTGTTCGAATATTAAAAAAGAACAAACACAAACCCTACAAGATACACCTTCTCCATGAGCTAAACGAAGACGACCCTGACAGAAGAGTGCAGTTTTGTGCAATAATTATGGAAATACCAATACTAATCCAAATTGTATAAACAACATTTTATTTTCTGATGAAGCCACTTTTTGTCTAAATGGGTTTGTAAACAGGCACAACTGTCGCTACTGGTCCAGTGAAAATCCTCATTGGATGATGAAACACCATACACAGCATCCACAAAACTCAATGTCTGGGCTGGTATTATTGGCCACCACATAATATGTCCATACTTATAACGCAGTTGGCAAATTCTCGGCCGTTGTGTTGTTACTATATAAAATATGCATGACGCTCCAACCGTCAAAAATATTTCGTTTAATTTATAAGCTATTTCTTCTGTTCGTTTACTGGTTACAGCTCTTAATAAAATAAACTTAGTTATTATTTATTATGTCAAACGGTTCACGTGTCGATGCTGCGATGCCAGTTTCAGCAATCAGCGCGTAGATAGATAGATGGTATGCGTGTAGTTAGAACGGGTTCTAACTGAAAGCTGAAGTAAATAACCGAATTAAATTTTTAATTCGTGCCTTTCCTAGTCAGAACGCGAAATTACAAATGTTCGTAGTTATATCGCATTTTTACTAGTAAGTACGCGTAAAAATGGATTTTGGGTATTTACGGTAACGTATCGATGGTATTTTGCCAAAAGGGCGATTGCACCATATCGTTGTTTCGAGAAAATTGGAGAAAACTGTTCTGGAAATATATGGGCGACTAAATTGAAAAAAATTGTACTCAAAACTTTCACATTAATAATCAAATGAATAAGTAATCAAAAAATACAAAATTAAATGTACTGTTAGTTTCAAATTTAAATTTTTGTGGATATTCGCGCTTTTTCCAGAATAGTTCTGGTATATGTGGTGTATTGGCCCCAAGTTCGCCATTTTGCTTAAGTGTTATATTCATTCGCCCAAACCTCTAATTAAGACTTGGTGAGAACTTTTAATGATTATTACAATAAAATCATAATAAATAGTTCTAAAATATTTCAATAAAAGTCAAATAAGAAAAAAAAATTGTCAAAAAATAAGAAAATACAAATGAAATTAAAGTAACAAAAAACTACAATAATAAGGGAAAACAATCAATAATTGGGTGCAGTCCTCGTCCTCTTCATCGATCTCCAAGAGCCTATCTTCCACGTTTGGGCTAAATGACATAGATAGGTACTCATGGTGATATTGCGAAGGTACAGTTCCATTTGTGCACAACTTCCTCAATCCTTGATAAACTAATTTTGCCTTTTGCATTATCTTCTGTGGCAAGGTATTTCTTATATATTGGATACAAATTGGAGACATTTCGAAAGCTATTTAGTAAGTATTTTCCGGTAGTCTCTTTCCTACAATAATTCGATGGAACTGGCGGTAGTTCGTTGATGAATGAAACGACTATATCGACGCTGGCAGCAGCAGTTTTATTTTTTGGGATATGTTTTCCGCGTTCATCAATTTTCCAGGTCTTGATATCACTTCTATCAGTTTCAGTATAACGGAGAAGCTTATCTGTTACATCTAGTCTGCAAATCTTTAATTTTCCATTAAGGTTTGGCAAATAATAATCTCTTGTAAAAGACTTTCGGCTTTGCGATTTAACCCTTTTTCTTTCGATCTCATGAACATCTATGTAGTTGAGTAAAAAGTCTCTTTGTCTTTGATGACTGAATGACCAATATTTCTCAAAAATGGGTATTCTATCATCTTTGCTAACTATTACATTCACTGGGGCATCCTTTTGCGCATGGGTTCTGTTTCATCTTCTTTTTTGAATTGCCAATATTTTTTTTTGTTCTCCTTCTTTCTCTTTTTGATCCCATAAGCACAACTTTCTCTGGCATTTTCAGAATTGGTATTAATATTATAATTTTTTCTATTATTATTTGGCTCTGCGCCGTCAGATTCAGAACAAGATTCATTACTTTGCGGGCTGAGTAAAGAAGAACTTGTACTTATGTCAGTTACATAGGATTTCTCAATCCTACGGTCGGAATTTGACCCATAAATAACGTCCAAATTCTCTAATGCCATATAACATTTAGCCGGCAATGGTACATCAGTTGAGACACTACTTGTTGGCTTATTAATATTACGATACAATTTTAGTATTCTCTCTGTCCGACTAGACATAATTAACAATTTTTTCGTACCGTATCGCATACGTACCATATAATCAACGAACAAAACTATTTTTAGGTTATGTTGCCTATAGTAAAGCAATGCAAGTTCGCCCTTTAGACGTTTTAGCTTTGTTACATTCGTTCATTTGGAGGGATTGTTCTGAACTATTCGCCCAAAGGAAAAATGTATTTTTCACTCTGAACACCTTATATTCCATCAAATACGTTCATCCTTTTGCCAACATCATCTTACAGTAGGTACTTATTTTTTGGTACATAAAGCTCTAAATCGTAAAATTGACGCGTTTGCCCTTTTGGCAAAATACCATCGATATATATCTTGTACATTTGTAAATTAATCCATTCATTCATCCACCTGATGAAGTTACTGTGTGACGAAACAATATTGTAACGTTTTCGGGTTCGCAATAAACAACTCGTGCAATTTATTTATTTAAAACAGTCTGTATATTCATACACGTAAAATTAATCACAATATCAAAATATGAAACTAATGTATCACACTTAAACTACTAGAATAGATTAACACAGGTATTTATTTCTATATAACTCTCTAATATTTATGTCCGTATATTTAAATCACTTCTATTTATATAACACGGTAATATTTATGTCTTTATTACACTATATTTATGGTTATTCTTCGACTACCACTCAAAGAACTATTTATTTATTTCTTATATTTATCTTACTGTTCCGCACGAGACTACTTAAGGACTTTCTTATTCCGGAATTATTCATCCATCGGTGACCCAGCCGCTTTATATACACATACGAAACATCTTGGAGCATTCGCGTAAACTCCATCTTCCTCTCGATGTTTGTAGAACATTCGATAGGCATTCTGTCTCTTTGCAGTACATGTGATTTATTGCTTTACGACTTTATGAGCACGGCTTTGTTGTCGCCTAGAAATACACTGGGAGAAACTCCAAACATTATGTCGCGTCGAGATGATTTACATCCACTTTTTATTGTCGCTCGTAAGTCTGCCTTTCTTTGTGCACTTGTTTCGTTACATTGCCCCCTTCTTAAAAACTGCGTTTCGTCCCGAAACACGCTATTCCATGTTCTCGTTGTTGGCGGTTGACGGAATCTACATTGGGACTCACGGGTGCACCCAGATGTCTTGTAAAAATGGCAATCCACCGTCCCAGGCGGCACAACGGGCTGATTGGGCCGTCAGCCGCACACGACCATTTCCATACCAGTATACCGAAACACTGACTCCAGCATGTTTCTTACGGTTCTTCATTCCAAACGGTCTAATCCGCAGCCCAGTTTCGGAATTGCTGGCTTCCTTATATTTTGCTCGAGTGCTCGTCCTCGTAAATCGACAAGGGATTCCCATAAGTTGGCTCTCTAAGTTTTCCGGTAATTTGTCGCACATCTGCCACTGCACCGCTATCATGTCCATGGTATGGGGCCAATTGGTTGAAACGCACCACCCCTGGCTCACTATGGGGTGTTAGTCTTATGCGACAAACCACGTCATCTATTCGCTCTAGCATTTCGCATGGTCCCTCCCAGTATTGTTAGAGCTTTGGGGACAGGCCTCGGCGACGCTGAGGACCACACAACCAAACAAGGTCTCCTTCTCGGTAACCACCTCTCTCGGCTTGCACGTCGTAACGATTCTTCATCCTGTCGCTGGCATCCTAAGTGTGATGGCGTACTCGCTCGTGGGTATCCTCCAACCTTCGCTTGGGTCCGCTGACGTAGTTATCTCCATTTGGGTTCTCCACAACACGCTTGAGTAGTCCATCCTCCACCTTCAGAGAGTCCCATTGAGCCCAGTAGGATTCCAGTCCCTGTGAGCGAGGAGCTACTTCTTGACAAGCCGGTCCGCGACCAGTACCTTTCCAAACCATCAATGAACCAAGGTCTTCATCAGCTTCTTGACCGATCCGCAAATTGTCAGGTTGCCACTGATCGTCAACGGTAGTTCTGAATGTGTTGGCCGATTTTTCTTCTAGTTGGTTGTTATGCCTGCGGTCTTTTGGACGTGGTCTCCTTGCAACAGCATCAGCGTTTTGGTGATGCAGAGATGCAATTCGCGCTATTGATTTTGAGGCTCTACGATACTGGGTCGACGATTGCCTCTTCTCATCGACCCGTTTCATTTTTCGTTGCTCCGCTATGGTTTTCTAGGGCTCCTTCCCGCATTTACTATGCACATGGCCCATTTCCATTTCCTTTTCCATTTCCAATTCCAGCATTGGAGCGTTCTTCTCTTAGGTTGCATCTGATTCACTAATCGTCGGATTACCTGTCCCAGGTGTGCATGCCCATACTTCATCTCAAGACGCTTGATTGATTTAAGGTAGTCTTGACACTCTTCCGGACGTAAGGTCTGCTGAATGTCACTGACCACTCTTCTTAACGACACAATCAGAGCAGTAGCTTTCTCCGGGGACGTCCACCCATTTGCTCCTGCAGCGGCTTCGAATTGTTTCCGGTACGTCATCCATGAAGTCTTCCCATCGAAGGTGGGAGGTTTTACCTTTGCCTTTGCTGTTCGGGAAATCTCCAGGCTTCCGCTTGAAGTGTCACGGGGACCGCAGTCGTTCATCTCTGGCAACTGAAGCTGAACCCCAAACTCGTCCCCCATTCCGAACACGCGCTCCTCAACTTTCTGTTCTACGGCTTCGATGGCCCCAGAAAATTCCTGTCTCCCATTCGATGAATTCTTCTGAATGTCATCCTTAAAAGTAGTCTCGGGTTGTTTTGAATTATTTGCCATTTCATCTTTTGGAGTCTCCATAGTATACTCAAATTGTTTTGAATTATTTGCAATTTTATCTTTTAAAGCTTTTGAATTATTTGCAATTTTATCTTTTAGAGTCTCCATAGTAGTCTCGAATTGTTTTAAATTATTTGCAATTTCTTTTAGAGTCTCAGATTGTTTTACAATTTCATCTGTTATTAAGCTTAGATCAGCCTGTACTTGAAACGAATATTTCTCGAGATCCTTACCTTCATTTATTAAAAGGTCACGAGGCCGATCCTGGAGAATTGTTTTTTTTTCAGACGTATCTGCGTCCCTTTCCTCCAATTCTGCCCTTAACTCGTATACCTTTAGTTCTTCCAAACGTTTGGTAGCCATTTATTTATTTATTTATTTATTTATTTATTTGCACTTATAGTGTTTATCCCACTTCTGACACCAATTGCAACGTTTTCGGGTTCGCAATAAACAACTCGTGCAATTTATTTATTTAAAACAGTCTGTATATTCATACACGTAAAATTAATTAGAATATAAAAATATAAAACTAATGTATCACACTTAAACTACTAGAATAGATTAACTTTATGTTTATTCTTCGACTACCACTCAAAGAACTATTTATTTATTTCTTATATTTATCTTACTGTTCCGCACGAGAATACTTAAGGACTTTCTTATTCCGGAATTATTCATCCATCGGTGACCCAGCCGCCTTATATACACATACGAAACATCTGGAAGCATTCGCGTAAACTCCATCTTCCTCTCGATGTTTGTAGAACATTCGATAGACATTCTGTCTCTTTGCAGTACATGTGATTTATTGCTTTACGACTTTATGAGCACGTCTTTGTTGTCGCCTAGAAATACACTGGGAGAAACTCCAAACATTATGTCGCGTCGAGATGATTTACAACCTCTTTTTATTGTCGCTCGGAAGTCTGCCTTTCTTTGTGCACTTGTTTCGTTACAATATTGTAGTGGAATTACTATTAAATTTATTTTGAAACTTAAAATTATCGCATTTCATTTTTACTAAGTACAATTTATTAACACGTTCAAAAACCAATGAGCTATTTTATTTTCACCTATACTCACTCTATAAACTACAATTGAGTAACTAAATATTTTATTAAATTAACAACATATTTTCTTTCAAAAACTTTATGCCTTAGCCGAGATGCACTTTTACTCCTATATTAAAAATGAAGTATTCTTTACTTTGTCTGACTAATAAATCATGCTAATCAACATTAATTTATTACAGAATTCCAAAGGGCTGAAAACATCATTCAATTTTCATTCATTGTCAGTTGTCAGTAAAGATCGGCTAAAATAAACGTATTTTCACATGTCGCTTGTTCCAAGTAGAAAACCGCAGCATAATAAATTATAGACAAGCACAATGTTCATTCTGAATTACATAATTTCACGCAGCACATCCTTTGCCGTGCTGCGATACATTATCTATATCTTCCTTTAATAATACCCCATACAATTGTGTATTAAAGCCTTAATAGACATTCGTTCCCAACGCATGTATAAATTACCGACTCCGAAAATCTAAAGGCCAAATTTTCTCTCACAAACGAACTGAATATTCATCCGCATTAGTTTATAGCTATATCTAACGTGTCGAGGTACTTTCATTTGTTGAACATCCCAGGATCCCCATGTTCCGCTATTTAGAAAATTGATGCCTACTAGTAGATATACTCGGGAAGCTTTATTAAAACGAGGTCATTCCTACATAAAATTATCGCACCGTGGGAAGTAAACCCTCCTATCAGGTTATAGTGCAGTGTCCGGTTGTAATTCTTGAAAAGGGCATTAATAATACATACAAAGCCCGTTGTTTATTTTGGAAATATTTGGGAGGTATTATGTTCTTTGTTTGTGAAAACTTGTATACAAAAGAGATGTAGGAAGTAATATCGGAAACTGTAATGCGTTAATATTTCTGTTAGGTACATAAGCATGAGATTTTAATGATATCTGTTATCTAATATTTATGATCACAGGTGTTTTGTAGGACTGTTTAGCCGTAGCATAATAATATTTATTTATTAATTCATAAACATAAAATTTATAAAAAACATATTGCTATTGTTACTTAGCGAGACGTGGACGCGTTTCGACTCACTTGACTCTCTTCAGTACACCATAGGCTATTTTCAATAGCAATTTCATATCTTATATACTAAGTGGTTGTTTGTTTGTGCGTTGTAGATATTCCGTAAATTCGAAAAATCCTTAATTATACATATTGCTGTGGCCTTCATCTTAATTAAAGTCTCAATCGAAATTATGCTATTTGCTAATGCAAAAACTAACCACAGATATTTCAATGCTACACATTACGTGGATTTGCCTTTCTTACCTCTTAAACAACTTTCCTAGCTAAACTCTTGTCTCAGGTGCAGCTCATTTATTACAAAGTTAATTTTTATTTATTATATTATAAGGTATGATAAGTATATAGGGTGTCCCAGCTAACACTTTCGGGTCATATATCTCCATTATTATTGAACGATTTTTTTTGAAATTTAAACTGTACATATTTTATTGAATGAGGATTGTTCTGTTACTTTTGAAATTAGTGAATGTTAAAAAATGTAATTTTCACTCATCGGTCTTTTTTTTTTCAAATTCCACGAAAATATCTTTAGATGGCAAAGCACCAAAAATCATGCCTCTACAGAAAAAATGAAGTGAAACAAAATTTTAGCTTCAGAGAAAAATCAAATTACGTTGTTAAAAATGTAATTTAATTATTAAAACAATTACTGCATAGAGAACTTTGAGAACAATTGAATCGGTGTATGCAGAAAGAGCACATGTCAAAATTATCTGATGTTGGGAAATCGAAAAAAATTAATTTGCGACTTAACAAGTTTTAACATTTACTGTAACTTATGTAAGTTCTAATCTACTGCTTATTTAAAATGCATTTAATTTCTAACTTGGCTTCAACATTTAATTTTTGAGTGTACAAAACCCTTTTGAAAATTGTGACATGTGTCCTTTTTGCAAATTAAAGATAAAATAGAACATAAAAAAATTATTATTCAAAATATATAACATAGACATAATATTAAACAAAATCAATGGTCGCTATCCTATCCCCCAGTACCGGTAGTAGGCCACTGAAGTATTACTTCATAAAAATCCTTGTATTCTTCTTCAACAAAGGCACTGCACTTTCTTATATGTTCCATTTTTGTGGCTTTTATAGGGACTTTGACGAGAGGATAGGCCTTAGAAGTGCGTAAGGAAGGACCAAAGTTTAGAATACGTTTTGTTCCAGGTTGCAACAAATTAAATGTGTGTGATATTCCACCATCAATGAATGGATGGGTTTGAACGCAGCCTTTAAGTGCGGAGTTATATTCAAAGCTTGAGAAAGTGCTAATATTGAAACTGACTTTTACATCACGTGGAACGTTTTGCGATTCTATAGATGCACAAGTTTTTTTTATATAAACGAGGCCACCACTTTTTAAAATCGAGTATATTACTTGTTTCGACTTCTTAAACCGAAAACTTTGCACTATTTTCTGTACTAGTGATAATAATCTCCGTAATCTGATGAATCGTAGATATTCGGTCGAACTTTTTCAAGTTTTTCTTTACCAGCGCGAAGTCCCTATCACACGGCCAGAATGAATGCCCTCTAACAGGATAAAAGTGGATTATTTTGGAAAACATTCCACTATCAGTAAGGGCCAGGAGCAGACGAATTACGGTATGGTTTTTATTTTGGCCTCAAGAGTTATTGCTAAAGAGGTGTAGTTCCTTCTGATTAACCTTAAAGTCTCTTCTTCGCTGGCACTTTGCAATTTTGAATAGAATTTTTTGCTTCCGCGTTTATGTACCATCAATTCTACAACCGCAACTCGTTTAGCTGTGTCATTTAAGTTCCGGTCTTTGATTGTGTTATTTAAAAGTTCACAAGTAGAACAAACATCTACCTGCGGTCTTTCAAATGCGAAGTTGAAGTTGTCACGAAAGTATGATCTGTAGAAAGAGAAGCTTTTACTTGCGGGTTTAGATATTTTTCTTGAAACAGCTTATGCATAGTTGTAATGTTCAACTGACTATTCAAGTAGTTCTTTTCACGTCCTGAGTAGTGACTAATTTTAACTGGAAAGGGCTGAATATGTTCCCGAACAGATTGCTTGACATGTTCAGAAAACACATTAGCGCTTGGCACTTTCCGCGTAAATCTGTGGTCGCTTTACCCAAAGTAGTCAAATTTCTGATTCTTTTTTCTAAACAGTCCCCATTAATGAATAGTATTTGTAACTATTTGTTTTCGGTTTGTGATTTTCTCCTTGCCGGGGGCGGCGTTGCTTAATGTTGATGACCTCAATAAGACCATGGAGAAAAATTTCTTGTTCGTCCTTAGTTTGAAAGGAATGAAACCATTTGAATATGGACAATTTGTCTTCGTCATTAAATTTCTCAAAGCATTTCAGCCTGCACCTAAATATAGTCAAATTTGTTTGCATTTAATAAAAAATAAACACGTGTGACTTACCTGTATATAACACTTTCTATCTGCTTTGCAGGAATATCTTTCCCTTTGGAATTTTTATCCGCTTTCCCTTCTACTCTCGCTTGTTTTCTAATATTTATATCATACCGTACTTCTCCATTTTCAAGCAGCACTTGCAAATTACAATATACTAGTAACAATAACAAACTAAATCAACAGCAGCACAGTAGCTGCAAAATATCCGCGCCACCACAGTTAAATTATGTCAAAGTATCACAGAATCGTATAAAAAAAATGAGGTGTGGCCACCACACGACTTTCTTATACGTATGAAAGTGTTACTTCCGGTCCGAATTTTGAAATTTCATTTATACAAAAAATATTCCAAATCCAACTCTAAATACTTTTGTACTCTTCATAAATATATATAGAATGCATAATTTACGACATATTTGCAAAAAATCGTTATTCGGTAAGAGTAAAAGTGATACTTCCGGTCCGAATTTTGAAATTTTTTTTATACAAAAGATATTCCAAATCCAAGTCTAAATACTTTTGTACTCTTCATAAATATATATAGAATGCATAATTTACGACATATTTGCAAAAAATCGTTATTCGGTAAGAGTAAAAGTGATACTTCCGGTCCGAATTTTGAAATTTCATTTATACAAAAAATATTCCAAATCTAACTCTAAATACTTTTGTACTTTTCATAAATATATATAGAATGCATAATTTACGACATATTTGCAAAAAATCGTTATTCGGTAAGAGTAAAAGTGATACTTCCGGTCCGAATTTTGAAATTTTTTTTATACAAAAGATATTGGAAATTAAGTTCTAAATACTTTTATATTCGTAGCGTACTTGTCTAAAAAGCATGACTTGCAAAATATTCGCAAAAAACTGATTTTCGATAAGAGTAAAAGACCTACTTCCGGTAGGAATTTCGAAAAACCTTTTTAATAAAATTGTTCACAATTTCAATTTTAAGTACATATGAATTCTCTATAAATTTGTTTAAACTTAGTAATTCACGAAATATTTGAAAAATTCGATTTTTTCACTGAAGTAAACTACTACTTCCGGTCTGCTGATTTTGCTTAAAATCGAATCAGTTCTCAAGAGGGAGATTATATTCGTAAATACAAAATTTGGAATTGATATCTGTAGCGGTTTGACCGCTATCGTGGTCACACAGAGAGAGACACAGAGACACACACACACAGAGAGAGAGAGAGAGAGAGAGAGAGAGAGAGAGAGAGAGAGAGAGAGAGATTTTTTAAAAACCACTTTTTTTGGTATCAGGGGACTTCTGCAAAAATCTCGAGGTCGAAAATTTTCATCATCACAATACTTCCTTATACTACGTATAAGAAAGTAAAAGTGTTGCTGTACATTTCTTTTCGAATTTGACCGAGAATAAAGAAATGGTTGCTATTAAGAAAAAACTCACGATTCTTTACGATTTTCGATTAAACAATGCAGCACGTTTCCATCGCAAATACTAAAAAAAATATTATCTCTGTTACGCAGAAAAGGCACATGTCAGTGACATGTGTCCTTTATGCATAACGCTCTGTAAAATTGTACTCCTTTTTTGTCTCTTAGGTTAGGCTGACACGTGCCGTTTCTATATAGCTCAAAGCGTAGACGTAAGAAACGCATATTTTTGGCTAAACATGAAATTCCGTAAAATATGACAGGTGCCCTTTGTGCATACATCGATTCAATTAAATAACGTTGCCGGGATTTAATTTGTACATCCCTTATAATTTTTGAAAAAGTCAAATGCCTTTGTTGACAGTTCAGTAAAAAGTGTTAATTCCGATATTTTGTTTTCCCTTTCGAATAAAAATGGCTGAATTGTCTATGTATCTCAAAAAAGAGATCATTTTCGCTTATGGTGAGTGCCACAAGGACTTAAACGAAACCGTAAGAGTTCTTGTCGACCGTCACCCGAACGAAGGCCTTTCAAAGTTTAAAGTGAAAAGAATAATAAATTTATTTGAAGTCAGTCACGGGAATCAAGAAATAATCGGTGCTGTAGTGGATGCATTCGAACAGAATCCATCAGGAAGTGTACGAAATATTTCTCAAGTTTTGGACGTGCAGGTTTCAAGAAGTACCATCCATTGAATATAAAAATCAAAAAATATCATCCCTTCAAAATTTCTTTGCACCAAGAGTTGTCTGAAGATGACATGATTAATAGATTACATTTTTGTTACTTTATGCTGCAAACTATTGAAGATAATCCTGATTTTATCAGGAGGATGCTTTCCTCTGATGAATCAACGTATAAAAGCAATAGGTAGTGTTGTAAATCGCTACAATATGCGTTATTGGGCAATTGAAAATTCGCACTGGGTCCGGCATGCTGATAACCAGTGTGTGTGGTCACTTAATGTGTGGGGTGCTGTGATCGGAGAGCATGTAATAGGGCCTCACTTTTTTGATGGAAATTTGAATGGCGCCATGTACCTATTACACTGGTCTACAAAATTTATTTTTCTTTTGTCACACGAAAACTTATATTAAATTTTGAATCTATTTTGGTCACAAAACAATTATATATCAATGAAAAGAAATTGACACATCAGGTTTTCTGTGACATCAAAACATGTATTTTCATGAAAAGTACAAAAATCACCTACACTTAAACAAATTATTACTTAATGTACAATAAATAGTTATAATTTTCGTGAGTGTTTGTCTTCTGGTAGGTCCCTTTTCAGTCTCCAACGGTAATCTGCTAGCATTCCTGTACTCCATTTCCCTTGATAACGCTTCGCTATTACTGATATGTCCTGATGAAATCTCTCGCTTTGTTCGTCACTCACAGCACCCAAGTTTTCGAGAAAGAAATCCAGATTAGAATCCAGCATATGTATTTTCAAGGACATGTTACAACCCAAAGCTTTGTATGAGGTTATAAGTTCATTAATTAAATGTTTGGAATTTTCTGATCTATGGTTACCTAGAAAATTATGGACGACATTCACAAAACATTTCCAGGCCAACTTTTCTTGATCATTCAGTTTTTCTTCAAAGTTCTTATCCTTCATTAGTTCCCATATTTGTGGACCAACTAATACTCCCTCTTTAATTTTTCCCTCGCTGAGTTTAGGGAATTTCTCTTTCAGGTATGCAAATCCACTTCCATCTTTATGCATAGCTTCTACAAAATTTTTCATCAGGCCGAGTTTTATATACATATTTTGGCAGACATTCCTTTTTTGTCTTTATTTCCTTCTTCTCAGAGTTTGTCGCCCACAGTTAGTCGAATAAGATAGTTATAAAGTCGCCTAATTAACTTATTCAAACAAAAACACTTAAAAGAGGTCAGAAATGAACATATAGCTGTCACGAAAAAAGTGGATGTGACTGTAACAAAATAATATATTTTTTTTAATGACGATACACTAACACAAGCAAAACTCATCACAAAGTTCATGTGACAAAAACAGTGTTTACCAGTGTTATTTTTACAAAATGAATTTCACAATTTAATTGGACATCTACCACGTATACTTCGAAATGAAATGGTCATTATGCAACATGGAGCGCCGCCACATTTCGCTAGACCAGTCCGTGCTCATTTAGATACAACTTTTGTACCTCAATGGGTAGGAAGAGGAGGCGCAATACCATGGCCGGCCCGATCACCAGACCTCACCCCCTGTGACTACTTCCTGTAGGGATACGTCAAAACAAAAGTTTATTCAACACCGGCTACAACTCCTGAAGATTTGCAGAACAGAATCCGAGAAGCATTTGCATCAATAAATGCTAACATGATGCGAAACGTAATTGATGATTTTAGGATTCGTTTAGAGAGATATATTGAAGCGGATGGTGGTACATTCGAACATCTACTATGACATTTTCATCTGATTTTTGTTTAAGTGATCTCGTTTTTTGGTCGTTCTTTGTTATCAAGTTTTGTTATTAAATTGACTACTTTCAGACCTGAAATTCAATGTTTTAACGCTCTTGTTGCCCCGAAAACCCTACTTAACCTGTATTGGCAGTTTAGTGGAGTATCTACGGGTATTCTGTGAGTTTAATTGTTTGCACACTGTAAAGACATTAACAATAAGATTCACTGAAAATTGGAAAGTCTGAAACGAGTATCTTGCATTTAATAAAATATGCTGCCTTTAACTCGCCTGAATAACAAGAAATAAAAGCTAGTTCAATTCACGTTTTAAAGACTGTGGTTGTTTCAGTATAGCGCATTGGTTCTTCACTTAATAAATTATCTATATTCCAAATTTTATAAAAATTCATTCAATAATAATGGAGATATTTGACCCGAAAGTCTTAGCTGGGACACCCGGTATAACACAAATTTTCTTACTTACAAAATACTACAATTTTCTTGATGACTAAAGATTATTTAATACAATTTACTTTTCTTTGAAACAGATAAGATCATCATGTACAAAAAAATAATTCATGATACTTAACATTAGCAATTAACTTTATTCTTAACAAATAAATCTTATGGCTAAAAAGAAAAAAATCCTCTTGATACAGTATTTATATTTAGCTACATTATTTTTAAAATTTTTGAATGTTATATTAATATTTAAACGGTTGTACCAGTATGGTAAATCCTTTTAGCATGATTTAATGATTAAAATAAACATCTATAATTTTTAAATTTAAATAAAATAATCTTAGACTTAGTTTTACTTGTTGCATATACAAATGCATATTTTATGAACCATCAATAGGTTTATCCAACAAGTGGCCCAAGACTTCAACTACGTTAAAATAGCTATTTCTTGATGATTTTATTAACTTTCTAAAAATACGAAAAATTTAATAATATATAATAATATATTATTATATTATATATAAAATCAATATAGAACTCTAAAATAAAATTTCGTATATGTAAATTCAAACAACTAGTTCAATGTTGAAATATGTGAAAGTATATATATATATATATAATCAGTATCCCTTTTACCACATGGTGTCGGGTACGAGTTGGTATATTGTTCGTATACAAACTTCCTCCACAATTCCCTATCCTTTGCTATTGCTTTGGCTTGTTTCCAGGTTTTGCCTTTCTCCTTCAGTATTTTTCCAATTACTGCATTCCATGTTTGTCTTGGTCTTCCTCTTTTCCTTTTGGTTTGTATTTTTGCTTCATATACTTGTTTCACCTGCCTGTTGTCCTCCATTCTCTGTATATGTCCCCACCAACTTAATTGCTTCTGTTGAATAAACTCTGTCAATGGTTGTATCTTCAGTTCATTTCGTATTTGTGTGTTTCTCACTCTGTCTTTTAATGTTATTCCTTTCACTCTTCTCAGGTATTTCATTTCTACCGCTTGGATTTTATTTTTCTGCTTTTTTGTTAATACCCATGATTCCGCTCCATATGTTAATACTGCTCTATAGATTGTTTTGAATATCTTCATTTTTGTTTCCGTCGCAATTTCCTTCTTACTAATAAAGTGTCTGTTCATTGAGTGAAATAATCTGATTGTCTTCTCTATTCTTTGGTTGATTTCTGCTTCATCTCCTCCTGTATTTTCTATTCTTACCCCTAGGTACTCAAAATATTTGACCTGTTCCACTACAGTTTCCTCAATTTTGATTTCCATCTTCTCTTTATTTGTAGTCATCACTTTTGTTTTGCTCTTGTTTATTTTCATCCCATTATCTTTCAGTACTTTATTCCAAATTTCCAGATTTTGTTGTGTTCTTCTTATTTTCGGCCATTATTACTATATCATCTGCGAAGGCACTTTCTCCTATTATTATTCTCTGTAGTTTGCTATAGCCAATATGTAGTTTTTTAACTCTTACTGAACACTCTTTTATTATATCATCCATGTAAATAATAAAAAGCAATGGACTTAATCCTCCTCCTTGTCTCAACCCTTCTTGTGTTGTGAATCCTTCAGATTTTCTGTTTTTACTTATTACATAGTTTATGTTGTTTCTATACAGTAGTTGTATATTTCTTATTATTTTCCTGTTGACGCCTCTTCTTTTTAAGCTTTCCCATACTTTGTCTCTGGGTACCCTATCAAATGACTTTTCCATGTCTATAAATGCGTAATAGGCTTGTTTATTTTGTTGTAATAACTTTTCGCTTATTTGTTTTAATGTGAATATGTGATCTTGTGTACTTCTTCCTTGTCTGAATCCGCTTTGTACGTCTGAGAGAGTCGGCTCTACTATTGCCCTTAATTTATTATTTATTAGTTGTTCGTAAATTTTTACTACTGTATTTAGTAAGGTTATTCCTCTATAGTTGTTACACTCTGTATGGTTTCCTTTTTTATAAATCGGCATTATCAATGACACTCCCCAGTCTTTCGGTGTCTTTCCGTTTTTCCAAATTCTATTTATTATTATCCATAATATTTCTGTTCCTTTTTCTCCCATGTTCTTTAGCATTTCTGCTGTTATTTTGTCGTGCCCTGGAGCTTTCCCATTTTTTAGTCCTCTAATAGTTTGATGTAGTTCTTCTATTTCTATTTCTTCGCTTAATTGCTCTTCTTCATCTTTATACTCTTCTGTTAGGTTTTCCACATTATGCGTTTCTGTCCTTTCTGCATTCAATAGATTATAGAAGTATTCTTTCCATCTATCCATAATATCTTTATCTTCCGTTAATATTTCTCCTTTTTCGTTGCTTATGTAATTACTAACTGGTCTTTTCTGACTTCTAAATGTTTTTAATATTCTATAGAATAATTTCTGGTTTTCTGCACTTTCCCTTTCCATTTTTTCTCCAAACTCTCTCCAGGTTCTTTCTTTTGATGCTGTTACTAACTCTTTTACTCTTTTCCTTTGTTTTTTGTATATCGCATAATGTTTGGTATTTTTAGTTGACAGATACTTTTTCCATAGTTTCTTTTTTATCATAACTTCTTCTTTTATCTCCTTGGTCCACCAGGCTGATTGTTTTTTCTTATTAGATGTCTTGCATGTTCCACATACCTCTGTAGCCGCTTCGATTATAACCTCTTTAAATATGCTCTATAGTTCTTCTATGTCCTTACTGTTTAAGTCTTCTTCCGCTGCTTTAATTTTTTCATTTACTTTATTTTCATATACTTTCGCTATTTCTGCCTCTTTTAATTTGTAAGATCTTATTGTCTTAAATTCCACTTTTCTATGTTTATATTTCTTATCTTCTTCCCCCCCCAAATCTTCCTTTATTTTCGCCTCCACTAGGTAGTGGTCACTATATATTTCAGCTCCACGCTTCACTTGGACGTCTGTTACTTTTTGTCTATTCGACCTTAGTAGAGGGTCTCAGCCGATTCTGGAACCTCCTCATTGACCCTTGATCATGCACGCAGCATAGATCAAGGTCAATGAGGAGGTTCCAGAATCGGCTGAGATGGAACGGTCAAGGTCATGTCAAGGTCATGTCAAGGTCATGTCAAGGTCATGTCAAGGTCATGTCAATGTCATGTCAAGGTCATGTCAAGGTCATGCCAAGGTCATGCCAAGGTCATGCCAAGGTCATGCCAAGGTCATGTCAAGGTCATGTCAAGGTCATGTCAAGGTCATGTCAAGGTCATGTCAAGGTCATGTCAAGGTCATGTCAAGGTCATGTCAAGGTCATGTCAAGGTCATGTCAAGGTCATGTCAAGGTCATGTCAAGGTCATGTCAAGGTCATGTCAGGGTCAAGGACACGTCAAGGTCAAGGTCAGACAAGTCAATGTAACTATAAGGTTGTAGGAAGGGTAATATCTGAAGGTGGATATTATATATCTAAGTGGGGTTAGCGACTATATATAATTAATTATATTCTTTCTTTCTCATCATCATTCAGTTATAGTGATAACATTTAGTGAATATGTGTATTACATTTCTAAAACAAAGTAGATTAGATATAGATAAATTAAATTCATTGTCACCAACGATAGAAGAAGAAGAATATGTTTTGGATAATGATGATGAGAATGATATCTTCGACATGGAGACAATCATTTTAATGAATGATTTGGATAATTTGGACGGTGTTTACTGTAATTTTGAAGACTTTCAATAACATCAGTTATATGCATTGTCAGGTGTACATATAAGTAAATAGATGTAAAATGTTTAATGTAAATAAGTTCATGAAATTCGTAAGTAGGGGTACTGGGGTGGGGGGCTTGAGATGTAACCTCCGATGGGAGGTTTATAAGAAGATCGTGCTTTCATTCGAATAATAGTTCAAGTCTGTACCTACTGAAGTGTTGTTTCGTTTAAATATATGGTTCGTGGATAGTAACTCAAAATGTTTGAATGTGATTATTGTTGTAAAAAGTTTTCACGAGCCGATAACAGAATTCGTCATATGGCAGGTTCATGTAAAGGAAAGAGAAGAAGAGTTGATGATGGTGATAATAACTTAGATTTAATGAAATGTGAAGTATGTGATATATACGTAGAGAAGAATTGTTATACTGCACATATTCGCAGTGCAATACATCGAAGTAAGGCTTTCATAGTAATTGATGATGGAGTAAAGAAAAGTGTCGGAACATTCGGTGACAGAATCGTAAGTTATCAAATATCCGATAACTCGACTACATATATTGATGTTGAAGATTTTGCAAATAATATCAGAGAGAAAGTAGTGGCACTTATGGATAGTATTCTGTATATACATACCTCTATAAAAGCGAATTTTGGACTGTATGGTTTATACTACTTATTAAGCAAAGAAAATGTTGAAATAAAATCTTTTAATACTCGGAATAAAATCATAACGCAAGGAAGTAATTTATACGACTTGTTTACTGATTATATTGATGAGATTATGAATCAAATGAGTGAATTTCAGGAACGCGATTCAGGTAAACTTAGGTATTAATGCTAAATCTTATTATCATATTAATTGTTATTAACATTCTAGGAATGACATTGAGCAACATTTTGTATTTGGAAGTAAATATGAACAAATACAATCCTATGAGAGGTTCAAGTTATATAGATTTACCACCAACAATAAAGAAAAAGAAGGCCGTAATAAATATTCACAATTCTGACAATGCCTGCTTTGCTTGGGCTGTTACTTCAGCTTTAAGGGAACCAGCAGGTCTTCCTCAAAGAGTTTCTTCATATCCACATTATGATACAGTTGCTGATTTCACCGATTTAACTTTCCCTATAAATTTAAAAGACATTATTAAATTTGAAGACAAAAATAATATATCTATCAATGTGTACGGCATAGAGGAATGTTTCAAAAATAATATTAAATTACATGAGGTAGTGGGTCCTCTACATTTTACGAAGCAGAGAAGAATGACTCACATTAATTTATTACTTGTTTCCGAAAATGAAAATTTACACTACTGCTGGATTAAGAACTTTTCTCGACTAATTTCATCACAGAAATCACTTTCTGGTCATCAGAAATATATTTGTGAAGGGTGCTTAACTTTTTTTACAAGTGAAGATAAATTGCGTAGACATGAAAATGAAGACTGTAAGCAGGTTAAAGCAGTATTTCCCGGAACAGAAATAAAAATTAACAAATATGGTGAGCAATTATCAGAATATATATTAAAGTTTGATAAATTTGAGAAGCAGTTGAGAATTCCATTTATTGTGTATGCTGATTTTGAGGCTGTATTAAAACCTATTAACACGTCACAGCCAGATCCATCTAAACCTTTCACTGTAAAATGTTTCGAACATGAACCATATTCTTTTGCTTATTATGTGAAATGTAGTTTTGATGATAATCTCAGTAAATTGCGTTTATATCGTGGTGAAAATGCAGCCAAGACTTTTATTAGAAAGCTAGAAACTGATGTTACTATTTTATATCAAAATTATTTAAGTAAAGAGGTACAGATGAGACCTTTGACTACCGAAGAGCGTGTCAACTATGAACTGGCGAGAGTGTGTCATATTTGTGACAAAGAAATACAAGCACACGAAGAAAAAGTTCGTGATCATGATCATATGACTGGATTGTTTCGAGGTGCAGCACATATGGTGTGCAATATAAATTATAAAGAACCTCGATATATACCTATTATATTTCACAATTTATCGAATTATGATACACATTTGTTTGTAAAAGTTCTAGCATTGGATAAAGAAGAAGTTGATGTTATTGCGCAAAATAAAGAAAAATATATATCGTTTTCAAAAAGAATACATGTAGGAGACACAATTGATTGCAATGGTAAGAAAAGAAAAGTGTTCTTCAAATTGAGGTTTATAGACTCATTTAGATTTATGAATTCTTCGTTAGCAAAACTATCAGCTTGTTTAGATGATGAGCAATGTAAAGAAGTTAGAAGATATTATTTGGGTGAAAAGTTTGAATTAATACGACAGAAGGGTGTGTTCCCATATAACTACGTTACTTCTCATGAAAGTCTCTCATTTCCAGAATTACCTAACAAAGAATGTTTTTATGATATATTCTCCGATAGTGAGATAAGTGATGAAGATTATCGTAGAGCTATTAGAGTGTGGGATGTATTCGAATGTAAATCACTGGGACAATATAGCGATCTATACATACAGTCAGATGTATTACTACTTGCCGATGTTTTCGAAAATTTTCGAAATATTTGTATGAGCAATTATAAGTTAGATCCAGCACATTATTTTACTTCACCTGGCTTAAGCTGGGACGCCATGCTACGTATGACTGGTATAAATTTGGAATTATTAACAGATATAGATATGTTTCATTTTTTTAAGAGGGGTATACGTGGAGGTGTGAGTATGTGCTGTAAAAGAAAAGAGATTGCAAATAATCGATACTTACCAGAATTTGATTTATCCGAAAGTAAAAAATATATTTTATACCTAGATGCGACAAATTTATATGGTTACGCTATGACGTTCAGTTTACCGATTGGTGATTTTCAATGGTTAACAGATGAAGAGCTTAGGAGAATTGACATACAAGACTTGGAAGAAGATGCAGATATTGGATATGTTTTCGAAGTAGATTTAGAATATCCTGAATATCTCCACGATGTACACAATGACTTACCTTTTTGTCCAGAACACGTTATTCCACCTAATTCGAAATATAGTAAATTGATTCCAAACCTTCTCGATAAATCGAATTATATTATACATTACCTAATTTTGAAACAATGTATAAATAATGGTTTGAGATTATGTGGAATACGACGTGGGATTAGATTTAAACAGAGTAATTGGTTAAAAAAGTATATTGATTTTAATACAGCAAAACGAAATGAAGCCACTAATGAGTTTTTCAAACAATTCTATAAATTAATGGTAAATAGTGTGTTTGGAAAGACCATGGAGAATGTGGAAAATCGAGTTAATATAAAATTAGTATCCCATTGGGAAACTATTCATAAAAAACTTGGAGCTGAGGCGTATATCGCAAAACCTAATTTTAAATCTTGTAGGGTATTTTGCGAATCCCTAACAGCCATCGAATTGGCCCATGTGCGTGTAGAATATGTGAAACCTATATATGTAGGATTTACAATTTTAGAATTAGCTAAGAGGGTGATGTATGATTTTTTCTATAACTTTCTAAAAGCTTTGTATGGAACAGAGGTTTCTTTATTGTACACAGATACTGATTCACTCATTATAAGTGTAGCGAATTATAATGTATATGATGATATAAAAGGACATTTAAATATGTTTGATACATCGAATTTTACTGAAGGTAATATTCATGGAATACCTCGCTCTTTACCAATGCTAGGGAAAATGAAGGATGAATATGCCGGTAGCATTATCGAATGTTTTTATGGAACAGGTGCTAAAGCTTATTGCGTTAAATTACTTGATAAGACGATAAAAACTGCTAAGGGTGTGAAGAAATATGTTATCCAGAAAAATTTATCTGTTACTGATTATAAGAATGTGGTGGAAGGTGATACAAGTATTTTGAGGAGAATGTATATATTCCGATCTGAGTTACATACAATGTATACTGAATTAAAAAATAAAGTTGCCCTATCGTCCAAGGATGATAAGCGATACATTCTCCCTGATAAAAGTAATACTTTAGCGTGGGGTCATTATAAAATAAATGAAATTATCAGGGCAGAAAACTTAGAAAATTTAGTGTTAGAAATAAGTTCTTTGAAATAAATATTTTAGGTAATTGTACTCTTTCACATGTGTTCATTTATATACTCCTTGACAGTGTGTAATAATTATGTATTAAATAAAAAACATTGTTTGAATTGTTGTTTTTTTACACCGTTTTATTCATAGTACATTATCTTTAGATATCCACGAGTTATGCGAAGCAGGCATACCTAACCATTTTACGAGAACTTTATTCTTTTGTCGTCGTAAAATTTTTTCAACTAGATACACGTCAGGATGCTTTACTTTTAACAATTCTGGTTCATAAAACCCACCCAGAATATTTTGTTTTTGCGAATCTTGCAATAGATACGTTCTAGGATTCGTATTTTGAACCTTTATTACTGTAAATATTTCGTTTGACCAATTAGGAGTGTACATTTTTGCAAATACGTGTCTATGTTTACTGATGCGAACAGGTTCTCCAATTTTAAATTTTGGAATTCTTACGTCGGCAACTTTAATATTACTGTAGACCATTTTCAAAATATTTTTCGCATTTTTTTGATTAACTGCAGTAGGTTTATACCCCGTTGTACTATGTACAGTGTTATTATAATCTTCAACTAATTTCTCCAACATGTCGATCCAGCGGTAGTTTCCATTGAAACTAAATTCCTTCCACATCTTGTTTTTAAGTGTTCTATTAAAACGTTCCACAATCGAACTTTTTAAATTGGAGTAGGTACTGTAGTGATTAATATCAAACTGATTCATGAGTTTCCTAAAATGTGTATTATAAAATTCCTTCCCATTATCGCTTTGCAGATTTTTCGGAATATTGTTCTTCCCTTTCAAAAGTATGGATTCCATGGCTCTTGTCACTTCATTCGACGTTTTGTTTTTTATTGGTATGGCCCAAGCAAATTTTGAGAATGTATTAATACATACAAAAATATATTTGAAATTATCATTTTCTTTCGCATACGGTATCATTTCAACCAGATCGATGTGAAATAAATCTCGCAATCCTTTTATGATGACTCGTCTTCGAGAAAACTTTCTCCGCGCGGGACTGTGTATTTCGTTAACGACATCTCTTTTAATTGTTGACATATCCTTCGATTACTACTTCCGCAAAAACGGCTTCTGTTTCTTTCGGTGCAGGTTTGGTGCCAATGTACTTCAAACTTAACTTTGTTCCCTTTACCAGTGTGACTGGTTTTGTAGGACTAAATTTTTTACTGCCAATATGCAGTTCTGCTAATTTCTCGTTGGAATAATGAACATCAATGATCTGTCCACTATATAATTTGTTAATATAATAAATACTTTTTGAATTTGAATTCCTTTTATAGAAACCCACGGGGCTAATAGAACCATCACTGTACATTTGCAGAATATGCTTCATTGGTGTAGCTGACGTTGGAGCAGAAATTCTTGTAGTGCACATTTTCAAAACCTCTTTAACTTTAGGGTGACTGAGAAAGTCTGTCACTACATCTCCTTCCATTAAATGTCTTTTGACAATATGTTTATGAATATGTCTACCAAATTTATCGATTGTCATCGTTACGTATTATCAGCATCGATATGTTAACTACTAAAAAAACAAGATTTGTAAGGCATTTATTCAGATTCACATTGACTAACTATTTAATTATTTTTGACTCCTTTAGTTCCTCAAGTATTGCTAGTATCTCGTTGCCATGCCCAGTATGTCCCGCTTCTTTCGATGCTACTAGTAACTTTAATCTATTACACAATTCATTTACATCATCCCAGTACTTATATTCTATTTTACTCTTAGGTATAACGGTCTTTCGATTAGGTATTTTTTTTGATAACCCTAAACCAGTCTTCCAAGTTCGAGTCCACCATACTTCAGGCGGTCTTCCTTGTATTATAGGTTTTATAATAGTTGTATATTTAGTACCTTTACTAGCTGCATATTTTTTTTGAGGATCATAATCAACTCGATGAGCACTGGTATCATTAAGGATGAATTTATAGTTTTTCGCATCTGTATATAAAAATTTTCCTGGCTTCTTTTTAAAAAGTAATTCCAGTAAACCCTTCGTAGCTTTGTAAGTAAATTTACCGATTATGATGTCATCTTTGTCAAATCTAACATCAGCAGTTCCTATTTTTAAATTACCATCAGTTTCGTGAACGCCATACTTTTCATCGAATTCATCTTTTTCATCTATCATTAAACCGATGAGATATGGGCGTATATTAGGACTATAATCTTTTAATGACTCCTTCACAACATCTGTTTCTAAGAGTGTTTTATTCAATGATTTATTTCCAATTATTGACTTCTCTGGACGCGTTTGTAAAAGTGATATAGCATGAGCCATGGATTTATCTAAATTATAACTTTCACTCGAATCCATTTCGTCTTCTTCACCGCTTTTTTCTTCTATTCCTTCCAGACCACCAGGAGTGTTAGGTAAAAGTTCACCTATGTACTCATCTTCTAGAAAAGTAGGTTGACTGAATGATGTTGACATCCGAGGTTGGGGTTCAGACTCCACCTTTGTTTTTTTTTTGGTCGGAGAAAAATGAGTTGCTGGACTAAACCATGATACATGCTTCCGGGCGGCTTTAGGTGTGCCATACCGTATAATTGATGTTCCGGGAACAGGTGTATAAGATTTATCTGGATAAATATCTGACCATGATTCATCTATACTCTCCGAAATGTTTTTCAATCGTGATGTACCTCTCTTAGCGTCACTACCATCTAATTTCATAGCAATTTCTTGCAAAGGTTTTGATATTGGCGCATACTTTATATCTATTGCTCTTTGAGAACTTGCGATATCAGCCTTTAAGGTTCTTAACTTTTGCTTTAACACTTCTCGAGCTTTTACTAAATTATTTACTAGTTTATCATCCATATTTCACATGTATATGAACTCTTTAACGAATAATTACATACTGATGGTAAAACAAAAATGTATACACATATATGCATAACTCATTATAAATGAATATAAGTATCAAAACCTATACGATATCGCCCTTCGTTGAACTTACAGTCAGTATCAATAAACAATATGTCAAACTGTTTCTTCCAACACATTCTACAAACGTCTAAGAACTGCTCATATTTTAAATCATGAATATGATCGTTAAATATGTGTTTCAAATTAGTACCATCTTGTTGAAATAAAATTAAGAGATTTGTATTATCCCTTAATAATTGCTTAGGTACTGCACTATACGTTTGAATTAGATAAAAGCAATCTAAATTGCGATGTCTGCCGAAAGAAAAATATTGTTTCACAATATTTAAATCAATAGTGGGTATATCATCAAATATGATGACTGAATAATTAGAAACTTCATCAGGTTTTATCATATTATTAGTATCTGTATATTCATAGTAACCCATTTCCGGAACGCTTTTCATCAAATTTCTTAAATACTCATATTTTTGTTGGTGGAGAGATCTACAGCAGATATAAATATTTTTGAAGCGAAATCCATTGGGGTGCAGTAATAACGTAAGAAGAGCGTTGGTTTTACCACATCCTGATGGTCCTACTATTAGCACCCTCTTACATGTACCACCAAAAAGGTTACTGTGACGTGTAAAACCTTTCTCACTAGATACTCTATCGTAGTTATAGATTGGTAATGATAATTCAGAAGTTTTTAAATGCATACTGAACGTTATCACTTCAGAAGTTATACTGAATAACTTCGGTTATGTTACTTATATTTAATAGTTTTGAAGGTATGATAAATAAAAACAAGTAATGTTCTCTTTTATTTAATTTATTTATTTTTTTTGTATTTTTTTTTGCTACTTTTTTTATGTTGGGTGAGGAAAAGTAGCAAACTGCGCCGCAGCTCCACTCCACCCACTCCACACCGTTATCACCACCCCCTAGCCAGGACCCACCCTCTACCCATGAGTCATCCGCCGCTACTTTCTTCTTTTATCTTGTGGTCGCCCGCAGCATTCTATGTAATTGTTCTTGGAACTTCTTCCTAGGAGCGTCAGGCGCATCCCTCCGCTGGTATGGAGGAGGGGGTGGTGTTTCCGGTGTTGCTTGTGTGTCTGACGGAGTTTCCCCTGCGCCTGTGGTGTTTGTGGAGTGGGCATCGTAGAAGATAGCAGCGGTCCTGGCTCCCCCGCTACTACCCTGATCTCAACGGCGCAAATGTTGGAAGCTTCTATATATATTAACGTGTATTTCCTGAAAAGATATGGGATTTAGTATTAAGTTCAATTGCAATTGGATGAACCCACCTTCTACCATGAGTCATCCGCCTCTACGCATTCTTCTATCTTGTTGGTCGCTCGAGCCTGCAGCATTCGATGCAATTGTTCTTGGAACTTCCTAGGCGCGTCAGGCACATCCCTCCGCTGGTATGGAGGAGGGGGTGGTGTTTCCGGTGTTGCTTGTGTGTCTGACGGAGTTTCCCCTACCATTGTCTGTGCCTGTGGTGCCTGTGGTGATTGTGGAGTGGGCGGCGGCGGTTGCATCGTTGAAGATAGCGGTCCTGGCTCCCCCGCTACCACCCTTATCTCAACGGCGCAAATGTTGGAAGCCTCTATATTAACGTGTATTTCCTGAAAAAGATATAGGATATAGTATCGAGTTCAATTGCAATTGGATTTGAATTTAGAACGAGCAATAATTGTTTGAATTTAAAACTAGCAATAATTGGAATAATAGCGCACTAACATCTATCCGGCAATGTTGTCCGACAATGTTGTAATCCAGCACAACATCGACCCGACAATGTTGAAATCCAACATAGCATGTCACCATGATACAGATTTGTTGTCTTGATGTTCGCCTTGATGCTACAGGTGTGTTCACTGAAAATGTTACAGATACGGTCCACTGAAAATGTCAAAGTTAAAGTTATGTCAACTACGTGACATGAACATGATTGAATAAATATAGAACCCTGCTTAATGAATAAATAAAAATATTCATTGAATATTAATTAATAAATAAAAATATTCATTGAATATTTCGAAAATATTCATTAATAAGTTTTCTAAGTTTATCTAATCTATTCTTCTTCTCCTGGAGGGCTCGAATTTGCTCATTAGTAAGAACACCAGGAATGTTCTTACTAATGACATCATTATAGAGTCGAAGAAGCATGTTATGTCTTTCTAATTCAGTCTCTATCTGATCATTTACCTCCATTAATTTTTGATCAACACTGCTACCTAGCGAATCACCCTCTAGATATGTCAAAAATTTGGCAGCAAACTCTTTGAAACTCGCAGCTAGAGTGTTGATAGGTTGTTGGTGCGGTTTTGATGATGTAGAGGGAATAGGAATTGGGTGCGGTGTTGATGATGTAGAGGGAATAGGAATTTGACTATCGTTTAGTGGGGAGGGAAGGGGGGATGGAGTTCGTAATATGGTGGTTGCAGGTGAAACTGGAATATGAGTGGATGATCTCTGACCACAAGTAATTTGTGATTCAGGGGAGGATGGTGGAGTAGGACTACGAAGTTTTTTAGCAGGGGGAGGACTAATTTGAGTTGAAGAAGTTAAAATGGGAGTAGGGTCAGAACAAGTAAAAAGCGATAGATTTAGGGGCTTATCTTGAGGGGGATCATCTTGGGAAGATACAGCTATGACAGAATCTTGAGAAATGGAAATATGGGAAACGTTCATAGCCGTTGAGGATGATGTAAGAAGTCGGGGTTGATGAGCAGAAGTAGGAATTGGACGGGGGGCTATGGGACCAGCTTGAGGATAATGGGATAAATGAACAGATGACATCTCAGCAGATCGTGTCCCACGCACCACAGGTACCACTGGACCGCCTAAAATAATGTTTTGTAATACCTGTACCCGTGGTGCTAAAGTAGGCACTACTGCACTTGCAAACGGTCGTTTACCGCTTATAAGTAGAGCCCGGAGTGAAGACGAATTCGACACACCATCACTCAGACCATAAACTGGTAAAGCAGAGGTCGTCGGTGGTGTCGGTAAAGCAGAAATAGAAGTCGGTGCTGTCGGTAAAGTATTGGTCGATGTCGGTGGTGTCTGTGCCATGCGAGCAGCACGAGCAGTACGGTCCCGTTTTTCTGCTCGTGCTGCACGCATCGCTTGTCTTCTTTCTTGTATCGTCGGTCGTCTTTCTTGTCTCTTTTCTGCTTTAACCAGTTTAAAGTCCACTTGGAAGGGTAAATGACTAACGTTTACAGGTGTAATAGTGGCGACCCGGGACAAAACCTTTGAAGATTCTGTAATGACAGTTGAATCAAACACGTTCGCAGCTGACGTAGTTGCTTCAACTGATGGTCTGGTGAATACTACATCAGATGGTGCAGATGGTATGGTGAATGTCAAATGATCAGTAATTATATCTTCCACAGAAGGTGCTGCTGCTTCTATGGAAGCTTCTATAGCAGTCATTGCGTTATCTACTTCTTCGGATGAAAACATTGCCCTATCAACTTCTTCGGACATTACTTTATCAACTTCCTCGGATAGAAACTGATCATTTCCATCACCCATCATCTCATCTTGCACATCAAGATGTTGTACAAAGTGCGAGTCTGGCGTCCAGTTCATGTTATTATTATCTGCAACATTTTCAGCGAGTAACCTGTCAACATCAGGTGACATCGTTAGTTGTTTTCTTGAGGCCTAGATGGAAAAATGTATTAAATACAATTTAAAACTATAAAAATTATTATAAGGTAATACGTAAATATGATTTCAATATATATTAAGACAGTATCCATACTATCTTTGAAATTATTAAGCAAACTATACAGGAATTAAAATATTGAATAAGTGTAATTAGTTCATAATTATTGAATAATACGAAAACACATTAAAATATATTAAAATTGTAAGTTACTCAAAGTAAATTTAATTATGTAATATGTAAGCATTTACTGATTTCAACGATATATCAAGACTGTAGTGGATACATCTTTTAAAATATATTTTACAATCAAATAATCAAAAAAACAATTACTTGGTCGCATAAATTATTAAACAAGCCATAAAGCAATACATACAAATAAAATAAAACAAAATTTAATAAACAAAATATATAATATTTAATATGTAATTCTTTTTTACTTGGTCACAGAAATTATTAAACAAGCCATAAAGCAATACATACAAATAAAATAAAACAAAATTTAATAAACAAAATATATTATTTAATA
The DNA here is from genome assembly GCA_963170755.1 of Amphimallon solstitiale. Classification (NCBI taxonomy): domain Eukaryota; kingdom Metazoa; phylum Arthropoda; class Insecta; order Coleoptera; family Scarabaeidae; genus Amphimallon; species Amphimallon solstitiale. The sequence continues at coordinate 18,888,161 of OY720677.1, read as the reverse complement.
TGTAATTCTTACCATTGTAACTGCTGTGCTAGAACTGTTGAATAGCGTTAGATAGATACACGTATTTATATGAAATATGACGTTAAATGACCTTAGCAATTGGTAAATTACCTGTTTTTTCATATTAAACATTGACGCAAATGGAAATTTTTAACTTTCATATCCGTGTTAAAAATTCCATTAAACATTACGTAAATGCAAATGTTGACATTTCAATTCGGTGTTAAAAAAATTCCAACAACATTTTATAAATTTCCATTTTAATAACTTTACCTATGACGACAATATTAACCTATACTTGTTTTTATATCGTAAATTTATGATAGATGCCATTTTTTATATGTCTGGTAACCTTGTATTATATATTAATAGTAATGTTTTTTTGAAATTATTTACGTTGTGGAATACCACAATTTTTTTTATGTCTGGTGACGTCCGGGGTGACCCTCGAAGTCTGAAAATGAAATTATCAAGGTTTGGTGTGGGGGGTGGTTGAGGGGTGGGGGGTGTTTTTTTTCATTTTTTTGGAAATAGGAGGGGCGTTGCAACCTTGACGGGGGTGGGAGGGGGTGAAGGGGGGGGGCACTCTTTTTGCTCTAGCTCAATTACTTAAGATAGAACGATTTTCAAAAAGTTTCAATATTACTAATATAATCCAAATAACTACATTTTCAACTCAACATCATCCACCTGCAACCGAACAACAACCTATACACTCTCTATTCCTCAATACTACCCCACTACCCTCCAAAATCAATTTAAATAAATATTTTTTTTTCAACTAATATTCTTATTTATTATCTTATTGTGATCAATTTACATCGAAATAATTATTTCGCATCATCTCTCGATCCTTCAAAACCACCCACTACCCTTCAAAATAAATTTATATAAATGTATTTTTTTTTCACTAATTTTCTTAATTATCATCTCAATTTGATCAACCTACAACCAAATAAGTACTTCACATAATCTTCCTATCCTTCGATACCCTCCCACTACCCCCAAAATTAATTTATAAATCTAAATATTTCTTCACTAATTTTCTTATAAATCATCTTCTCTCAACTAGTACACACACCTAGTAACACGCGTCGCATCGCGCGTGACATTAGTTTAATCACGTCTCCTGAAGACAGCTAACCACAACCAGGCTTCGTATATATTACCATATTCCAACCAAACCAACTAAGAATATAATACCAAGTACTAAAACTAACTATAATATAAATAATACCAAACAATTTTTAAATCATATATTTATTTACTCAAAACATCAACATCATACATTACAATATTACAAAATTATTTTCTTAAGAAAACATATTTACACATTGAACAATCTCTTCTTCGAAAACAGCCATCTATAGTATCTCCACTCCTTACATAATGATCCAGACATGGTCTACATCCAATTAAATCTACATCTTCTTGATTAAATATTGGTAATCGAAACCACACCAATTCTAAATCAACAGTCCTTACTCTCCTCATTAAATATGATTTTGGAATAAACCTTAATTGTGCATCTTCTATTTCTACAAACGAACCTGCATCTTCATATTGTTGTAACACACTTTCAACCCTCTCCACGACATAACTAATAATGTGACTCCAAACACATCCCATTTCTAACTATTATATATAACAACCAATCATTAAATATAATAAATTTTATTCTCATTAAATCTCATATCCACTAAATAATTATATAAACATTCCACATTAGACAAAGCACAAACAACATCATTTCCAACGTGAAAACTACAACTTGGTTTTCCACTCTTAATTCTGTCAGCATCCACTAAATCTATTATTCGTTTATCTATAATACACTTCAAATATTCCAACTTTTCTCGCCCCTTCACGAATACCAAATCCACACCAATACACAACCGCTTAATTATCTCGTAAAATTCACCAACAGCTGTATAACCATCTTCCCATTTCAAACCGTGATAATAACTAAAAACGTATCTTGCAACTCGTTGATCTTCTCTTGCTAATGAGCCAAAACTAAAAAACGGTTTAAATAAAAAGTGACTCTTCCTGAATTCATCATCACAAGTAGCCAACTCCTTTGGAATCACATTATTATTAAATCGATACCATTGAAAGTCAATAACTATAAATTTCTTTCCACCTAAACTTATCATCGTCCATCCAATAAACCGTTCACTTCCAAAGAATTACACCCAACAACTAAACTTAAACACAATTCTTCTTCAATCTTGTCCATATCCAAATACTCCTTGAACTACCTCTCATACTAAACCAAAGTATTATATAACTAATATTTTCGCTGTACCACCTTATTAAATGGTGAATATTGATATAATTTATTATGTAAAATCACACAATACAACACCGTATCCTTTGGCACATTATTTTTCGTAGTGAATTCAATTCTAATCTCCACCCCACTTCTATGTAAAACATCTTCCTGATGTGAACAATCTATACCAATTAATGGACACAATTTAAACTGATTCAACTTTAACATCGGCTCACTATAATCATATCCATAATAAATCTGTTGAAATCTAGCATACATATTATATAAAACAGCTACTCTGTTATCATCAAAATCAACTCGAACATTTTCATATGGATATCTTTTACCATTTAAATAAGCTGTTACATCCGTTAAATTTATCGCATCAAATTTACTCATATTTTGATCTAACTTTCCTTTCTTCCCTGTCTGAAAACCCAAAATAATATATCTTGGTGTCTCTAATTGTGGAGCAGTTTTAATAGCCCAACTGTGTTTAGTTGTTTCTGGAATTCCTGGATTCTCGTGAATTTCCCATCCTCTAAAAAACATTTCCATCAAAGTATTCTTCGTCGTTAATTTCGTTAAAGCTAAATCCTGACTCATACCAACTTTAATATGTGGTACTCGCCACACTACACAATCAATTGTTAACTTCATTTCCTCAGTTGTAACAGAATTATAGATCACATCGCTATCATCAGCACACCTCTTCAATATCAATTCTTGCGACACATTCATAACCACTTGCTTAAAATCTTCTGCAAAGCCCATCAACATCTTCAACGGAATACAAATACTAAAATTACCATTATTATTCAAAACTGGCGCCTTTCCTGTTGTAAATTCCCATCCACAATTCTCTAATTTATTTATATAACTTGGACTATAAGAAAAATATCCCTTCATAGTTGATGTAATACCCACATTCCTAACTTCATCAACCTCTACTCCACTAATTATATATCTGATGTTACTAAACATAAATGCTGCCGCATTATGAACTAAGTATGCGGTAGCACTTGTAGCATCATTAGCTAATCGCAACCTTCCTTCAATAAGCAACTCCGACTCCGACGGTAAAGTATATTTATCTATTTCTGGAACTACAATCCTAATTTCATCATTATTTCCATACTTCGGTGAACCAAACGGTACGTGATTATGAAATTCCATTTCAGTAATAGAATTATCCACTCGAACCTTATTTAAAACATTTAACATTTCCATTCTTGTTTTCACTCAATAATACACAATCAACTTCACCCAAACAATTTTCTTCTTCTACTAAAGTATAATCCACTTCTCACCACTTCTTATTAACCTCGAATATCTATTATAAACCGATCCTCTAACAAGAAAAAATATTCTTACACTAACACTCGAAAACCCAAATTCTTCAAAAACTTCCTGTTTTCGCTAGTTAGCGTAACTTCCCTTTACCAACCACTCTCCATAACTTATGTGATACACTCCGTATATATTTTCTCATCTTCGTTCCCTTCCACAACTTATTTGCATTATTAGTCCTCATACTTTTATAACAATTTTTAATTTATAAACTGAATTCACTCTTTTCTTCTGCGAATTCGTAAATATAATGTCAACTCTTCACCTCTCAAATTAATTAACCGTCCTGTCTGGTCGACTGCTCGAATAACAATATCAGTTAACATGTTAGTATTTACCGGCATATAAATTTTCTCTTCAGGAACTTCTATTATCTTAAACCCTGGTGGAACATTCGGATAAAAATGATATAAAACATGTGATAATTCTCCATTAATATATGAACCATCCACTATATTACACATAATATCAATAGCACTGACTTTATTTATATCAACTATTTCATCACTATAAACCGGTATATTACCTCCTATTATTTTCTTGTGAAAACCAAACATAGAACCAATCGAATTTTCTATTCCAAAATCAACATCTACTGATGCCTTCATAAACACCTTCATAGTATTACTATTAGCAGACAAAATAAAATACTGTTGCTCATCCTCGTGAACTTTCAATTTTTCATCAATATACTTCTCTAAATCATGTATATCATAAGTTCCCTCTGGAACAAGCATTTACTTTATTAGGTGACATAGAATAATATCGAAATACATTATTAGCAGACGTAACATTTGGAATAGAATTATAAGTTTGTAAACTCACCATACACATTTCATAATCACCATTTAAATATATCGGTGGATTTAATATACATCCAACCTCTGATCCCTTTCCAGTTAACACAAAAGTTAAATTATCCATATCTTACTTAATCAATCCTTTTAAAAACATCAAACATAAATGACCGCAATTCACAGAGTTCACATCTTGATATCTCTGGTAGTTATATTGAATAACCCCACCACCATTTGATAATAAATACTCCTCAACCTCAATCGGCGCTCTTAAATCACCATAACTATCAAAATATCTTATTACATCATTATTTTTATTATATGCTACCCAATGAGTACCACCTCCAACATTATCATCCAAATTCACTATTCCTTTCTCCTTCACATATATTTTCCTCGGTAAAACGTCTCTACTAAATACACCCCGAAATTTTCCAATTTTCCACCTCTTCACAAATTTCCGTAAATCAATTTCTGTTAAAGGCCTTCGAGGTAACTCACTTAACCGTTTTTTGAAACAACTCCACTTGGTAAATACACACCACAACCAGATTTATATGGTTTTATATACAATCCACTCCCAATAGATACACCGCATCCTACATTATATGGTTTCACATATAAACCACTACCACTTTTGGATTCCATTGTCCTATTATGTCGTTTTGCTTCCTCTAATTGATCTCTTTCAGTTTTCGCAGATGTTACAGCTTTTGCTATCGCCGCAGCACCACCCCCTAACGACCCCAGAGCACCTAAAGCTGCAAATAATGGAATTAACGGTAAAAATCCACCTTTCTTTGGTATTGCAATTACTCTTGATCGTGGAAACAGTATCCGTCTTCTAGGTTTCATTAAACTCTGATATGCAACTTTTACATTCTCTAATAGACCTTTTCTCCTACCTATATGTCTTATGGCATTGCGCGCTTTCTTCATTGCGTGTAAAAATGATAGAACACCACCCGATCGATTTCTACCACTACTTCTTCTATGCCTTCTTCTTGTATTATTCTTCCTACCCTTCACACTCACTCTTTTTCTATATTGCCCCCGCACACCCATACCTAATATTGTTTTACCTTTCATAGCAGTTGCAACTACAGAAGCAGCTAATTTTTCTCTCACACCCGCGTCTTTACTCTTCACTCGTTCTATAGCCCTTTGATACAATATCTTATCAGCTTCGTGTCGTTTCGATAAATCATTTGATTTTGAATAAGATATATCGTGTTCTTTACAAGCCTCGTCCAAATTATTCACTCCCTTATCACCTCTTTCTAAACGTTTCCCCAATCTAGTTCCTGGACCACAAAATCTATAGCCGGGTATATGTAACTCAACTGGTAACTTATTTATTAAACTATTCAATAATCCACCACCTTTCCTTCTCACTGTCTGATTCAAACTACCATCAGACTTCACTAACGTTCCCATCTTATTAAAAAATAACTGATAGGTATATCTTTACAAATACCAACTCTCGAAATATAACAAAACACTACTAACCATATTACTTATACTCCACCAAATCTACACTGAAATTCAATAAAACTCCATCAATTTCTCTCTCAAAAATAATAAAAAAAAAACCATACAATTTTTAATCATTTTATTATTATATACATTATTCACAATTACAATCGATTTTTTCTTAAAAATTGTAAATCATTTAAAATCTTTGGCAACCAATACATAGCTAACTCTATTGTTATACAAACATGTTCAGATACCGCGCCATTACATATTCTATCTATTGCAGTATTTACTTCTTCTCCGTTTAAAACTATTGGATCTAAAAATTGCTTATAGAATTCTTCATATTTTAAATCCTGTAAAAACACTAAACGTGTCGCCACTACTTTCACCATTCGCCACAATTCCGCCAAACTTTCATACGCTAAATATGCGTGTCCTCCCTCTTTATTAATTTCATTATTCTATTCACACCATCAAAACTTTCATGTGATAGCCATATATCCATACCATTAATAACGGGAATCGCACCATTATAATATTGATAATATTTCTTCAACTTTACACTCTCAGCTACAAACCATTCCCATTCTTCTAAATTAAAATATACACATTGTTTTTTAATACCCACAATCTTCACTCAAAATCCTTATTTGGTGCTAAACCCACACATATCCACTTAGAATGACTTTTATTTAAAAAAAATTCTTTCTCCCACTAATGGTACATCCCATATTGGTTCTCTAGCAAATTCGTCCGGTGATACTTGTTGAACTATCTTTTCAGCAGTCGTACTCACTTTATTCCAAAAATTATTTGATTCGCCCATTTCAGTAAAAAATGTGTCTACTCTCGGATCCGCTTCAAACATTTTATGTAAATCAATACTATTATCTACCAATTCACTGTCGTCCACTATCAGTTCACCCTCCTCTACTATCCGTGAACAATCACACTTTTTTTCTTCTCCAGTAAAACAACGCTTCGACATATTGGATTATACTAACATTTATTTATCATATAAACCTTTATATATACCTACTATCTACCACTTCTCACAATCTCCACCTCCACTAACCAATTCTAAAACCTCTTCAGTAGAGGGTCTCAGCCGATTCTGGTACCTCCTCATTGACCTTGATCATGCACAGGGCATAGATCAAGGTCAATGAGGAGGTACCAGAATCGGCTGAGACAGTCAAGGTCAATTCAAGGTCGAGGTCAAGTCAAGGTCAATTCAAGGTCAAGTCAAGGTCAATTCAAGGCCAATTCAAGGTCAAGTCAAGTCAAGGGTGGATCAAGGTCGAGTCAAGGTCGAGCCAAGGTCAAGTCAAGGTCGAGTCAAGGTCGAGTCAAGGTCAAGTCAAGGTCGAGCCAAGGTCAAGTCAAGGTCGAGGCAAGGTCGAATCAAGGTCAAGTCCAGGACAAGTCAAGGTCACGCTCTAGACAAGTCAATGTAACTATAAGGTTGTCAGAAGGGTATTACCTTTATCTCGCTGAAGGGGGGTTTAGCGACTATATATTAGTAATCTGAATTTTAAGATTATGTCTAAGTGGGATTTCAAGGTCAATGCCAAGGTCAAAGTCATCTCAATAAAACAAAAGGTTGTAGCAAGGGTATCATCTCTGAATTTTAAGATTATATCTAAGTGGGGTTTATAGTAACTACATATGTATATACAGCACGTGTCAAGTTTCATTAGCCATAGGCGATTAATTCATGCAATACGTGACAACATGGCACCCCCTACTTTTCTCTTCAATTCGAGCGCGACCGATGCAAGCTCAAGTTAGCAGTAGCTGTTGGACTATTGACTTGGATGTTTGTACTGCGCTTAGAAATAATATTTACGCCTTGCAAGGATTTTTCTTTTTCCTTTCAGTAAATGGTGAGAATTATTAAGCATGACACAAACAAAAGCGTAATTCTAATAAAATTAAAAATAAGGTAAATAAAAAAGGATTCTGAAAATAATAATAAACAACTAGATCGCGCCGGCCATTTGATGATGACGGATTTTATTGCAGACTATATCTCGGAACGTGTTCACAGCTAAACATTTAATGTAGAAGTGGCAAGATCGGGGAAAGTCGCTGTGATGTCGATTGTTGCCGGGAGACACGTTGCCACGTATTATTTGTATACGTATAAATCGCATGTAAACATTGAATCCCTATAGCTAATGAAAATAGACACATACGGTATGTTTCTTTCTTTCTTTAACATTATAATTTACGTTTTCATTCTTGTAAATAATGTAAAGTAAATATGTGTGTTACATTTAGAAAAGAAAGTGGACTATATTACTTTACACCAAATTTAGAAAATGAAATTGCGATGTTATTGTTGTGTGAAGAAGATACATCCAACGCTTTTTCAATTAATTCCTTGTTGTCTTTTATGTATAAGAACTAATAGATGCCGACTTTAATTTTATAAGTATATTATTTTTTGATAAAACGTTCTATATATATAAAAAGGAAATATTTGGTTGAACTCACATAACAGCATAAGGAAGCAAGATTATACTTGCTAATAAATCCAACAGCCTTCACATGTTCCATTTTATATATTTATCTATTCTGGAGCAGAACACGTAGATAAGTTTGAATAGTCCTGTTGTGTTCCATTTCATGACGTCATCATAAGATACATAATAATAATAATAGGTAGAAAGAAGTGGGAAGAAATAAATATTAGTTTTAAATGAAATTATGGAAATAGTATACATACTTATAGAATAAAATTCGGTATCAATTACTTCTTACACATAAAAGTAAAGAGAGAATTAATGCAAGACATAGGTACTTTATTAGATACAAAGTCAAAAGGAAGTAAGCTTATACATCGCTCAAAAATTCAATAATTCCAACAAATGCCTTTATTTGAAAGTGATACTTATACGGCATTTTAAGATTTTACATAAGGCATTAGTTTTTATTGGGGATCCGGGATTAGGTTCAATTATAGATGGTATTGATGATGGAGATGTTATATTAAGTACACTAGATTTTATTCGGTAATAATTTTATTAGGACATAATATACTTTTAATTTATTTCATTTTGTAATTATAAAAATTTGAGTGTGCGCACTAGCGCCATAACTGTGTCAGAAGTTATATTTTATGTAATATTTTGGTATTTAGTTTCGAATATGGAATTTTAGAAGAAAAACATAAAGGTTATGTGAGAAAAATTACATGTTAGGAGATTGTGATTTTAATAGAGAATTAAAGTGGCGTGTTGAAATGAAGAAAAATCAGTTTTAGACGAAATTAGAAAAAGAATAGTTTTTGGAATAGGTAGGTATATAAATATATATGAACACATTTCCATTTACTTTTAGTGTTTAGTATAGAAATGCTTATTAACTTTTAGAAGAGTTCAGAATAAAACAATTAACACTACGTAAAAAATAGATATATCTTAATAATATTTAGGGAATTAAGAAAAAATGTGTAGTCTTCTTGATAAAAAAAATATTATTCTTAAATAAAATAAAGGAGTTAAGATGGTTTAAATGTGATTGTACTTTCCCTTTTTTATTTATTATGATTTTCCACGAATAAATAACCTTAACATTAAAATATAAACAACTATTACATAATACAATTAAGATATATCGGGTCGTCGAAGTTCACTGCCATGGGAGCTCCGCTTCTGTGATTTTTTCGATGTTTTACGATGTAACACAAAACATGAATCGAGGTTCAAACTACTTTTTTATTGGCCTGCTAGATAAATATATTTTTAGAGTATCGTACATATTAATAGCTATTATAATTCATTTGGTATATCAAGTAAAATAAAATAAATATTTGATTAAATGACATGGTTCAAGTATATACGCCTCCTATTTATTCCTAATGAGTTTTAACATTAAAAATAATTATATAACATATTTTTTTATAAATGTACATATAAATGAGTACTATCAATTGAAATTAAAAGCCAAATTTCATTTTAGTAGATAACATAAAAAACAGTACGTTTAATTTTTTTTTGTAATTTCCATTAATTTCTATCAAAGATGGCAATTTAGCTGAATTACTTGTCATGTTTATTTTCCTTTTCTGGATTTATATTGTTTTTTTTACAACAGACTTCAAGCTATAGTTTTCATCATGTTTAAAATTATTACTCAGTTATTAGAAATAGTGATTCTAAATTGTGTGTTGATAGTTGGGTAGGTATTTATAATAACAGTACCCAACATACACACAAATACAAATTTAAGTAATAGTGAAAATCTTATGATTTTTATGCAATAAATAACAATGGTGCAAATATGAGCATAAGAAATAGGTATTAATTATATATCAACAACAGACCGATACACAATCTAGTATCACTATTTCTAGTAAAGTATAGTAATTACAAATATGATGCAGCCAATTCTAACAGAAATTAATGGAAATTGCAAAAAGAAATCAAAATTAAACATAGGGTTTCTGTTGTCATCATTTTAGTAGATAACATAAAAAAACAGTACGTTTAGTTTCTTTCATTTTATAATTTCCATTAATTTCTATTAGAGATGGCAATTTAACTGAAATACTTATGTTAATTTTCTTTTTTGGATTTTTCTTGTTTTTTTATTTTTACAACAGACACCAAGCTATAGTTTTCATCATGTTTGAAATTATTACTCTCTACTAGAAATAGTGATTCTAGATTGTGTATTGATAGTTGGGCAGGTATTTATAATAACAGTATCCAACATACACACATATACAAATTTAATTAATAGTAACAGCCTTATGATTTGCCTCCAATAAGTAACGATGTTGCAAATATGAACATAAGAAATAGGTATTAATTATAAATCATCAACATACCGATACACGATCTAGTATCACTATTTCTAGTAAAAAATAGTAATTACAAATATGATAATGTCTACAGCCAATTCTAATAGAAATTAATGGAAATTTCAAAAAGAAAACCAAATTAAACTTAGTATTTTATGTCATCTACTGAAAATGGAACTGGAGAAACCGTAAACAAAAAACAAAAAGAGAGAAAACGTTAAATGTAGAATTTATATTCATCATATAATATATTCTATTATACTTCACTTGACAGTATCCATAAATACTTATGTACATTATAAATATATGGCAGATAATTATTATTATTATTATTATTATTATTATTATTATTATTATTATTGATAATGTAAAATCTCATTAGAAGATTATGCTTCTTAACAGGGAATTAAAAAAGGTGTATAGTTGATAGGCAAATTAATATTATTAAGTAAAATTAGGAAAAGGAATCAAAACTGGTTGGTTGCCCTTTCTGTATAATTGACCATAATGGACGAAAATGGACTGTTGATTTGAAATGATTATTATTTCTATTATTATCAAATAATTTATTTATTATATTATTAATTTTATTTCATTGTCTCTTTCTTTTTCTAATGTAAATTGAAGTTTTGGATGATAACTAATAATTGTTCTAAAATTTATTCAGCACCATCTCTAAACGTACTGCGTTCATGTTATATATAAAAATGATAACAAAGAAAGCCTAAAACAAAAAAGAACACTGCGTTAAATATAGCATTTAATATTCATATTATAAATATATTCTATATCTTCCAATTGAGAATGCCCATATATATGTACATTATAGAAATATGTCACATAATTATTATTAACGTAAAACTCATTAGAATAAAACATTTATTTCTTTTCTTTTAATGATCTATTTGATCCACCAAATGAATTGTAAAGATGTAAGAAATAAAAATTCATTCTAATAGTCTAGTTTTAATTTCGCAATAAATTTTTCTGTCTACAAAAATGAGATAACGAAAGCATTTTTATAGAAAATGAGTAACCGCATTCCGACATAAATAGATGAAAAACGAGTTTTAGATCAGTGAAATTAGGAAAAGAAGAAATCAGATATATTTAATTGATTTGTTGAAATTTTAATAAAAAAAATTATTGAATTTTCAATCAGAAATGTAATATAATAAATACATATCCTTATTTATACTATAAATTTAAAAAATCTACATGAAACGATTGTATTAATGCTGCCTGGGTCAACGCTGTAAAACTTGTTATAACGCTGTAATATGTAACATTCAGACGACATTGTCAACTAGTTGTCTTCTAAAGTCAATAAACAACAACATCCGCATACAAAGAGGGTCAGAAACATTTCTCTTCATCTCAGTTTTTACTGTAAATTCAATGTGAATCATGAAGTTATTTAAATGATGAAAAAGAATTGTTTTAACCTTTTGCTACTAATAGGTATGTACGTACAGTTATCCACTATACCTTCTCGAAATATACATTTAAGCAATCATAACTACGTCAAGTGTTATATTTATATCTTATTACGATAGTTATTTGAGATTTGAAATAGAAGTAGGTATCTATTGTCAAATTTATAAAAGAAATACAAAAAGTAATCATGAATAAATAAATAAATATATTGGAATAGTATTGTTTTAATTTCGTTGATGCAACAAAAGTGTCTACTTATTTCATTTTCTACCAATTAATGAACATATATAAATCCAATTAGGAAACATATTATATAAACCCAATATATCTACATATACATTTATTTAATAGTACCAGAGTTATGATTTCTCTCCAATAAATAACCATATTGCAAATATGAACAAAAGAAGTACGCATTAATTATAAATCAAAACTTAGCTATACACAATCTAGTACGATTATTTCCAATAAGAAATATTAATTAAAAATATGATGAAAACTATAGCTTGAAGCTGGGATAAAACTTGTCTTTTTATTTTTTAGTTTTCTACTACAGATAAATATGTAGTTGTCGAAATATATATTTAGTTTTATTTTAATTTTATTGTGGTTAGGGATTTTGTTACTGTCTTTAGTAGAAATCCTATAAACAAAAAATAGAATAGTGTGAAACATAGCATCTTTGGAATTACGAAGTATTCTCTTCCCCAAATTGTTAGTAGAATCACTTATCTACTTTGTTTTAGGTGTTTCCATTGAAGATAGTTAACACATTTATGACTCAAATTGCTAGTGTTAGGCGATTTTGTTATCATCTTTAATAGAAATCCTATAAACAAAAAATAGAATAGTGTGAAACGTAACATCTTTGGAATTACGAAGTATTCTCTTCCCCAAATTGTCAGTGGGTTCACTTATCTACTTTGTTTTAGAAGTTTCCATTGAAGATAGTTAACACATTTATGACTCAAATTGCTAGTGTTAGGGGATAAATTAAACATTTGATCTACTTTAATTAACTACTAAAATTACTAAATGTATTATAAAAAGCTTAGTGATAAGTAAACAAATTAATTTTAATAGAATAGATTCAAAAGAATATTTGATGTCTGTTAAGAAATCTAGATAGATAGAATATTGCTGACTGTTTTTTTTTATACAAATAAACCAAAGAAAGTATATATTGTGAAATTACCCTGCGAAATACCATTAACCAATTTAACTATATACATATTTTCAATAATCGTAAAAATATGGCTCCAAAATTGACTACACCATAAATAACTTGAAATATGGTTTTTACGTTAAAGTAGAAATATTTTTTATTAAACATAATTACTGATTGAAATTCTTTCTTCTTTCGTGCATTCATTACCATACTAATAATTAAATCCAAAGTATGATTAAACACTAGAATATATTCTTAATCGAGATGTTTTTGAACTGTAGTTGGTAGATCATTTATGTTATTAAAATAATATGAGAGTATATTTTGTTCATTTTTTTCAATTATTGTACACACACCTTGACGCTACAATCGTTTAAATGTATAGATTTCCAGAAGGTATTTTGGATAATTGTGAGTACGTACCTTATCAAGAAGTTAAAATATTTTTTTTTATTTAGTCATCTTCGTGACTTCACGATGCACATTGAACTACAGTGTAAAAGATATGTTTATCGTCCTTATATAAACGACGTTGTCGTTTACTCTGGCGGCAATCAAACTTGTTTTGAATGCAGAATGTCGTCTGAATGTCAGCAGGTACAAAAATTGTTAATATTCTTCGCACTATGATCAAGGTCAATGAGGAGATACAAGAATGGAATTGTGTATCCCATTGCATTACACATATGCATATACAGCACGTATAAATGAAGATGACTAGAAAAGAATTTATTTTTATTTTTTTGCGACTAATAAGGTATGTAGTTACAATTACCGTCTCGAAATATACATTTAAATGATTATACTAACGTCAAGGTGTGTCTACAATAAATGAACAAATAAACAAACCATAATACCATATTATTTCAATAATATAAATGATCTACCTACTACTGCTCAAAATCATCTGAATTAAGAATATTCATACTTCCGCTTACCATTAATAGTATGGTATTGTAAGAAAGAACTTTAGTAGTTAATTATCTTTATTATAAAATATTTCTACTTTAAAGTAAAATCTACATTTGAACTTACAATTTATAGTGTATTCAACTTAAAAGAATATATTTTTTTCTGGGCAACTGACTTATGGATCTCTCTGATATGTGTCTAGTAAAGAAAGGAAACCAAAAAAGTCACCGTGCATCAATAATCAAATTAATTCTTATAGAATGGTTTTAATTTCGCTTTAAATCAAAAATGCATTTTGCTAATTTTCAATCTATTAAATTATTGAAGATATTTTCTATGTGTACGGAAACAGCATATGACTTGTTTAGGGAAAAGCCATCTGCTATAGATCAAATTTATATATTTTTACGATAATACAAAAAGTATCACTACATAAATAAACAAATATATTCTAACAGCATTGTTTTAATTTCGTTTGTTTTACGATTATTTAATACATATAAATGCTACTAACAATATGACATCCTTTCAGAACACATGGATGTAGCACCCATCCTTGAAAAATTAATTAGTTGTACATATATTATGTAATTGTCATCAGGCTAAATATATCACACAATTAAATATCAAATAAAAAAAAAATAGTTACTTTACACTTTATTGATGAAGTAGCGTCCTTTCATTTTGTCGTACATAAAGCGCCCGTAATATACAATTTATCTGCCACTTCTTCACTATTTCGCTTTCAATGGGTATAGTATTAGTATGGTTACCCACTAATTTAATTTATAAAAACATGAACTTTAAACAGAAATCAATAGAAGCAATTGATACAACGAACATATTCATAAATTCGCAGACAATGTCGTTTAAATTGATCAGACAGAAAACGTAATTTTTGTTGCTTAACAAATATAGAAGAATATTTCATACAAAAATGAATGTGTTTGTTTAGAATAAACATACCAACAAAAAGAAGTAAAAAATATATACTCTGGTGTTAATTAAAGTGTATAAGTACAATATTCTATATTATATTAGCAATTAATTCTAATTACTTGCAATTACTAATTATTTACTTACCTCAATGATATTTGAAACTAGGATATTTTGAAATGTAATAGGATAAGTTAATTTAAAATAATTTATTTCAAGTCCGGGTAATATTTAGCATATTCTTTGTAATTTTCATCAAACTAAGTACCTATAGTACTATCAGACAAATATCAGATTAAAAGTGAGTTGCTAATCGTAATAAAAAAGTATTGTGATGATAAAAATGTTCTACCATGAGATATATGCAAATATCTTTTAAGCCCCCTTTTAACAAAAAAGTGGCTTGTGCAATCGTTTTGTATTATGAATAGAGAAGTATATATTAAAAAAGATGGTACCAAACTATTAAATAAAAATGTCTAAGAGCACCGCAACATTTAATAACGGCTCAATTACGTACGAAAATTTCATTTTTCGTGTACTTGATAGAAATTGATAATATTGTTTAACCCAAAATAATTAAGAAAAGTGGGACTTTTCTTGTTAGCAACACTTTTCTTGTTAGCAACACATTAGTTGTTTACTTGTTGTGAGGTTTTGTCACTAAGTAAACAAATTCTTGACACGGATTACTTTGATAATAGGAAATTGACAATTTTTATTTTTAAAATTATAATTCTCGTGAAGTACACGACAAAATTACGTGTTCAACGCGTAAAAAAAGTGAGTTTTCTAGCTCGGTGACAACTTGATTCACTCGCTACGCTCGTTAATCAATCTGTTTTCACTCGCTGGAAAACCATCACTTTTCTTTACTTGTCAAACAATCTACTATTTCCAACGTAAGCAAACAAATTACATTACGGACATAATAGAAAATATGTTAGTACAATTGTAGTTTTGACAATTATGCAATGAAGATTGACTAGTTTTTGTTATTGTATAATTAGTGAATCATCGAAAACCTATTTTATATATTTGAGTCTAAAATATATTTATACTATGGACTACGGAACCTTTGTCACCATCGAAAAGATATTATCCCTACTACGATAAATGACATTTTAATTCAACTCAAACTGTTTAACGGATTTTCCATGACATACAACAGCTTTCTTGAGGAAGTAATTTTTGGGATGTTCTATTAAAATTCACATTTGTTGTCATATATATTCGCCATTAATATATAAGCCTTCAATAAACGACGCTGGGCTGGCAAAGAAAACCGTTTGTTGAGATATATATTTTACCTATATCTGGATTTTTTAACAGACGTGAAAGGTTCTATTATATTTTTTTTGTATTATGAACAATAAATATAAATGTCTCTAAGAGTTGTTTCCAGCGCAACGTTTAACAATGGCTCAACTAGCCGCTAAAATGTCAATTTTGCCATCTTCAACGCAAGCAAACAAATTACATGTAATACAAGCCTAAATAAATGAATTTTAAATAAATTAAAAATAGTAGAAAGTAGTAAAAGTTTAAGCATTTGAATGCTATCGTGGTTACACAAACACACATATACCATTGCAAAAACCACTTTTTCCTTAGAAGGCAGCTTAAAAACATGAATATTTGTATACACCTCATTGTTCATCATTACAATACTTTCATATTAGGACATTCAAAAGAAATGACTCACATCTCATTGTTAATATATATATAACACATTTAGTCGTATTTTTGGAATAGTATTCTGAATTTATAAGTAAGATGTCAAGACTTCGACCAATATGAAAGTTTGTCGTTTTTTTTTACTGACAATCAATTTACCAAGTAAAAAATGACAATATTTAATTTTAATTGCAGTTGGAATGGGTTTTATGCATTTTCTACACTAAATATGAATGTTCTTTCTAAAAGGATTCTTATGACAGTGCAATAAAGGTTACAAAATAATTAAATGCCATTTTAAACATGGCAAGTATTTTTTAAATGAGAAATAAAACTTATATTTAGAAAAGCTTATGCCACAATAAAGATCGCATATTTTAAAATACACATATATTATTATTATTACTTTAAAAACAAACTTTCACTACTTTCTACTATTTTTAATTTATTTAAAATTCATTTATTTAGGCTTGTATTACATGTAATTTGTTTGCTTGCGTTGAAGATGGCAAAATTGACATTTTAGCGGCTAGTTGAGCCATTGTTAAACGTTGCGCTGGAAACAACTCTTAGAGACATTTATATTTATTGTTCATAATACAAAAAAAATATAATAGAACCTTTCACGTCTGTTAAAAAATCCAGATATAGGTAAAATATATATCTCAACAAACGGTTTTCTTTGCCAGCCCAGCGTCGTTTATTGAAGGCTTATATATTAATGGCGAATATATATGACAACAAATGTGAATTTTAATAGAACATCCCAAAAATTACTTCCTCAAGAAAGCTGTTGTATGTCATGGAAAATCCGTTAAACAGTTTGAGTTGAATTAAAATGTCATTTATCGTAGTAGGGATAATATCTTTTCGATGGTGACAAAGGTTCCGTAGTCCATAGTATAAATATATTTTAGACTCAAATATATAAAATAGGTTTTCGATGATTCACTAATTATACAATAACAAAAACTAGTCAATCTTCATTGCATAATTGTCAAAACTACAATTGTACTAACATATTTTCTATTATGTCCGTAATGTAATTTGTTTGCTTACGTTGGAAATAGTAGATTGTTTGACAAGTAAAGAAAAGTGATGGTTTTCCAGCGAGTGAAAACAGATTGATTAACGAGCGTAGCGAGTGAATCAAGTTGTCACCGAGCTAGAAAACTCACTTTTTTTACGCGTTGAACACGTAATTTTGTCGTGTACTTCACGAGAATTATAATTTTAAAAATAAAAATTGTCAATTTCCTATTATCAAAGTAATCCGTGTCAAGAATTTGTTTACTTAGTGACAAAACCTCACAACAAGTAAACAACTAATGTGTTGCTAACAAGAAAAGTGTTGCTAACAAGAAAAGTCCCACTTTTCTTAATTATTTTGGGTTAAACAATATTATCAATTTCTATCAAGTACACGAAAAATGAAATTTTCGTACGTAATTGAGCCGTTATTAAATGTTGCGGTGCTCTTAGACATTTTTATTTAATAGTTTGGTACCATCTTTTTTAATATATACTTCTCTATTCATAATACAAAACGATTGCACAAGCCACTTTTTTGTTAAAAGGGGGCTTAAAAGATATTTGCATATATCTCATGGTAGAACATTTTTATCATCACAATACTTTTTTATTACGATTAGCAACTCACTTTTAATCTGATATTTGTCTGATAGTACTATAGGTACTTAGTTTGATGAAAATTACAAAGAATATGCTAAATATTACCCGGACTTGAAATAAATTATTTTAAATTAACTTATCCTATTACATTTCAAAATATCCTAGTTTCAAATATCATTGAGGTAAGTAAATAATTAGTAATTGCAAGTAATTAGAATTAATTGCTAATATAATATAGAATATTGTACTTATACACTTTAATTAACACCAGAGTATATATTTTTTACTTCTTTTTGTTGGTATGTTTATTCTAAACAAACACATTCATTTTTGTATGAAATATTCTTCTATATTTGTTAAGCAACAAAAATTACGTTTTCTGTTCTGATCAATTTAAACGACATTGTCTGCGAATTTATGAATATGTTCGTTGTATCAATTGCTTCTATTGATTTCTGTTTAAAGTTCATGTTTTTATAAATTAAATTAGTGGGTAACCATACTAATACTATACCCATTGAAAGCGAAATAGTGAAGAAGTGGCAGATAAATTGTATATTACGGGCGCTTTATGTACGACAAAATGAAAGGACGCTACTTCATCAATAAAGTGTAAAGTAACTATTTTTTTTTATTTGATATTTAATTGTGTGATATATTTAGCCTGATGACAATTACATAATATATGTACAACTAATTAATTTTTCAAGGATGGGTGCTACATCCATGTGTTCTGAAAGGATGTCATATTGTTAGTAGCATTTATATGTATTAAATAATCGTAAAACAAACGAAATTAAAACAATGCTGTTAGAATATATTTGTTTATTTATGTAGTGATACTTTTTGTATTATCGTAAAAATATATAAATTTGATCTATAGCAGATGGCTTTTCCCTAAACAAGTCATATGCTGTTTCCGTACACATAGAAAATATCTTCAATAATTTAATAGATTGAAAATTAGCAAAATGCATTTTTGATTTAAAGCGAAATTAAAACCATTCTATAAGAATTAATTTGATTATTGATGCACGGTGACTTTTTTGGTTTCCTTTCTTTACTAGACACATATCAGAGAGATCCATAAGTCAGTTGCCCAGAAAAAAATATATTCTTTTAAGTTGAATACACTATAAATTGTAAGTTCAAATGTAGATTTTACTTTAAAGTAGAAATATTTTATAATAAAGATAATTAACTACTAAAGTTCTTTCTTACAATACCATACTATTAATGGTAAGCGGAAGTATGAATATTCTTAATTCAGATGATTTTGAGCAGTAGTAGGTAGATCATTTATATTATTGAAATAATATGGTATTATGGTTTGTTTATTTGTTCATTTATTGTAGACACACCTTGACGTTAGTATAATCATTTAAATGTATATTTCGAGACGGTAATTGTAACTACATACCTTATTAGTCGCAAAAAAATAAAAATAAATTCTTTTCTAGTCATCTTCATTTATACGTGCTGTATATGCATATGTGTAATGCAATGGGATACACAATTCCATTCTTGTATCTCCTCATTGACCTTGATCATAGTGCGAAGAATATTAACAATTTTTGTACCTGCTGACATTCAGACGACATTCTGCATTCAAAACAAGTTTGATTGCCGCCAGAGTAAACGACAACGTCGTTTATATAAGGACGATAAACATATCTTTTACACTGTAGTTCAATGTGCATCGTGAAGTCACGAAGATGACTAAATAAAAAAAAATATTTTAACTTCTTGATAAGGTACGTACTCACAATTATCCAAAATACCTTCTGGAAATCTATACATAAACGATTGTAGCGTCAAGGTGTGTGTACAATAATTGAAAAAAATGAACAAAATATACTCTCATATTATTTTAATAACATAAATGATCTACCAACTACAGTTCAAAAACATCTCGATTAAGAATATATTCTAGTGTTTAATCATACTTTGGATTTAATTATTAGTATGGTAATGAATGCACGAAAGAAGAAAGAATTTCAATCAGTAATTATGTTTAATAAAAAATATTTCTACTTTAACGTAAAAACCATATTTCAAGTTATTTATGGTGTAGTCAATTTTGGAGCCATATTTTTACGATTATTGAAAATATGTATATAGTTAAATTGGTTAATGGTATTTCGCAGGGTAATTTCACAATATATACTTTCTTTGGTTTATTTGTATAAAAAAAACAGTCAGCAATATTCTATCTATCTAGATTTCTTAACAAACATCAAATATTCTTTTGAATCTATTCTATTAAAATTAATTTGTTTACTTATCACTAAGCTTTTTATAATACATTTAGTAATTTTAGTAGTTAATTAAAGTAGATCAAATGTTTAATTTATCCCCTAACACTAGCAATTTGAGTCATAAATGTGTTAACTATCTTCAATGGAAACTTCTAAAACAAAGTAGATAAGTGAACCCACTGACAATTTGGGGAAGAGAATACTTCGTAATTCCAAAGATGTTACGTTTCACACTATTCTATTTTTTGTTTATAGGATTTCTATTAAAGATGATAACAAAATCGCCTAACACTAGCAATTTGAGTCATAAATGTGTTAACTATCTTCAATGGAAACACCTAAAACAAAGTAGATAAGTGATTCTACTAACAATTTGGGGAAGAGAATACTTCGTAATTCCAAAGATGCTATGTTTCACACTATTCTATTTTTTGTTTATAGGATTTCTACTAAAGACAGTAACAAAATCCCTAACCACAATAAAATTAAAATAAAACTAAATATATATTTCGACAACTACATATTTATCTGTAGTAGAAAACTAAAAAATAAAAAGACAAGTTTTATCCCAGCTTCAAGCTATAGTTTTCATCATATTTTTAATTAATATTTCTTATTGGAAATAATCGTACTAGATTGTGTATAGCTAAGTTTTGATTTATAATTAATGCGTACTTCTTTTGTTCATATTTGCAATATGGTTATTTATTGGAGAGAAATCATAACTCTGGTACTATTAAATAAATGTATATGTAGATATATTGGGTTTATATAATATGTTTCCTAATTGGATTTATATATGTTCATTAATTGGTAGAAAATGAAATAAGTAGACACTTTTGTTGCATCAACGAAATTAAAACAATACTATTCCAATATATTTATTTATTTATACATGATTACTTTTTGTATTTCTTTTATAAATTTGACAATAGATACCTACTTCTATTTCAAATCTCAAATAACTATCGTAATAAGATATAAATATAACACTTGACGTAGTTATGATTGCTTAAATGTATATTTCGAGAAGGTATACTGGATAACTGTACGTACATACCTATTAGTAGCAAAAGGTTAAAACAATTCTTTTTCATCATTTAAATAACTTCATGATTCACATTGAATTTACAGTAAAAACTGAGATGAAGAGAAATGTTTCTGACCCTCTTTGTATGCAGATGTTGTTGTTTATTGACTTTAGAAAACAACTAGTTGACAATGTCGTCTGAATGTTACATATTACAGCGTTATAACAAGTTTTACAGCGTTGACCCAGGCAGCATTAATACAATCGTTTCATGTAGATTTTTTAAATTTATAGTATAAATAAGGATGTGTATTTATTATATTACATTTCTGATTGAAAATTCAATAATTTTTTTTATTAAAATTTCAACAAATCAATTAAATATATCTGATTTCTTCTTTTCCTAATTTCACTGATCTAAAACTCGTTTTTCATCTATTTATGTCGGAATGCGGTTACTCATTTTCTATAAAAATGCTTTCGTTATCTCATTTTTGTAGACAGAAAAATTTATTGCGAAATTAAAACTAGACTATTAGAATGAATTTTTATTTCTTACATCTTTACAATTCATTTGGTGGATCAAATAGATCATTAAAAGAAAAGAAATAAATGTTTTATTCTAATGAGGTTTACGTTAATAATAATTATGTGACATATTTCTATAATGTACATATATATGGGCACTCTCAATTGGAAGATATAGAATATATTTATAATATGAATATTAAATGCTATATTTAACGCAGTGTTCTTTTTTGTTTTAGGCTTTCTTTGTTATCATTTTTATATATAACATGAACGCAGTACGTTTAGAGATGGTGCTGAATAAATTTTAGAACAATTATTAGTTATCATCCAAAACTTCAATTTACATTAGAAAAAGAAACAGACAATGAAATAAAATTAATAATATAATAAATAAATTATTTGATAATAATAGAAATAATAATCATTTCAAATCAACAGTCCATTTTCGTCCATTATGGTCAATTATACAGAAAGGGCAACCAACCAGTTTTGATTCCTTTTCCTAATTTCACTTAATAATATTAATTTGCCTATCAACTATACACCTTTTTTAATTCCCTGTTAAGAAGCATAATCTTCTAATGAGATTTTACATTATCAATAATAATAATAATAATAATAATAATAATAATTATCTGCCATATATTTATAATGTACATAAGTATTTATGGATACTGTCAAGTGAAATATAATAGAATATATTATATGATGAATATAAATTCTACATTTAACGTTTTCTCTCTTTTTGTTTTTTGTTTACGGTTTCTCCAGTTCCATTTTCAGTAGATGACATAAAATACTAATTTTAATTTGGTTTTCTTTTTTGAAATTTCCATTAATTTCTATTAGAATTGGCTGTAGACATTATCATATTTGTAATTACTATTTTTTACTAGAAATAGTGATACTAGATCGTGTATCGGTATGTTGATGATTTATAATTAATACCTATTTCTTATGTTCATATTTGCAACATCGTTACTTATTGGAGGCAAATCATAAGGCTGTTACTATTAATTAAATTTGTATATGTGTGTATGTTGGATACTGTTATTATAAATACCTGCCCAACTATCAATACACAATCTAGAATCACTATTTCTAGTAGAGAGTAATAATTTCAAACATGATGAAAACTATAGCTTGGTGTCTGTTGTAAAAATAAAAAACAAGAAAAATCCAAAAAAAGAAAATTAACATAAGTATTTCAGTTAAATTGCCATCTCTAATAGAAATTAATGGAAATTATAAAATGAAAGAAACTAAACGTACTGTTTTTTATGTTATCTACTAAAATGATGACAACAGAAACCCTATGTTTAATTTTGATTTCTTTTTGCAATTTCCATTAATTTCTGTTAGAATTGGCTGCATCATATTTGTAATTACTATACTTTACTAGAAATAGTGATACTAGATTGTGTATCGGTCTGTTGTTGATATATAATTAATACCTATTTCTTATGCTCATATTTGCACCATTGTTATTTATTGCATAAAAATCATAAGATTTTCACTATTACTTAAATTTGTATTTGTGTGTATGTTGGGTACTGTTATTATAAATACCTACCCAACTATCAACACACAATTTAGAATCACTATTTCTAATAACTGAGTAATAATTTTAAACATGATGAAAACTATAGCTTGAAGTCTGTTGTAAAAAAAACAATATAAATCCAGAAAAGGAAAATAAACATGACAAGTAATTCAGCTAAATTGCCATCTTTGATAGAAATTAATGGAAATTACAAAAAGAAAAAAATTAAACGTACTGTTTTTTATGTTATCTACTAAAATGAAATTTGGCTTTTAATTTCAATTGATAGTACTCATTTATATGTACATTTATAAAAAAATATGTTATATAATTATTTTTAATGTTAAAACTCATTAGGAATAAATAGGAGGCGTATATACTTGAACCATGTCATTTAATCAAATATTTATTTTATTTTACTTGATATACCAAATGAATTATAATAGCTATTAATATGTACGATACTCTAAAAATATATTTATCTAGCAGGCCAATAAAAAAGTAGTTTGAACCTCGATTCATGTTTTGTGTTACATCGTAAAACATCGAAAAAATCACAGAAGCGGAGCTCCCATGGCAGTGAACTTCGACGACCCGATATATCTTAATTGTATTATGTAATAGTTGTTTATATTTTAATGTTAAGGTTATTTATTCGTGGAAAATCATAATAAATAAAAAAAGGGAAAGTACAATCACATTTAAACCATCTTAACTCCTTTATTTTATTTAAGAATAATATTTTTTTATCAAGAAGACTACACATTTTTTCTTAATTCCCTAAATATTATTAAGATATATCTATTTTTTACGTAGTGTTAATTGTTTTCTTCTGAACTCTTCTAAAAGTTAATAAACATTTCTATACTAAACACTAAAAGTAAATGGAAATGTGTTCATATATATTTATATACCTACCTATTCCAAAAACTATTCTTTTTCTAATTTCGTCTAAAACTGATTTTTCTTCATTTCAACACGCCACTTTAATTCTCTATTAAAATCACAATCTCCTAACATGTAATTTTTCTCACATAACCTTTATGTTTTTCTTCTAAAATTCCATATTCGAAACTAAATACCAAAATATTACATAAAATATAACTTCTGACACAGTTATGGCGCTAGTGCGCACACTCAAATTTTTATAATTACAAAATGAAATAAATTAAAAGTATATTATGTCCTAATAAAATTATTACCGAATAAAATCTAGTGTACTTAATATAACATCTCCATCATCAATACCATCTATAATTGAACCTAATCCCGGATCCCCAATAAAAACTAATGCCTTATGTAAAATCTTAAAATGCCGTATAAGTATCACTTTCAAATAAAGGCATTTGTTGGAATTATTGAATTTTTGAGCGATGTATAAGCTTACTTCCTTTTGACTTTGTATCTAATAAAGTACCTATGTCTTGCATTAATTCTCTCTTTACTTTTATGTGTAAGAAGTAATTGATACCGAATTTTATTCTATAAGTATGTATACTATTTCCATAATTTCATTTAAAACTAATATTTATTTCTTCCCACTTCTTTCTTCCTATTATTATTATTATGTATCTTATGATGACGTCATGAAATGGAACACAACAGGACTATTCAAACTTATCTACGTGTTCTGCTCCAGAATAGATAAATATATAAAGTGGAACATGTGAAGGCTGTTGGATTTATTAGCAAGTATAATCTTGCTTCCTTATGCTGTTATGTGAGTTCAACCAAATATTTCCTTTTTATATATATATAGAACGTTTTATCAAAAAATAATATACTTATAAAATTAAAGTCGGCATCTATTAGTTCTTATACATAAAAGACAACAAGGAATTAATTGAAAAAGCGTTGGATGTATCTTCTTCACACAACAATAACATCGCAATTTCATTTTCTAAATTTGGTGTAAAGTAATATAGTCCACTTTCTTTTCTAAATGTAACACACATATTTACTTTACATTATTTACAAGAGTGAAAACGTAAATTATAATGTTAAAGAAAGAAAGAAACATATATACATATGTACTTACTATAAACCCCACTTAGATATAATCTTAAAATTCAGAGATGATACCCTTGCTACAACCTTTTGTTTTATTGAGATGACTTTGACCTTGGCATTGACCTTGAAATCCCACTTAGATATAATCTTAAAATTCAGATTACTAATATATAGTCGCTAAACCCCCCTTCAGCGAGATAAAGGTAATACCCTTCTGACAACCTTATAGTTACATTGACTTGTCTAGAGCGTGACCTTGACTTGTCCTCGACTTGACCTTGACTCGACCTTGACTCGACCTTGGCTCGACCTTGATCCACCCTTGACTTGACCTTGAATTGACCTTGACTTGACCCTGACTTGACCTTGAATCGACCTTGAATTGACCTTGACCTTGACCTTTACTTGACATTGACTGTCTCAGCCGATTCTGGTACCTCCTCATTGACCTTGATCTATGCCCTGTGCATGATCAAGGTCAATGAGGAGGTACCAGAATCGGCTGAGACCCTCTACTCTCTTCATTAACCTTGACCTTAACTGGACATTGACCTTGAGAACTATATACAATTTAACCTTAACTTCACTTTAGTATTAACTTTTTAACCTTGAATTCCTTCTTTCACCTCCATCGCCATTTCTCTCCCTTGCTTCACATTTATTCACAAAACCAATTTAAATAATTCAATAATGTACTGCTTCTCCTTTTCCCATCATACTTATAATATTCGTATACATCACATAAATACATTAAATTATATTTATACGACTCATAAAACTGCTGCGCTATATTATCATTTATTATAGCCCACCCAAATTCATCTTGACTTACTTCCTCACTATTTGAAAATATCTCCCCAACATTTTTAAAACTATTAAATTTCTCTTGCACTTCCAGCAACACTTCACTTGTTAGCTCTTCATTTTCATTCATATTTAAAATGAAACTACATCAAATCATACACATTATATACACTCAATCTCATTTCAACGACCTTGACTTGATCTTGACTTAACCTTGACCTTGACCTGACCCTTCACCTTGATTTAACCTCGGCTTGATCTCCACTGGTCCTTGAATTGACCTTGACCATTCCATCTCAGTCGATTCTGGAACCTCCTCATTGACCTTGATCTATGCTGCCATCTTGACCTTGAATCATGACCTTGACATGACCTTGATATGACTTTGACCGTTCCATCTCAGCCGATTCTGGAACCTCCTCATTGACCTTGATCTATGCTGCGTGCATGATCAAGGTCAATGAGGAGGTTCCAGAATCGGCTGAGACCCTCTACTGACCTTTCTACCAGAACATAGTCAATTATTGATTTTTCTCCCCTATTTGTTTGTACTCGTGTGTATTTATGTATGTCTCTGTGCTGGTAGTAAGTGTTAGTTATTATAAGGTCATGCAACCGACAGAATTCCAACATCCGTTCTCCATTATTGTTCCTAACATCTTCTCCATATTATCCCAGTACTGTCCCATAAATGTTGTCTTTTTTACCTACTCTACTGTTAAAGTCACCTGCCATGTATATAGTACCTTTTGCGTCTTCTGTGACTGTCGTGAGTTCTTCCCAAAACTTTTCTTTTTCTTCTACTTTGTCATTTTCGTTAGGTCCATACACTGCTATCACTGTCAGTACCTTTTTGTTTTTGTCTTTTATTTCAATTGATAATATTCTCTCCGATATAGCATTCCATTTCGTGATATAGTTTTTAATATCTTTGTGTATTATACAGGCTATTCCCGCTGATGCAATTTGATTAGTTTGCTTTCCACTGTAGATCAGAATATGATCATTTTCCAGTATTAATTCTCCTTTCCCTTTCCTTTTTGTTTCACTGACGACTAATATTTTCAACCTTGCTTTTTCAAATCCATCTACTATTTCTTCTTCTTTCCCATTTAGGCTTCTAACGTTCCATGTCCCTAATTTCCATTCCCGGTTTCTAGTTCTTACCATTATATTTTCTTTCTGCTGCAACCGCCAGACCCCCTCTTCAGTTTTATGTAGAGTATTTTCCCTTCTCTTTTCCTCTTCCTTGTACGCCTTATTGTTCTTTCGTCCCTTATTTTGTTCCTTTATTTCCTTACTCATGTCCTTATTCTTTGCCTTTGTTGTCGTCTTTACTCCTTCCCTATTTTTTTCTATCAGTTTTTTGTATTATTTGTTTTTGTTTGGTTTTCCATTAGTCTTTCGTTTATCCTATCCCATTTCCATTCTTCCCCGTTAATTGTGATTTTTTGATATCCTACTTTCACTATTTTTCCTTTTTTTTTTCTCCTCGTCCGCCACTTGCTTTATTTTCTTTTTTATCTCCTTTTCCTCTTTGGTCATTTCATTATTTATGTATATTCTATCTTGTAATTGTTTCAGTTTGTTTTTATTTTCCATTACCATTTCTTTTTCGTATAGGTTATCTAGTTCCACTTTGTAAGTTTTTACTCCTATTTCTCTGTGAAAGTAATAGTAATAAATATACATAAAAAAATAGCTGTTGTTTACTTTGTTTATGTTATTGCTAAGTATTACGCATACAAATTCTTACATATATAGAGTAAATATTGAGTGAATATTACAATTGAATAACATACACTGTTATTTCTTTGCTTGCAGCACTATTTATTGTTCTGATAGTCATTTTTTGACATAACGTTAATTTTTATTTCAACTATATACAGAAAGTTTACGAGTAATTTATTGACACTAGCAAATATTTATTTTCTGAAAAATCTGTATTTTGTTTTTCTAAAGTATACTTATTAAAGAAGTAACTTAAATTTAAAAGCAATTAAAAAAATTAATATAGAAATTTTTATCATTTAATACATTTTATTACCATATGATCGACACGCTTACTATACTAGGCTTCATTTTATTAGTCTCCAAATTGACATCATGCTCTCTTTATATACCGGGTGTCCACACGAAAACTTTATATTGAATTATTTCTGGTGTTTTTGAAGACAAAAACTTGAAATTTTGGGTGGTTGTTCAGGATATAGGGGGACAATGAATAGTGTATTTCATACCGCCCCATCGGGTCACCCGCCGCCGCCGGCCACCCCCACTCCAATATTTTAAATGACACCCTGTATTTTTTTTTGGTGGTTTTGAAAGAACACAATTTTCTTGATATTCCTATGTGAAAAAACTAGTAACACACATTATGACATTTATGAGATATTTAAATTTAAAAGTTTCAGATATCAGAAATTATTAACTCCGAAAAATCATAAGTTAGTCATGGAAATACTTAAAACAAGATTTATTCACAACATTTTAGTTAAATTAAATGCTCAAATTGTTCACCGTTTACATTTAAACATAAATAAAGTCTATTTTCAAAAGCATTTCTAACATTTTCGAACACTTGTAGCGTTAAATTTCGACATTCCTCTGTTATTCTATTACGTAAATCAGCTATTGATTGTGGCGGTGTCTTATAAACAACAGACTTCAAATGTCCCCACAAATAGAAATCTAGGGGAGTTAAATCGGGGGA
Organism: Amphimallon solstitiale; assembly: GCA_963170755.1. NCBI lineage: Eukaryota > Metazoa > Arthropoda > Insecta > Coleoptera > Scarabaeidae > Amphimallon > Amphimallon solstitiale. The sequence goes on along the minus strand of OY720677.1, from coordinate 18,858,799 downwards.
GCGAGCTGGCCATTCAATAGAGCCCCTACGTCCAATCCAATGTCCTGGGAAAATATTATCCAAATAATTCCTAACGTCTAAACAGTAATGTGGCCCAGCTCCATCTTGTTGAAAATATAATTGCTCCTCCTCTATTTCATTCAAGTTTTCTTCTAGACACTGTATGATAAGAGGATGTATTAGCTCTTCCAAAAATTGTAAGTACTTAGGTCCATTTAAATTTTCCTGGAAGAATATCGGGCCAATTACTTGGTTATTAAGAATTCCAGCCCATACATTAATTTTTTGGGGATACTGTGTGTTGCCTTCTCGGAAAAAATGGGGTTTTACGTCGCTCCAATATCGACAGTTGTGTCTATTCACAAGACCATTTAAGTAAAAGCAACTTTCATCACTAAAGCAAATACTTCGCAAAACATTTCCATTTTGCCGAATCATATCTGTCATTATTTCACAAAATTCGACTCTTCTGTCGAAATCACCGTCACCCAACTCTTGGTGAAGTTGAATTTTATAAGGGTGCATTTTGTTTAATTTTAATATCTTATGGCAGGTTGATTTTGGCACTCCCGAAACTTCGGATAATTTTCTCAACGAAAGCTCTGGGTCTAAATTAATATGCCCAAGAACTGCTAGTTGCATAGCTTCATTTAGTACACCACAATTATTCGTATTCCGTTTTTTATTATTTACAGATCCAGTTTGCAAAAATTTTTCTATTAGCGTTCTGACATAAGCAACAGATACGTTTCTGTTTGGATGGTTTTCATTGAATAACGTCGCCGCTTGGGAATAATTTTTGTTTGCAATCCCATACAAAATCACTATTTCAGTTCCCGAAACTTTAAGAACAATTTTACAAGTATTAATATTAATGAAACACAAAAGTCACAATTTTGACAATTCTAATTTAAAGCAAACTATTTCCATGACTAACTTATGATTTTTCGGAGTTAATAATTTCTGATATCTGAAACTTTTAAATTTAAATATCTCATAAATGTCATAATGTGTGTTACTAGTTTTTTCACATAGGAATATCAAGAAAATTGTGTTCTTTCAAAACCACCAAAAAAAAATACAGGGTGTCATTTAAAATATTGGAGTAGGGGTGGCCGGCGGCGGCGGGTGACCCGATGGGGCGGTATGAAATACACTATTCATTGTCCCCCTATATCCTGAACAACCACCCAAAATTTCAAGTTTTTGTCTTCAAAAAGACCAGAAATAATTCAATATAAAGTTTTCGTGTGGACACCCGGTATGTTATCTATAACATTTTATTAAATTAGCTTTTTTAGACAGGTGCATTGCGAGTATAAAAGTATTGAAACCATAATTTTCAATACCTTTCGTTTACAAAATAATTCAAAATTCGGACCGGAAGTAACACTTTTACTCTTGCGAGTAGCACTTTTTTCGAATCTCAAGAGTATGCATTCTATAGAGATTTATGAAGAAAATACTTAGAATAGGATTTTGAATATTTTTTGAATAATTTTTTTTTATATTAAATAATTTGGAACGCTCATACGTATAAGAAAGTCGTCACTCTAACCATTACAATTTAAATAGGGAAAGTAGTATATACGATACATCATTGAAAAGGTAATTGTACGGAGAATTCAGCAAAGTGATTGTTGGTTGCGCTATTTTTGATTTTAGCGCCCTCTAGCGGGAAAAAAACGGTTACGTATTCCACAATGTGACAAATCATTTCAAAGCTAATTTTATTAGCAACTAAATACGTAATATTTTTAAGATTTATTTGTCATCATTCTCAAGTACAGACTGTCAGCGTCTTTTGTAAACTAATAAGTTCGTAGTTTCTAATATTAGAGCTCTGTAAGGTTTTCCGATTATTTCAATTTTTTTCAATCGTGCATTAAATTGCTAATAAAATTAGCTTTGAAATGATGTGTCACATTGTGAAATACGTAACCGTTTTTTTCCCACTAGAGGGCGCTAAAATCAAAAATAGCGCAACCAACAATCACATTGCTGAATTCTCCGTACAATTACCTGCTCAATGATGTATCGTATTTAGTACTTTCCCTATGTAAATTGTATACATATTTTTATTTTTTAACGACTAATAATTCTTGTACCTATTATTATGTATTATTTATATTACCTATAAAAATGCTCGGACATCTATAAAATATTTCGTTATTGTTTTACAAGAAACGGACAACAACAACAAAAGAATAGAAATCCAAACAAATAAAGCGATGGAATTATTATTTAGATACAGCGCTCTCGAATCATCCATCCCACATCAACGTGACGGACCATCATGACTAGCTTGACCTATGTAAGTGCATTATGCGTTAAACCCCTTCATCAACCCACCCTATCTATCTCATCATCCGTCACTTCTACCGGACAACTCCTCCACACGTATCCAATCGATAAACAAGATGTGCACGTGAATCGGATGTAATAACCAATGCTCGAACAACTTCGAGCGCCAGTACGTAGTAGAGTACACTTACATACGGTAGAATTACTTATTCAGACTATTCGCTCGGATATTGACAGGTATTAAGGTAGTGAATCGTAATAAACACGCATGAAACTGCTTGACGACACTTGGGAACATCAATCGGGCAATTGCACATACTGATAATCGATTTCGAGAAATTTGATAGGGCAGTCTTGGAGAAGGTATTGATAATAACGAAGGATCTTCACATAAAACACTTCTCTGAGAGATACTATTCGATCTGCGAACACTTCAGTTGATACATTTACAAATCTACTTAGGGGCGATTTTTTCAATTCCGATTAACATACTGGTTAGCGTATTCCTTGATTAAAACACGGGTTGGCACAAATTTTTCTTTTCAACACTAGTTAGCACTAATCATTGATTAAGAATGTCGTTAATCGAAGAAATTTTAACCAGTTTTTCGATTACCTGATAAAATATTTTAACAGCGATTAGGCTTTCTTACACATGTGCATATCCTAGGAGATTTGAATGTTTATTATTGACAGACAGCGCTTATGTTTTCATATACGTTTGATTTACTTTATAAAAGCATTTTTTGGAATTAATTAATAATTATTTTCATTGCTTCTTCTATAAATGAAATGAGAAGAATAAATAAAAATAACATTATATTGAACTGCTAGCTTACTACAGAAATATAATTAATTGATAACGACGATATAGGTTTGGAAGTTTTTTAATTCTGCTTCAATTCTGGGAATTTATCTCAATTTGTGAAGATCCTTAATATTCTATGGCACTTTATGCTTGCTTTTCCTCTTTTCTTCTTTGTAATTGCATTTAACACCACCTTATTAAAACATCATTTTCGCCTAACATATTTTGGACTCACTAAACTATATTGAAAATATAGTTTAAAAGTTTATAGTTTAGTTTTATAAAAATGAAAACATGGAAGCAATTCTGCAGAAGCTGGCAGGTTTGCATTGAGAGCTTATGCAGATGCTTTAAATACTTTCAGGTAAACTGGGTTTGGACGAATAATGTGCATGCTTGTAAAGTTGACGTGCAGTTAAATTCTACACTAATAATTATTACGGACACTATCTTGCTCACACCGATTCCTCCAGAACATAATATTTTTAAAGTAAAAATCGTGTAAACCAATTTGGAAACAAGGTTTTCTCAATCAACCCTCTTTGATAGTTGGAATGTATAGTTTTTAATGAAGAGCTGATAGATAAACTTTCAGTAAAAGCATCTGGCTTTATTCATGCTATATAGTCATTTGGTGCAAGTTAGTTCAAGTCAGATATGGTAATGGAAAGTGCAATATCTTATATCATTAGAATGTATTTGATAATCCAGCTTAAGACCCTAGCTGTAGACTCTTTTCAGCAAACTATTCTTACTTTTTATTAATTTCATATGAATATATATGTATAGGTACTTATATTAATGCAGAAGCGGACACTAGAAAGCTATGGTCTATCATAAAGGAAGAAGTAGAAGGTCACAAGGAAAAGAAAGGATAAATATAAAATCTACAACATAAAGGAAAAACATATAGTAACAGTCAGGACATTGCAAATATAATGAACACGTACTTTGCTGAAATAGGACATTTTTTATTTATCGTATGGCTATTAGATACATTAAAGTACAGTACAACATAGAAAGTATGAGACACAATTTAAAAGGCTACAAACGAACATCTAATTTATTTATATAGTCTATTGACTCTGGGGTCGCCACCATGAAATCCTCAGGTCTTCCACTGTATGATCGTATGGTACATTATTCTGTGATATATCTGATGGTTTGGGTTTCTCCGCAATCGCAGAGGGGAGACGGTTGCTTGCCCCATTTGTGTAGAGAGTATGCACATCTGCCATGTTGAGTTCTAATTCTATTAAGCGTGGACCATGTTTTATGTGGTAGATCGAAACCCGACGGCTTGTGTGATGCACGGCATATCATTGTTTTGTTGTGCGGTCCATTCTTGAGTCCATGCTTCGGTCATTTGAACCCACTTTCCACAGCCACCCTTGCCGTTCTTGTTGGGGGTCGTCTAGACCGAAGTCGATTAAGGTTGGCGTCTTCGACATCCTTATGGATGGGTAGATTTCTATTGTTCACGATTTTTTTGTATTCGTTCGTAAGAGCGTTTTTTCGTCGCAGTTGTGGGGGTGGGATGTGACTTAGGACTGGGAGCCAATGTGTGGGAGTTGGTTTGATGACACCAGCAATCATTCTCATGGTGTTATTTAGCTGTGCATCTATTTTATGTACATGTGGGCTGTTTAACCAAACTGGAGCGCAGTACTCAGCAGCCGAAAAAACAAGACCCATCGCAGAGGAGCGCAGAATGGAAGCCGACGCTCCCCAAGTCGAGCCGCACAGTTTTTGGATTATATTGTTTCTTGTCTTTAATTTTTCAGCAGTTCTCGATAGATGCTCCCTGAAGGATAGTGTTCTATCAAGGGTTATGCCTAGGTATTTAGGTGTTTTATTGTGGGTGAGTAGGGTGTGTTCAAATTGTATGTTGAGTTCTCTTCTGGTGAGTTTGTTATTTAATTGAAAGCAGGTGACTTCTGTTTTGGTAGCATTAGGTTGGAGCCTCCACCTGCGAAAATATTTCCCCACCACTTCCAGATCTGTCGTTAGGGTCTCCTCTGATTGTTCAATAGAGCTGCTCCTTGTCGCAAGCACCCAGTCATCAGCATAGCCAAACTTTCTCTATCCTGTCTCCGGCATGTCGGCAATATACAGGCCAAAGAGAAGCGGGGCAAGGACTGGCCCCTGTAGAAGCCCGTTTCTTAGTTTCCTTGGGGAGCTGATGTCGGACCCCATAGCCACTTGGAACACCCGGTCGTTCAGCATGCTGTCTATCAATCGGGCTGTAAATTTGCAAGGGATCACACGTAGGAGCTTGTATATCATGCCCTCCCTCCACACCGTGTCGTAGGCCGCCGACAAGTCAATAAATACAGCTGAGGTTTTAAGTTTTCTTTGAAATCCTGCCTCAATGTAGGTGGTGAGTGATAGAACCTGATCCGCACAGCTCCAACCAGGTCGGAAGCCCGCCTGTTCAACCGGTATTGCCCCATGTATTCTTGTGCCTATTCTATTATAGACAGCAGAGCTATTGGTCTGTAGCTCTTGTGGATACCCGCTGGTTTGCCTGATTTTAATAGAGCGATTATCTTTGATCGTTTAAATTCTTTTGGGATATTGCCAGTGTGTAATATCTGTGAAATAGGACAAAAGCTTGTGAAAGAAGTAGGAGGAAGAGGAACAAGAAGCAACAAAATAGCACCTATGGCACCTATAAGAAATAGTTCGTCCATGTTTTTGATACCAACCACCAATGAAGAAATAACAACAATAATTAATCAAAAGCCTTAAAAGCAACTCTACCCCTGGGAAGGACGGAATAACAAGCATGGGTATGAAGATGTTAAGTAATGCAATAGTGCCCAAAATCGTTGAATTAATAAACCATACTTTAAAAGTAGGAAGTTTTTCGGGGAAGATAAAGGAATCAATTGTAATACCAGTGCATAAGGGTGGCAGTAAAGAGGTCCCATTCTGCTACAGACCAATATCTTTGATAAGGACCCTAGGAAAGGTATATGAAAAAGTACTGATGGATTTTATAACTAACGTAGTGCAATATGTTAAACATCAATTGGGATTTCAACCAAACAGGAATATAGAAGCAGCAGCTCTTGAATTTATGCATGCAATGTATGAAAGCCCGATAATAAAAACTATGTCACGGCGCCTTGTTCCTTGATTTAAAGAAAGCTTTTTACATGGTTGATTATCGTATATTTGTTGATAATCTGCAAGAACTTGGGATTTGGGACATTGCTGGCAGAATGATTGGAACATATCTGGAAACAATAACTCAATTAAGCTAATCCTGAACATGAAATGGTATACCTATTCTGAGAATATATACAGAGACACGGTACTATTCAGTATAAAATAAATAGCTAGACTGGAGGAATACATAACGGCTTACAAGGGAGCACATACATAACTTTCAGAAGAACAATTTCACTCTGCAGAGATTAAGTGATATGCATAACTAGAGTACACTCCACAACAATCACTATTATATCCTTGGAGTGGATAGCGTCATAGGGAAAAAGAGTTTTCAGTTTGGAACCTAGAGATATTTAATAAACAAGTAAAAAATTTAAATAAATTCAAATTGAGTTCAAAGGCCCAGTTAATTATGGTTTCGCTCTAAGATCTATTATACGATAGCAACCGAGATCGCCAGAAGATGGCGTAACCACCTAAATAAAATAGAATTAAAATCAATCTAAACGATATTTTAAATATAAAAACTGCAGATCGTCACCCCTAAATACAATAATGCGATAAATAACAATAAACCTACCAACATAAATAAAAAAAGAGAACTAAAATTCCGGAATATACGGGACTGTCCAGAATTAACGTAACAGGTGATTAGGCTTAACCAGTGATTAGTTAACCGAGTATTTTAATCGGAGTTGGAAAAATCGGTCCTTAGTCGAATATCGGAGACGAACCTATACTCGAATCGCTGAACAGATGCAGTGATCACGTTGGGTTCACGTGATCACAACAAAGTTGTATGCACAGAGGCACATAAAATCATTCAAGGATAAATGTCGGTAAAATAGTTATCGCCGTAGTATTTGACATAAGGAATTGTCCATATTCAAATGTTTACTATCAAAACGTATTAAGATTGTATTGTCTCTATAAAATAGCAAATAGAAATCCTCAATATGAAGGAATAAACTATTTTACAAATGAAAAAACTGTGTCATTGTAATATTTTAAATAATTCTCTGTTGTTTAAAAGACATAAAAATATGTGAACACTCAAAGTGGCTATAACCTATAACCATAAAATAAATTCAAGTATGTTAAATAAACAAAATATTTTTATTATTGATGAGAACTTTTACATTTTATAAGTACAAATGTAATAATAATAATATTAGTATAATAGGGAATGTGCATAAAATTGACTAAACATTATTTACATCATTTTCTGATAATACGATCATTTTCATTTTAAATGTTCTCAAATTTAACTGAAAAATAAATTGTATGTATTTCTTAAACACAGAGGTGAGTATAACTTAGTACATTTTATTCTTCTTGATAACTGAAGAAACCGAATTATTTATACTACTTTAATTTATTGAGTGCATCAAGCGAAAAATATGGGGATTCTGCTGTGTGCAACTTAAAAGAGACCAGACCAAATGTATTGTTAAATGCAAAATTAGCCCAGAGCATAAAGGACATACTAAACAATATAATATTACTCTTAGTATGGATGAAACTAATGAAATTGTTGAGATAGTACAATGCCATGATTGTGCAGCATTGACAGGCAATATAATTGAGTTTTATAATATATAGTTTTAATATAAATATTGCAGGTGAATGTAAGCATGCTATATAGCCCTTTTGATGTGGATGCGTAGAAGTGCAGAATCTGCCACCACCTCTGTGGAAAGCGACAGGAAAAAAATCTCGTCTTTCCAAAATGGGAACATCATTGAGATATTTAAGGGCTAGTAAATTGGGTCCACATGGACGTACCAAACTATCTTTAAATGTACCATCATTAGTTGGACAAGCACTAAGAGAGCTTAATTGGAAGAAAGTAAATTCTCAAATAATAAAATACACAACAGAATACGAAATACCAAATGTTTTATCTCTTCATCATGGAATCATTGCGTTTGTGACAAATAGAGGTTCTTCCGCTGATGGTTTTCTTCATTATTTAAAACAAAACATCAGTGATACAATCTGTGCAGAAATTAAGAAACAAACCAAGATGCAGTAAAAATGTAAACTTCGGCATGAAATAAGATATGGTCGTATATCAGCCTCAAAGGCATTTATAATAATAATAATAATAATAATAATAATAATAATAATATTTATTTCCCACGAAGAACATAAACAGTCATAGGGATTAGTCATAAGAAAGAATATAGATATATACAAGTGTTGAGTCGCATTTATGCCACACAATATAAATACACATTACTATATAAATAAAAATTAAAAATTAGTTGATTAATTAACATGTTTTCAAACAGATTTGTACTAAGGTTGTGCATCACTAAAGAATTCATTCAAATGGTAGTATGGTCTGTCAGTTAAGAAATTCTTTAGGGAGGATTTATAATTATACATTGATAGATTTTTCATCTCATTTGGAACATTGTTGTAAATTTTCACACCCATGCACAGGAGACTATTCGATGTTAAAGCAAGCCTGTGGCTTGGTTGATGTATTTCAGGATTTCGAATGCTATAGCTGTGCATAGGATTATTGCTTGAGACGATTGACCCTCTATTTTTATGTATGTACACAGCGGCTTCATATATATTGATGTAGGTAGAGTTGCCTATTTTAAATTATTAAGGTTGCATTATGATGTAATAGGAGTTGCCTATTTTAAATTATTAAGGATGAGTTTTATCCAAGATTCGGTTTTTCTTTAATTATGACAGAGATAGTTAAATTTGCGAATATTAATGAACTGGTTGTAATCTTGAAAGAATTTTGTTTATTGAGTTAAAGGAGAATTTTATAGTTACATGGTGAAATAGTATTTATTACAATTGGAGTTGTTCTTCCATGTATATGTACTAAAAATCTGTAAAGAAAGATTTTATATAAGTATTGTAAATTTGAAATGTAATTTAGCATTGTGAAAAACTTGTTCAAGTGATATTAATGATGAGGAAAGGATAAAAGATTTTTAGAATACGAAAATAATCAACAAAGAATTGATAAAAAAATACCGCCGTAAATTATATTTCGGAAGTGTCAGTTAATTGTCAATGTGACAGATAATTGTTACTATAAAGAAGTAAAGCTTAAAATGGTAATTAAAGCATGAAAACTTTACTAAATTCGTGGAATAATTTATTATGAGTGAAATATTGACTTGTGAAAGGTATTTTAAAATTTATTACATTTCTATAATTTATATTGAGCTTGGTTTTAATGTGTAATTAATTTATTGGTTGAAAAAGAATTGGAATTATCACTAAGGTAATTTTAAATAAATAAGAAAGAATTTTTTCGATTTTTGCGGAAGATAGTCGCTATTTTCGAGATAAAGTTTAATTCAGCAAAAGTGTATAAAATAGAAGCAATATTGGAGTAAATTATTATAGAATATATGTTATTCTAACTTATTAGAAGATAAACAGTGTTAAAAGAATATAGAAAATTATATAAATCATTTACGAAGAGTAAAGAAAATAATACTTACCCAAATTAATTAAATTATATGAAGATATTAAATTGTCAACTCAAATTTGAAGGAGTACTAGAAGAATAAAACGTGTAGATCCTCCAGGAGCATTAGACGGATATTAGACAATTCCAGGGTCATTAGACGGACATTAGACAATTCCAAGGGCATTAGAAGTATATTTCCTTTCAGAACACTAGGAGCACTTGACGTTTACATCTTTCAGAACACTAGGAGCACTTGACGTAAACATCTTACAGAACACCAGGAGTATTTGACGTATTATTCCTATCAGAGCACCAGAAGTACCACACAAATATATCCGTGAAGAGACATCTAAGTTTGAAGGCCTATTTCAAGTTCATCGGGAAATATCCAAGCAAGTTCTAGTTCCCTTGTTGAAAAGTGTCTTTCCAGAACATCGATAGATCTTTCTTTTGAGTCCAGGGTAACTACAAAGTGTCAGTAATAACATTAGGAAGAATATAATAATTCAAGCTGGAAAAGGTCGTATATATATTTTTTTACGTTAATTATTAATGGGAATCTAAGAAGAAATAAATTTGAAACCTTAATTTAATCTGAATTAACATCAAGTAACTATAAAAATTTATTATTTTATCATACGAAGACATAAAAATACCTATTTAGTAACAATTTAACTCATATTATAAAACCAGTATTTTATAGAACAATTTAACAATCACTGTCAATTTTTTATACTCACGTAGTTATTATTATAGAAAACTCATCTTTAATAATCATTAATACATAGTTGGACAAGTTTATAGAGATTTATGTAATGATTTATGACATCGTCGAGGAGATATGTATATGTTTTTTTAAAAGAATCCAATACATGAATTGATTTATTTGGTGTTTCTTCTTCTTATTATCGTCGAGGTTATGTATATGTTTGAATGGACGCATTCCTTAAAGGAAAAATAATAAAGAACATAATAAATTTGAGTATAGGTTGAATAGATTGCGATATACTTACTCATTGAGATATTAAAGATGTATTAAAGTTGTTTATTTCATGAAATCTTAGCAGTGTTTTAAAAAAAATATTATACGTAAAGTTTATAGAAAGTAGTTGATTTAGTTAGATCGATATTACAGTTGAACTCGTAGTACCAATTTCATAAATATTAAAATACTAATGTAGTCATATGACTAGGAGATAACTACTGAAGTATACAGGTCCGGATTAAGAGCATCAAGCAGGTATTAAATTTAGATAATTTAAATATTGAATCTCATGTTCTAAAAGTGTACTGAAATAGCACGAGGCATCTTAATATTATTATAATAGTACTAAATGATAAAATTCTTACCATGAGATAAAATTATAGAACATATAATTTTTACATTTCAACAATTTATTATTGATTTGCTAATTGTGGAGTTACTTACAATAGCTTGTATAATCACTTTAGCACAATATATACAAAGACACCACGGTTAGCAGTTTAAACTGCCTAAAAAATGGTCTACAAGTGGTTCGCTGCGGGACGTTTGCCATCACTCTCACGGCTCTCTTCTGCAGTATCAAAGTTTTAGTTATCGCTGGACTGGAGCCCCAGATGATAATTCCATATCGTAAATGTGACTCTATGTCGGATAGATATATCAGTCTTAATATATCTATATCTAATATCTCTTTAAGGTATCTAAGTTTAAATATTGACCTTGATATACTTGTGTTCATCTGGTTGAAGTGATTATTCCATCGTAAATCACAGGAGAACGTAATGCCCAACGTTTTGATGTTCTTTACAGCATCTATGTCAGTGTTTTCCAGTGTTAGTTGGAGACTGGGTGGTGAGGTGGGTGTAGTGGTGAAAACTACATGTTTTGTTTTTGACTTATTTAGCGATAAGTTGTTAAAGGAAAACCACCTGAAAGCATCAGCCAAAACGGAGCTCGTCCTTTCTTGAATGTTAGTGCTGCTGCCATTAACCAGTATAGTAGTGTCATCTGCATAAGAGATTGTGAAGTGGTCTCGAAGGAAAGTATGTATATCATTCACAAACATGTTAAATAATAGCGGTGACAGTATGATGCCCTTGGGTACGCCGATTGTCACCGGTAACAGCTTGGAGTGAAAAGTTTCTTTTATATTGTTATTGGTCATTGTTATTCTCACGAATTGAACCCTGTTCGATATATAGGATGTCACCCAATCCAAGGCAACCCCCCTAATTCCCATCCGGTGAAGTTTTTGCGTTAATATATCATGTTGAACACAGTCAAACGCCTTGCTCAAGTCACAAAATATTCCAACCGGTGTTTGCTTGTTTTCCAAGTGTGCTAAAATGTTGTTATACATGTCTGTGATCGCGGTAATTGTTGATCTACCTGTTCTGAAACCGTGCTGGTTGTTACAGACGACGTTATATCTCTCCAGGAAAGAATTCAATCGCCGCAGCATGGCGCACTCCAACAGCTTTGCTACTGAGGAAGTCAGAGAAATGGGTCGATAGTTTGAGATATCACTTGGATCACCTTTCTTGTAAAGTGGAATAGTGACAGATTTTTTAAGGCATGCCGGAAATAGCCCCTACTCCAAAGATTGATTCATCAGATACTTGATTGGTTTTACAATATAGTGCCTGGCATCTTTCAACATATCCGTCGATATATCGTCTGACCCTAGTGAACTCTTCTTATTGAGGCTGCCGAAGACCGAGAAGATTTCTGCCTCCGCAAATGGAAACAGGAAAATGGTGTTCTCATTGAAATATTTGATGTATTAGAAGACTTTTGGACAAGATGTATTTTTCCAAAAATTTACAAGAGTGTAAAATCTATTCTCTAATAAATGTATGAATTTATTTATACTGCATTTTTATTTATATACCAACCAAATAAGTTCATGCGGTTTTTGTATACAGCAGAGTGCCATGAATATTCTTTAAGTTGTTGATCGATAGCACTTGTCTGTTATCTGTCATCCACTTTAGTATCAATCCTTCTGTCATTTAATACATACACATTTCGTGACAATTATTTAATTATTAATTTGAATAGTTGAAAATGGAAACGAATAAAACTTTAATTCGAGGTTGTTTACTCTATGAGTACAAACTTGGTACTAAAGCTGCAGTGGCGGCGCGAAAAATATGTACCGCATTCGGAGATGATGTCGTAAGTGATCGAACAGCACAGAAGTGGTTCAAGAAATTTTCTTCGGGAGATTTCAACTTAACCGATGAAGCACGCTCTGGAAGACCGAAGATCATTAACAACGAGGATCTTCAACAGGTTGTGGAGGCAAATTCCAGTACAACGTGCCTAGAGCATGCAGAAAGGTTCAATGTGAGTGACGAAACCATTCGTTTGCATCTTCATCAGCTAGGAAAGACGTGGAAGTTGAGCAAATGGGTTCCACATGAATTGTCAAATGATAACAAATTAAGTCGTCTTACCATTTGTTCGGCAAACATTTCACGCAACGATAATGAACCATTTCTTGATCGGTTGTTAACCTGCGACGAAAAATGGATATTATACTCAAATTCTAAGCGTTCGTATCATTGGTTGTCGCCTACTGATGCAATACCTCACACTCCCAAGGCTTCCTTGCACCCAAACAAGATTTTATTGTGTGTTTGGTGGACAGCAAATGGAATAGTCCATTATGAGTTTTTGGAAAAGCGCCAAACCATCACTGCGAACTTGTATTGTGAACAACTTCAGCGAGTACAAGCAGCAATCATCCAAAAACAGCCTTCTTTAATCAATCGAAAGAAAGTGATATTCTTACAAGATAACGCCAAACCGCATACTGCAAAAGTAACCCGGGAAAAAATTTGTGAACTTGGCTGGGAAATATTGCCACACCCTCCATATTCCCCTGACATTTCGCCAAGTGATTACCATCTTTTTTTGTCTCTTGACAACTGTATGAGACATAGGCAGTTTAAAACTCGAGTTAATGTAATAGATGCAGTCCGTCAATTTTTTGATTCAAAATCCGTAGAGTTCTACAATACCGGCATAAAAAAATTGGTGTCACGTTGGCAAAAGGTCATTGAGTATGATGGTAATTACTTTGGTGAATAATATTGTACTATTGTTTCTTAATAAATATTTATATTTTACCATAAAAAACCGCATGAACTTATTTGTTTACCTGATATTATATAGCTCAGAAGCAGGTGGGATGAGATATATTTGTTACAAAAATGCAAATTTCAAGTGTTATATACAATACAAATAATAAAAAAAAATATATTTTCTTAAAACAGTTATTACTAATTAAAAAATTCATAACCAAAACTAAATATCAATCATATTATATTGTGTATTTTTTAATAAGAGGTCCCTGTAGATTTACTAAAACTGCAGCAATAGTTACAGCACATCTATTTGTGGAACTAATTTATTATTAACACAAGCATGTGGTCTTAATAATTTAAACTCCCTATTCCTTTGAATATTACGTTCTATATGATTTCGCAACCTAGTAATTCTAGATTTATATGTCCATATCTTGCTTACGGTATGCCCAGCATTCAGCCAAGTTTTATCCAAATAATATATAGGCCTTCCCTCCATACGAAATTGCATAATTTGACAGGTATCTTTTTCTCCACACAATAATTATTTCTTTTTCTTTCAAGATGCTATTGCGATTTCTCTTTTGATAACCATATCATCCTGAATGTCGTTATTTTAAAATTGAGCAGATCTTCTGTTTCATTCACAGATGTGAGAATTTTTTGCACAGTTGGTTGTTTGTTTTTAAAGTAGAATGAATGAACAATTGTTCAAATTCTGTTTTTCATATCTTCATCAACAGTATGTAAAATACCCCTTTTTCTCTGATACTTTTTGGGTTTCTTAAATTGTGGTTCAGTGTCAATTTCTTTCAATATGTTCTAAACACTACGTATGGCAATTCCTGTAAATATGATAGAAATAAAATCAGTTTGTTATAATTTCTTATAACAAAAATACTACCTGGCTTTTTTGCAGTCCTTTCAACATTGTCAACTGTTGATGTACCTGGCTGCTCAAGACTGGTTTTAAATATATTCATAATCACTTCTTTTTCTTCCGCTGAGAAGTGTATTGCGGGCCTCTTTCTTGGAGGTGAATATTCCATAGTATAACTTTGCCAGAAACAAAGAAATTGAAGTGATATTTGAATTAATGTCGAATTCTAACCTCGAAGATATAATTACTTATAATTTGTAACATTTCGGATTACTAATTACTTACGTATTTAAAAATCTTCAAAATTGTTTAGACAATATTATTATTAGTAACTATGATAAAACATTTTACTTGTGTGTAGAAAATACAATCGTAACAGTTACAGGTTTCTCAGACCTCTCAGCTTTAATACTTACTGCAACCTATCAAACTGAAAACTTTAAAGATCTTTTACAAGAAAACTAGATAGTTGTTCAATGATAAAAGCATATGTGGCTTTATGATTGATAGCTCCCAAGAGTCATGGAGTAAAGTTTACAGTGAACGATAGAATATTGCTGAAAAATTTTTCATTTTCCTTAACATCTTTACGAGATACTTTAACGCTCACTTTCCATTTAAGAAGATTACATTTAACAATCTAAAGTATTCGTGTCTTCCGGATAATTCGTGCACAGTATCTGAAATGTTATTATATTTTTTTTAGTATTATACATAGTATTTTTTATAACCAAACTTATGTTCTAATAATAATTACTATTTAGTAACTAATGCTTATATAATAACTAAGTCAAACATTTTAATAAATAAATCTTATTAAACAATACTCAGATTACTTTGCAAGCTTTTGTAACTTTATATCAGTGCATGAAATGGATTGCTTTTTCTTCGCATACTGTAAAGAACAATGCACCAAGTTGGCTAAAAACTTTGTTGTTACCAGCCGTGTATGTATGAGAATATTGATTCATCCTACCCAATAAGGCACCACACATCTCCTCCTCAACTAATGAAAAACGTACATACTTTTCCACACAACATGAAGTTATTAATAACTAGCTGGCCTGGCACGAGTTGTTCTGCACTCTCCGGTAGGTGGCGTGATTAGTATTCTACCAAGGCCAACTGGAGTTTGCTATCGCTCCGTGATATAACGCCGCCACATAACGAGTTTTTCTGATTCTGGTAACCTCAAAATATCGATCCTTAAGCCATCTATACAAAGCAATATAAACTACTTTGAGTATTTTTAAAATAACCTGCTAAAAATATGCAATATTTGACGTTATCTTATATCATCTTTTCTGCTTACATTCTTGTAATACTGGAAACATTCAGCCGTTTTATTTAATGTGTGCTGCATATTTACTATAATATATTTTGGAAGTTTCGGCGGATACCAACAGAAACTATATGTAGCTTATCCACGGAAAAAAACGTGGCTGTTGTGGGTTATTTAGTTCTGACATAATAGTCTGTGATGAAAGGGAAGTAAGTCGCAGGGTACTTCGGAAAATGAGAATTGATTATCCGAAATGTAAAATGTAGTATAAGGAAAATTATTGGTAAATAGCAATAATTTTTTGCATATTTTGGTTGAATTACATGATTAGTACATGGCCATTGATTATGTATAATAAGAAGGTATTCCAAGTCCATAGACAATCAAAATAATTACAAATGTGAGCTGAAGAACTATCCAAAATATGAAAAATTGCAATTTCGCGCGTGACTGCATTCAAGTTTAAAACCAAGGCACATTGACTCGTTGCGCTATCTACGAAAGAATAGTTCGTGACGCTGTTTATAAACTCTTGCGTAAATAAACCAAAAGCAGAGAGCAAAGTAACCAACACATATTATGTTTTTTTTACAGATATATAAAAATATATACCTGTGGTATATAGTATACACATAATATACGAACACGCGAATGAAGGGATGTATTGTATGAAGCCGGTTTATTTATTTCTTCTTTCTCTCTTTCTCTCTATATTTGAATAAAGAAGGTCAATTTTTCTTTTTTCTGTATTTAAAATCGAATAAAATGCTATACAAAAACAGTCAGTAAGAATAACATCGACCATAAAAAGATACTCAAGATGCAATCTTAGATATACCTTGAAGGCAACATCTTTATTTTTCTACAAATATACTGAGAAGCATTTTCTTCTTGAGAATAATTACTAGGGCGCGGACATGACCGGTTTAAACTACGACGAAGTTACAACGGAGCAAAGAAATAATGTAAACAACACACGCTTACTGAATAACACTAATTCATATGGCGAACTGCAACATCTGTTTAGGCCCGAGAAGTGCCCGAGAATGAGAGCAAGAAATGCCCTTAAAATAAGGAATTTATGAGTAAAATCCTTTTTTCATCGGCGTAGATAGGAGCGTGAGGGGTTTTTAAAATTTATTATATTTACCTTATATTTTCATATTTTCAAAATTTTCATTCATACTTACGTTATTAGTTTCGTTTTTTCATTGTTTTGACTGTTAATTACGTACTTCGTAATTTTTGTAATAGTCTGTTTAACACCGGTTTATTGAATCGACTTCTCCCAATTATCTAGACGTAAGTGTGCACTGGATTTCGTTCAGTTTTAATAACATACGCGTACATATTTAGTTATCATTTATTTAGATCTAGAACGTTGTTTATGTTACTTTTTCTAATATGAAAATGAATTGTCAGTGATTCCGAAATTTATTATAAAGTCTGTAAAATATCGTTACAAAATGCGAAAATATCGCACGTTCGTCACTTAGCGTTGCTAAAACATACACAGGAATGGTTTTTATGCAGAGAATTTCGATAGTTTGCAAAATTTCGTTACATGTTTAAATGACGATGCTCGAAGTATTTCTGAGTGCAAGGAACTATCACAAATCCCAAATTCAAAAAATCAGTTGGTATTCCTTCAGGAACACTTTGGAAATTTGCCTAAACTAATCATATATTTTGAAAATCGAAATCTCAAATTAAAAGATGAATTAACCACATTAGATGTGGGCTATTAATAATTTCAAAAGTATTCCAAGTCACTTTTGATGTGGCCTTCGGTAAAAGTTAGACGCAGTGTTTAATAGAAATCCAGATTTAATAACATTGCGGCAATTGTGTATGCTAAATACGCTGAAATAAAAGAATATTTCCAATACGCACCTATAACCAGTTACGATGTAGAAAGGACGTTTTATATCTACAAGTATGTACTTAATTCAAAGAGAACAATCGTCGCGGCAAGAGAAAATGAACAAATAATAAGGTATTTTGTATTTTATAGATCACCAGCCAATTATATAAATAAAATTAACACCTCTTTAAAAATATAACATTTCAATAGTGCGCCTATGGGCGATAAGTCATCAACCGTTCGTGTCCGCGCCCTAATTATAACTTGTAATAGTGCCAAAGCGGACAGTACACCAAATATGTACCGAAATACAAAGAAAAAATGAAATTAGAGAATATATCATTTTTAACCAGTGTTATTTAAAAATATTCTATACTTCTTTTAATAAATGTATAAATATGTACATTAGTTTATTGTAATATTTGAATATACTGTACAACAAATTTAGGGTTTCCTGATGTCAACAAAATCATTTAGTTCCGATGCTTTAGAAGATATGTTTTTATACGTTAGGCTTAAAAGATGTGCAAATAATGCTAACGATACGAGAGTGGCTGAATATTTATTGAGATATGGAATAGTAAAAGTTTTAAAATCTTCTCATACAGTTGCAAGCCTGGATTGCGTTAGTACTGCAACATATTTTAAAATCCAAGAAGTCATTTACAAAATCCAAACAAAGACTTTACAACATAATTGATACGCATTTAGTATTACCTTTTGAATTGCTAAAAAAAAAGATGAATTGTAACTACAATTGTTATTCTTGAAACAACTCAACAACGTGATTTTCAGCAACACTTTTTTAATTTTATTTTTTTATATTTTATTATTCTAAAGGTATTAATATTAATTATTGTAAAGATAACGTTTAAAGTGTTATTTTAATAAAAATTGAGAAACCATTCTTTTTGGGTATGTTCTTCTATTCCTAGATGGCGTTACTTAAGGATCAATATTTTGAGGTTACCAGAATCAAATTCATCAATGTAAATCGAAGTTATGTGATGGCATTATATTGCGCAGCGATAGCGAGATCCAGTTGGCCTTGACTCGATCAAAAAACAGCGACATCTATAAGACGGCACCATATACCAAAACAATTCTTTTGACGACGCGAACATATTGTGTACATAGAAATCATGTCGGTTTATAATATAAATATAAAATTTATTGATAACTCGACCACAGCGCCACCTATCAGGTCCAGATTTTGTGATTTTCTTTTTTTTGGCACTAAACCAATATATATTATGAATATGTGTTATTTTGGTCGATAAATATAGAATTTGTTATAACATGACTATAGCACCCCCTATCGGATTCTATCATAGCTATGAACCATCGTCTCGACAAAACAAATCGGTCATGCTGCGAACAGCATTTTATGTTTCTTTACATACAGGGTGAGTCTGCTTTAAATTGTCTGTTCAACTGTTTTTTTCTTTTTCAAAATTGAGCCAATAGTTTTTGAGTTATTAATTTTTTTTGAAAATATTTGACCAAAACACATGTTCAGAAAAAAATCATTTTAACATTGTTTTTAAAAGTAAAAACATTAACTTTGGTGGTGCTTGTAGTAAAGAAAATTCTGCATCATTTGATAAAGTTGCACTCGACAATACCTCAAAAAACTTTGTTTTTTCAAAGCCTACTTCCTGAAATTTTCACATACCAAAAACTTATTTTTTTTAAATGGAACACCCAGTATTTTATGGAGGCATTTTGTTTCTTTTTTATTCTCTTTCATTTTTGTTAACAATGTCCTATACTTATTTATTGTAATTTCTGAGATAATCACTATAAGAGCAATTAGCGGTCAATTAAAGAACTACGAGCGCTGTTGTTCTATACACCAAAATATTCGTTCATCCAATGGAAGGCAGGAATATCGCCCGACTTCCTTAATCAACTGTCAAACAAAATAAATGTTAAATCCAACTATCCCAAATAATAATTTTACAGAATGAAGAGCAGCGCATTTCAATTTTTATTTAATCCCGGCAATGTTCAGTTGCAGTATTTCATTTTTGACACTGTTGGTTAACATCGAAATAAAATAAAGGTTATGTTTACTGACATATTTGAAGATGTCTTCAAAATGGTTTGAAAATCCGTCCGTATATAACGAAGATACTCTCCTCCATTAACATTTTCATCAAAGAAATAAGGTCCAATTATGTAACTACCCACTATTCCTCCCCACAGTTTTAATGACCAACTATTTTGAAAGTTTATAGGTGTGATAAAGTGGGGGGTTTTATGGAAATTGTGACGGTGAACGTATTCACTTTAATAGAAGGTGACTTCGTTGGTAAACAACAAAAAATTGAGAAAGCCAGGATAATTTATCTGCTGCCAATTGACAAAAATGTAAGCGATTTTAAAAATGTCTTTCATCTAACCCTGTGTATGAATATGCTACGGGTGAATTTCATATTTCCTAATTATTCTGGATTCTCAAATTTGACTTACATCTAACTGACGACTAATTTTCGTAGTACTAGTATGGGGGTGTTCGACTACACTCGCAAGTACCATAAACGTCTTATTCTCACCAGTTATTGCTTTTTCCGCTCTTTCTTTCATATTCAATACTTTCTGTTCACTCAAACCGTCCCTTTATACTTTCGAATGTTTCTGGCTTCTGTTGACTTCTACCAAGGATCGCTGTGCATAAAGTCTGGATGCTAGGAAAGAGTTTCTTTCAGATTCACCCAAAACGTCAATCATATCTATTAACTCTTCATAAGAATAATTCATTTGGATGATAACTAAAAGCGATGCTTTTATAAGTTTGACATAAATGTATACCGACTTTCTTTAACAGTTGACTCAGGCAGTCAGCCGCATTCCAGCCTTTATTGGACGAATATTTGGGTGAATAGAACAGCGCCCGTAGTTTTTTAATTGACCTCTAATTGCTCCTATAGTGATTATCTCAAAAATTACAAAAGATAGTGTTGCTGAATAATTGCTATACCGAATTGTTTCATATGAGAACTAGGTAAAAGATTTGATTAATTAAACATTTAGCAATTAGCAACTGTACTGGATGCAAGAACAGAGTAATTCGCCCAGTAGCACAGTCCGCATCCAGTGATCCCAGGGTCGTTCAATATTTATTATTGTAATTGAATTTATACCACTAATAATTGAATTAACAAAGAGTGAATAAATGCGTATATTTAATTTAATGACAAAACTCACCTACCTTAATCTTAAGTCTTACAATTCCTCAATCAGAAGTTCCTCAGGTAACCGGTGTTGATTCTTTTAGATGGCTAATTGTTTACATGAATGATCTTGTGATTATGCATGAAGTTATTATTGGACGTCACCTATTTTGACTTGAATCGTTATTTTTTTTTATTTTATTTATTATCACTAGAATTAGCACATCGTGGCTCCAGGTATATTAGTGAATTAAAATAGGAAACAGTCACTGAGCTTTCGAGTCGCCTCAAGGAACGAGGATTAATTAATTTAAAACACAAGTGTCGTAAACTTAACAATATTTATTACCTAAGACAATTTAAAGCAAAGTACAATAAACATTTCACACCAATACATTGATGTTTCACTTCCACATTTTACATTAGATTAAACAATCCCTAACTTAATCCTCTGGCCAGATAAAATAAATTGTGGTTACACAAAGATGAACACAAATAACATATGACAATATCTTGGTTGCAAATACAAATGGTAAATTAAAATCGGATATTAACTCTTGAACAAAATGCAACAACTAATGTATGGATGAATTTGACAAAGTGAATAATTCGTACTGGAACTTTTAAAAGATTAACTTAAAGTTACGATAACATAGGCAATAGTACAATGATTCTAACAATGAACTCGAAATTTCAGATTAATACTATTGTTTACAGTAGTGTAATGATTCCAACAACAACGTGAACAGAAAGATACAGATTAATCCTATTTTAAAAGTTATCCGACGGACTAAATATTACAGTTTTATTGTTACACAACTAGAAGCAATGGCCGTAGATTTATTACAACGACGGTACAATAATTTCTAAGCCGCTCTGAGACCTAATTAATACGGTAATTTACCTTGGTGTGTGCAGACACGATGCAACGGTCGATGACTCCTGCGGGGGTAGATGTTGTTCCGCTTAGTTTGACGAAAGTTGGTATCCGACGGCAATGGTTAAGATCGTTTCAAATTCCCATAAGGTACATCATCTGGATCTGCCAAGCCTTCTTTCAGGTTGGACTAACGATATTTAGATAATTTTGCACTCACTATGTACGTTAAATCGTCACTCGACTAGCTTTTGACACGGCTATATTACGTACACGATGATAACAATCTTAACATTTGAAATTATGCGTCAACCATTAGATATGATAGCCATCGACCAGCAAGGGTCTATATAAAATTACTTCGATGCGTCTACAGTCACTTGGCGGATAACAACTATTAATCCTTATTTTTAAGCGATCTTGCCTTTTTATTCGTACTGTTGGAGAGGGGTGGAACACGCCTGTTTTTGGATTCTAGAAGGTTCTCGACTTTTCCAAGAAGGAATTTTTGCACACGACGCATACGATGTAATAGATTTAATAGCTTCGTTCCCAGGGTATTGTTAAATAAAGGGCTATTGATAAACCCGAGCACACGTGCGGCGCCAAAATTTAGTTGTCGTCATGTCATACAAAAGGGTATTTAAGAAAACTTGTTGTACGTGACTCTAATATTTGCTTTATAAGAAGAATTTTACTTTAGATTATAAATGTTGTTATTCAGATGTTATTTTTAAGAAATGTTAGATGTAGAAGTTATTTTAACAGAAATTGATACGTAGTTGAAAAAAATATAAAGAACTGTTTATTCAAGAAGGTTAAACAAGCTTAGCTGTAGAATTGTAATACATATTTAAGTTTTGAATATATTTTGCGTATTGAAAATAATAAATAGTATACAGTATGAGCCAAAAGAATAATATTATACTTAATTTGGAATTCTTAAGTAATTAAATAATTGCTCATTTAAGTAATCAGATATTATTTAACATTTTGAAATTAGATTAGTCAGAAGTGCCAAAAGCACGCAACAATAGGTATAGGACATTGTTATCAAAAATGAAAGAGAATAACAAAAGGAACAAAATGCCTCAATAAAATACTGGGTGTTCTATTTTAAAAAAAAGATGTTTTTGGTACGTGAAAATTTCAGGAAGTAGGCTTTGAAAAAACAAAGTATTTTGAGGTATTGTCGAGTGCAACTTTACCAAATGATGCGGAATTTTCTTGGCTACAAGCACCACCAAAGTTATTGTTTTTACTTTTAAAAACAATGTGAAAATGATTTTTTTCTGAACACGTGTTTTGGTTAAATATTTTCAAAAAAAATTAATAACTCAAAAACTATTGGCTCAATTTTGAAAAAAAAAACAATTGGACAGGCAATTTACAGCAGTACAAGAAAATTCAAAAATATGTAGTCATTTAAAAAAGTTAAGATCCGTGCATTTCCGATGAAACCGGAAGTGTGTATTTTTACAATATGTGCCACAAGCAACCATGGATCTTCCACTAATTGTTTCTTCTTTTATTTAAACACAAAAGAGCAATCGAAGAAGCTACTAATGACTCACCCTGTATATTGTAAGCGCTATGACTTATGTAGGCTATCATTTGGTCCTTAGTGTATTAAAACCAAATATACAATAGTATCCATACTTGGTACAGGTGGAATACTATCTATTAAATCGTTTAATTTCAAGAGGGAATGAATCCAAGTTGTCAATTAATTTAATGTTCATCTGATACCTGCCAAAAGTGCATTGTTAAAGAAATAATATTTTTTTATGACGATTTCAAAAATACATCAATTTCTGGATTTTCAGATAAGTATTTCTTCAAGGAATTATACCATATTATCATTTTTATAAATTTAACACACATTAGCGTGCGTTAGCTCATAGACGCCATATTGGATCACGAGGTTTGGATTGCCCCATTTGCCGGTATTTTATAACCTGAGTAAGTATCAGTCGCTCTTATTTTATATAAATGAAGTCCATTTCACAATATGCCTTTTACAAAATGCCTGAAAAGTTCTAGTTAAATTTAAAATGACGCTTTTCTGTACAATATGCCGGTTTTTTACAAGCTGCTTAGGCATTTTGGATATGCCCTAGTTTGCAATATGCCTACGACATATATACTTCATAAATGCTATGCCCACGCACGCTTTCTGTTGCGAATTAAATCACGCAAAAAAATCCTCGTTTTGAAATGGTAATAAATTACTTAAAAATACAATCACACCCTGTGCATATCACCAATACATTGAACGACGATTATATGGTAAATTACTAACTGAGTGTAGCGTATAAGGGGATGACAAACTCCAATTTCTACGGAATAAAATATGAGTGGAGGCTTTATAAAGCTTCGCGCCTGTGCCTATATCATTTGCCTGAAACACACACCTGTAAGGGCGGAAAGTGTCAGCGTGCTAGTACGCGTTTGTATCTTGAACGTCGAAGCTCTGAGCGCGTCTTTTTTTTTGACATGTTTCATCGGCGGACGTCCCAATTTAATTTCAGTGTCGGTATGTGCGGTCTTTCCTCGGTCTCTCTAAACACGCGTTATCAACACTTCCATGTGCGTGCGTTACTATCATGACAGGGTGCTCGACGTAACTTTTTAGGGTAATTTTCCAGATTACTTCAACTTTGTCAGGATTTAAATTTCTCTTCTTCTTGTTGTTTTTGAAATGCGAGTGTTGTGTTATGATATGACTGCCTGACATTTTTTTTGGGTCGCCAAATATGAGTAATCATTAATTATGTTTTGGGGCAGTGAAGTTTTGGGGATTATTAAAAAAAAACTTTTATATGTAATTTAAATTTAAATTTGAAATTTCGAAATATATTTATGTTGATAAATATGTTATATTTAAAGGACGCTGTTGTGAATTAATTTGAATGGGTTTTTATTTTTTTGTAGAGACATTTTTAAATAATATTAATTTCTGTCAAAAGGTATCTAATAAAATGATTAATCCTTGACGCGGTTATTATACATTGTCCATAAGATATACAGAAAGAGCATAATGTTTGTATGTTGACAAATAAATTAAGACATAGTGGGGTGCAAGGATGATAAAAATATTGCACACACTTAACGGGTTGTATATCTTTAAGTATGCTCTGTTCATATGGTAATAAAATTTATTAAAATAGGTATAGAGGCTGATTCATTTTCAACCCTCACCATGAGGATCTCGCTTATTATTGGATATAGAGTATAGGTTTAATTTTGGCGAAGTTGTTAAATTTTGTGTTTGTTATGGATCCTTAAAAAAATGGACATGTGACAAATGACGTTCATTTTTTAAAAAGAAAAACGTGAAAACCCCATTGTGTTCTTTTACCTGTAGCACCTACATTTGACCTTGTAAAGAAAGAATAGTTCTTATGGTAACTTTTAAACCTCTGACCAATGGTGTACTCGAAATTTTCATATGACGTATTTTCTCTTTCTAGCTATCATCAACTATCTAATTTCTTATAGGCGTCATATTGGATTTAGACATCTTCAGAAATAGTTTTTTTTTTTAATTTCAACCATGTACTACATGTTAAAAGGTTTTGATATTACGGTGTCATTGAAAGAATAAGTTCTAAGATTGAATTAGGTAGCCATGAAATTTCAATAATAATAAAGTAATACACAAAAGTCATACACCAATGAAGAGAAATGAGATATGTTAAGTATTTTTTATTCTTCGAACCGAAATTCAACAGTTGCGAGTACAAAATATTTACAATTGTATCAAGAACACAACAGCTTCGTCGTACCATATTTCTAGATCTTGATAGAAATTTGGTCGAGAATGGATCGCTTACTAAGCCGCGTAATGTTCATGTCAATAAGAATTTGAATGAAAATCGACAGGATATTTTACAAATGGTAAATTGAAGGCGTGTTTTTGCAAAGCTGACATACATTAAATTAAAAATGATATTTACATAGGTATGTATTTAAATAATTTTTACACTTCATTAGTAAAGAAGAAATAATAGTAACAAAAACATTAACAAAATTACATAGAAAATTAAACAATAAACAATTACAGTAAATTTTTAATTATCTGGCCATCTTCATTAATGCACAGTTGGACACGCCTTCTGGATTTTGAACTGCCCTTTGTATGGTTCTTCTAGAAACTGCATCGAAGGCATTCTGAAGTATGTCTCGTAATTCTTCAGTGTTTTGTGGGGCATCTACTTTATAAATATTATTTTTAACATATCCCCATACAAAATAATCTAGCGGACTTAAATGAGGTGATCTCGCATGCCATTCAACAACTACTGTAATTCCAATCCAACGGTTTGGGACCTCTACAAGGTCATATGTAGGTGCTACAGGTAAAAGAACAAAATGGGGTTTTCGCGTATTCTTTTAAAAAAACTAACTTCATTTGTCACGAGTCCATTTTCTTTACGGATTCATAACAAACACAAAATTTATCAACTTCGCCAAATTTAAACCTATATTCTATATCCAATAATAAGCAAGATCACCATGCCAATAATAAGCGACATCCTAATGGCTTCTTTTAACCGCACCAGGAATGAAGCGTAGTATTCTCCAGTTATGAAAACGCCTTTATCTTTGTAGTCAATTAAACGCATTCCTTCTGAGCCCCAAAAAGCAGAAGCCGTGAGTTTTCCGTACGACTGTGACGTCTTAAACTCCTTGGGTGGTGGAGTGGCCTTTTCATGCCACTGCATGAAGACTTGTTTGTACTCAGGTTTATAATTATGAACCTAATTTTTATCCCCAGTAATCATTCGACTCAATACACATTCCATGCTTTCATTACAGAGGTCCATAAAAGCACGGGAACATTGCACGCGCTGTTGTTTTTGCAACGGCGTGAGCATTGTCGGCACCCATCTTGCGCTGACTTTAGTCATGCCTAAATGATCATGAAGAATTAAAAATTGTAACTTTCCGACTTTCAAACAAATTCTGGAATGGTCATTTCGATAGGCCGCCACGGTCGTGGGTCGTATTCGTGTGATTCCCTCCTTTGCTTAAAGCGACCGTGCAACTTAAAAACTATAGTTTGTCCCGGGCAAGAATGCCCGTAAACCGATTACATCTTCTCCAGTGTGGTATGAACATAAATTCCTTGTTATGTAAAGAACTTGATAACGGCGCGATATTCGATTTCGTCCATATTTCACACTTGTTTCCCGTTGTTACTTAGTCGACAATAAAAAAATAAAAATAATGACGCGATTGTGTTAAAACTTTATATTTATACTAATAGTCGCGAACTTAAAAGCGCTCCCTCGGTTATATTGATAATGGTATGTGTTCAGTCTACAAACTAACATAAGGAAGATATATAATAAATTATTAATTAAATAAAATTGCAAAACATATACGACAAATAAATAATATATTATCTTCTTCTTCACGGCTATTACATTATCCCCTAGAACATTGGATTTGTGCTTTCAGTTACTGAACCCATTCATTTCTTCCATTCCTCATCGTCATTTGCTTAATTCTCTTCCACTAAGTCTTTCTCAGTCTTCCCCTGTTTCTCTTCCTTTCTTTACCGGTTTCTAGTACTTTTCTTGTAAGTCTATTGGGGTCCATGCTCTTTACAAGGCTGAAACAGTTCAATTGTCTCCTTTCTAGCTTCAATGATCCTCCTACTTAGTTATTTTCCTTACCTCTTCATTTCTCAATTTGTAATTCATAGGAATTTGCATTTCATGCAATTCTTCTCAGATACTTCATTTCCGCTGCTTTGAGTTGACTTTGATGTTTTTTCAGTGGTACCCACGATTCTCTCTTTTCCTTTGAAGAATCTTCTCTTCACTCTCATCTTTGTCACCTTCCTTTCCTAATATTGTCTTATTTATGGCGTGGTAAATATTGGTGCTACTTTGTTTTCGTCTGGCTATTTCTGTGTGTACCAAATCTAGTGCCTCTTATTTGGAGGGTATTATTTGGTTTTTATTTCCTATATTATTGATTATCAATACTATTCAAGCGTCTAGCATTTGTTGTATATTTCTATATGTCTTGGCAATTAACACAATGTCGTTTGCATATAATAAAGTTTCGACTTTAGTAGGTATTAGGTCTCTATATCCAATCGACTTGTTTATGGGTTGGTGAGACCACTATGGAACATCGCCTCTTTTTATCAGAATTTAATGTTTAGTTATGAAGCAACGTTTTCGACAAATGGTACTGTTTCCTCACAAAGTTGTAGATATTGGTCAAAAGATTTTTAGAATTAATGTCTGAAATCAGCAATATCAAAGAGTCAATGTTTAGAACGGAATGCCATTATACAGAAGAAATTTTTAAATGGGAATTTAAATTAACACAATTACTTGGAAATGCTTCAAAATTTTTATTGCCATCACTTGAGCAAGAGGAATTGCGATGCATCTACTTCCAATAAGATGAGCGTCCAAATCACGGTACCTTGATTGTAAGAGAGGTCTTAAATTTACACTTTGCTAATAGATGGATGGGACGACATGGACATTGGCCACTTTAGTCACCGGACTTAACTTCCATGGATTTTTTTCTTTGAGGTTTCCTAACCCTAGTAGCACACAATATCGGGCCAACGTTGGCTGTCGGTCGTTTATTTATTGGCCTGACACCGGCGTCTGATATCAATCCGATGTACAAGTGTTAACATTTTACAACGTTGGATAAATATCACTGCATGATATTGGACCAATATTTTGCACAGACATTTTTCCGATTTGAGCATTTACCTTATATTTCATAAGACAAATAAAGTACAGAGAATTTACTTGATTTGAACTACAAAATGAACAAACAAAAATGTGTTTTGTATTTGATAGATCACAGCCCACTTGTTAGCCAATTATGTTAATAAAATAAAAAAATCTTTAAAAATACAAAATTTCAATAATGCGCCCGTGGGCGATGAGTCATGTCCGCTCTCTAAAATTATTTATAAAAGTGTGCGTAGTACCTTTAATGTTAATTTGGTGAGAATCATTATTGCATATGCTTAATTAACTTTGAGGATCTATATATTTCATTTCACACACCAGCAATTATTTATGGTACAGTGTGTAATATATTCTGTGATAAATTAATATAGACTATATCAATATTGTCTTGCAAAGTTAATCGCAGAATAACAAATTGTGACGTCATCCCCTTTAATCTAAATTTATATCAAACATGACCTACAACCAACATCACAGTGACTTTATGAACATTATATTATGTAGACATTTTTCTTTAATGTTAATAGCAGTATCAGATATTTAACCAATATATTACCAATGTAGACAACGTTGGTCTGATATCAACCCAACGACATAAATCGACATTTACTTGATCTAGGAATTTTATATTCGAACGACATTGGGTGGGGGTCACTGATGTTCTACCGATCTTAAAATATTGGAGTGACATTGGCCCGCTTTGAAGCCAACGAACTTGGGTACTAGGGAAAGCAAAAAGTGTACAGAGAAACAATCGGAAATGATTTAAATTATCTAAAAATGCTGATTATAGAGGCTGTTCGAAAAATTAAAGTTGAACAAAGTTTACAAACAATTTAGAAAAAGAGTTGAAGATTGCTCTGGATGTGAAGTTTAGTGATCATCCTTTTTTCAAACAAAAAAACAATAAAAGTTTTATCGAAATGATATTATCCTTTTGTTTAACATTAATAATGTATATAACATTCAGACTCAGTAATATTTAATGTCAACAACTCGACATAATTTGAAGTTTTTTATCTTATCTTAAAAGATTACTGTTCTTTTTTATTTACCAAATTTCGATACAATTAATTTTAATAAAGAAGAAGTTTTTCTCCTAAAACTCACTTTACACATTGTATAAATAAAATTAAAAACACTTGATTTATTTTCACTTAATTTATTAGAATATTTCTAACAATTGTTTCGGTATGTTCTACCATTCTCAAAGAATTTACTCAACTAAATTTGTGTGTCTATTTTTCAAACTTACATACTTGAGGGTGTTTTTACTGTTACCTACTTTGACCATTTGATTACTGTGTCTTGTATCTGTGTATATATGTATTCTGTCTGTGGATCCGTTATGTGTAATTGTTTGTGTATAGCTTTTTTAATTTCTAATATTTCTAAATAATTAAGTTTTTTGGTTTTATTAACATTATGGAGTAATTTACAACTACCTTTATCGGGAAAGTGGAGTTTCTCAATGCAATGTTCTGAGAATCCTGTGGTTTTTGTTCCTTGGATTATTTCTTTTTTGTGTCCGTTTATTCTTGTTTCTTCCACTTTGTCCGATAAAGATAGCATCACAATATATATCGGACAAAGTGGAAGAAACATAAAAGCAAGATTAAACGGACACAAAAAAATGAGGTGTGGCCACCACACGACTTTCTTATACGTATAAGCGTTTCACACTATACATACATTGATAAATATATATAGAATGCATAACTTACGACATATTTGCAAAAAATCGCTATTCGATAAGAGTAAAAGTGGTACTTCCGGTCTGAAATTTGAATTTTTTTTAGACAGAAGATATTGAAAATTATGTTCCAAATACTTTTATACCCGTAACGTACCTGTCTAAAAAGCATGATTTGCGAAATATTCGCAAAAAACTGATTTTCGATAGGAGTAAAAGACTTACTTCCGGTAGGAATTTCGAAAAACTTTTTAAATAAAATTGTTCTCAATTTTAATTTTAAGTTATATGAATTCTTTATAAATTTGTTTAAACTTAGTAGTTGACTAAATGTTGGCAAAATTCGATTTTTTCACTGAAGTAAACTGCTACTTCCGGTCTACTGATTTTACTGAAAAACTAATCAGATCTCAAGTGGGAGATTATACACTTAAATACAAAATTTGGAATTGATATTTACAGCGGTTTGACCGCTATCGTATTCACACACAGACATTTTTTAAAAACCACTTTTTGGGTATCAGGCGACTTCAAAACGTGGACATATGCAAAAATATCGAGGTCGAAAATTTTCATCATCACAATACTTCCTTATACTACATACCGAGGTCGACATATTTTAATTTCTGATAGGAAAGTGGTAAGAGGAAAAGAGCGCGACGAATTAAACTAAAGATAGACATAAGCGAGGCTGCCACACTGGACATTTGTAAGGCGTGGGGGTCGCCGGCACTCCGTTGCTCTCCCTCCACTGTTAGCAAGCAGGCATCGCTGTATATGATAAGATCATCTTCTGCATATGATAGAAGTGCAAACCGAAATTAAAATTTGACGCTTACGGTATAAGAAAGTAAAAGCAATAATCCAAGGAACGAAAAACACAGGATTCTAAGAACATTGCATTGATAAGCTCCACTTTCCCGATATAGATAGTTGTAAATTACTCCATAATGTTAATAAAAGCAAAAAACTTAATTATTTAGAAATATTAGACATTAAAAAAGCCATACACAAACAATTACACATAACCAATACACAGACAGAATACATAAACACACCGATAATAGACACAGTAATAAAATGGTCAAACTAGGTAACTGTAAACACACCCTAAAGTAATACATAAGTTTAAAAAATAGACACACAGATTTAGTTGAGTAAATTCTTTGAGAATGGTAGAACATACCGAAATTGTTAGAAATATTCTAATAAATTAAGGGTGGGCTTTCCTTAAGAAAAATTCCCGAACGGTGTATGTCGGGTTGCCTAAAATAGACTGAATATATTTACGAAGTTTAATATGCCTGTACTTTTTACACGATGCAGGTAGACGAATAGAAACATGAAACAATGCCTGGTCAACTGGCAAGCAATAAATTTGGGATTAATAATCGACGAAGGAGATACATGTTGAAACTCCATTATATATATATATAATAAAACACAAGTGTATAGTTTCAAAATTATTATAATGTTTAACACACTACATATGTTTCGCCACACTGTGGCTTCATCAGGTGGATGAAAATACAATTTCAAAATACAAATAAGCTCCTATATATATCAATACAAATTACAAAAATAATCTCATTCTAAGAGGGGGTGGACATGTTTAAATTTTAGATTTAGTAGGGGGGAGTTATTTAAATCTAGTTGATCATTCAATATTATACCTAATTTATTACATTTATTAATTTCTAAACTTTCTAACATATTAAGTTTTTTTTTTTTTTTTTTACATGTTTTAGGAAAAAGTAAAAAACTTAATATGTTAGAAAGTTTAGAAATTAATAAATGTAATAAATTAGGTATAATATTGAATGATCAACTAGATTTAAATAACTCCCCCCTACTAAATCTAAAATTTAAACATGTCCACCCCCTCTTAGAATGAGATTATTTTTGTAATTTGTATTGATATATATAGGAGCTAATTTGTATTTTGAAATTGTATTTTCATCCACCTGATGAAGCCACAGTGTGGCGAAACATATGTAGTGTGTTAAACATTATAATAATTTTGAAACTATACACTTGTGTTTTATTATATATAAATAAATTTGGGATATTTGTCTCTTGCATTTATTGCATGAAAATATTGGTGGCCGGCCTACTTTATTCGAAATTTGTTTTTGCTCTTTCTAAAGATCCTTTAAGCTTGTACTTATTTAGTTTTATTAAGACTCCCGTTTTATGTAATTTATAATTATTTTAATGATATTTGCCGGAATTAATTAGATATTAAATTTTATTCTGCAATAAATATATAGTTTTATTATTATTATGATTATTAATTACTTAAGTTGTACTGATTATAATTTCTCACCAAGATTTGTATTTACTTTACATGTTGAGGCTTTATAATAATATGAGCAATGTTTTAGAGAAAACTAAAATCTGATAAAAAAAATATATTATAACAACAGTGCCGGTGTTCATTGCAAAATGTAAAAATATTTATATTCTCTAAGTAGCTCATGTTTTAAATTATTGAAAATTATATTCTTCACAATCGATACTGATATTGTTAGTTAGCAAATTAAATTATAAAAATGTCACCGTAGGTAAGATACAAACTTTGCGGACTCCGAACTAATCATTGATTAGAAACAAATGTTAATACCACAATTTACAATCGGTTGTTATTTATATTAATTTTTTTTATTTATATCGTACATTGTTTATTTTTTTTCAGTAAAGCTTCTATAAAATTAAAAAAAAACCGTTATGTGACAGACAAAACGTTAAACGCACTCCTTTCCGCGCCACCCTAGAGGTAGAGTGCAAAGCGCGTTTTTTTTTTCTCATGGTATCCCCAGTAGGCCTAATCCATGTTTTTTACAAAAGAAATGTTTACAAAAGTATAGACAGTGTAGAAAATAAACAAGAATGGCCAAGTAACGTTTTTGCTAAACGTGTCACAATCAGTAGATACATACTAATTCTCCAATTTGACGTCTCTAATTTCTCGATTTCTCAAAATACGAGGATCAATAATTTCAGGAAACAAAGCGAGAAAATAAAATTTCTCTAACTTAATTAACGTTTCTGCCCAGAGTTCTTCATCTCTGTGTATTATCTCATACCAAGTACCCTTCGGAGTCCAGACTATGAAGTAACATACATCTTTCTGAGCTATATTCAACTGTCCCTGTATTTGGTACATGTAATGGTGCCTAGATTTTAAATGTAATTCGCTGTTCCGAATATCTAAAAACGTAATTATTTTTTTTCCGTAGCTTCAAATGGAGTCACTTCGCGAGCCTTGAATGGACACTTTACTTCAATAACCGCGTTTTGATTAGAAATAATTCCGTCCGGAGATGCTGCTAAAAATCTATACACAGGATGAATAAAAAGACCACAAGACTCGACTGTTAGATTTGCCAAACATTCAAAAGCTTTTACAGCTTGCTCTTCTTTTTCATTACCGTACCGTGTCGCAATCGTTCCTGTAAATTCCTGGTATAATAAAGCCTTCACAGTATTGGCCGTTGATGTGGTTCTCCTTAACTACATTATCTTGCCAAAATTCGATGCTGTTAATCTTTTTACCCGCATTTCTTTCCATAGAGTATTATCTTTTTGTCCTTTTGTAAAATTTTGAATTTCATCCGGATTTTCGCTTGCTAAATGCTTCAAAAAAGTATCTTTTTTTCTTCGTACCTTTCATTATTTATATCTTCAATAAAATATGCATTTGCCTCCGGCCCATAGTCGCGATCGTCCGTAGTTCCTGAATGTGTTTTTCGTTTCATATAACATTTTTTCTTCTCATACCGTTTTTGTTTTTTTTTTTTCGAACACTGTCGTATATTTATTCGTTATACATCCATATTTTGTCTAAAGCTTTGAGTGATATTTTCCCTCACAATTAAATGAAATCGCTGCCGCTTTGCAACGTGCACTGTAAGAATTACGTTGAATATAATTCAATCTCTTCCCTCCTACAAATTTTGCAATGACTGAATTAAAAGATTCTACAATGTTGGTATCTGCGTTTTCTATTAAAGATCTACTATTTTTGCTAAGCCGACTTAAAGCGTTAATAAAGTCATCATATATATTAGAATTCTGAAACTTTTCAAACATATTGATCTCGCCTTCTTTAGATTCTTGACATAAGTAAGAAGCACAATCCGAGTGTCCACCAAAAATATGTCTTGGTCCATTTATAATGTCACGCTGCAATTGCACTATCTGGTTTGTTATTGGTAAGTTGGAACTTTTGTAATGTTCAATTGCTTTTGTCACGGCCGATCTGAATCTAAGTAAATTTTTTGTTATTAATTGTCTTATGTCCGAATTGAGTTTAGGTTTTTTCAAACAGTCGCTAATTTTATTTATTACATAATATATGATTTCGGCACTCAATTTTTTCAATAATTTTTTGGGGACCGTAAGGAGCCATCTCACGTAGTTTTCTAAGAACGCTGCTATCACAGTCCCCTATTAATCTACCATAAATTACACCGTGCATTTCACCAGAATGTCGAAAACCTTCCGGAATAATTGGCAACTCCATGGCTGTTGACGACGAAGACCAATTTTTGTAGCATACGTGATTTTTAGATTCACCATATTTTGCACAAATTAAACAAAATTTGTTTTTTACGCCTACATACAAAATTTTTTTCGCTGGCCATTAAACAATTGCTGTCACTCCTGATAAACTGCTGTAATTAGGCTTATGCGCTCGTTTGGCCCATGCTCTTTTACTTATTCACATATACAAAAAAAAAATTTTAAAACTGTCCTGTGGTCAAAATACAAAGTACAAATAAAACAAAAACATGAAGGCACAACAAACTCAGATATTTAAATAAATGCTTTTACCATCTACAAAACTGAAATTTGTGTAACTTGCTGTCTAAAACCAATGCATCTTAGTTTGAAGAGTCCGGAAAATCTCTAAATTTCGTATCTTACAATGACATAAAGTTGTTTTTGTCATATTTTAGTTTTCTACAAACATTGTTCATATTATTAAAAAGCTTCAACATGTAAGGTTAAAAATAACAATAAGTCGTGCAACTTCATAATTAATAATAATAATGTATATTTATTGCCGAAGAAAACTGCATTTCTGAAATTCCATAAAGCCGAAACCTTGTTCTTGAAAAATAAAATACATTTTGAAAGCCAGAAGAATATCAAGGAACAGAAAAATAGTCTAATAAAGTAGACACATCAATGTTATCACGTAATCAATCATAAATGAACACCGACAAATATCTGAAATATATTAAAATTTGCTTGTATATATCAACCGCACGTATTTTCTTTTACAAATATGTTTAATGTATACTCAAACTTATGTATGAAATAATGAATACAACTTTATTTGGTGATAAAATTTAGTTCGAATCTTCCCTGTGACAAAATGTTTTATAATTTAATTTTGCTAATCAACTCCATCAATGCCGATTGGGAAGAATATAATATTCAACAATCCAAAACATCTGATTATTATAAAATATATATATTTACATTTTATTAAAAAACAAAACAGGCACTGTTACTGTACTGTTACAGCACAGAATTGTTTTTGTAATATTTTAGTTGACTACAACATTGCTCATATTATTAAGATTAAAAACCTTCAACATCTAAAGCAAAATATCACCGCCAGAAATTAAGTAACAAGTTAAATTTACATAATAATAACAACATATATATTTATTTCAGACGAAGAATTCTAATACATTCTCCCAAATATCATTAAAATAATTAGAAAATAAAGCCGATATCTGAATGAAGCATTCGTTTACCTAAGGTAATAAAAAAGGTGAAGATCTCTCTGTTTATATGATGTTTGGCTTAATACAGTCGACCAGGTATACCTTCCATATAGCTGGTCTTAGACATTACGAAAGAGTGAGTGAGAGGTTGAATTATGTGTTGCCTATTTGCCATTTATTAGTGCGGACTTTGTGATCATTCTCATTGGTTTCAAAGTATTTTTTGGAGACCAGGGTTATTT
Source organism: Amphimallon solstitiale (assembly GCA_963170755.1). Classification (NCBI taxonomy): domain Eukaryota; kingdom Metazoa; phylum Arthropoda; class Insecta; order Coleoptera; family Scarabaeidae; genus Amphimallon; species Amphimallon solstitiale. The sequence goes on along the minus strand of OY720677.1, from coordinate 18,822,490 downwards.
TGAAAGTAAAGTAAATACATTGTCGAGTTCAGAATAAAAATATCTAGGTACTCACGATTCAAAAAAGTACTTTTTAAACAGAGTAAGCTTTATATCGCTATAAAACGAAAAAAATTCAAAGTGCTGTCTTTTAACTATTTTTTAATATAATTGCAAATTTGAATCGTCAGTCGCTAGAACAAATATTCATTATTTCGTTCACGTAGCGGCAACTTTTTCAAGTGCCTTGATTTTTGCAATTTTTTGCGTTGAATTTGACCATTTTGTGGCATACGCCGATCAAGTAAAACCCCCCCTTAAGTGAAACGAAATCAAGTGTTTTTTAATTTTATCTACCTTAAAGTATATATAAATTATGTTTCGCCAAAAACCGACAGCTATTTCTATAAATAGAGTATAAATAAAATATTAAGGTATTTATCAAATTAAAGGACCCCTTGTATATTGAAGAACTATTCGTTTTAGAATAAACAGTTTGTATATAATAATAATAATAATTATTATTATTATTAAAGTAAAACATTCGCTTTTGTAAATATATTTACAAAAGGCCATTTAATGTTATCTTTTCTCTTTTTCTATGCTTTCAAATGCGGAATTATAACTAAACCGACTCAGTGATCGTGTTTACCAATATGCTATATCGAAAACTCAATTTACCTAATAGGGTACTTGCACGGTAAAAGTCTTCGCTATCGCAAAGAGTTCAATATGCTTAAACTAGTTTACTTCGTCTTTGAGGTGCTTACACAAAGTATGTACTTCTGAAATATTACGTGGACATACGCTAATCTAAAAATGTAATATAGTAGCAGAAATATCTATTTTTCTCCTTCAGTTCTTTTTAAAGTGAGTTGTGCCATATAACTTTATCAATAAAAGATAGGAAATCTCACCTTTCACATTAAAAATAACACTTCTCAATGATTTTATTTGATGTTTTTCTACAAGAAACTTATATGTTCCATTTCTGTGGTTATCAAAACGTGCTGTTCGTTATTTTGTAAAATTAAATACACAATGAAAATTTTATTAAAAATTCTGATCTAAATGTTTAGTGAAAATTTCTATTGAAAATTATGAGTGGTAGCTTTTATATTTCCGATTCTATGAAATTTGGAATGTTCATACAGTTTCCTCCCCATTATCCGTTTTTAATCAGATACGCCAGGCGCACCGGCATACCCATGTTAATACAAGATAACACAAAATACCAATATGAGCGGCAAATAAAATGATGCTATTGTTTGCAGACTCGACAATATTTTTCCATTTGGGAACTAATAGAGGATAATTTTATTGTATGCCAACCAACATGTAATTTTATATACGATTGAAGGTTATGTTATTGACGAAGTTTGAAATTACTACCAGGGGCGTCTTTTACGTTTTTACCAAAACTAGAAAAGAACTTAGAAGCATTTAGACATTTTTCGACCCCCATTTTATTGTTTTTCACAATATTTTCCTTTAAGATCTATACAGGGTATACCACGACGAGATTTCGTTAGGGTAATATGGATTTACTTTCCTATAACTAAACGTCTTAGTGTCAGAGTTATTTTGGAAAATGTATCAATTTCTTTAAAGTTTTATTTTGTATAATCAATTACGCTATGGAAATTCATGAAAATAAATAAAAACAAAACAAGTTATTGTTTAATAATGTCACTTAAATGAAAACTAGACAATATAGAGAATAAGTGCTCTTAATAATCGTTTCTAATAATCTTCAATTAAGTTTTCAAACACATCACCACCTCTTTCTAAACATGTTCTTGTTTTTTTTTTAAATGTTCGTACGTGTGGCACGCTGTATCATTGTACTGTCTAGATCAGCGATTCTCAAACTTTTTTAACCACGGATCACTTTTTGAACCATAAGTTTCCTGTGCAACCCTAAGTTTATATATATATATTAGGAGAGTAGGCAAATATATATGATAGGAAAAGTCATTTTTATAATTTATACATTTCATTCTATATTTTTTTTAAAAATAAAAATCATACAAACGTAGGTACTTTATATGAATATGTATCTATAAATAAAGAATAACACACAGATAGAGTGTATATTAGTTGTTACCATTTAATGGGAGATATGTAGTTGCTTTTTATTTTCGAGCAACTGTTTAATGTCAGGCTTGATAGAAGAGAGTTGAATACGCATATCAGGTTCAACAGCCAGTCTATTACAGCATTTCGTTTTTGTAGCTGCATATGTTGTGAATCCTGTTTCACACAAGTATGTTGTTGGGCACGGAAGAAGAACAGACAGAGCTTGTGTGGCAAGTTGTGGATATTCATCACGAACCCTGCACCAAAAATTATCAAGTGACATTGTTTTGAACAGTGATTCCATGCTTGAATCTGATGTCAATTCTAAAAAGGATTCATAGATTTCGTTTGACATATTTTGTAGCTTTGAAACCGTCCTTGTTATTGACTAGATGTTTTGGTCCAATAAAAAGGATGTCACTTTAATATGTCAATGAACTTGCTCAATAATTAGAGCAAAAATCAAAAACGATGCCCCTGTAACTCTTTAGTCGGTGCGAAAGGTCATGGGTCGTCTATAAGCGCCACATGCTTTTTAAATACATAAAAACATCTAGTCAATAACAAGGATGTCACTTTAATATGTCAATGAACTTGCTCAATAATTAGAGCAAAAATCAAAAACGATGCCCCTGTAACTCTTTAGTCGGTGCGAAAGGTCATGGGTCGTCTATAAGCGCCACATGCCTTTTAAATACACAAAAACATGAAAACTAGCATTAGGACTTATAGCAATAGCAATCAAACACACAAGATCTAATTTAAGTGTATAATTAATAATAAAAAATATGTATATAAATTAAAAAACATCAACTGTATAACACACACACAAAGACTGTCAACAGGTAGTCACTTAATGAACTCGGTTCTCAATATTCTTAAATAAACATGATCTGATTCGTACAGCTGTTCGATATCTCTCTTTAGGCTTATAAGAAACTCACATTAGGTGTTATAATGTGCCTAATACTTAAGACTAATACAATTAACTACAAAGCTTCCAAAATACAACCAAGCTCTATCTGACACCGATGCTAAAGATAGGTTAATTCAGAGTTCTTTCAAAGAATCTCCGAACAACAAAGCTAAGCGTTCTTAATTAGTTACAGTGTCTTGGAGTCTTTGCATTAAATAAATAGATTACAGTTAAAACTACTTAGCTTATACAATCTGCACACGTGAAGGTCTCGTTGAATCTTGTAGGTTGAAGTCTGTTGTTCTGCTTCACACTGTTACACATCTGCAAACCGTTGATGGTCTTGCACGAGCAACCATTGGTCTCGTACAGGTGCCAAGGCACAATATTCTTAGCTTCGCCTTGCTTTTCTGTTCACTGGCATATGTAAATGTAGGGTTAGAATATGTCTCAGCTACGCCTGGTTTTTTTGTTCACTAGCATATGTAAATGTAGGGTTATAACATGTCCCAGCTATGTCTGCCTCGCTATTCACTGTACAAACTGCACACTGTCGCACATATTGAGATGTTGTCGCCTATTCATAATACATCATATGACTGCATCTTTGGTCTAACAACTTGCCACACTGTCTTGAGAACACGTTCCTAAGTATTTCACTTCTATCGGTTCATTTGCCGGTTACATATATTCTGCTAATATAGTTACTTGCACTGCTTGTTTAAAATGATATCAAGGATTTCCACACAACAGGGATCCTCCTTACAAAATTATCTCTATACCATTTCTTTTTACCTACAAGTCGAAGTAACAATGAACATGTGCTTTTGAGGTTACAAATACATGCATTAGAAATAACGCTTGTGAAATTACAAAACAATAATCAACAGGTGCATTACTTACTATCATCATGAAGCATGATGATTTAAGATTTTAATTAAATGATATTATTAGCAATTAAGCTTACCTTAGTGTCTTATTAGGCTTTACCATTCAAACAAGGACTAGAATTTGCCCGTTATCGTTTATATGTGCCTGTCAAATGACAAAAAAGAAGCGCATGAATGTAGACGCGTCAAAACCTCCGTGATTGCACATGTTACTTGTCACATCCCGACAATGATTGTTACTGAATCATAATAACAGGTATTTATAACTGTTACAGCTTCTACAAAAGGATTCTGAACCCATGAATTCATTTTCAGTTCTGTATCTGCTCTTCCGGAAAATACCTCCCAAAAGATGCGTGCATATCATTAAGACATTGGATCACTTCCTCAAATATTTCATTTGGTAATTACTCATTCAGTGTTGAAAAGCTTTCTAGTTCTCTGTTGCCAACACAAACAATCCAAAACCCTAATTTTTTTTGATGGCAGTTATTTTGTTTGATTTGTAGTCTGTTTTCCTTGTAAAGATAGATTCAATTCATTAATTTTTTCAAATAAATCTGCTAAAAAAGCTAGTCTGGACAACAAAGTGGCATCACTCAAACAGTCTTTTAATTTAAAAGAAATAACAGTCATAGAAGATGGCCAGTCCAGCAACATCAGTCGACTCATCCATTTGCAGAACGAATTTGTTATGTTTAAGGCGACCAACTGGCTCTTGTTTGATGTAGCTTGCGAGGTCGATAATTCGACGCAAAACAGTGTCGTTCGAAAGCGGCACTGTAGAAAGACGCTTTGCAGATTTTTCATCCAGCATACACTGTGTTATGTCTACCACATATGGTTTATTAATTTCTCAGCAATAGTGTGCGCTTCGCCCGCTTGTGCAATGCGATAGCTGACCAAATAGGATGCCTCCGTGGCTTTTTCATTCACAGTCTGGGTCGCATATGTCATAGTTCCTTGACTTATTAATAATTGCTCTTTCTTACGTATAAACAATTCTTTATTCCTGTCTTTGCAATCAAGGTGTATAGTTTCTAAATGTCGGCGTATCTAAGCAGGCACCATGGAACTATTTGGAAGTAGCTTGCTACATAATATGCAGAGTGGCGAGCTGTTGGAATCAACTAATCCGAGATTAATGTAAGATTCGTCATATCTTCTTTTTCTCGCCTTTAGTGAGTCCTTAGATTTATATATTTTACTATTTGAAATCGCCGTATTACCTTGAATCTAATCTTATTGATCCTAACTCTTTGAGGTTGATCCAGCATTTTCCGGGCAAACCATCTTCGAACTTTCTAAATTCGATCTTGTTAAAACACCTTTAAGCCACCGCTCCAGTCTATCTTTTAAAATCAACAGTTTAATTTCACAATATAAAAAACAGAATAATATAACCACAAGATATTTTACAACCGTTAATAAGAAACACAAATTAAATATATTGTGGCCCGAGAGCGATGCGTGGATTGGAGATCCTTCGAGGCGGTTCTAGGTTTCTCTCAGTGTTGTCCCAGCGACATGTGAGTTGGTAATAGAATTCTGCGCAAAAACGTAATAGATTTACCTTGTTTCGTAATAGATGGCGCAGCTATTTTCAAGACTGTATAAAGTCCCTGAATAGTAGGCTGAATAGTTAAAAAACGGCAATACGGTAACCATTTTTTGTCCAAAATCTGACAGCCTATAATATTTTTCTTGATGTAGGTATTAGTTGGATGTACCCAACCAGCAAAATCACAATTTTAGCGAAGGATCAAAATATATATTTGCTAATGTAGAACAAGTGTACATATAGTGATTTTGCTACAAGAATACTGTTCCAAAAATATAGGACACAGCCAGGGCCGCCGCGTGGGGGTGGCAAAATTGTTCACCGCACAAGGGCGCCTGGGCCAGGGGGGCGCCAAAATTTATAGATAGTCCTTATAGTTTTTTAATTTAATGTTACTTAAATAAAAGTTGTTAATTATTCGCTTGCAATTTTTTATATTTTCTAAGCAATAAAATGAGATTTTATTTTTATTTTAATTTTATATTTTAATTCTATTTTACTTTTGTTTTCGTTTCTGCGGGCTGTTTTCGTTTGTGTAAAACAAAATTTGATTGCCGATGCGAACAATAAAAACACGTTCCGTGTGGAATTCGAACTACCACACGGAACGTGTTAAAAATCTTAGAATTTGTAATATGTAACAACAGGAATTGGGAATGTTTTGTATCGGCATATATTTATTCTTTATGTGCTGAGAAGCTGTTGCGGTTCAACGTCGTTGTTTAGTATGCCTTATTTTTGCAATGATAATACACATTCATTTTTTATATGTGACAACCAAAAGTCGAGGAAACGAGGAAACCAATAAAACCCAAATTGAAGAAAATTTTTTAGGATTTCAATCTGTCGACGACACTACTGGACAGGTTCTGTTTGAATTCATAAATGGACATTTAAAATCGTTGGAACTAAATTTTTCAGATTTACGAGGCCAATCTTACGATAATGGTGCTAATATGAGAGGAAAGCACAAAGGATTGCAACAAAAAATTATTGAAAATAATTCGAGGGCACTCTATATCCCCTGCTCTGCGCATTCTCTAAATTTAGTTGTAAATGATGCAGCTAAAATTTCCTTCGAAACAGTTAATTTCTTCGGAGTAGTGCATGAGCTTTACAACTACTTTTCTTCATCCGTTAAACGTTGGTCTATTGCAACAGTATGTTGAAAATCTAACTTTAAAGCCACTCTCCAACACCAAATGGGAAAGTAGAATTCAAGCTTTAAGACCGTTGAAAAACGATTTGAAGGGAATTTTGAGAGCGTTAATAAATATTCAAGAAGATCAAACAAGAGACATGGAATCAAGAATTCAAGCAAAAAAATTGATTCAGAAGGTTTCCTCGTTTAAATTCATTTGTTCCATTAACATCTGGCACGATATTTTAAATTTAGTAAATGTGGTAAATGAAATAATGCAAAATTCTAAATGTGACTTACAAATCGTGACTTTACAAAATCTTATATCAGAACTAAATAATCGTAGATCAGATGTAACGTATGCAAACATGCAATTGCCAATGCAAGTATCGTTGCTAATGATTTGGTGGTGGATACTGATTTTCCACAAAGTCGAAAATTAACGGATATTAAAAATGTTAATGAAAATGACATTGATGGATTAAATTTGTTCGAAGAAATAAAATCTTTGCGATGTTTTACCAAAGAGGATATGTCACCTATTGATGTTTTAAATTATATTTATGAAAACAATCTTACCGATACATTTCCAAATATTGCAATAGCTTTACGGATTTCTGTAACCCTGCTAGTTTCGGTAGCTACTGGAGAACGAAGTTTCCCAAAACTTAAAATTATAAAAAACTACATGCGATCTACCATGGCGCTGGAGAGATTATTATCGGACTTGTCAATTATATCCATAGAGAGCGAAATTTTGGATAAATTAAATATAAAGGAATTGATACGAGCGTTTGTAGCTGCTAAAGCTGAATATTTAAATATATTTTCTATTTTTTATATTTTACTTAAAAAATGTTTTATCATTGTTTTGTTTTTAAAATTTATGAAATAATAAAAAACAATAAGACAAACGTGTTTTAATAATCTAAAGCTTTTCAGTTCGAAAGTCAAATTTTGAATACTATAAAAGAGTAAATCACATATAATTTGCAGCACTTTATAAGAGTCCAACAGAACCCCATAAAGGGGCGGGGGCGCCAAATTTCAATTTGAACAAGGGCGCCTAATACCCACGCGGCGGCCCTGGACACAGCCGTAGTAGCAAAACCACTATACGCATAGTTGTCCTACATTAGCAAATATATATTTTCATCCTTCTCTAAAATTGTGATATTGTTGCTTGGGAAGATTTGAAATTAAAGTAAAAAATGAGGTGTGGCCACCACACGACTTTCTTATACGTATGAAAGTGTTACTTCCGGTCCGAATTTTGAAATTTTATGTATACAAAAAATATTCCAAATCTAACTCTAAATACTTTTGTACTCTTCATAAATATATATAGAATGCATAATTTACGACATATTTGCAAAAAATCGTTATTCGGTAAGAGTAAAAGTGTTACTTCCGGTCCGAATTTTGAAATTTTTTTTATACAAGAGATATTTAAAAGTACGTTCTAAATACTTTTATACTGGTAATGTACCTGCCTAGAAAGCATGACTTGCGAGATATTCGCAAAAAACTGATTTTAGATAAGAGTAAAAGACCTACTTCCGGTTGGAATTTCGAAAAACTTTATTAATACAATTTTTCTCAAATTTAATTTTAAGTACATTTGAATTCTTTATAAATTTGTTTAAACTTAGTAATTGACGAAATATTTGCAAAATTCGATTTTTTCTCTGAAGTAAACTACTACTTCCGGTCTGCCGATTTTGCTCAAAATCTAATCAGTTCTCAAGAGGGAGATTATATTCGTAAATACAAAATTTGGAATTGATATCTACAGCGGTTTGACCGCTATCGTGGTCACACACACACACACACCCACAGACAGACAGACAGACACACACAGACACACACAGAGAGACATTTTTTAAAAACCACTTTTTTGGTATCAGGGGACCTCAAAACGTGGACATCTGCAAAAATCTCGAGGTCGAAAATTTTCATCATCACAATACTTCCTTATACTACGTATAAGAAAGTAAAAAATGAGGTGTGGCCACCACACGACTTTCTTATACGTATGAAAGTGTTACTTCCGGTTCGAATTTTGAAATTTCATTTATACAAAAAATATTCCAAATCCAACTCTAAATACTTTTGTACTCTTCATAAATATACATAGAATGCATAACTTACGACATATTTGCAAAAAATCGCTATTCGATAAGAGTAAAAGTGGTACTTCCGGTCTGAATTTTGAAATTTTTTTTATATAAAAGATATTGAAAATTATGTTTTAAATACTTTTATACTCGTAACGTACTTGTCTTAAAAGCATGACTTGCGAGATATTCGCAAAAAACTGATTTTCGATAAGAGTAAAAGATCTACTTCCGGTTGGAATTTCAAAAAACTTTTTTAAGAAAATTTGTTTCAAACTTAATTCTAAGTACATATGAATTCTTTATAAATTTGTTTAAATTTAGTAATCGACGAAATATTTGCAAATTTCAATTTTTTCACTGAAGTAAACTACTACTTCCGGTCTGCCGATTTTGCTCAAAATCTAATCAGTTCTCAAGAGGCAAATTATACACGTAAATACAAAATTTGGAATTTATATCTACAGCGGTTTGACCGCTATCGTGGTCACACACACACACACACACACACAGACACACACACACACAGACATTTTTTAAAAACCACTTTTTTGGTATCAGGGGACCTCGAAACGTGGACATCTGCAAAAATCTCGAGGTCGAAAATTTTCATCATCACAATACTTCCTTATACTACGTATAAGAAAGTAAAAATCGTTGAAAAATCAACGAAAACGTAATAGATTTATATGCTTTCGTAAGGACGTAATTAAAACATAGTGAAACGTAACAGATCTGTTACAACTGTAACAGCAATCGCAACACTGGTTTCTCTGGACGAGAGTGATGGAGGGGGACACGTAGTGGAATGTTCGCAGCGTGTGTAGATGAGTCAGCGCACAGAGAGAGTGGGAGGGTGAGAGCGTCAACATGCCACTTGTGATAAAGTAGTGACGAGTATCGAATCACCACATACCTAATCGTATAAACTAAACTCATTTGTTTATAGTTTTTGATCGTAGCATTATTGTATATTTATTATACTGCTTGCCGCCTCATTTTCTGCTATTGTGACAAGACTTGATGTGCTTTGTTCTTTATATTAATATTATTTTGGCGGAGCCCCAGGGTTCCGCGGAGCACACTTTCAGTAACGGTGGTCTAGATTATTGAACGCGTCTCGCACTCTGGCCATCATATCTTCTTTGGTGGTACCAGGTATACTTTTTACCTTATCTTTACATAGCCCCAAATAAAGTAATCTAGGGGCGTTAAGTCGGGTGATCGCGGTGGAAACCCATAAGGTCCTTTATTTCAGATCAACCGATCATACAATATTTCATCTAATACTTCTCCAACAGCTCTAGTACTATGTGCTGGTGCACCATCCATCTGAAACCATACACTACGAGCTTCTTCTGTCGGCAGTATATTTAAATTAAAATTTATGACGTTTTTTAAGATAAATAAACCGCTGACTAATTAAATTTTTTCATAAAAATACAAACCAATATTTTGTCATGTTTAATAGCACAAAATACATTGAAACTCGAAGGTTGTTGGAAACGTCGTTGCCTAACAACTCGAGGGTTATCTTTCGATCAAAAATGGCTATTGTGTCGAATAGATATTCTACTTACACAAAACTCTGCTTCGTCTTTCCATATAACATTTTTTGTGAAATTGTCGTCTACCTGTGATTTCATTAAAAGCCACTCACAATACTGCGCTCTTGTTACAAAATCGACTTTTTTAATACAATATTTGAACAGGATGAAGTTTGTAAGCAAGCCCCTTGTATTTTCACAAAAATTGAAATACTTCAAAAGTGGCTAACTTCAGAGGAAAAGTTTATTAGACAAACTAGCCTTAAAATTAAGTCGGAAATACGAATCAATTATAAAAAATGGGGCGTTCTATTTAAAGTAAGGAAGTCAATATTCATTTCCGGTGTAACCGGAAGAAGCAAAAATCCGAAACTAGTTTAAATCGAACGTAACGCAAAACAAATATTTGTAACATTTCAAAACTCACTCTTATTAGATCTCTATATTATTCTAACGAAATCTAGTCGTGATATACCCTGTATACTTTCAGGTGCATTTACACGAATTCGAGAAAAATGTTTGCCTCTTTGAAGCTGGTATCTACAAAATAAGGAGTATTTTCATATTGTTGTGACCCTTACACATAGTATAAAGATTCGCGCATGTGTCTCAAAGAATTAGCCTTATGCTAATCTGAGATTTCTGCAAAAAATGGGGCAGATACAGTCTTTCTCCAAAGAACTCGCTTATTAGCTTTTAGACAGGTCAGATGCATTAAATAAAATAGAAGAAATAGTTTTACACAAATATTTATTATAATTAATTAATAACCTAAATACAGAGATAAACACAGATCAAAAAAAAAGAATACAATATTACAATTTAATATTCCCAATAATATACAATATTTCTTAAATGTATACATGCATCGAAATGAGTTTAAAGAAATTCAAAAAAAAATGTACAGATAATAATATAAAATATGAATGAATATGATCCACATTTACGTGTTGAATTCAAAACCTCATACACAAAATAATTTATCTCAGGTGATGATTCATACCAAGTACCGTTATAGTAAACAAAAATTTTAATATGACGAGCTCATTAGAATTCAGACTTCGCATTGGTGTTAATCTTATCCTAATGCATTTTCTCACTTCTGGATAACATTTCCAAAACTAATTCATGCCAATGTGTCAATCAAGGTTCCATTCTATGAGTTCATTATTCAAAACTCATCAAACACATCCTTCATTCACAACACTACATATCTAAATGAATGAATAAAGACATTTTTTTTATTATAAAATTAAATTTTGATTAGATTTTTGAAAATTAGGCCCTTATGGTACCCCACAAATAATTTATCTTGGTGCCAAAAAACGCTATTTAACAATCTGGCCTTCCTGATCCACCACGGAAACAACCTGATATCTGCCAAATACGACTTGAAGAGTTTCAGTGCCACACCTCTGATTTCATAATCTTCGATTTTATTTTATAAAAGATTGTGATTCAACAGGTCAAAAGCTTATTTCATGTCAAAGAAAACACCCGTCGTGCAACGGCCTTCGTCCATATTTGCGTAAATCGTGTTCACTAAGAAGTGTTGCGACCTGATGGTCTTTAACGGTTCCACAATGATTTAGTGGTAGCTCGTTTCTTATTAAAGCTGCTAAAGGACCACTATACTGTGGGTATACACCATGTTTTTTCTTACAGTTAGGAACACTCACACAAACACTTCCTTGTTGTTAAATTAATAGTTTTATTTAAACTATTCCGATAAGTGTGAATTGATTTGATAACTTATTAGTAACTTATTACCTATACAATGCAATATAATTTGCATTTTACTAAATTAATAAACCTCACGGAAAATAATTATTATTAAATTTGGCTTGGCCTAAACACTAAGTTATATATAGCATACTTTCTTGTTATGATATTATATTTTAATAGTTAAACCTTGATTACTGTATATCTTATATCTATGAAAATACCTGTACATTTAAAGGTGTAAAATCCAAGATTCTCCGAGGGCCACTTTTCTGTCGTAATTGACTTTATATACAGGCCTAATTTACTTTTAGACATATCACTAACATCATCAGGATATCCCCCAGGGATTTCTAACACTGATAGACGTAGAGAACACGTTTCCTCTTGCACGCTTTTAAACCTGTGTCATTAATGAACATATTTAGAGGCGGAAAATTCACGTCCTTGCTCTTCGAACGACGCAAAAAAAAATAGAACCCAGGAAGAAATACAGACTCGCGTCTCCGAGTTCCTTTTCGTTCTCTCTTTTTATATACGTAATCCAAAACACTAAATTTTGTATTTCTAACGAAAAGGTTGTGCTAAATAGACCAGGAACTAAATTGAATATTTATAGAGGCATTTATTTAATTTTCCCCTGCCGTTATTACGCTTTTCACTAAAGATCAAAATTACCATTCATGCTTTTTGCGTTGCTGATTCGTCTTCTCTTTTTCTCCAACAAAACAAAAAGTAAAAAGAGATCAAATTATACGGAGCAGTCGTGTGTAATTTTATTCAATTAGCATAACGTTTTAATAACATTAATAATTCGTTTTGGAGTGTGTCCAAATAGAAACAGAAAAGGCCCATTTTATAACGCGAGAATTAACTGTCTGTTCGTATTTACTTCGGTTGCGGTGTGGGCTGATATTAAAAATACAAAATAATATTAAGCATTCCCTTGGGTTTTATTTCGTTAATGTAGCAATTTTATAAATATAGGAATATATAATTAAAAGAAGATTCCATTTCTTGTGTAAGAGACATGAGAAAAAACATTATTCTTCCTACATTTTCGAAAACAAAAAATGAATTTATTAAATATGTATTATGTTAATTTTTGTTAGGCTCTGTTCTACCTGAATTAATGCGCTGTTTTATATTTCAAGAGACAAGATAGAATTTCAGTTATCATTAATTAATAAATATAATTAATTACCAAGAATACTGTATAACAAATGTTTGCTGTTTCCTATTGCTTTAATACTTGCGTTGCTGTATCGGCGTTGATGATGCGATTTCACAAAACAATGTGAATCAACATACGTATATGGAGTTGCTTCAAACTTTTTTAATGCCTGCAATAAGAAATGAACCTAACTTGGAAAGTGTATGTTTTCAACAACAGTGCTGGTTAGAAATTATCTGCATGAATATTTTGGAAACAGATGGATAGGTCGTTACGGACCTGTTAATTGGCCGGCTCGTTCCCCTGATTTAAGCCCATCGGATTTCTTTTGATGGGGATATGTTAAACAGCATGTTTATAATACTAACTTAGATAATAAAATCGAAATTTTAAAACAAAAAATTACGGAAGCGGTCAATTCTGTCACTGAAGATATGATCCAATATTTAGATTATTTTTTCAGAATTGGTAGTTTTGAGACAGGCAAAAATTTTATAAAGAATGAAATTTTTACCTAAAGGCCCAAATAAAAAAAAATTCTTTATTGTTCAGTCCATCCGGGGGACACTGTATATATCCCAGGTAGCAATCTCACGACTGTATGACGTCGTTATAAAGTCATCAGTTACGTCATAAATGACGGTAGAATAAGGTGAGTATGTCACAGACCAATGACGTAATTATTGGACGTTCACGCAACGTCATTTGGGACGTCACACAGACTATATTTGTGACTATTTTTGACGTCTTTTTTATATCATTTTTAGACGTTTTAGTAACGGTTTTTGAGACGTCACACTGACCGTATTTGATTGTTTTGTTGATGTCCTTTTCACATCATATATAGATGATCTAGTAACGTCATTTAACACAAGAAACCGTACGTTTCTGGTGTTAAATGACGTCACTAACTATATTGAATTAAATCACGCCGATGGGAATTTTAAAAGTAAGGCCTGCTTTATTTTGGCTACGGTGATTATCGTCATGAACAAAGCCTTCCTGATCATGACTAATCACCGCAGCCGAGATTACTTCTGAAATGCGCATCGGCATGACTTATTTCAGCGTGGTTAGTGGTGTTACCGTACGTTTGTAGTTGTGATAAACCACAGTTCTTGAATCTGTAATTTAAGTTGTCACGATAAGTATATTTTTATCTGTTTTTGTCAGTCGAAAGTACCTATTTTTCGCCTTATGATGAAATTTCGTAAAATAAAAATCAAAAGCCTGTTTAATATTACTTATGTATATTGTAACGAAACCAGCAGACGAATTGAGTTACATTAAATAAAAGAATCAGATCTCTCGGCGCGATAAAAACGAAATTGTCACACGCAAAAAAAGGCAGACCGGACGAGCCATAAATCATCACTCTCGGTTGGTAAATATCGTAAATGCAGTGAGTCATCTAATTTAAATGTACGGCATAAGCAAAGAAAAGTCTAGATTTCCCCTGGTATATTACGAAATTTACTGGTACTTTTCGAGAACTTTTTATGCAGATATATATATAGGGATTCATCGCGGAATTCATTCATTGCGGGATCGAGTGCGAAGAAATAAATAGTGGTAGCCAAATAAATAGTTCTTTAAGTAGTGCCGTCTTATATAAATAGAACTGTTACATAAAAATGGACAGAGATATTAGTAATATAACTAAATAAATACCTGTGATAATTAAATTGTAGTAGTTTAAGTGTGTTAAGTTAGTTTATATTTTTATATTGTTATATAATTTTAAGTATATAAATATACAGACTGTTTAAAATAAATAATTGCACGAGTTGTTTATTGGAACCCGAAAACGTTACAATATGTATATTACACTTTACATTTACATTGGACATCTTACTACTTTAATTAAAAAATAAAAATACTGAATACTAAGAGTACAGAAATGATTATATATACATAATCTATAATATATACGAAGTACCATAAGGACAGTTAAAATAATTTATTGTATATTTGAATTACTGTAGAAAAAATCCTCAATGCAACAAGGGGTATAAGGCAACACAACCATTATCATTAATTGGATATAAAAAGCTCTTTGCCACAATGCATTTAAAATCCCAAACTTACAACTTCACTTTTTATAGGTAATTCTAAAGGAAAGTGAGATGGTAGAACTGCAGATTTATTTGGTGATAGGTTATTGTTGAGTGGACCAATAATCATATCGTTCTGTTCCTTTATGTGAGCAAGTAGTGTTAAAAGCTTCTTTCTAAATTCTGGGAACAAACATATTGTCATAAATATCAATAGCATAAGCTTTGACTTAGTTAAAAATACCAAAATAAAAAATAAATTGTATTAACCTCCATCAGCATCTGATACTAGAGTCACTGTTGACGATCTTGAAGATGTTTGAGTAGCTATTTAGTTAGTCCATTTCGGTCTCTCGTATATAGGGTGCCCCACCGAAAACGAAGCAGATTGAATATCTCGAAGGAGAAAACTTTTTTGAAAAAACGCAAAAACAGGTCGATTTTTGATCCAAGGGGGACACCCTTCCATCATATCTTCAACTGTGATACGTCATTCCCCTCCCCTCCATCACTCCCACCATCGCAATTTAAATAGGGAAAGTACTTAGTATGATACATCATTGAAAAGGTATTTTTATGGAGAATTCAGCAACATGATTACTGGTTGCGTTACTTTTGATTTTGGCGCCCTCTAGCGGGATAAAGAAACGGTTACGTATTCCATAATGTGACACATCATTTCAAAGCTAATTTGATTAGCTACTAAATACGTAATATTTTTGACATTTAATTGTCATCACTGTCAAGTACACACTGTCATAATAATTAAATCATATTTTAATTAATAAAATATAAAATGGTTTACACTATTCAGGAGAGAGTAGGAATAGTAGTACTGTATTTTAATAATAATGAATGTGGCAACAGAACCACTGAAATATTCAATGAACCATACCACAAACATCTAAATCGTAAATATGTTTCGGAACTAATTTCTAAATTCCGCGAAACGGGACCCGTACGAAATAAAAAACACAACAGAAAAAACCCAGTAAGAAACGAAGCGACTGAAGTAGCCGTTTTAGGACAAGTTGTTGCGGATCCAACTCTTAGTACCAGAAAGCTTGCGGAATCATCTGGAATAAGTCGAAGTAGCGTCGGCCGAATTATGAAAAAGTACAAATTCCACCCTTATAAAATTCATCTGGTTCAGGAAATTAATGAAGATGATTTTGACCGTCATTTACAATTTTGTGAAATTATGATTGATCGTGTAAGATATCCAAATTTTTTGTTTAATATTTGTTTTTCTGATGAATGCTCTTTTTCTATAAACGGCACTGTCAATCATCATAATTGTCGGTACTGGTCACATTCCGACCCAAGGATATTTCATGAAGTTTACACTCAATACCCTCAAAAATTGAATGTTTGGGCTGGAATATTTGGTGATCGTATTGTTGGTCCATTTTTTCTACCCGGTAATTTAAATGGGAACATTTATCTGGAATTACTTGAAAACACTATTGATCCAATGTTAGCAGACATATTAAAAAACGATAACCGATACTTAGAAGATTACCTAATATTCCAACAGGTCGGAGCTCCTCCACATTTTGCTGTAGCGGTTCGTCAGTACTTGGATGAAAGATTTCCTCAACATTGGATTGGGAGAAGAGGATTTATAGAATGGCCCCCGCGATATCCGGATTTGTCCCCTTTAGATTTCTTTTTGTGGGGGTATTTAAAAAGTAAAATATACGCCACTCCACCTGCTTCACTAGAAGAGTTACGTGAACGCATTGTTACCGAATGTCGTCAAATAACGCCAGAAATGCTCCAAAACGTCAGACAACGGTTCGAACAAAATTTATACTCATGTATTACAATTAATGGTGAACACTTTCAACATCTATTGTAAACTAATTGAGTTTGTAATTAATATTTCTTTTGAATTGTGCTTTAAATTGCTAATAAAATTAGCTTTCTATTGTAATCCATTTAAATTTGTATTTAATATTTTTTTCAATTGTGCACTAAATTACTAATCAAATTAGCTTTGAAATGATGTGTCACATTATGGAATACGTAACCGTTTTTTATCCCGCTAGAGAGAGCCAAAATCAAAGGTAACGCAACCAGCAATTATGTTGCTGAATTCTCCATAAAATATCTTTTCAATGATGTATCATACTAAGTACTTTTCCTATTTAAATTGTGATGGTGGGAGTGATGGAGGGAAGGGGAATGACGTATCACAGTTGAAGATATGATGGAAGGATGTCCCCCTTGGATCAAAAATCGACCTGTTTTTGCGTTTTCTAAAAAAGTTTTCTCCTTCGAGATATTCAATCTGTTTCGTTTTCGGTGGGGCACCCTGTATGTATTTCCGCTACAGTATCAAAAATACTTTCACTTTGAAGAACTGGCAGCGTCAATGTGTTTCCTGAGGTTTTTGAACCCACAACTTATTTCCCTAAAATTTACAAGTTTATTTGATTATACTGCTGTCTTGAAATAAAGAGCAGTTTTATACATACCTTTATTTATTGACTTTGTGATGTTTGGAGGACAACTCAATTCCTCTGTTGCATATTCTTCATCACTAGTATCATATAGCTTTCATGTTATTATTTTTTTCCGCTTTTTTATGCAGCATCTATCTCAGCCTCACTTTGGACATCAGAGGTTTTCTTGACCTTTCTTAGTTTGCTATTTTGTTAAAATCATCTGAAATACAATCCTATTTTGAAAACTAGTAAATGTTGAACTAAAACACAAATTTAATGACTGCACTTATTAGCAATAAAGCTTATTAGGGCTGCCTCAAGGGAAAAAATATGATTTATCCCTGATTCACAATAAATTACAAAAAACTCTCATCGCATGAATGAAAACAACGCTTGATTGTATATTATTAAGTCCATTTTTCATCAATATAAAATTTATTTAACTCTTTATAGGGGGGGGGGCAGAGAACCTCAGTTTTTCTAGGTGTCAACCACGTAGCATGCACCACTGACGATCCTCCACCACATTCGTCATAAAACTATTAATTATTCATGCATATCCTTTTTTTTTTTTATAATCAATCAATAAATTTTATGTAGATATTAATTAAATTCAGTCATTTTCTTTTGCTGCAAATGGTTAAATCAAATTAGTTGTTTGATTCCAACCAGTTTTCTGATTAATATATGATTGAACAATAAAATTTTAACCCTAAATTTTTAAATAAGCGAAAACAACACTTAAAAACAACCAAATTATACCACTAGACTGGTACGACTACCACTGATAAGTAATACTTGTTCTAATTGTTTTATAGGTTAAATTATTATGTTGTATCATAACGAGACAAATAATTAAGTCAGAATTGTTATTGTTTAAAATGTATATAGAATTTTTAAATTATGCAAGTTTTATGCTTCCTTTTGATTTAATAATTTAAATGTTTAAAAAAACGATTACAAAGTAGACACAAAGTAAAATGTATCCTTATAAATAATAAATGAGTATCAAACACGTGTCAAACAATAATTAATGAAAAGTACATACCTCTACGTAGCTTATCTTTCAACGTATAAAATTAACCGGTATAAAAGCTGCTGAATCTGAATGCCATAATGCCATTTTTCGTCAAACGCGTCTCAATGAACAAATGGAATGGACCGAAGTAGTGTGACGTCACGAAATTCTAATTCAAAGCCCTATGGAACAAGTCATTAACGTTTACATTAAATAGGTCCGTTACACAATGCAAACTATAACATGTGTATTTCTTAAATATGTCAATCAAAAATATTAAATCACAAAAAGACCACTTATTTTTTAGTTGATTTAAATTTACAGCTCATTAGGATGCTGCAGATTCAATTAATTTCAAAATCATAACTAATCTTTATTTTCATTGTCATTATTTTTTCTTTATGAAAATGGAAGTCAAAATTATATACAATCTTCGATTCTTCGGCTATACTTTGTTCGAATACGATAAGATTTAACACAACTATCATATAAGATTGCTTCCAAATAGTACCTACAGGTAGGGATGGCAAAAAATATAAATATATGGATATAATCATCATATGATATATCGAAAGCTATATATAACATGCGATACATCGGAACAAATATATCGATACATACGATACATCAGAACAAATACATCAATATATGAAAAAATCGAATATATGTACGTGTGTATGTATATATTTTTTTTATTTCCAAAATTCAAGTTTTCTTAATAGCTACCGAGAAAATACTCAAGAATAATGTAATAAAAAAAGTAATTTTTATTAACTATAACTTAAAAGTAGGTAAAATATCCAGTTCTACAAAATTGAATTTTTTTATGAAAAATAAAATGTATTTTTTTTTACAAATCATAACTGTCTCATAGCCACAGGACAATAAGTAAGCTGTTTGCCCGCATTTGTGGGTACATCAGTTCCATAAATGCAAGCTATCAGGCAAATAGCTCAGAAATAATAATTTGGAAAGTCTACTTCCCTTGAGACGGTTACGACTTTTTGTAGCGATTGCTCCAGCCCATAAATCAAATTCAGGACCTTCAGCAGACGAATCAGAAGATTCGGATGAAGAAGAGGTTTTTTGCAAACTCGTGATCTCACTTTTTATGTGTCTCATCACAGTACCTAGGGCTTGAGGATCTCTGAAGTGTATTTGTTTGAATCGAGGATCTAATATTGTGGAAACTGGTGGTATATAAGATTTTTCGATAGCGCCAAACCTCTTTTCAATTTCTTTTAATAAGGTTGTTTTCAATTCTTTACCTATTTCATACCGGGGCACATAATTGTTGTACTGATCCATCAGACAACGAATCATAGGTATTACTTTGCCTATTGTTGGGTAATTTTCACCACATATCTCTACTGTCATCCTTTCTAATGGCTTTAGATATTTGCATACTTCGCGTAAATGCTCAACTTCGGCTGCAGTAATCATATTTGGAGCATTAACATCGGAAAGTAAAATATTGCTGACCATTGGTGACATTTGTAAAAATCTCTCTAACATGTAATATTTGGAGTTCCAACGAGTTTTTACATCCAAAATCAGTTTTTTTATGTTTCCTTCTAGCGTTTCTGCATCGATTTGTGCTTTTCTTAACTGATCACTAGCCTTAACACTTCTTTTGAACCATACTACTATGGATCGCACCTTGTCAATAATATTATTCAAACCCACGGTGTTTGTTAGCGAATTGTCACATACCAAATGGAGAGTATGTGCGAAGCATGGGATGTGTCGGTTTTTCCCAAATTTGTCATGTATAGTTTTGACCATATTGGCGGCATTGTCCGTCACTACAGCAACAACATTATTAGGATCAATTCCCCAAATTTCGAGAGCTTTGCCCAATTCTAAAGCAATATAGTCCGCTGTGTGAGACTCTGTTAATTCAACAATACCTATTGTCGCTGATGTTAACTTCATATCATGTACAAAGTGGATAGTGAGGCCCATAAAACTTTTGGTCTGCATATCGGCAGTCCATATGTCCGTTGTAAGTGTTAAATGCTTTGATTGTTTTAACATATTTTTAAACGCGGCTGAAACCACCTCGTACTTTCTATCAATATTATTTTTGATGGTGTTTCTGGTTGGTACTTTGTATAAAGGTGCCACTTCTTTCATCAAAGACAGAAAACCCTTACCTTCTACAATATTAAATGGCAAATTATACTGAACAACAAATTTTACTAATGCTTCCGTTAGTTTCACATTCTTAGAGCCACCATCTAAAAATAGAAATAAACGGTGAAATTCATTCCGATTATTAAAAATGTCAGCTTTACCTTTGAAGGATGAAATTGTTTTGAAGGCAGACACAATTGTAGCTTGCTTGAATAACGAGCTTGTTATTTCTCTACTTGTGCTTGGTTCAGCCTCATATTCAGAAACTGTCATTGTTGAAGTTGATGAATAATCATCACTTTCTTGTGAAACAATAAGATTTTCCTATAAATATTTAATAATAATTTATTAAAAATTAGGGCTATATTGGTCTTACCTCATCTTGAGGTAGTGAACTACTAGTTCCAGCCGTTTCTACATCCATTCGGCTTTCGGGTTGGAATGAACCTTTCCTCTTTTTTGGTTCATCAGCCTTCTTTTCCTCCTCAATTAAATGTTGTAGAACGGAGGAATGTTTTTGTTTGAAATGTGGTTTTAAATTTGTTGTATTGCCCGAAGTTTTCAGTACCTTAGCACCGAGGGGGAAACCACTACCACTGATGGTGTACGACATATCCAAAATAAAACACAAAGGTGTATAAACATATATAGTAAGGTATAATAAACATAAAAATACATTTCAAAATAAAAAAAATAACAGGTACTCCTCGAAATCATAGTATATATTCTAAAGTTAAATATACTTATATATAACAAACCAAAACATAATTAGCGTCTTCTAGCTACAGCGGAAGGCTATATGAAATCCTTAATTTTCTTTGATGTATTTATATTTTTGTGTAATTGTGACTTTTTCGACCCTACTTAAGTAATAGGGATGAGATCCTCTTAACTTGACTGGCCCATAAAATATAAACTCTCTTTTAATATTTCCAAGCATTTCCACAGGTCTGTACAAAAATATCCAGTAGTGGTTTCCCCCTCGCTTAGCACACAGACTGCATTTAGCAGTATTTGGAGCATTTTTTTTTAAAATGCTTCCAAATGTTACTTCTCGGAGGAGCCATATTTTCAAGACTAATAATCGGTCACTTAGCATTTAATAAATAAAGTTGATTTCAATTTCCACTTCATTAAACTTTTGAACAATCGCACTATACTCTTTCACAGTGAACACTTTTGTAGCTCTTTGGAGACTGCGGAATAAGTCGAGCTTTATTTATAAACTTTGTACTTTGTATGATAATTCTGATACCTATCGTATGAAATGTAGGTAACTAAGTTACTTTCGCTCCTCGACGCTAGAGGGTACTACTATTAAGTAACTTAACAAATGTTGGTTTTAAAACAAACTAAATTGAAGTCTCATTGAGTTTCACACTTTCTTAATTTTTAGATATATTTCAACAAAAATATCGATATATTTTGCGATATATCGAAACTATTATATCGATATTTATTTATCGATATATTTGAAAAAACATCGATATATTAAATATATCGATATATCGTTGCCATCCCTACCTACAGGTATGGTTACAGTTAAAGACATATTGTACTTATACAATGACCAAAAAAGTACGTTGTTGCCACGTCCAAAGATGACGACTTTATTTCGTCTGAATAATGACGTTATAAAAACGTTATCTGTTGGTCAGCCGACGTCGGCGACCAAGAATCACCAAAAAACCCTGTCAATAAGACGTCAGCTTGCTACCTGGGTATATTGTTTTTGCAAAACAACTCCCCAATTGTTTCGCTTCGTTTTCGTAATAAACATTTATTCTCAGCTTAAGTGGTAGTATTGGGACATATATTCACAACACTGTATATAAATTAACGATGAAAGCCATAAAATTTTTAACGATTCGAAAGTCTAAGTAAAAAAAAACTAATCGAATTTCCGCACACCTACACCACTGTAAGTACCCTGACGAGCCAAACAAACAAACTACTTTAACGGCTCTCTAAAAAATTCATCATTCCATTACGATAATGATGGCGTGCCTAAAAATTCAAAAACTAAAAAAACCAGTCTACCATACACCCGTCAGCTTTGAGCTTGAGGATGGTATTATTTCCGGAAGGCAATTTATGTTTAATACCGAAAGTATAGGTTATGTATATGAGTTTATCTCACAGAAATGAAATTGGAGTAACGAAATGGAAACGTATAAAATTGGGACAGACGTGCATTATAAATTCAACCGTGAAACTGTGGGCTGTCCGGAAAATATGTTATTAACAGTTATTAATAGTCTACCTCGTGTGCTTCGCAAGGTCATAATTTATACTTAACGTTTTCTAAATTTTAACTTTTAAACCTTAATGTTGCGGAAATTATCTTCTAAGTTAAGAGTGGTGGATGCAAAACAGTTCGTTTAATTTATTTTTTATACAGTAAAAATATACTTATTAAATATGTAATAGAGTTGTCTGCCGCCATAGTGGTGTCCAAACATTTAATTTACAAAATAAAAATCAACTATAACACTGGCAATATGATAAAATAGAATAACTTGTAATTTTAAATTCATTTCATGTTAAAGTTGAGTAGTTAGTGGCACCTAGAATGCGCGAGGTGTGACTAAAATATGTTCGAAAGCAATACTTAACATACAGGGTCGACGTAAAATCAAACAGGTCTTTGTGAATGTATTTTACGTGATTTAAATATCCAATATACAGCAAAAGAAGTTTGTTATATTGTAGATCTTGAAGGAAAGTTGAGAAAATTATATATAGGACATACTTATTAAAATAAGTTAACGATATTATAGCTGAATTATTTCAAAATTGGAATTATGTTGAAAGCAATAAAAGTATTATATTTTTAATGTAGGGAAGCAATTGAGGGCCTTGGACTAAAAAGGGTATAAGTGCAATTTTAACTATTTTGAGATATTTGCCTTCAAAGTTAAGCAACGTTTGAAAATTCCTAATAAGTACTGGAATGTTTATTTACAATTTATTATTTATTTTAAAAATGGTAAATTTTAAGTCTATAACAGGTTATTAAAAAACTTTATCAGAAATTTGTCAAAAAGTACTTATACCCTTTTTATTCCAACTTTTTATTTGAAAAACTAGCAGTAAAAATCTTTAGTACACAAATATATGCTTTTATTTAAAAAAAATACAAACTTCTAAACATTATTCATTCGTCATCGGAATACAAAATAAAGTCCATCTCATGCTCTATATTTTCTTCTTCCTCGCAGTCATCATTTTGTGGTTCAACTTCAGCTTGTGCAGTTTCTTCTTTACTTTCATTTCTTCTGGTTAGCTTCGGTTTTTTCTTTCCTTTCTTGTCTTTCTTTTCGTGTTGAATGTTGTTGTAATATTCGTGATGTATTGGGGGAATGTATTCTAAAATTGTTTGCAAATTTTTCCATTTTAGCTCGTTTATTTTTAAACAGTCCTTGTTTAGCTGCAAAAACGTGTCTTCTAACGCTAGCTTCGGTCTTCCTGCGGCTTTAGAAAGACATATGCATTTGCTAAAAGGAAAGTCGGAATCCAGAGTACTTTTATAAAAGAAAGAGAATGTTTCCGACTGTTTGGTGTAAAAGAAATACTGAATTTCCCTCCATTTAATAACACGCTTTTCTGTATCTTTGTTTGGGTCTCTTACGATATTGTTCAACAAAGAAAAACTGAAAAAATTTTCATTGGTCATCTGGTGTATTGTAAACTTTTTGCACGAACTCTTTATTACTTGTCTCCAATGACCAGGAACATAGACTTGAGGAATCTTTCTTTTCACCTTTTCTATTATACCAAAAGCTTGATCGCACTCCATAAAGGTGTGTCCTGGTTCTAGAAATTTATGGTGAATTTCTTGTATTCTCGTAGCCTTGACCAAGTACATAAAAAGTTTGGCAATATTTTTATTTTTATTTTGTTCGCCACATGAATCGCTGTAAGCAATACGTTTTATGACATTTTGAGGAAGTACATTAGTGATGTAATGAATCAAACAGGATCCAATTTCCTGTGAGCCTCGACCAGCGACTGTTTCATCCCATACATACATGTTTGACTGTCCTGTCACGAGATTATGTATACAAAAATTGTATGTCCACAGTTGCCTGAGGTAAAAAACTTTTGATGTGGTTATGAGAGGAGTTGGCAATGCTTGTTGAAGGTCGAAGCAAACCACATAAGTATCTGTTGATTCCTTATTTTGATTTGAATCATTTTCTTTTGAAGATCGTGCCTTTTCTGCTTTTCTATGGTGAACCATTTGCTTTATCTTAGCATCTTCAATTTTTTCGGCATCTTGGGAATGTTTAATGATAGTAGTAAAACTATCACACTTACTACAAGTGTCAGAACTAGGGCGGTGGAATTTGAAATTAAATTCTGTATTAAAAATATATCGGTAATACGACTGCTTAACAGGAACTAAATTCCTTCCCTTACAGTGTTCAATATACAAATCGTACATTTTTGTAATATTGAGTTCCGGTGATAAATATCGAGTATTAAAATTTGAATTTCTGGAGTAATGACTCCGGTATTTTGGAAACATTTTTATGTGTTCAATAACTACATTTCGTTTTGCTGGATCCATTTTCTTAGCAGGACAGCGACCTCTCTGGTCCTTTTTACAAATACCAACATCGCTACTTTTGTTACAAACCGTAGTAAATCTTTTGTTGCTAATGTCAAAGGTTCGAAGAAAGAACATTTTACAAACACGCTTATTGAGCAGAAATATCTCAGTACTGAAACTCTTGCCTTTGACTTCAGTTTTTTTTCTTTGAACAGATTTTTTCTTTATACAGGAAGAGAGAAATGAGTTCTGTAAATCATATGAAGACAGAGCATAAAATTCTTCAAAAAGTTTACGTTACATTTCTGTGACTTCTGGACCGTGAGCACGTTCTTCATCGTCAGAAGACGATGAATCAGTTTCGGGAACATAGTCACTTGCCTCATCTGTTTCGTACGGGTCAGGAATATCACGATCTTAAATAAAAATGAAATTGTTGAAAATAACCTTAACATTTTAATTTAATTTTACAGCGTGGTACTTACCGTCTGTTTCAGAAGTATCCATAGCAAAATATGGTGCTACACTATTTAACAGCTAACAACACTTGTTACCAACCCAGTACCTACTGAATTAAATAAATGCGGAATATTATTTGGAATAAAATGGATACAAGTGACACTTATACCTGTTTTACGCCAACCAAACTGCAGAAATTATTTACATGGTATTTCTATTCCCCATAAGATGGCACTAAAGGCGAATATATCACTTGTATCTGTTTTAAACCAAACAGATATCAACATTAAATTTTGATATATGCACATATCTCCAAATTAAAAAAAAATGTACTTCTACCCCTTTTATTCCAAGGCCCTCATATTACTGTTCATTAAAAGATGACCATATTAAGTATAATATATTTTAATACTCTACAAATATTCTATACGCTTATACGCTTAATTTTAAGAAGCATTTCTTTATAAACCGTTCCAACTCTATTGACAAATAATACTTATTCTAGAGTATTGGGAATATGATTATGCTTGTAATTGATAAAAGAAAGGAAAACTATTGTTCTCTACTAATTCGGAAATTTTTGTAATTCTGTAAAATATTCTTTAAAGCTCAGGTATTGGAAAAATAACATTGCATGTTAGATTTAAAAAATACATACTTGCAAATGAAGAAATATGAATGACAATGAAAACTTCAACCACTTTAAACAAAATAAATAAATAAAAGTCTAATTTTTACGCATATATTTATTAACAATTATAAATTATCTTCATCTGATGAACAATTAAATAAATCATCACTATCATCACTGTCGTTTCCTATTTCTATTATAAATTTGACGATTATAATGAATTGATGCAGAGGCAGAAATTGTAAAACTTAAAATTCACTCAAACGTAAACGACCAATCAATTAATCATTTACAAACACCCATTTTATAAACCAGCATATTTAATGATTACTCAATTCTTTATATGAAACAATTCCTTCATGATTGATTTTCATATTATACCTATAATTAATTCCTTATATATAAAAAAAAACAGAACTTAAGGACATAGAATTAATTGACTGTATTTATATATGGCAATGTATTTTGACAAAGTGTTTATAAAAGAATTCGGTTTAGTGTGTTTTATATATAGTGTAGGAAACTATGACTGTTCTTGAAGAATGCATTTACCGCCTCAGATCGTCTTCGTTGACTAAAATGATATCAAACATGTTCGGATTCAGCTTGAAGGTAAATATGTATTTATTTGTATTTTCATTTGATCTAAGCGTCCAGAAAAATTATTATTTCAAATCCTATACAAAAATATATTTTTGTTCCTAGCCATGATGTCAACAAGTAAAATTTGCTGCCAAGTTGCTGGCGAGACTGAATCTTCTTTTGCGATTTTGTAACATATAATCCACAAACATAACAAAAACTGTCCGGAGAATTTTCACAGCCTCTTGCACGGTTTTCCATTCTTAACTAAATGACATTTCGATTTTCTCTTGCCAGACCGCGTCAACAACTAAACAATAAATGAATCACTACGCCGACTGCATCCTTCACATATTGCCGTGATCTTTATAGTTTAAGAATTAGAAACATTGTTAAATAGTTAAGCTTTAGAATAAGAACATAAAATTTTAATTTTAAAAATATAGTTTAAGGTAAAATAATCACAAGTCACATATTTAGTAGGTGAATAATAAGTTGGATAACCTTTAAGGGGCAATGTCATTATGAAAAATGTATATAGTAATTTAAGTTTAAAAAATATTAAGAAAGGAATAAAAAATAAACACAAAATAAATCTATGCATTCTGTGTTTTGTAGAAAAGACGAGCACAAGTTGTAGTTTGCATATACAAAAACAGAACCAAACTTCTCGCAATGTGTAAGAATACCATTAAATATTCTAAGAAATGGACCACTGTTCAAAAATAAAAATGTACTAAAAATAAGTAACAGATAGAGAGTGATGTTGAAAGACGGAACTGTGAAAAGGGTGAATCATTTAAATGCCGTAAAATTGTACGAGCAAGGTCATATTCGGCATGCTTGTTATGAAAACGTCTATTCAAATGAATAAAAAATAGATTTTAAATTTGTACAATGATTTTAATTTCTAAAAGAATTTTATGATCATATATAAGAGTATAATAAATACCTGATAGTTATATCTAAAAACATTTTAAAGGATATATACAAAAAGTGTTCTTTATCCGAGACAATACATTAATAAGTTTATGTATATACTAGATGGATGGGTAGGAACACATCTTTGAATGTTATTTGCATAAATGTAAGGGCATCAAAGATAGCAGGATAAATCTTGTGTGGTTCTAATAATCTGCAAGAAGAAATAACATCAACATTGTTGACAGTTGTATGCAAATCAATTTACAAGAAGCCGAAAGAAACTGAATAGAAAGTAGAGGAGATGCTGTAGAAATCGGTATTTCTTGTGATACAGTCCTAATGAAGAGGATTTCAGTGGTGTACAATATATTTCCGATCATAACCAATAAAGATATCTACAAGAAGAAAATACGAATAACTTTAATTAACAGGAAAAGGAAGTATATAATTAATAATGAGAGAGGCAATAGGTTTATTTACAAGCATAATGAGGGATGGCATTAAGAAAGAAGAATATACCTACCGAAGATGAAGAATCGCAAGTGTGCATAAACTTTTAATAAACAATTTTTAAGTGGTGACATTTTGTGTATTCATTGACTGTCAAAAGTAGAATAGGTATATCTGACTGAGGAAAACAAATATGAACTGGACAATGCCAACATAAATGTTAGTGTAGCAGTCGTGGCGCTGTAAGTGGATAATCGTCTTTTGTTTTAAAAGGAAAAGTTATAAAAGAGCGGCAAGAACGATATAAGGAGAGATGAAGCCGAACTTTCGAATTTACTAGACGTAAAAATTTTTGATATCGTTTGCAAATAATTGTAGGGGTTTTGATACACTGCGTTATATTATATTAGTTTCAATGTATTAAGTTTATTTCTGAATTCCAGTATAGTTTTTAGTTTTGTTATTATTAATTATTTGCTACATTTGAAAATTTCATTTTCAAATATATGAAAATGGTAGACATCAATAAAAAAGAATTTGATGATTTGTATGAGGAATATAAGTTTTTCTTTTTGAAATAAATATACATTTTGGAATAATTGATAGTGTAAGACGTACTCTAGGGGTACTACGTGAAAATGTTTACTTTTAGCAAGGCGTTAAACATCATCAATATTTAGATAAAATATTGTTTTGCTGAATTACATTAATTTTTTGTAAATTGTGGAAAGATTGTTAATAGTGTTGAGGGCACTTGAGGTACTATGTGCAAATATTTGCTTCCTGTGTATCACTAGGCATTATTAATGATAGTTGTGGTAAAAGTTAATTAAAATTTCAAGTAGATGAATACGAATAGATAGGAATATTCTTGATGGACAAGCGCCAATCTGTTGGGTGTGCGAATATTTACATTCGACGATTGGTATAGGTCATTTTAAGGATATTTTCTTCTTTGCAAAGTTTTAGATCATCAAAGGCACTATGTGCGAATGTATGTCTTTGTTGAAATAAAATTAGCTTCGTATGGCAATATAGTTATTTTTCTTTGAATCTATAAATATTATATTAAAGGATAAAAATAGCAAAATAATATTTTTCTTGAATCGTAATAAAAAAAAGGAATTATGTTCTTCTATGATTTATAATTGTGAAGAGACATTCTTAACATAACGACATGTTGTTAATAAAAAAAAATTGATGTTGTTTATTGAATTAAAAGATGAATATAAATATTTTATGAAATTTAAGAATTTATTTTATTATTAACCTTATCCAAATAAAAACTTAAGTAAGAAACGCACCAGAGGAAAGCAGAAAAGACCACTGCTAGAACTCACAAGAATAAATTGAATGTTAATAGGGATTAGATTTATAAATTTATAGGTGAATTTTTTAATAATATTAATACAATCTCAGCATTCATTGAATAGATATGCAATTTTGTGTCGTTAAAGCTACAACGTTCCAATTGTAGTTGCAGTATTGTAACCACAGCAATATGCATGCATCGATTGCAGGAGTTCCCATTTTAGTATATTAGAATTCTCTACTTCTCTCTGGAATGCCTGACGTCGTATTCTTTGCACTTGCCGCTGCTCTTCACGGTATAGTCGCAAACATGCTCGAACTTGTTACAATCATTTTTTAATTTTAAATTTTACGTTAATCTTAGTGAAAACAGATTAAAATTTTATTTTTAAAATGTGACATGATACCCTATGTTAGAGTACAATTTTTATGTTTGAAACAATGCAAAACACTACAATTTTAGATTGTTAAGTCAGTTATACAAATCGTGTCGGCTAGTTTAATTTAATCGAGGAAACGTTATGTACATGGTACGTATTTATTCAGTGGAAACAATTCTAAAATGTAAATGCAGTATTTGCTTGTCCATTTCTAAATCCAGACATACGCAGAGCTGTTGTTGTTAACATAATAACTACCGTAAAGTGGAAAACGTATTATTTGATATACGCATACATGCGTTCCTTTTTACAATTTTCTAGGCGAGACAGGAAAAAGAAAAAGTTGACGTTGCCGTGATAAAAAAAGAACAGGGTCAGACTCGCCTATAGAATTTATTATGTATAAAGTTTAATAGTTCTAGCTATAACTGTCCAGGAAAGCTCCCAGTCGACTGTACGTGGCAAAAAGACGAGAATAAAGAAATACATAAAATTGTGTTCATAAGTGAAACCCGGACCTAACCTTTTTTAGGAGTCTGTTCCCAGGGAATAATTTAACTAAGGAAAATATTGTTATTTAATATATCTAAAGAAACCCCCAGACAATTTACTGGGGAAAAAATAAAAATAAAGTTTAAACTTTACGGGTGAAACGTGGGCGGCGGATCAGTGCAAACAAAGATGAATACGGTCGTCTCTCTGATAGAAAAGAATAACTACTGCATTGATGCCACATCTTTCCATTGTTTACATGCGCCTGGCAGAGCATTTGATATTTTTCTTCCTTGATGTTTTATTTCCTTCTATTAAGATTAAGCCGTCTGCCAGCCGAGATGCTCTTTCATGTTTCTCGCAAATGTAATATAAAAAAATACGTTTGTCTTCCATTTTTTTACATCTTTGTTGAGCTCGAGCGGCTTTGTGGCCATGTCGAAGGCTCCGTACTAATAAGGAGTAGAAACGATGGGTTCCTTAATTGGATTCGTCGAACAAGGCAGGTACAGGTAAATGAATGAAATTTCTTTGTTAAGTACATTGTTGCATAAAAGATGAGATGCAAAATATTCATAAAATTAATTATTTTCTACAAGAACAATGTCTTCAGTTCTGCTCGGATTCCGATATAGGCGGCCAACTTTATAACTCAACTTGTAAACTCCATAGACAAAAAAAAATATATTGTCGTATGGATAGTAAGAATACTCTATTTAAGTAAGAGACACAAAGAACTAACCTAACCTAACCCGAAGATTGTTCATTCTCTTAATTGTTAATTATACAAAATACAATGTTTGCAATTAAATATCTAAATTAATGATAAAAATATACAAACAAGCTATAGTAACACATACTCCAAAGAATACATTACAACTGCAATTTAAAAGTGAAGCACGTAACCTCAAATCCTTCACACTTAATAACAGAAAAGAATATTTCTCAATATTATACAGGATGAGTTTCCTTTTTATTTGTATGGGGACCTCGAAAACCATAAGAGATACGCATTAGGTTAAATGGAGAGAGATTTGCATCTTTATAAGACTCATGCAGATACGTTTTTGTCCATTTAATAAAATGCATGGTTGACTAGATATTTGCAAAAAATAGAAATTCTCCAAAACCTTTTCAGTGCTATAACACTTCTATTCTTAAAGCCAGGAAAAGCTTTTTGAATATTGTTTTTAAAAAATTCAATTTCAAACAACGACAACTTCTTAAAATTATAATTTTGCTTGCATTTTTGAGTTAGCAAGCAAAGTCTAATTTTTTTAAATGGAAACTATAGTTGGCTATGACTGCCTATGACATATTCTAGTAGTGCATTGTGTTCTGCTTGCAATGATCTAAGGGTTGTAGGTAGCACTTATTTTAATAAATAACTGCACAATACACTATTATTATGTTTAAAAAAAATCATGTCTTGCCATGGAAAAGAAAAGAAACTTATAATATACAATGTAATACTAGAAACAATAAAAACGCTAAACGAATTAATTATTAACAACACGTAACACGCTAAATTTACATTAAGTGTTCGAAATGCCCACCATTATTATCGACGCACATACGGCACCTTTTCAACACTGAGTTAATAGCTCTCCTAATTTTGCGCCCATCTAAGCTACCAAATACATTAATAACAGCTTCCAATAGCTCCTCTTGGGTTGCATATGATCCCACATATACGAGACCTTTTATTGCTCCAAAGACGAAGAAATCTAACGGTGAAAGATCTGTGGAACGTGCATGCCATAAAACAGGACCTTTTCTGCTGATTCACGAGTTTGGAAATAATGCATCTAAATATCTTTTGACTGTGCCTGATAGTGGGGCACCGTCGTGTTGAAACCACGGTAAATTTTTACGGGTCTGTAAATTTAATTCATCTAGGATATTGTCGAAATCTTCCCTAAGAAATTGCAAATATCGATTTCCGGTTAAAGTTTCATTAAAAATAAATGGCCCAAAAAGGTGCGAACCAATAACACCACACCATAAATTGAAGACAAACCTAATCTGGGGTCGCCTTTCTTCTAAACGGTGAGGATTTATTTGCGCCCACAGGTGTTCATTATGGCGATTGAACATGCCGCAGTTCGTAAAACGTGTTTCGTCGGTCCATAAGATCTGCATCGGAAAGTTATTATTTTCATGGCACATATTTACGAACCAAGCACAAAACTGTAATCGTATTTCATCGTCTCCAGGGTGTAGAGTTGACTAACTAATTTTTTATAAGGATGGTACTTATGTTTAGATAAAATTCTCACTACTGTGCGTTGTGAGGTGGTAGCGCCTTGTGCAATTTGCCGCGTTGATGTTGATGGATTCTGATTAAGAGCAGCTAAAACATTTATCTGCGTGTTTTCACCAATATTATTACCTTTATTTCTAGGTTTAACAAAACTTCCATACTCTTAAATTAATGTATAAATTCTTGAAGGTGTCTAACGATGGTTGAGGGCGATCAAAATACAATAAAAAATAGCGCTCGGTCGCTTCTTTACTATTTTTGTTACAAATAATGTAACATTCAATCATATCAAGTTTCTCAAGATTTGTGTACACCATAAATAACTTTGTAAAGCAACTAAATCACTAACAAAACCAACTATAGTCACCCTAATGAACGAACTGTCAATGATGAAGTAAACATAATGCTTCAATTATTAATATCGCGTTTTCCATGGCAAGACATGATTTTTGTTAAACATAATAATAGTGTATTGTGCTGTTATTTATTAAAATAAGTTCTACAACCCTTACATCATTACAAACATAAAAATGAGGTGTGGCCACCAGACGACTTTCTTATACGTATGAGCGTTTCAAACTATACAATTTTAAGAATTTTTTTATAAAAAACTTATTCAAAATCCTATTCTAAGTACTTTCAGTCTGTTAATAAATCGCTATAGAATGCATACTTTGCAAGATATTCGAAAAAAAGTGCTACTCGTTAAAAGTAAAAGTGCCACTTCCGGTCCGAATTTTGAAGCTTCATGTATACAAAAAATTTTGCAAATTCAACTGTAAATACGTTTGTACTCTTAATAAATATATATAGAATGCATAATTTACGACATATCTGCAAAAAATCGCTATTCGGTAAGAGTAAAAGTGGTACTTCCGGTCCGAATTTTGATATTTTTTTTATACAAAAGATATTTAAAATTATAATTTAAATACTTTTATACTCGTAATGTACCTGCCTAGAAAGCATGACTTGCGAGATATTCGCAAAAAACTGATTTTCGATAGGAGTAAAAGACTTATGGTGGAATTCTGTAACTTTCTCGGAAGCTGCGGCTATCGTAGGCCCTGGCAACGAAGTGACGTTGCGATGACGATTTCAGAATTTTTGCAGTTAGTGACGTAGAAGTGTCAATTTACGATTTTTTGTACATAACCTTTATGTTTAACATGTAAACAGACATATCATCTCGTTAACATATACCAAAATATTTCAATTTAAAATTTTAACTAATAAGAAAATTGGTTGAAAGATAATATAGCGATTGCTAACATTTTTTTTAAAGAAAGTGTACGGAACATTTTGTAATGCCAAGACATAGTATAAACATATGTTTATACTGCTGCCAAGATAGCATGAAACACTTTGGAAAATTTCAACACGAACTGTTATCATTAGGAGAGTTTCAAAGGACGTAGTATCGCACTAGTGTATAGTGAATTTGCAGATAAATGTCTTTTCAGGCACATTTATGGATGATGAAAAGTGATTTTTTTATAAAGCCATCAAGGACAGGTATCCCTATAAAGTGGACATTGTTTTTCTTACAAGAGTACCTAAACACAAAAAATACATAAACCTAGCAGACAATATCCACACAACATAAAGCATGTGAAATGTGCACAAACTAAATGTTCGATAAAGAATATTATGGTATCATGTTCACAATAACTTCACAATTTAAAGTTGACTCTTTCATAAGATTTTCTAATAATAAAACTACATCAAATTGAGAAGATGTTTAACTTAATATTATGTTGAAGAAGATAAGAGGAAATTTACCTGTTCAGTCAATGACTTTCTTTATTTGTAAGTCAAACGGTAAAGATTTTATCAATATGTAACTATATTGAACGATTAATGTTTTAGGCTTCAAAAAGGTAACATTAAGTTTTAATAGCATAGGCCAAAGTATATAAATGGTTGAAGGATATAGATAATTTTGTATTTAGAAAATCGACCAATCCTGTGATGTATTGTTGTACTTGGTACACCAAATCTTTCGATATTATTGCAGGATTTTGTTGTCGAGCCTCTGAAATTATAGTAATTGAGTTTTCTTTATTTGCAGTTTTTACAGGAGAGTAATATTCATTAGGCTGAAATTTGCACTTTTTCAACTCAAAAGAATGTAAAAAATTATTGTTTAATAAATTTACCAGCAAGTATTATAAAACAATAGAAGACATTTGACTCGGATAATTATACTAATATTGGATATGAATTATATGTTTACTATTAAATCTTAACAATAAAGATCAAAAAGAAAAATAATAATACTGAACTAGAAATGTGAACTTTGAATAATAGGTACTCAAATAGAGATTGTTCGTATAAATATTGAAAAATAAAACACATTTTATTGTCAAATATATTTTGTTTTATTAACCTTACCATAAAAGTAGTGCTGAAATTTAGAAAAAAAATTACAGTATGTGAATATAAAAAATATATATATACAAAAGGAGAGTGTTCTTCATCGGCTAAAGGTGGAGCAAGTATATTAACATGTGTGCCATCAATTACACCTACATCTCGTGCACCCCATTTTTCATAAAAACTATACAGAAGAATAATTTTTAGAACGTTTAGAAAAGATACCCTTAATTACCCTTGGTAAATATATGAACTGGGTGCTATCGATTAAACAAAATACATCTCCGGTCTCCCATCTTTTATCATAAAAACAAAATAAAGAATTATTTTTAGAATATTTTGATACAACATAATTACCCTTGCTTGACAAGATTCTTCGATTCACAATCACTGGGAAATTTTATCCATTCAGGGAATAAATTGTTTGATATTACAAGACAGACCTGATGAACTATTCGACTTACTGAACTCTGACTGAGAGAAACAAAGCTATTAATACCAACACTATTCTGATAGCTGTCTGATGCTACGAAATTTAATGTTGTTAAGACCTGTAACAAATATATAATGTGCACTACAAAGTTAATATGCATTTCAAGTGATGTTTATGATAATAACTTTCAAATGTAATGATATATTTGTTTGTTCAATATGTCCATCCAATAACTGGATCAGGTTTTGAACAGTGTCCTTATTCAGTCGTTTTCGGAATATACGCATATAAATTCTAAAATAAGGAAAATAGAGAATATTATGTATACTCTATATATTTTATATTATCGATTACCTACCTGTTGTGATCTTCATCTAATAGTAATGCTATAGCGCCATTCATATTTGCAAATATAAAACAATAATAATTATAACAAATAAACTAACAGAAACTATAAATATAACAACAGGAACAGTATATTAACAATAATTATATAATAATAATATAACCACAATATAACCAACAAAATCTTTTCTCGCGAAAGTTTTGACAATTCTACGTCACTAACTGCAAAAATTCTGAAATCGTCATCGCAACGTCACTTCGTTGCCAGGGCCTACGATAGCCGGAGCTTCCGAGAAAGTTACAGAATTCCACCATTACTTCCGGTAGGAATTTCGAAAAACTTTTTAAATAAAATTGTTCTCAATTTTAATTCTAAGTTATATGAATTCTTTATAAATTTGTTTAAACTTAGTAGTTGACGAAATATTGGTAAAAAAAAATTTTTTTTTCTTTTACTGAAGTAAACTGCTACTTCCGGTCTACCGATTTTACTGAAAAACTAATTAGATCTCCCAGACCTACTTCCGGTTGGAATTTCGAAAAACTTTTTTAATAAAATTCTTCTGAAATTTAATTTTGAGTATATATGAATTCTTTACAAATTTGTTTAAACTTAGTAGTTGACGAATAATTGGCAAATTCGATTTTTTCACTGAAGTAAACTACTGCTTCCGGTCTGCCGATTTTACTGATAATCTAATCAGATCTCAAGAGGGAGATTATATTCGTAAATATATAATTTGGAATTGATACCTGTAGCGGTTTGACCGCTATCGTGGTCACACACAGAGAGAGAGAGACACACACAGACACACACACACAGACATTTTTTAAAAACCACTTTTTTGGTATCAGGGGACATCAAAACGTGGACATCTGCAAAAATCTCGAGGTCGAAAATTTTCATCATCACAATACTTCCTTATACTACGTATAAGAAAGTAAAAATTAGACTTTGCTTGCTTGCTTAAAAATTTAAGAAGATGTTGTTTGAAATTGAATTTCTTAAAAACAGTATTCAAAAAATTTTTTTCTAACTTTAAGAATAGAAGAGTTAAAGCACTTAAAAGGTTTTGGAGAATTTCTATTTTTTACAAATATCTAGTAAACCATGCATTTTCTTAAATTGACAAAAACGTATCTAGATGAGGCTTATAAAGATGCAAATCTTTCTACATTTAACCTAATGCGTATCTCTTATGGTTTTCGAGATGCCCATACAAATAATGGAAAAAAAAAAACTCAGCCAGTATAAAACGAAGGCGGTCATGCGTTGCTTGCCTTTAAACTTAATATTGACAAACGTACTTATATTTTTGGGTTCTCCGTTGCATAATTTAAAAAAAACATATTGTAGCGCACTTGCCGGTGGTATATAAAAGTCCGCCGGGTCCAAAATTGCGAAGCTATTTTCCGATACTTTCGCTAGAATGTTACGAACTTCATAAAAAACGGAGTGGCATGCTCTCTCTCTATTCCACCATCCTTAAAAGTCTTTTATACCTCCCGTTGCATTAATCGA
Organism: Amphimallon solstitiale; assembly: GCA_963170755.1. Lineage (NCBI taxonomy): Eukaryota > Metazoa > Arthropoda > Insecta > Coleoptera > Scarabaeidae > Amphimallon > Amphimallon solstitiale. Next base: position 18,784,983 of record OY720677.1, on the reverse strand, counting down.
AACTGAGACTCATCAGATTTGGTAATATAACGTTTAGGAAGAAAGACGTGTAAGAAAATTATTTAGATTGCATTGTGTAAACAGCCCGAATACTGGTATACTTTTTATGACATCTTGAAAGCTGTTTTAGCCTCGAGAACGGCGAAGTTCATCTAAGAGGAGTAACTGTCTAAGCCAGATAAAAAATTATACCTAGTACAAGTAAAACAAGAACAGCATCACACAGTGCTGGCTAATAATATCTCCAAAAATAACATAAAAAGCTTTTCAAATTTAATTCTAAACTTAATTTGTAGCTAGTCACTTCTACAAGAGCCAAAGATTAGTTTTATTATTTAATTTGTTTTATGTTATATCGCTCTTTCTTTGTCTTCAACCGCATGCTACAAAACAACTTTGCAAGAGCATTAAAGGAGACTATTTTCTCTTACAGCCCGACTTACACTGTTAAAAATACGTTTGCGAACGCGAGCAGCTACGCTTTTGCAATACGAAAACGCACTGAACCTCCCTATAACCACAACGACAAATTCCAAACTTCACTTGAGAATGGAAAAAACATGATATAGAACATCCAAACCATAAAACCCGGACAAGCGGTGGAGAACAAACACAATCCCTGTCAACCTATCACACCGCCATCAATATATTTTATTATTATATGTAGATGTCATTGTGACATCTACGATTGCTGAAAACTCTAGTGTTCGTTTTGCTCCTATTCACCAGCATCAATCTGCTAGTTTGTTCAAAATCTTGTTATAACAATTAATTTATCGTTGCTACTGCTACCATATATCACATCGCATATTCTCACTCCAAGGAACTCACTAAATCATTAACACAAAATAAAAACAAGGTGGAGCCAATAGTGAAGATCCTGTGGAACCTCCAACCCAATCGAGAAATTGTTGGACATAATCTCATTCTTCTTCTAAAACTAAGGCAATCAAGAGTAACACGCTGAGCACCATACATTTCCAATTTGTTCATCAAAATACTATGCTATACGCAGTCAAATGCTTTTGTTAAAATCTATAGAATGCTGAAGAAGATAAGACTCTTTCCCAAAGACGATAATTTCTTACCAAAGGCTCCCATAGCCGAGTCAACCCATACCCTCCGTATTGCAGACCATTTTTGGCTTATTGTAGTTTGATGTCCTCTTGTAATCTGGCACATTCTTGAGTACATTCGATTTTCCCCACATCACCTTCTCTAAGACCTTTTAAATTTCTTCAACTTGCTATTGAAATTTGTTATCGTGACCATTTCTCCATACTCAGGCCAGGATTTTGCATTTTAAGACGTGTCGCAATGTCTTCTACTGTGGATTACGCTTCCTTGTTCAAGTACATGTACAAGAACCCTTCTTTTCGCTGGGAGATCCTCAGGGTTCACTGCCCTCCGTTCTAACCCTTTCCAAATTTGTCCAAGAGATTCTACGCGTCTCCTGAATCATTCTACAGCTTCTTGGTTTTCTCGGGTCATCTATAGGACCCCTACGCTAAAGGTAGGAACTGTTGAAGAAAGCTGCAATTTGAACGAGCAGCAAACATCACAACTACTATCACCTTGAAGTTAGGTCAGTTTGTACCTAACCCAATATCATATCCGTATGGCGTTTGCAAATCACTGTGAAGCGGATTTCTTTCACTGCCTCGCCATTAGGCACCAGTCTGTCTACTAGTTTTTTTAAGAATGTGATTCCTTTAATGGTGTTTGGCACTCTGATCGAAGTTCTTTAACACCCACGACCTTTGGCGCACTATTTCGCACGTCCTACACTACCACCTTCAATTTCATTACTTAAATAGACTGAGAGGATGACCACATTGCAAATTACAACTTCATACATGGAAATCCAAAAATTGACATTTAAAGAATTAGTTTTATGACATATTAGGGTGTAATAGTGCATTTTCCTGCTGCACTAGAGAACCGTATTTATAATCACAACTTAAGCAGATTAAATAGCTTGCAAGTTACCTATGCCACTTGAAGGTACTTGAAGTTATTAGATCTGGTAACCAATATAAAAATATAGTAGGACATGTTTAAATTATACGTAAAATTTGATACTGAAATATGAACTAGCTCATCTAATTGAAAAAAAAATAGCAAATATTTTGTCTTCGGAAATTATATAAAATTAAATCCTTAATATTCATTGCATTGTGAAAAATATACAAACTTAGCTTCTAATTCTATTTCAAATCAGTGAAATATAAATGATTCCTTGCAATTTTGAATTTTGTGGTTCAAAATAGTCCAATATTATTTAAAAAGACTTCTTTTTATTCAATATTAATTAGTCAATTATAAGTTCCAAGTGAAGTTCAATTATTTATGTTATCTTAAATACCTAAGTAGACATTATACATTATTTGAAACATTAAAAATGTTTGTAAAACATACTCGACTTTCCTTAAAAATCGCAAGCAATTTGACAACAAAATATTATTCTTTTAACTTTTTCATCACAATACATTTGTAAGATATCTCATAAAAGTTACAGAATTACGTACACTAACTTTGTTCCTGTAAGTGAGCGCTTATTCTTTTATACAGTCCAAATAGAATTAATCTTTTTCACTTCTCCATAAAACTTCACCGAAATGTTTGATACTTTTATGACGTCGAAATCAATACCATTCCTATATAAAGATCCCGAAATTTTGATATCATGAAATATGATGACTTTTACTCAGAACTTTTTCACGTGTCGACTCTTATATAGAGTTTCCTCGAGTAAAAATGAGATTTTTCCATTCTCCTATGTGAACGCTTCGTCTTCTTCTGTTTCGCAGACATAGTTTTAAGAATAAAGTTGTGTCATTCACCGAGTCAGTCAAGTTCGCCCTTCTCGACAGTTGCAGCATTTCCCCGTGAGAAAAATCTCAAAAACGGAATTACTGTAGACAGAAGATATCATACTCTTGTATATAATGTACTGGCCGCGTGAGAAATATTTCGAAGATATTTCCAAATGAAGATTTGTAGGAAGAACCGATATGTTTATTCTCTTCATATTCCAGAGAGATGTTTAAATTAAATCTCAACGTTCTGCCCTTGGGAAGTAAGTTTGTGCGAAAAATATATTATATACAAATGGAATCTTTTCTTTTCTGACATTTCTAGAGAAGTTTATTTATGCAGAAAGCTTTAGTGTGTTCTCGAAATCAACTTGATGTCTGTGAAACTAAATTTAATGGTAATGTAAAAGAACCTATTGCCGATAAAATAAGCTACAGCCAGCCCTCAAAAGTTTGATGTCAAAAATTAATCATAAGTGGCGGAAAAATATGGCGTGGTTGCAAAATTAAAAATTATTCATCCTTTCGGCACTGTTAATAATAAGAACTGGCGATATTAAAATGATGTAACTTTTTTTTAAATTGACAAAGTTTCGGAAAATTTCCGCTCACACCTTCAAGGATGCCTTACCTGTCTCTACCCTTAGGTACAGATGGTAAATATGAAGAAAGGAACTGCCTCCAGCTCAATCGTGTTGTGGGTCGTGGATTTACACCAAATCACTGATGGATGAATAAAAGGCCGCCACTTCCTTGTGTAATATTCTCTTCCCCAGAATTAACCTTGACCCGGGAGAAAATCAGATAAAAGTATTCAAGGTAGTTTAAAAGATAAACCAAACCCCACATATAAAACAATAACAAAATTTATTACGGTTACTTCGTCACCCTTAACACACACAGTAAGGTACAAAATAATGTATATTGATTAATACAGTAAATCATATACTCTCGTGTAATTGTGTTATGTTATGAAATGAAGTTAAATTAAATTATTAATTATGCACAAATTTAAATGTTGAAATAGGCCCTAAATATTAGGTAGTCAGATAAACCTAAACACCTACAATCAAAAGCTTGAAGGGTTATTTCTAAACTAAACCCAAACATGTATTTAAGATTCATGGGTAAGTAACAACCTGTATACGTCGTTCAAGTGGGTGTGTATATTACATACCGAGGTGGTAAGTGTTTCATTACTGTCGAGAGATTAAGTAGTTAACCGAGACTTTATCTCGAGACAGGAATGAAACTTTTCACTGAGGTTTGTATACTATTTTATTTAGAACCATAAATATTATATTTATTTGTGATAAAAAATCCGGTAAAAGTTTTGACATATTGAGTTGTCAGATTTGTGATGTTTTAGCGTAAACGTCAAATAAAGATACGTAACTTTTTTTCGGTGAATAGATTATAAAATAAATGTTGAGTAATAAACCCTTCAAGGACTGCACTTCGCTTGAGCTGAGGAAAACTGTCCTCCCGTAGCAATCCAGATACCTTGGCTAGAATGGAGAAGGGCAAGAAATCACTATTTCATAATATCAGCAATAGCAGGGCGGCCTATCTACATAGATTCAAACTTCCAATAATTCTAATGTAACAATTAATTTTATTTACAACCATACAATTAATAATTATTTGTCATAAAAATTCCGATAAGATTTTGACATAACGAGTTGACAGTTTTGTGATTGACATTGAGATTGGGAAATGAGGGCAGTAATAGAGGGCGGGAAGTAAACGTGAACAAAGTCACACTTCCAAACTTCTAAAAAGTAAGAAATGCCAACATTACGCGTATGGTTGTAAATAAAACAAATTATGTTACAGTTTAAAAGGATAGGCCAATTATAGCTGTGAGATCTCAATGCCTTAACAAAATTTACATATAGAGTGAGAAATTAATTATTGTATAGTTGACTAGTTAAAACATATTGACAAAAGGATATTTAATCACAATTAAAGTGGTCTTGTACAATTGAGAACCTGTGTTTAAGATAATAATCTAATGTCCAGTCGGAACCAGGATTCAAATTTATTTGAGTGGTCCCTGTATCACAAGGTATTGTAAAAGGAAAAGAATTTATATTTAAGAGTTAGTAGAAAATTTATAAAATAAAAATTTACAAGCGAGTTAATAGTATGTGCAACATTAATTCATAAAATTCTAAATTCGATATTTAAAGAACACTTGGGCACACAAAATAAAAGTGAACTTACATTGAAGGTTATTCCCAAATAAAATACCGGGATATCTACAATTAAATTGGTCAATGGTGGTCATGGATGTTAAAATTATTGTCGAAGCGTGCATCGTACATTTAGGTATGTCATAATTTTTTGAATGTCAAAATCTGTCAAGTTATTGTGTTGAAGTTTTCTAATCCTGCACGGTTTTTGAATCATGGTTCTCACCACAGAGCACAAAATTTACTTGATTGAAGCCTATTTTCGAACGGGTGTGCTAGTTAATGGAACATGTTTATACGTTTGTGTTTGGACAATTTTCGAGAGCACTTCCCAGCCGTAGCAGTATTACCGGACAATTTTTATGCATGCCTTACAAATTGTGTTGAAGTGTTTCGCGAAACTGGTTCTGTGACGCATAAAAAAGGTGCTGGTAGACCAAGAGTTCGTACAGAAGAAGTTATTAATGACGTTCGTCAAGGTATGGAAGAAGAGCCTACAAAACTTTTAAAACGTCTCTCTCAAGAAATTCGGCTTTCTTATGGAACGTGCGAAACGATTGTAAAAAAGGACCTGAACATGCATCCATATAAGATGCAATCATATCAAGCTCTTCTGTCTGCAGACTACCCCAGACGCCTTGCTTGAATGACGACCTGCTGAACTTAACTTTTTTTCTGACGAAGCTTGGTTCCACCTTTCGGGATACATCAATTCTCAGAATATGCGAATGTGGAGCACTGATTACCCGCATATTTTTATTAAAACGCCACTACATGCTCAGAAAATTGATATTTGGATGGCAGTTTCTCGCAGAAGAATAATTGGGCCAATTTTCTTCAATTTCACCGTCAACGCAGAAAGGTACAGAAATATTTTTTTGACTGAATTTGTGCAACAGTTAGACGATGATGAACTTCAATACAGTTATTTCCAGCAAGACGGTGCAACAGCACATACTACACGAGAAAATCTTGCTTTTCTCCGCGAGTTTTTTGATGACCGGCTGATAAGTTTGCATACGGAAATTGAGTTTCCTCCGAGATCACCTTGTTTGACAATTATGGACTATTTTATCTTTCCTTATTTAAAAAATAAGATTTTCGCAAATCCGATACATAATTTGCAAGAACTGCAACAAAGAATTGTTCAGCAATGTGCAACCATAACGCCAGAAATGCTGCAAAACGCTTTTCACAGCATGAGGAGGCGCGTAAACTTGTGCATTGAACAAAACGGGGGATATTTCCAACAATTATTGTAATTTAGTTTTTCTGGTTAATAAAAACGTTATTTATTTCATAACTTGTAGTTCATTATTATTTTACAGCTGAACTAAGTAGGTAACACATTTGTAGGTTATTGATAATGTCAGTGTAGCTTGACAATGATTCAATTATTTCAAAAGGATGATTTAAACTAAGGCAAGCGTTTTACATTCCATGACCAACATTGACCAATTTAATTTTTGATATCATAGTATTAATACTTAACAAAATTGTCCAGGTCGTTGTTTTTTTTTTTAAGAAAAAGAACCTTGGAGTTTCCAACCGAAGGAAGAAATTCTTCAGCTATTTCCATTCACAGTCAATTAAATAATCTTTCAAAGTTACCTTAACATCGAACATACATATAATCGACGGGCTAATAATGCAGGTATCAGGAACTAGATATACAACAATGCGACTCAACGAAGAAAAATGGCCGGTTTTCTTACAAGGGCATCGGTATTTTTTCCATCCCCGAGGAACCGTCCAAAATTTAACTTCCAAATTTAATGCCCAAATTGCAACTACGTAATAGAGGAAAGAGGAGATATAAGTACTAATTTAACAAAGAACCAAAAAGCTGCGCAAAACAACTCACCCAGATCACACGATGTCTATTTATCCAACTCGAAATCAATTTACTTCACTAATCAACGACAAAATCCACAAAATTAAATAGCAGTCTCCTATCATCCCCACCAAGTAATTACAGAAATTACGGGATTATCACCAAATATTAAGTACATGCAGAACTACCTGGAAAAATCGACGAGTCCATCTGGTCACAGAAACTAACGAAACAGGAATGGGGTGAGATGCCGCATACGGAAATACAGCCGAACTCAACAAGAATACCACTTACACAATTAACAGAAACTAATAATTGAACAAGCCAGACAGAAGGAAAAAATAAATAAATGGGGGAAAAGAGATGGCAGCACGATAACGAAACTGAATTAAAATTTAAACTTAAATAAGATTCCTTGGGTGTTGCGCTTAAAGAAAACAGTAAAAATAAAGGAAACGCGAGAACGTTTATCTCAAATCGTCAAAGCATATAAAAATAACTAAAAGTATTACGTCGATCACGACTGCGCTATATACAGGGTCCGCCAAACGATAACACAAAATACTCAAAATCAAGTTTAATTATTCAGCGATAAAAAAAAGAATAAAATACAGTGCCGGTCAAAATTTAACGTAACACTCCGCGAAGACTTGATTTATTGTAATTAATATACAGTGCGAGTATTAACATTAGGAAGAAATTCGACAAAATAAAAACTATTTGTCAGGCTAATTAGTACTTTTCTTAAATTAATTTAAAAAAATATTTAAAATTTAGTAATATACGTCTGATTACTCTCTTAAGAACTGTATCTGATGCGATTCAGGACAATCTAAAAATTTTACTTCATACACCCTCGTGGATAAGGCACCTGTCTAGCGATTGGGAAGTTGTGAGTTTGAATCTGACCCAAGGATGAATGATTGTATTTAAATATCTCTATTATCTATATTCAGTTACTGACATCTAGTTGTACAGCTGATTTAGAAATATTTATTACCAACGTGTGTCGAGCACATATTCTGGAGGACTTGTATAATGATTGCACTTAATTGAAGATCGAAAGCTTTCGTGTTCCAGCACAATCTTTATTACAAACGCCTTATCAGCAGAGTGTCCAACCAAAGAATTCAACAAACTGTACTTAGACGTTCATTCTGTATTTGACATTAAAATTAATATAAAAAAAGCATCGGCCTCAGTGTAGAATTGACACTATTAAAAATCATTGAATTTACTCAATACAATTACAACCAACAAACTCTTTATGTAAAATGAAATTTAAGAAACTTGAAATTACATCTATGGTAAATATATGCAAAATATATAAGAAATGACAATTATCCAAATGTTATATTAAATGCAACGTTAAATTAAGTTGTCAATGAAAAAATTAGAATTATCAAAAAATAATATCAAAAACTAGTTTAAATTAAAGTTTAAATGTGATCCTCGAAGGTAACCAAAAGTACATATATTCAAGAAAACAGCGCATGAGTAGTTACAAAATACCCCACACGATATATTCCTATAAAAAAATAACACTGCAACACAAAATTTCACTCAAATATACGTTATGCAATTCGTATAAAATATCGGAATTATTTAACATAGAGATTTGCTTGAATAATGACATCGAATGTCGAAGTGGTCACAGAATAATCACAAAAACATAAAATATAGTGATAACCTTGACAAAGCAGCGGAGACACAACAACGGCCTTCCCCAAAATGCCTTGCCGAAAACAAATCCAGTATGACCGGACACGTTGACAGAAAAATCTTCCGGAACATTTGAAAATAATCCTTACCTCGGAATTGTAATCACTGGCAACACAAAGACGCTAGGACTAAGAAAGGAAAGATAATTAGAAATGAAGCAGGTACAACATAACCACTCAGAATAATTAAAACGACAGCTGATCTAATTCATTTAAAATAAGAAATGCCAACTTATTAAATAGAACTTTCATTCAAAAAATCACAATAAAATCTTGTCGTTTCTCGAAAACCAAACCATTAAAATATATATCCCAGCGTGTTAATTTCGCTTCTTAGCAACTATAAGATTTGTGGTTGTTATGTATGAATGAATAAATAAATAAATATTAAAAAAAAGTATGTTGGATAATAAAGGCGATTATTATTATTCTTATGATATGCAGTACGATCTATTTAGTGTATGTACGAAAACTGGGTTTTAGCAAACTTAGACCAAAAGCAGGAAAGGTCACAAGTGCATGAAAATGAGCTCGTTCTTGCAGCACCTGACAGAGTATAGTCAAAATAGCTGGTGCATACGAGTTGCGCCACAGTTTCTAGGAATTAGTAATCCCTCTTAAATCCGTATACGGATTGCGCCAAAGATACACCTTATAATGGTACTGGTCAAATTAAAATTAAATTAATAACAATAATAATATAGGATTATGCGCCACGGCGCAAATAAATTTGCCTTGCCTGCTAAGCTCAGATCGGATTCTCGAGGGCGATTCAGATTATCGAGATAATTAACTAAAAGGTTCCTAAATCATTTATTAGATGTTAATATAAAAAAAATACCATTTTAAAATTTGAACAATAATTATAGTCAAAATCAATGAATTTATATGCTTTACAGACACAGAAAAATCTGATACAATATACTACTTATACAACAAAGAAACAAAATAACAACGTAAGCCATATGATTCATGTATATTTATATACATACAACATATATCTAAGACATTTCGAATTATATTTTAATTCATACATTGAAAACGGTATTCATTTATTGAACGTATTTAGCTCACATAATAGTATATTATGACACTAGTGCATAATCAAGCTTTTAAAGCACGAGTAACGAGTTTAAAGCCACGACGCGAAGCGGAGTGGCTTTAACGTTACGAGTGCTTTAAAAGCTAATTATGCACTGTGTCATACGATATTTTTTAGTATAAATGCAACAATAATAAATCAATAATTCCAATACATATTATCGAGTGACATGTACCTATATGTCATTTGACATTTCCTGACATTTCAATGGACTATTAAACGCTTGGGATTGGCTGTTACCAAGCAACCTTTATACGCACGCCGTGCGATAAAGGCCCGATTATGCACGCTTATGGGTGTGTTTTGCTTGGTTTATGATGCATGCATACTAAAAATAAATATCGCGAGCTTAGTATTAGAGTGTTCTATGTGCAAGTATGCAAAATTTACAGCAGAGCCATTTAAAAAAAAACCTGCTATCTAGAAGACGAAATTTTTGCTTAATTTTTGTGCAAGGTGGCTTAAAAATAGGCAAAAATAACAATTAACTTAATTCGGATCAAATTGGTTTTAAAAAGTCAGATATTGGTATTCCAGAATTTTTCAAAAAAAAATGAAAATGCAGTTAGAACAATTTAAGTCTGAAATAGTTTGATTGTTCGATAATTATTGTTCTATCTGCTCGATAAGAATGGAAATAAGAAATAACTTTATTATTAACAACCGACATTACTCTTTTAAGTATAAAAAATAAATTCATCATTCATTATTGTTAACTCTTGCCAACTTTTCCTTTTTTCAGCGTTCTGTGTAGTTTTCTTTATTTTTTGCTGTATTATTCTCTTCTTTCTTTCAAGACTCTTTTTCTTTTTGGCCAATTTCTTCATGATTTTTTCATCTTTATATTCGTAAAACAAAGTTTTTAGATATGTTCTGTCCACTTCTGGGATGAACTTGAACAATTTGTACATATGATACACATCCCCAGTGAGAAGGCACTTGATTGGTTTTGGAACTGCATTGATTTTGGGCAATTCAGCGTTAGTTGAAGGGCTTCTGGTTTTAGGTCTGATCCGAACTGTTTTAAATTCTATGCTGTCATCTGAGTAGTCCAATTTGTAATAAATTCTGAACGGCTCAGCTTGTTTGTATTTCAGTTGTTTAACTGAACAATAAGGTATTTCAATAAAATTGAATACTTTTGCACCTTTCTCATAGTCTTTGAAGTCCTTAAGTTGTAATTGAATCACTTGGAATGGGTTCTTGCTGTTCACAGTTTTCAAGGCCCTTAAAAGACCCAACGGACTGTAAATTTCAAGGTGTTGCAATATTCTTTGAATTTGTGAATGAATGTTGTCAACTTCTTACCCATGACCTGGTTCTGAAATTTTTTTAACTATTTCATTAACACTGGGGTGCTCTTCAAGAAACTTTAATAACGCTAAACTCATTATCGAGTTGCGATTCTGTGGCACACATAAGTCTGACCATAATATTTTATTCATTTCCGGAAAGTCTTGGCACACAACGTTTAATATCTTTATTAATGCAGATGCCAGATAAGATCCTTTTCGTCCGTGCATGCCTTCGGACCAGACACAACAATAAGCCTTTCTATTTAAATTGCAGTGGGCGGTCATGTTGTAGCGGTTTAATTTTTTGCTATAGAAGAAGCAGGAAATTCCTGCTTTTGGCAGTGCGAAGACACTTTTCATATCAAAACAGATTATGTGGTTTTGTCTTGGCTCTTCTTATTAACCTTTTCACTGTTATCACAAGCATGATCTCCTTCTTTTTCAATTCCTCGATCCTTTTGTCGATTTTCATAACAGGTCTTTTTCAGTTGCAAATGTTTCTCAAAGTTCTAATTTTCCTCTTCATCGTTACTTTCACGTTTTTTAACTCTAAACTCTTCGCATATGTGCATCTGTCAGTTTTTGGTTTCCAGAATAATATGTTAAATTCACAATTGAATATTTGCCTGTAATGGCTCTTTTTCACAGGTATGACATATCGTTTCTGACACCATTCTTGGTATAGCTCATAAAGCTTGTTAAGATTTAAGCCAGACCCAAAGTATTCTTTCTTAGTGCGTTGTCTGAAGTAATGGGATTCAATTCGTGGAATGCTGTTTATGTGATCTATTACGCTCTGTCTTCTTTCTTCTGCAATTTTCTTCTTGGTATGCTTTCCCTTTTTAATTGTTATTGGATTGCCTGTCATTTCCTCACGCTTATTTGAATGAAAATAAGATATTCTTCTCTGACTTATATCTAATGTACTTAGAAAAAATTACTTGCAAACTTTAAGTGGTTCGTCCTTCAAATGAAAGTAGTAAGTAAATGTATATAAATGTATATGGTAGTGGTTCTCTTCTTAGGTATGCGCTGGGTACTTTTATTATAATAATGTTTTTTTCCTTCATCAGATAATATCCAAAAGTCTTTGTTGATTTTTTGTCTCTCATCCTCCAAAATTAATTTCTGGCACTGAAGTTTGCAAGTTTGATGGCACTTTTTTAAAGTTTTGGCCTATTTTCAGTCACATTTTTTTCCTTTCCAATTTACATATTCTTGTCCACGTTCTCGTAGCCGTTTCTTCACATTTCTCTGCCATTTCTGCGGACGACGCTTCCGCTTCTTACTGAGCCTGGTAAACAAAAATATATTTCATACCTAATAATTACTGGTGTTTTTTTAGGAGAAAGTTCGGAATAATAGGTACACACGTTTTATTAGTTATGGCCTGATCTGCTCCAAGATGTAATGAATAGTCGTGATCGTTAAGATTAAAATCTTGATCATCTCGATGTGTGTTGATTGGACTGTCAGGATTGTCAGGATATTCAAAATTATTGTCCACAGCATCATTTTGAATTTCCTTAGTCAAAATATCGATAGTATCAGTACTATATATGGTACTTACTCTGTGACCCGCAATTCAAAGGAAATACAACAATTAACCAACCTAGTGCACACGACTGGATGATCCCAGAGATCTTGATTTTTGGTGCTGAAATGTTCTAACTGGAGAATAACTGCATTCCTATTGGTTGTTCAGATACACCACTCAAGCACGTAAGTTTAATTTTTCATGCAGATAGAACAAATTTGAACTAACTTTTGAAACAGAAACTTCGATTGTAATTATATTTTGAGAATGCAGATAGAACAGTGTGTGGAAAAAATCCATGTTTGTAAAGAAAACACATTTTTTTAAAAAATGCAGTTAGAACACTCTAGTACTCAGCTCGCGATATGTTTACTGTCTCTACTTGAAAATTGATTTATAATATTTAATTCGTTATTATCAAAATACATCCACATACAATAATTGTTATACTTTTGGCTGTTGCCGACCCACTACAGGAGTCTTTATTTAAATTATAATTAACAACAAGGCTTGTGGCTGTTGGCGACCCACTGCAGGAATCTTTATTTAAATTATAATTAACAACAACACTTGTGACCGTTGGCGACCCACTACACGAGTCTGTGTGTACTTGGAGTTTGCCTCTCGACAAAAAGTCTAACTTTCGACTCATATATCTCAACACGTATTCTTGCTTTTTATAAGTGAACGCCTGTGATTCCCCGCTCTCTAAATAGTCCATAATACATAATAAAACTTACGAGTATATGTGAATTATCATTACAATAATATATTCCATTGATTTAAAATATGTTTAAAAATATTAATAAAAATATGATTAATTAAATTATTCAATATGGTAAAATTATAATATTAATATGTAAAAATGGGGTGTACCATTACAACCTCGACGGTGGTAAATGTGAAAGTTGGTCATTAAGTAGGGGTAGGTAATATTTTCCTTAAATATTCCTGCATATTTATGGACGATATTAAATTATCGTCAAGTTAGTTAATTCAATCACTTGGCTTGAAAAATCAATATATCACAGAAAACTCTGAAATTAGCATTTTTTTAAAAACAATTTTTTGGTTTGTCATTATTAAAACCAGATAATGTAGGCGAATGTTTTACGGGGATATTTGAATCCGCACATGACGATGATAAGGTGATAGAATTTTACGATTATACAGTGTGTCCAGATTTCGATGCTCACCATTGGTATATCGGTTATTAGAAGAGATAGAGGAACGGTTAAATGGGGAATGTTTTGCAGAATTCAATGCTCGCAACAAATCTCATTTCAAATTCATTCGGACTTTTTACAATTTTGAGATATTTTGAAAAAACCAATATTTGCCGATTTCAATTCTCCTCAATAACTCGAGAACGCCTAATGGGATCGCTTTTGAACTCTAACATTATTGAGACACTTTTTTAAGACAAATTTTTTGGTGTTAACAATAACCCCCGATTTTCACTTGTTTCCAAGTTCTTAGCGCTATCTTTTGTTTTTCTTATGGCGGCCATATTGGAATTTTAATTAGTTAGATAGTCCTTAAAAATAGCTTTTCAATAATGTACAACATGCCTAATAAATCTTTATTTACACGAGAGATATGAACATTTGAATAAAATTTCACTCTAATACGGAATTAGTTGGCTATGAAATTAAATGTTAGTGTAAAACAGACGATAAATAAGCTCTGTCATTAGTCACATGTAAAAGTGCAGTGCAATTGGTGGAAGATTTAGAACTTTGTGTAGTAATTATTGATAAGTAATTCATTTGTTGCCCCGTTCTTAGCGCCATCTTTTGTTTTTCTTATGGCGACCATATTGCATTCTCAATTAGTTAGATAGTCCTTAAAATAGCTTTTCAATAATGTACAACTTGCCTAATATATCTTTATTTGTATGAGAGATATGAACATGTAAAATAAATTCCACTCTAATACGAAATTAAAAGTTCAAATTTACTTAAATAAACTGTTCAATATGGCGACCAATCTGCTCCACACACTTTTGGTACCTTGTTTTAACAGAGTTACAAACTCTACGTAATGTGTTTTCGTTTAATGATCTTCAGCACATCCAGCACTCGTTGTTCTAAAATTTCCCGATTCTCTGATGGTTCAAAATTGAATACTTCGTTTTTAGTGGCACCCCACAAATAAAAATCAAGGGGGGTAAGGTCGGGCGATCTCGCAAGCCATTGTACTGGTCCATTATTTGAAATAACTCTCTCATTGAAATGTTCTCACAAAAAATGTCGCACGTGACGATAATTATGGGCAGGGCAGCCGTCCTGCTGAAACCAGACGTTTTGCATGTTTTCAGGGTTAATAATTTGTCTTACGGCAGGCATTATCTCGTTCGTTAGTAGCTCTAAATATCTATTACCAGTTAAATTGTAATCAAAGATGAAAGGACCTATTAAGTGATTATCTAAAATGAAAAAACAAAAACTCAAACAACAAAGAAGATGTCAATAAAAGTTCGTACCAATCAAACCACACCAGAGATTAAAACCAAATCCAATTTGAAACCTTCTTTGATTTGCCAAATGTAGATTATCAATTGACCAGTGATGATAATTATGCCTGTTGAACACTCCACAATTGGTAAACCGTGTTTCATCTGTCCAAAGCATTTTCCTAGGAAAATCAGTATCATCGTCACATTTTTGTAGATACCACCTAAATTGAAATCTTCGATGATAGTCATTATCGCTTAAACCCTGTACAATTGTTGGTTTGTATAGGTGGTGTTTGTTTTTCCTCAACGTTCCATGAACACTAGATTTCGAAATTCCAGTTTCTCGAGCCACTCGACGTACTGATTGTTTATAACATTTTCCAAAATATTATTTTGACGTATATCAGGATTGTTTGTTCGAAGCTTCCATAGTCCACTAAATTTCTGATTATTCTGTTAAAAATTGTCCGGTGTGGTTGTGGTCTTTCCGGAAAACGCTCACCGTAATTTGTGCAAGCATTTTCAGAGTTTCTATATGCTTTGAAATAAACTTCTAACATATCAACCCTTTCTTCATTTGAAAATGTATGTGCCATTATCAGTTCTTATCTAATCTATTCTAATCTCAATGCTTAACGGTAATTACTTATCAATAATTACAACACAAAGTTCTAAATCTCCCACCAACTGCACAGCACTTTGACATGTCAACAATGACTGAGCTTATTTATCTATTTATCGTCTGTTTTACACTACCGTTTAATTTCATAGCCAACTAATTCCGTATTAGAATGAAATTTTATTCAAATGTTCATATCTCTCGTGTAAATAAAGATTTATTAGCCATGTTATACATTATTGAAAAGCTATTTTTAAGGATTATCTAACTAATTAAAAATCCAATATGGCCGCCATAAGAAAAACAAAAGATAGCGCTAAGAACTTGGAAACAAATGAAAATCGGGGGTTACTGTTAACACCAAAAAATTTGTCTTAAAAAAGTGTCTGAACAATGTTAGAGTTTAAAAGCGATCGCATTAGGCGTTATCGAGTTATTGAGGAAAATAGAAATCGGCAAATATTGGTTTTTTCCAAATATCTCAAAATTGTAAAAAGTCCGAATGAATTTGAAATGAGATTTGTTGCGAGCATTGAATTCTGCAAAACATTCCCCATTTAACCGTTCCTCTATCTCTTCTAATAACCGATATACCAATGGTGAGCATCGAAATCTGGACACACTGTATACTAAATAATTGTATTGATGAAAATGCTGTTTAATGACTAAAACTACAAATAATTGTGTCATTTCATTCCAAATTTGACAATTTTTTTTATAATTCACATCTGAACATTATAAATTTTGTAGAAATGCTTGTAAATGTACAGTTAGAAATATATGTTAAAATTAATACAGCAAATAAGTTTGCGAAGAAAATTAGAACTGACCTAAAAGACAAGCGAGAATATATAAATAAATAAATTGTATTAAACTTTAAAAGTTTGTTATATCTACTTTAGTTTTAGATTTAAGAGGGTCGGATAATCCCTAAAATTTTATTTGTAGGATTAATTCAGGTACTTTGGCGCAACTCGTAAGCTTCCAAAATGGCAATGTTAGTTCCTGACAAAAAATTTGATGTCATTATTTTGAAAGGGCCAGTACGTTAACAATGATGCATTGGAAATATTCAAATTTACCACCACCAAAGACAATTAAAGCATAACCTGTAAATATTCCTTTCGACCATGTAGAACTATTTATAAACTTTAAAAAATAATTCAACCCAAACAACTATGAACAAGTTTCATCAAACAATGTCCAAAATGTCCAGAAAAGCATTTACGTTTTAGGTAGGCGGGGGAGGGGGGTATCTTACCTGTACCAAAATTAAATCCAGCTACAGATAATACACAATTTCAAAATACTTGTGCTTATTGGTCACTTAAAGCAGATTTAGTAATGGAAGTGAATGCAGAGTCTCTTTTTACAATTGGAACTTCAATCCATGTAGGACCTCAAGAATTTAACTTAAGGCGAATCGGGACGGCCAAGTGTGCGAGAGGGATGCAGATATCGGAAAAGTAATTAGCGATTTCTGAAGAAACGGTACAACCGATTTTCAAATTTTAAACTGCATACTTCTTAAAATATTGTTTGAAAATGCGCCAACGTTTTAGTTTTTTAATTTTTGGTTTGATAAAAAAAATAAAAAAAATATTTTTGTAATAAAAAAAAAAATTAAAAATCGGCTCAACGGCGCATATGAAGACCAATTTTTTAATCACAAAACTTTTTTTTTTTTTTAATTTCGGCAAACAATAACGCCCGAAACGGAAAAATGCATTTTCCTTTGACAGTCATTATACCGACAGTCCGCTGGATCCTTTTACACAAAAAAAGTTTAGGTGGGACGTAACATTTTCTGTATTTTATTGATAGTAACGGGGTCAACGGAAGAGCGTGGAAATTTTGAAATCTCCATCCTCTAATTTGGTACTTATCTGCACCATTTCTAATTGTAATTCAGAAAGCGTAAGTTGATATTCAGAAATCGTCAATTGTAATTTAATCGTTATTCAGGTATCAAATGTAATTCAGAAATCATCAGTTTTGATTTGGAACGCATAATTTTGGCAATGAATAATATGCGAGTAGGAATATAAGTGCTGATTTTGTTAATAATAAAACTACCCTAGGTTGACCTTTTTGTATATTTTTATCGTTTGTACTGTGTGTTGAAATAAAATGCTGCATAATCCCTTTTAAATTACATTTGTTGATATTCTCTGAATAGCAATTAATTGATGATTTCTGAAATACAGTTTACTCTATCTGAATTTCAATTGGCTATTCTAATTACAATTCTTTTGTTCTGCATTTCATTTAACTAATCGGAATTACAAGTATTAGTTTCACAGTAAAAATGTCGTTTCCATGACACCAGTGTCAAATGTCCCTCACTTTTAACGTTGGTGGGATAAAGTTACATTACAACAAACGCTAAAAGTCCTACTTTTTTCTACAACTGCATTAATTCAGAAAAAAAGATTTTCCATTCCTGAAAAAAAACATTGCAAACAATCGATTGTTTTTTCATACAAACTTATTAATAATGAAAATCAAGATGATCTACCCGCATAATTTATGTATTATGTTGTATCTTGAAAATGTTCGATAGGCTCTCTAATCTTCATACTCCTACATGTTCGTGGGTCTATGATTTCAGGTAAAACCGCTTTTTCGAAACAAAATTTCAACTTTGGAAACAATGTTTTGTTCCAAAATTCATAATCAGGCAAAATCCGCTCGATGAAAATGTCTTTAGGGGTCCACACAATAAAAGCACAATATTTCCTACCAGTCACATGTAATTGTCCTTGCACCTGATAATAATAATTATGTGATCTTTTTAATCGAGTACTTTTGTCCAAACGAAAACCTTTAATCGTTTTAGTTGTGTCAGCGATTGTCAAGTTTTCTGCTGCCTTTGGACATTTAACCTCGACAATACCTTCACTGTCGGTTAGTCCATCTGGAGAAGCAGCCAAGTATCCATGGTCTAGATCAGGGGTCTCCAAACTTTCCAGCCTTAGGGCCATACTGATTACTCCAGTAAGTTCCGAGGGCCAAAACCATATTATCATTGTTGCCGGTGGTAAAAAGTGAAATAGTCCACTGATGAAAAAAAGTCCGAAAAAGTACGCAACGTTCAAAAAAGGCTGCAAAACGGCAACACTGCATATTATTAATTTTCCTGTCATTATCTGTAATTTATAGATTAGTCGTAGAGTACGCGCAATGAGGAGTAACGTGACACGTCATCTGGTGGACACAAGCGGAAATAGGTAGTACCTTCTATCGCTAACAGATGGCGCTAATAGCACGTACAGAATAATCTCGTTGGTTCGAGAAAGTTCTGGTGTCTTCCACTCACTTCTAGATGGCAGTAATTGGAATATATAAGAAGGCTAGTGGCGCAACCACAAGTCAGTTCCTATGACACTGTTGTGAAATAAAATAGTGCGTACCTCCTTAAAACGTGTTTGTGCGTGTTTAAGTTTAAGACATCTTTGTAACAGTATTTTGATTTGAATTGTTGCTTTTGTGTGTGATTTAGTAGTATGGAAAAGAAGCGAAAAATTGATAGTGAATGCAGAAAATTCAAAGATCAGTGGAACATTCAGTATTTCGTAATTGAGTCCAGTAAGAAGGCGCTATGTTTGATTTGCAATGAAAGCATAGCCGTTCTCAAAGAATATAACATTAAACGTCATTATGAAACAAAACATTTTCAAAATTACTCAAAATATACAGGAAGTTTGCGGACAGAAAAATTCGAAGCTATGAAGCGCGGATTGAAATCGCAGCAATCTTCATTTACAAAACTCAAAACTGAACAAGAGGCTGCAACGCGTGCCAGCTTTCGTGTGGCTCTTGAAATTGCAAAACGTGGAAAACCATTCACCGATGGAGAAATGATCAAAGAATGCACAATTGCAGTAGCCGAAGAAATGTGCCCTGAAAAGGTAAATTTATTAAAAAGTGTCAGTATGTCAGCAAACACTGTGGCTCGAAGGGTAGAAAACATCGCTGAAAATATATCCTCTCAACTGTTCGACAAAAATGGACATGTTGAGTGGTTTTCTTTGGCCTTGGATGAGTCAACGGATGTGTCAGATACTGCTCAGGTGTTGATTTATATTCGAGGAGTAGATAAAAGCTATGAAGTGCATGAAGAACTTCTTGATATGAATAGTATTCATGGCACAACTACTGGTACAGATATTTTTAAAGGAGTTGAAATGGCCATTAATCAAAAGAACCTTCGATGGAAAAACTTGAAATGTATTACAACTGATGGAGGCAAAAACATGAGTGGGAAAGATAAAGGAGTGGTCGCTCTTGTGTCAAAGGCTGTAGAAAATGACGGTGGTTTAAAACCATTAGTCTTACATTGTATCATTCATCAACAGTCTTTGTGCGGAAAATGTTTGGATATGTCTGAAGTTCTGAAACCAGTCATATCAACTGTTAATTTTATCAGATCTTTTGGGCTGAATCACCGACAATTCGGACAATTTATTGAAGAGATTGGAGACAATGACTTACCTTATCATACTGCCGTACGTTGGCTTAGTTGTGGGAAAGTCCTTCAGCGCTTTTTTGAACTTCGAGCAGTGATCGAAATTTTTTTGAATGAAAAGCATCGCCCTCTTACTGAATTACAAAACAACGCATGGCTGTGGAAGTTAGCATTCTATGTTGATTTGACAAAACATGTGAACGAACTGAATTTGAGATTGCAAGGAGAAAACCAGCATCTTCCTGATTTATACACTAATATCAAATCATTCCGGAAGAAATTGATACTGTTTCAATCACAACTACGAAGTAAATGTTTTTCACATTTTAAAACATGTGAAATATTCAGCCACACTACTGAGACTGAGTTTCCTATCGATTTTGCAATCGAAACTTTGAGTGCTTTGAAAATAAATTTTGATACTCGTTTCTCGGACTTTGATGCCATTGCGAATCAAATTAAGATTTTTCAGAATCCTTTTGATACTGACATTGAAACCCTAGCCCCGGAACTTCAAATGGAAATAATTGATCTACAGTGCAGTGATATAATTAAGAACAAATATCAAAACTCATCTTTGTTGGAATTTTATAAGAGTCTTCCACTGACACAATTTGATAATTTGCATAAATTTGCTCGTGGGCTGTTTTCTGTTTTTGGTGCTACTTATTTGTGTGAGAAGACCTTCTCCAAAATGAAGTACACAAAAAATGTTTACAGATCTAAATTAACTGATGAGCATCTTAAATCTCTTTTAATAATTGGTACAAGTAAAATTAGTCCACAACTACAAACTATTGTCAGTGGAAAATCTCAATTACACAAATCTCATTAGTATTTCATATGTCATTATGCTTGTTATAAGTTATGTTTTTATTTAAAATGTATAAAATGTTAGTTGGATTCATTTCAATAATTTGTTAGTTATTATATACTGAAGTAAAATTTTCTGCATATTATACATGTCTTTACTCATTACAATTCTGTGTTTCTTTATCCAACTTATCACAAAAACAATAACAATAAGCCTACAACAATGTTATGAGTAGTTAGCCCATGACCATATCAATGTAGATGTCATATTAATAATTATTCAACATAAAATTAGAATACTTCAGTAAACTAAATTTAATTTGCTATAAAAAATATGTTCTCTAAAAGGAGTTTTCAAGTATGCTAGCTCTCCGCGGGCCGGACAAAATCTGTCCGCGGGCCGGATGTGGCCCTCGGGCCGTAGTTTGGAGACCCCTGGTCTAGATGAACAAATAAACCATAATCCGTAACTTTTTCTCCTGTTCGTTCAATATACGTTCTTATAGCGTTTTTCTCGTTAACTTTGCCATACTGAACAGCGGCGTTTGTAAATGGTCTACCATACAAAAAGTCTTCTAGACAAAACAGAGAGGATGCAAGTTTTTGATTAGAGTGGCGGATTACGAGCTAATAGTGCCTAAAATTTAATACTCTTTCCCCTCAAATGTTACATAATGTTAATAGAAATTTTGTTGAACGTATTTGTAGCTGCAGAACCCAACAAGGAAATCAGTTCAAACATTTTTTTAAAAAATAAATGTTAGGTAATTAATTTTTGTTACATTAGCTCAAATAAAAAAGTTAGCCTATGTCAAGATTTAAAAAAATAACCCTGTATATAATTGTCGTATCTAAAATTTTCTAAGCTATGTTGGATTACAAAATACTGCAAAATTAAAGTTTTTTGAGTGCGTAAAACAATGTATACTTATTATATAGTCTGTACCAGATAGACAATTATAATGTTTATAAACTTATAGCTATAACATTTTGTCGACAATAGTTAAATCGGGAATACTGGTAGATATCTATCTTATTACCTGGAAAATGTTGCATTCGGTACTGAGATTGAATCTAAATCTACAGGAGATATAATATTTTGTACATTTGAACTGTGGGAAGTAACTGGAACAGATGCTAAGTCCAAATTCTGTTTTGTAGCACTATAATATAAGTAATGACAAAATAATACAAATAATAATAATAATAATAAGGTATACATTTTTTCCAATATATCTTTGATTTTAGAAGAAGCCATTTTTTGTTTAGGCGAAGATGCTTTTTCCCTTTTGAAGAATGTCTATAGTCCATTTTCAAATGTACAGTAGATATTGGGTAAACACACACAACAGTACAAGGTTTGAGTAAAGAAACAAAATAATATCCAAAATCAGAAAGTACGAAAATAGAACAATTTTAAGAGACACTATGACAGATAATGATACGACACTGACAATTGAAGAATCTGGAAGAAATATAATCCGAATTCCTTTTGGGTGGAATTTTTGTTTACAGACATGAGGTTTTCTTGCAGAGTAATTGGTAACTATCAGAAACTGTACGACGCATCCGTATTTTATGATCAATGTTCAGAGAGTAGAATCACAAATTCGATTCGTTTCCAACTACTAGTTTAGTGTTCGGAGTAATACAAATTTGCAATTGTAAACGATTTTCAAACTATCACAAGAGTTAGGTGTTTTATCTCTGACAAAAGTTCGCACATGCGTGTGTACACATTTCAAGTAGAATTTTTTAAATTTCGTTGTGGTTGGTAGGGTCAATTGCGTCTGTAATTTGTATATAAAAGGTAACTAGGTATTGGAAATATACAAACATAGAGATTCTATAAAAGATCATATTTAAAAACAGAAACGATTATTTACAATGAAGTGTATAAAAACAGACATAATTTCTATAAATATTAATAATTTTGTGTTATCATAGGTCCATAATGTACATTCATTTTCAACAGATTGCCTCTCTAAACAGCGTTCGTACTGTCAAAATCTCAAACAAGTTTGATTTATATTAAATTTTGTCTGGCGTATGCCCATCAGAAAAGTCGGAGACTGTCGAATAACTATCACAAAATCTCTCTACGAACAAACCTATGATGTCATTGAAATTCCCGGAATTGCAAGTTCCACAGTGGCAGTGTGTTTTGAATATTGTGTTTAGTATATATAAGAATCAAATTTGCGGGTGAGTGGGCTTGTTTGATTTTTTATCGCCGTACGTGCAAAAAGTCAGTTCTCGGAAAACCCAACTCGGAAAGAATTAGGTACCCGTTCTACTTTTAAATGTATCAATAACTAGTATGAACATAGTATTATATTTTTTCAATTTTATATTAATAGTTTTGTTCATAAATTAAGTAGTAAATAACAGTATAATTTATTGAATTGTTGCAGAAAATAAGTAGGTACCTAAGCCCTAAGCTACTATGAACCCGTAGCCCGTAAACATTCTTAACAGGCTAGCTCTTTTATTTCCAGTATCATTAACATAATTATTTATTATCTTAAATCAGTAAATTCAATTGTTTTAACTATGCATGCTACTTCGCAGGACACTGGCAATGTCTTGAAATGATCCTTTAGCTCGAATGTAGGTATAATTTGTATGGCGCAGTCAATTAGACGCGTGGCAAAAAGATCGTCCGCATTTACGGTGCGGCGAGATCAAAGAGGAACACGTATATTACTGTTTCGGACGCTATTTTCTGGCGAAAAAATAAAATAAAAATTGATTAAACATTAGTAGATATAGCTTGAACGTCGCGCTTGGCCACTTTTTCTATTTTCTTCTTTCTTCTTAAGTTATTACAAAAAAAAAATTTTAGAAAAAAAAAATTGAAAAACTAAAACGTTAGCGCATTTTTGATTATTGCTCTCAAAACATTTATTCTTTCAAATTAAAAATACTTTGCTTGGTTTTTCTTAAAACAGCTAAATAAGTTCAGCGCCATCTACCGCATCGGAAACACACTAAATGGTCGTCCTGATTCGCCTTAAGAGTTAATGCATCCGTAGAATCAAATGATTATAATGATTTCAGACCTGGTAATTTAGTTTCATTTGGTAATTAAAAATAAATCTTTAAACATAATTGTTCTTTATTTTCACACCCATATTACTAAACAATGTTATAATTTTTTTTTACACAGTTAACATATAATTATACATGAAGCATAAGTTGGTAAAATATCGTAGTCTAACAATAACTGATAAAAAGCAATCGGAATTGGTTTTTTTATACAGTGTTTTAAAAATGGAGCACTTTGCCATTTGTAGCGAATCATTCCACAAGTAAAAGTAATATCATTTGAAAATATATTATTATTTGATAAAACAATAACTGGTGTACGATTGACTATAGCGTCTTGTTGATATTTAACTTTTACATGAATGGTATCGCCACCGAATAACATTTTAATTGTATCGAATTGTGTAACCTCGCACATAGGTTTATTCCATAATAAAATACGTTTATTTATACACTGTTGCATTGGAAAGTTAGAATATTTTGAAAAATTTCCAATTTGACCAAAATTAATAAAATAATGCAAGATCATGTCGAAGAAGAATTTTTTACCGCTACTTGCTGGAGATACAATTTTTAAACAGTTAACTTTTGAAATAAAATGCAAAATTAAAAAATCCCTTACCACAAAAAATATATAAACAATCTATATACCCATTTCGGCAACTATGTTGCCATCTTCAGTAGAAATCTGTATAAAACAAAAAATGAGGTGTGGCCACCACACGACATTCTTGTACGTATGAGCGTTTCAAACTATAGAGCTTTAACTTTTTTTATATAAAAATTATTTAAAATCCTACTATAAGTACTTCTATTCTTTTAATAAATATCTATAGAATGCATACTTTGCGAGATATTCGAAAGAAAATGCTACTCGCTAAGAGTAAAAGTATTATTTCCGGGCCAAATTTTGAAATTTCATTTATACAAAAAATATTTCAAAACCAACTCTAAATACTTTTGTACTGTTGACAAATATTTATAGAATGCATAATTTACGACATATTGGCAAAAAAACGTTATTCCATAAGAGTAAAAGTGATACTTCCGGTCCGAATTTTGAATTTTTTTTTATACAAAAGATATTAAAAATTAAGTTGTAAATACTTTTATATTCCTAGCGTACCTGTCTAAAAAGCATGAATATTTGCAAAAAACTGATTTTCGATAAGAGTAAAAGACCTACTTCCGGTAGGAATTGATATCTACAGCGGTTTGACCGCTATCGTGGTCACACACAGAGAGACACACAGATACACAGACATTTTTTAAAAACCACTTTTTTGGTATCAGGGGACCTCAAAACGTGGACATCTGCAAAAATCTCGAGGTCGAAAATTTTCATCATCACAATACTTCCTTATACTACGTATAAGAAAGTAAAAAATGAGGTGTGGCCACCACACGACTTTCTTATACGCATGAGCGTTTCAAATTATAGAATTTTAAGAATTTTTTTACAGATATTATTCAAAATCCTATTCTAAGTACTTCTATTCTCTTAATAAATTTCTATAGAATGCATACTTTGCAAGATATCAAAAAAGTGCTCCTCGCTAAGAGTAAAAGTGCTACTTCCGGTCCGAATTTTGAAATTTCATATATACAAAAAATATTGCAAATCTAGTTTTAAATACTTTTGTACTCTTGATAAATTTATATAGAATGCATAACTTACGACATATTTGCAAAAAATCGCTATTCGATAAGAGTAAAAGTGGTACTTCCGTTCTGAATTTTGAAATTTTTTCTATACAAAAGATATTGAAAATTATGTTCTAAATACTTTTATATCCGTAACGTACTAGCCAAAAAGGCATGACTTGCGAAATATTCGCAAAAAACTGATTTTCGATAAGAGTAAAAGACCTACTTCCGGTAGGAATTTCGGAAAACTTTTTAGATAAAATTATACTCAATTTTAATTTTAAGTATATATGAATTCTTTATAAATTTGTTAAAACTTAGTAGTTGACGAAATATTGGCAAAATTCGATTTTTTCGCTGAAGTAAACTGCTACTTCCGGTCTACCGATTTTACTGAAAAACTAATCAGATCTCAAGAGGGAGATTATACACGTAAATACAAAATTTGGAATTGATATCTACAGCGGCTTGACCGCTATCGTGGTCACACACACACACACAGAGAGAGAGAGAGACACACAGAGACACACACACACAGAGACACAGAGACATTTTTTAAAAACCACTTTTTCGGTATCAGGGGACTTCAAAACGTGGACATCTGCAAAAATCTCGAGGTCGAAAATTTTCATCATCACAATACTTCCTTATACTACGTATAAGAAAGTAAAAGTGGTTTTTAAAAACTGTCTGTCTGCCTGTCTCTCTGTGTGTGCGTCTGTCTGTCTGTCTGTGACCATGATAGCGGTCAAACCGCTACAGATCTCAATTCCAAATTTTGTATTTACGAATATAATCTACCTTTTGAGAACGGATTAGATTTTTAGCAAAATCGGCAGACCGGAATTAGTAGTTTACTTCAGTGAAAAAATTGAATTTTGCAAATATTTCGTCAATTACTAAGTTTAAACAAATTTATAAAGAATTCATATGTACTTAAAATTGAAATTGTGAACAATTTTATTAAAAAAGTTTTTCGAAATTCCTACCGGAAGTAGGTCTTTTACTCTTATCGAAAATCAGTTTCTTGCAAATATTTTGCAAGTCATGCTTTTTAGACAGGTACGCTACGAATATAAAAGTATTTAGAACTTTATTTCCAATATCTTTTGTATAAAAAAAATTTCGAAATTCGGACCGGAAGTAACACTTTTACTCTTACCGAATAACGATTTTTTGGAAATATGTCGCCAATTATGCATTCTATATATATTTATGAAGAGTGCAAAAGTATTTAGAGTTGGATATGGAATATTTTTTGTATAAATGAAATTTCAAAATTCGGACCGGAAGTAACACTTTCATACGTGTAAGAAAGTCGTGTGGTGGCCACACCTCATTTTTTGAATGTAATTGGTACAATAATAGTTTTTTACAACTGCTAATTGATTCTTCAATAGAATAATAATAATCATAAATATTCTCTGTTGTACAAGCAAAATAAGGTGCACTATTATTTAAAAAATGAGGTGTGGCCACCACACGACTTTCTTATACGTAAGAGATCAGCGTTTCAAGTTATAGAATTTTAAGAATTTTTTCATACAAAAATTATTCAAAATCCTATTCTAAGTTCTTCTATTCTCTTAATAAATTTCTATAGAATGCATACTTTGCAAGATATTCGAAAAAAAAAGTGCTAAGAGTAAAAGTTATACTTCCGGTCCGAATTTCGAAATTTTATGTACACAAAAAACATTGCAAATCTAGCTCTAAATACTTTTGTACTCTTGACAAATATATATAAATGCATAATTTACGACATATTTGCAAAAAATCGCTATTCGATAAGAGTAAAAGTGTTACTTCCGGTCCGTATTTTGAAACTTTTTTACACAAAAGGTATTGAAAATTAAGTTCTAAATACTTTTATATTCGTAACGTACCTGCCTAAAAAGCATAACTTGCGAAATAATCGCAAAAAACTGATTTTCGATAAGAGTAAAAGACCTGTTTCCGGTTGGAATTTCTAAAAACTTTTTTAATAAAATTCTTCTCAAATTCAATTTTAAGTGCATATGAATACTTTATAAATTTGTTTAAACTTACTAATTGACGAAATATTGGCAAAATTCGATTTTCTCACTGAAGTACTACTACTTCCGGTCAAGGTCGAAAATTTTCATCATCACAATACTTCCTTAACTACGTATAAGAAAGTAAAACTGTGCATACATAGAAATAATGTCATATGAAATAATTTGTAAGTTTAAAATTTCAATTACATTTTGAACGCTTAAATCATTACGACGTTTACAATAAACTGTTCATTTTTCTTAATTTTTCTTAAATTACTTGCTCTCTTTATCATTACTTGCATTTCCCCCCTGTAATTTCATTTTCTCATAATATTAACACAATTTTCAAACCTATTACTTGAAATAACCCTGTAATGAAATACCATACACGGTTATTTAAAGTGATATGTTTGAAAAGTGTGTTAATATATATAACGTGTTTCCTTCCAATAAAATATGGGTTGTACTAATGTGGCAGTCAATCACCGCGTTCCTAAATGACAAGGCGGCGGCAAAAACCTCACTCATAAACTGTTATTCAACGTGCAGACAGACACGTAATATAGGAAAATATTTCTCATTGAGTGTTTACGTTTCCTACGGAGACCTCTGTACGAAGATATGTCGTGAATGTCGAGATGTATGTATATTGCCAGAGTGGAAATGCACGAGCTCTGAAAAAGGTCAAGACGAGGGTGTATGTATGTATATGCACGCTACTACATATTTTGATGGTGGGAAGAGCCTTGAACTGAGCGCTTTCCTCCTAGAGATGATTTGAAATGTGGAATATCGATTTTATATAATTGGAGGCGTATGAATAATAAAGCACGGGCTCAGTGGGTTATTTTTAATCGGCTTTAAACGGCTTTTCAATCATCAAGGCCGAATAGATGGACTGACATGACATACGAGGGATGTTCAGTTGAACGATATCTTCGAGTCATAAAAAAATAATAATAAATACCTAGTTTAAATAATATATTGTATAATATTTAAATGAAAGTAACACTAAATAACTGATTGATTACTATTCACCCTGACATTAAATTTACTATGGAAATAGAAGTAAATAAAATTATAAAATTCCTCGACATAACAGTATCACACAATAATAACAAACGCGAATTTTCAATATACCACAAACCGAAACAGATTGATACTACAATTCATGCAAGTTGTTTTCATCCTATGACTCACAAATTATCAGGGTATCAATCTATGATTCACAGATTAATTAACATTCCCATGAGTAAACATATATGGAGCAGAAGGAGGTTTACATGAAAACAATACAAATATATATGAAGGAGAAAAGCACTGATATATTAAGAAATAGTGACAATAAAATATTAGCAACATGGAAACTAATAAACAATGACCTTTCATCGAAAAAACATTTGAAAAATGACCCAATTCTGACAGGCGATGAATTGAATGATTACTTTAGTAGAGTATGGTCTGAGATTGCAAATATTATTGTTATCACCACATCTCCACTAACACTACAAAAATCTCTGCGCCTGAATAACTTCAATTCGTGCTTTTTCAAGCCTGGAACACAGGAAGAAGTAGAACTTAGAAACAAGAAAAATCAGGATATATATGATATGACTGCTGAAATAATTAAATATGCCAAGGACGAACTGTGTCAGCCTCTGTCTATAATCGTAAACCACTGCATCAAAGAGGGATACTTTCCAGATAAATTGATGATCGGACCAATTCACAAGAATAATGACGTAAATGATTGCAAAAATTACAGGCCGATAAGCGTTTTGCCCATTGTATCAAAAATCTTTGAAGAGGTGATTGCCATCAGATTGACAGAATACCTTGAAAGGAACCATTGGTTTACAAAAGCACAGCACGGGTACAGGAGAAATAGGTCAACTACGACAGCAATGGTTGAAGTAATAAAATATATTCACAAAGCCCAAGATGATAGAAAATTTGTTAAAATGAATCTTCTTGGCCTCAGTAAGGCATTTGATAGAGATGACCACGATAAACCTTTAAACCAGCTGCATTATTATGGAGTAAGGGGAATTCCTAACTGATAGGAATCAAATAGTAGAATGGAATGAAAAAAGATCGCAAATGAACACAATCACATGTGGCGTACCACAGGGATCGATATTTGGACCATTATTGTTTATTATATACGTGAACTATGTGTCCAGTTACGTATCAGACAATATACCGGGTGTCGGAATGTGTCTCTATGTGGATGACACTACTATTCTGGTGAAAGGTGAATACAATCAAACAAAGCTTTGGAAAAAGCAAATGGTTGGTTTGCCGCCAACAAACTTAAGCTTAACGAAGACAAAACAAAACACCTAATACTGAAGACAAGGGTGGTGATGGGATGGTGGTAAAATTTCTGGGATTGCATGTAGAGGAAGGATTAAAGTGAAGCAATCACGTGGATCAGATAACAAGAAAAATAACATCAAGAATTTAATGCATTAAGAGAATAGCAACCATAGCTACACAAAAGGCAGCTATTGTCCATTCCTCCGTTCACTGCCATCTCTCATAAGGTATACTTTTGTGAAGCATATCAACAGCTGCAGAACGTGTCTTTGTTCTACAAAAGCGAGCAATAAGAGAAATATATACATGAAGACAATCGCCATTACGCTTCGAATGTAATCAGCTTTTACATTACATATTTTATTATGGTTCATGTTATTTTTATTTTATTCAGGCCTGAATCGCAACAACAACTGCTACAATGCAAGCTTGGATGGCCTGGATGAATACTCATCAGTTATTGTTGAGGATAGTACATACTCAACAATTTATATAAACAAACTAATTCCTAACGAAGCAGAGATTTTATTAAAGGTTAGTACTTAGAACCTTTCTCAGCTTGTACTGCAACATCATTGTCAATTATAAGATAAAATATATAGAAAAAATGACATTTCTTCGTTACATCGTCTTGCAATATGTACTTCAGAATAACATTTAACATCCACAATCACATCATTACTTATTTTTCGCCTTTAAAAAATTACTAATTAATTGTTTTTCAATGGCACACATTGCTAAGCCACATAGTCTGCTTTCCCGCATGGTATTTCTAGAAAATGTTTTTATTCTCTTCAAAGTAGAAAAACACCGTTCACTTGATTTTTTTCTATTTTGCACGCCCCCAGAGATTCGCAAAATAGCAGAAGACAATTTACAAAATCTTCGCCAACATAGTCTCGACATATTACCAATAACAAACTTTTATAACAGTTGTACTATTCAACCTTAAAAGTAAATTACAATAGAAGCATCAGAAAACTTATCATCCAACTCTGCTTAACAATTTATATTGTTAATTAGTAAAAAAAAATGTTAGCATGTGTGCTTTTTATTCTTTGTACAACTTCTATTGCACATGTTTGTTACATTAAAGGCTTACATTTTGACATTTAAATATAATTTGGTTCCATTTTTTTTTGTTACCAACGTCAAAACAACAAAATTAGCGTGCGATAAAGAAATACTTTTGCAACCAAAACGGATGTCGTAAAGTGAACTTTATAGCACCGAAATAGAAAAAAGCATTTTGCACATTACACCCACACAACCAGTCTGATAAACTGTAGGAGCTTCTGTTGAATTTTCTCGTCACGGTTTTATTAGTTTTCAAATTGTGATCAATAAATCTGGTCTGGGGAGACCTAGATTTTTTAATTCTGTTTTAATGTTACTAATGCAATTCATAGTTGCATTTGCACCGATAGAAATTACAACATACACTCACCGCTGTATATTACATACTGGACCGCCACCCGGACCCGGCACCATAGAGTAGTGCCCCGCCGCCTACATATATACGCACACTACCCGCGCCAGTTTCATCGCTCGATTTCTAATACAGACGGGGCAGTCGCGCGAGATGCCCCGGAGCCTACGTCAGACTGCGATTTTTAAACGCGCTGAAAAGATGGACTGTTACTTCCGAAAACATATTATTTGTCGTCAAACAAAAATTACATACAAATTAGGTATTTATAATTAATTTATCTGTTAAAAGAAATCTGTCACGGGGGGGGGGCAGTGCCCCGTTGCCCTCCCTGCAGCAGCCGCCACCAACAGTGACATCTGATTGTGGAAGTCTTATGTCAGATTATCCTATCCTCCAGCAAACAAACAAAAAAGATGGCCATATTTGTTAGTAGAAGTCACTTATTCGGACAACTCTATGTATTAAACATACAAGTTATGTACAAAAGTCGTAATTTGTCAATGCGTAGATCAGTGATGGCAACCCTGACTCTTACTAGATCGATAGAAAGGTCGGCAATATTCGGTAGATTATAGAAAATATCGGTAGATTAAAGAATTTACAGCTTTTTTAGGAATATCTTCTTTTATTTATTATTTACAATAATATATAAGTAACATACATTAAATAGAACATAAAATTTGAAAACAAATTTTTTAAAAATCTCATTTTACAAAAAATTACTCGTTTTCGCCATCTTCATAGAGTGTATGCTTAGCCATTCGCAAAGTTACTTTTCTTTCAATTGGAAAATCAAACCAACTTTTATTTCCAATGTATTGCTTAGAGAATTAACCCGTCGATTGTATCCGTACGTAGCTTGTTTCTCTTTTTCGTTTTTAAATTATTGACCGTAGAAAAAATTCTTTCAATATTGGCTGAAGAATGCGGCAAACAAAGTAAATTAAAAACAAATTTTGTAAGACAATTAAATTTACGTGTTCCGACGCCGATTGTCGTCGTTTCTACTTTTTGCCAAAATGATTCTACATTATCAGAAAAAGAGTTAATTTCGTTAGTATTTCTTAAAATATGCCATTCATTGTCCAAAGTCTGAAGGTCGGAATTGTATAAAAATCCAGGAAAATAAGTGCTATGTTGGTAATAGATTAAATTGATCCTGATTTTACAACTACTGGATCTAAAAACTGACATGGGCGTAAAATTTTATGGAATTTTTGTATTACAAAATACTTGAAACTCGGTATATTCGATAATTCGTTTGGGACTATGAGCAAAGTAATTATAGATATCTTTTGTGAGCTTCTCTATATACGGAGGTAGCTTTTCACATGCATATGAAGCGCACAAATGGAAGGTGTGACATATACATTTCATTACAAAAAGCTTTGGAAAGTAATTTTGCAATAAAGTCATTACTGAGCGATGCTGTCCTGCCATAACATTTGCCCCATCAGTTGCAAAACCGACCAGATTTCCTTTATACGGAATTTCGTGTTTTTCAAAAAAAGTGACAATATGGTTGCATATATTACAGGTAAAGTTAGATTAACGGTTAAACTTAGGTTTACCCGGGTAAACCGCGAAATACCTAGGAAACGTGGGTAAAGTACGAAATATAACTGAAATTGGAGATGTTTCGCGCTTTACCCGGGTAAACCGCGTGCCATCCATTTTCACTTGGTTAAAGTTGGGTGTAACAAAAACAACAAAGTCATAAATGTTTGAAAAACATATTTATTGAAGAACATATTTTACTAATAAAAGAAAAAACACTTAAACTGTGTCCTGTCAAAGTAAAGAATACTATCATCTATTTGTTCGAGCAAGACAGGCTGCCATGACATTTCGAGTTAAAAAGATTTCCAATAGCTCTACATTTACATTTCTTGGTCATGCATTTAGCTTTACGGTTGCAACGTTTATAACCTTGACCTCCTAAAAGTAACTGTTCATTTGCAAGTCGTCGTAAACTTTTCTTTTCCGGTGATACACTTTCCAGATCTACAAGTTTCTCATTAAACACAGAAAGTTGATTCCTGGAAAACATTTCCTCGATAGTTCCTGTCTTGTTAGCTAGTTTATAAAAATTGTCGTCGTTTTCTCGATAACTGTCATGAGAATGTTTCTAAAATCGCCCCTCCCTCGATCAACGTCTGGAACTTTCAGCCTGACTGTATCTCCAACGAAATATGGAGTGAATTTTAAATTAGATAAAGTTTTCATCTTCTTTGCTTGATTTTCTAAATTTCTTTTTGCGTCTAGTCTGTTTGAAAGTATATTTTTTGCACAAGCAAAGTTCACACCTCATACTGGCTAATGTACATAACTCACCATATTCTGCACATTTGGTCTGATTTTCTAAAGTTTCTATATTGGCGTTTTCTCTATAATTATTGTCCATATTTCCTTCTCTATTGCCACCTTCAGTAATATCTTTGTGCACATTGTAACTTTCAGTAATATCTTCTTCTAGCGGGATATATATTTCTGGGTCACTATTCATAGGCTGGTCTTCGTTTTGTTCTTGTTGAGGATGTTCACCCGCACCAAATTCCCTGACGAATCACTCGCAAGCTCTTCTTCCGTTTGTAGATTTTCAATGGTTTCTTTTGGAAAAGCTGATGCCGATAGGCCGACTTTAATATCGTGCCCACACATGGCGACATAAGGAGCTCGTTTAATTCCATAATGGTATGCCCTGTTTTTCTTTAACTGGACAAATCTCAGACCTTCTGACCATCGCTTGCAGTTTTCATCATCCACCCACGTCATGAGCATATTTTGTATATCTTGATTTGCTCTTTCCACGCTGCCTTGTGACTGACTGTGGCGCGATTTGCCATGTACTATTTTAAGGCACATGGAACATAACTCTTCAATAACACGGTTAGCAAATTCCCGGCCGTTGTCCGATTGTAATATAGATGGGGCGGCTAAATGCAAAATATGTCTATCAGGCTCTTAGCAACTTCCACAGCCCTTTTCGATTTTAATGCACGTATTTGAACAAATTTTGTTAAGTGGTCTTGATACACCATAATAAATTTGTATTCTCCATTTGCATGCGATTGCATATCAATCAGGTCCACTTGACAACGGCTTTTCATCTCCGAAAACACCATTGGTTTAACTACAAGCCCTTCCTTGGCAGATTTTAGTTTCTTTTGGCAACCTTCACACAAACGGAGATATAATTTAATAATATTTTGAGTTATATTCTTGTACTTTTTCTTGCATTCACTTTCCATACGATGTTTACCACCATGTCTAATGGCCAAATGTGCATCATGCAAAATATAAAACATTTCATCGTTTGTAACGTAATACTTTATGCTACACGATAAATAAGCTTTTTAACACCTCTAACAGAACATATTGCCGTGATCTCTTGCATATTAAAAATAATAATAATAGCGTTAAGAATTAATTTAAGTATAAAAATATAAAAGAAACAGTAAACAATCAGATTTTATTGTATTTAAAGATTTCAACATAAGGGCATACATTTAAGTATAGAAAACACAGACATAAAAATAAATTTATTGTTACAATAAATTAAAAGGTTAGATAAATATGTACAATTTAAATATTAAATAGGTACAAAATAAAAAACGAGATAAATCTAAGCTTTATATATTTCTTTTATAGAAAAGTAAAGAGAATTAATCATTTAAACGCAGTAAAATTGTATAAAGAGGATCAAATCCGCTATGCACGAGAGATAAATATAATTGAATAAATTATATGAACTTGAAAGCGTGCATAAGGTAATAATAAAAATTCAATGAAAGAGTTTAAAATAAGTCATGCTAAAAGGATAAAAATTTACCTTAACTTATGACTATATAAATAAATAAAAAAGGATATATAATTAAAATATTCCGAGACCATACAATCAGTAGTAATGTTTTTATAAACGGCAGCTGAGCAAATAAAAATACATTCATGAATTCGTGTGTGTAGCACTATGTTTCATAGACTGTAGAGAGATTTGTACGGTTTGATGACCTACAAAAAGAAAATATGGTATAAACTTCGTTTGTAGTTACAGATAAATATATCACCATTAGAAAAGTCCTGGATCGAAAGCAGCGACGAAATAGCAGGCCAGATGGATCGTGATAGTACGAATAATCTTGGAAGAAGAATACCTGTTATTTACAATATATTTCCAATTTTACCGAATACTGAAACAAATAAACGAAAAATAAGGATTGTGTTAGGGAATGGAAAAAGGAAGTATGTGGCAAATAATGAAGAAGGTAACAAGTTCATAAACAAATACAAGGAAAAATTTTATTAATAAAAAATATATCTACTTTGGAAGATAACAAATAGTTCAAGTGAAAGACTTTTAAGTGAGCGAACAATTTCAATGTGTTGACGTTTTAGTGAATGAACTGTCAAAGACAATAAGTGCGTGGGTGTTGGTGTCACGACGGCAATTTGAGGGCAGAGATCTCACTGAAGACGCAGGGTGACAACCTAAATATTAGTTCCGAGGATGGCGTTGCGAGCGTTGCACATTTTTCCCGGGTATATAAGTTCAAAAACAAGAATGAACAAGATTAGTTGTTACTTGGAGACGAGAGATTAACTGCGACTTCGAAAGATAAAGACTTTAAAAAAATTATCAATCGTAGGGTCAGATACACCACGATTATATGTATATTCGTCATTTTTGTATTAGCATATTAATTTAATTTGTATTTCAATTTCATTCATTATAATAATTTTTCTTTTGTTAATAATATTTGTATTTCAAAAATGGAGATGCCTATGGCAGAATTTGAACAGACTTTTAATGATACAAAGTAAGTTTCAATACAAAGATTTATCAATGCTGCTAAGCGTATATTGCAATATAACGTGCAAATGTATATTCAATATAACGTTGTGTAGCAGGGATAATAGATATTGTCCTGTAGTAGTATGAATTCATTAGTTTTTACAACACAAATAGAATTATTAATGGTGTTGTGTGTTAAGAGGATATAACGTGCGAATGTATATTTTCTGACACTTTGTTAAGCATCATTAATTCTCACAATAATTTTTGATTTCAAATAAAAATTTAAAATAGATATTTCAAGAAGGGAAGTGTTTCTGGGTGGCGGACTTTGAGATGCTGGTCTCAATACGTGCAAATGATTGTTGCCAGTAATCAAATTCAAGCTTTTTCTCCGAACATTGACCATTGCAAAGTTCTAAAATTATCAGAGCATTACGTGCGAATATAACGTTTCTGATAGAATAGAATTAGCATAAAATATTAATAGAATACTGATATTCAATTGAATTTTTCTTTGTTTAAAAACAGGATAATATTTTATTTTTGATTAAGCATTATCGATATATTTGTTCTCAAAACATTACAACCGAGAACACGGTACAAATGTTTTCTTTCAATTATATTTTCTTTTATAATTCTTGGGTGAATATAGTATAGTGATGCTATACATTTTTAAAAATGTTGAATAAATATACAATTATGTTTTATAAAGTTTCTGATTTTTCTTTAATATAAGCTATAACCTTATCCCTAACAGAAAAAAAAAGAGATTTGCCAGGAGAAAAGAAGTTTGATTACACTGATAGAATTCACGTATACTTATAAAGTACGTGCTGTTAAGAAAATAAATGAATATATTAAAGATAATAAAAATTATCGTAATTTTTATTAGTTATGTTGCTGGAACAGCACACAGCATAATTTATTTGGTAATGCCTAACGTATGGCAATACTACAATTATTTTATACCAAATAATTATGTTGCCACAGCAATATGTCAAACCGCTTCAAACGTCGATATTGTAGAGTGGTTTTGGTTTTAGCATTTTTTGCCAACTTGACTGATTCTAACATTTCTTGGTATTGTTTATTACTAAAATCAAAACTGTTTGCACTTTTCGAAGACACCAACTCATTGAAAACTTCATTAAAATGCTGTCTTAAACGCACATGTCCACTCTCTTCGGTTGCCAATTTCGAACTGACTGCACGTGGTGAAAGACGACGCAATAATAATTTCTACACCCAACTTTAACCAGACAAAACCGGATAGAACGCGATTTACCCGGGTAAAGCCAGAAATAGCTATAATGTCGGTTATATTTCGCACTTTACTTATGTTTCATGGGTATTTCGCAGTCTACCCGGGTAAACCTAAGTTTAACCGTTAATCTAACTTTACCCGTAACATATATACTATTCGCGTCGGCTGCTTTAATTTCAATTAAAGCTAAAAAATTATCACAAATGGTGTTACTGTTATTTATTCTTACGCATATACAAAGATGTTTAATATTACTCGTATCAGTCGACTCATCACCAATAAAGGAACATTTGTTCGTCCGGAAATGATCACATAATACTTGCATATTTTCGTATCCCAGTATATTTTTAAACTATTGCAGTGGTTTTCCTTCTTGCACAGGCTAGTCTTTGGGGAATTTTTGAATCATGGCATACTGCGGCAACGACCTTGGTCATAGTAGTAAGTGGTAAATTATGTTCGGCTATGAAAGCATGTACATAAAAAATTAAAAAAAAAATAATGTTTAAATAAAGTAATTACCCTTTTTAACTTCTTCCTCTAATACAGAAGGAGCAGCAGTTTCAAACGCTTCTAATGTGGGTTGTTTCGGAATCGCTTTTAGTTTTGTTTGATGAGTAGCTGAATTATTATGCTTCATGAGAGCATCCTTTCCACTAATTATATTTATATTTTTGTCGCATGAACTGCATTTTGCGTACTGAAACCCCTTTTCACATTTTTTTAAGCAGCCTTTAAAAGCATCTATCGTTTTCCACTCTTTTTTATAAGTTTGGTTGTATTTCCTTTTTTTAATAACGCCGGAGCTACTACCTTCATTGCTACTATCACTATCACTCATTTTTGTTAGTTAATTAATAAGAAAGCACGACTAGATTTCTACATTCAATCTACTAAAATAAAATGAGGGAATGGGAAGTTGTACGTATATATAGTGTTTGCTCGGTGATTTCCTATATAAATGTATTTAGGGGAATACCTTTGTTTTGAAGTGAATTCAATAAATAACATCGAATACGAAGTTAAACGTATATATATAGTTTTGCTGGTGGGTTTCCTATAAAAACAACGGTGAATACCCTTATATTGAAGTGAATTTAATGAATGACAATTGCTATCTATCTATTTTTATTTCCTTTCCTTTCTTTATTATCAGTTTTAGGTAAATAAATTCTTTGTTAGAGTAAGACAAGGAAAATGAGAAACAGTTTTCGTTAAAAATACTAATATTAGTAAAAATAGTAACACCCAAAGTAACTGCCTATCTGTTTATAGGTAGCTAATATCCGTCAGATTGGTTATTCTAATCTATTTATTTGTTGTGCAGATTAGCCAGTTAAGAATTAAAATATTGCGGTAGAATTCCATAGCACTTCGGTAGATCGGTAGATTATACCTAAATTCGGTTGATCTACCGAAAAATCGGTAGGGTTTCCATCACTGGCGTAGATCCATAGTTGCTAGGTTACGTTGCTTACGTATTGCTCGTAGCGTTACGGGAATCGGCCAGAATCCTACCCTTTAGTTTCAGTTTTAGACAGATTGCTGTAATTTTCAAAATACACATGCAGTAAATAAAAAAAAAGTAGTTATTTCACCTCGTCAGTGGTAATGTATTTGAACAATTATTGTATTACATGAGTATATTGCGAGTTTAGGAAGAATGTCCGAAGTTTAAATTCCGTAATTTTGTTTACACATTAGTTTCCTGTTCACTTCTATTTTTATCCACTTTACCTCTTTCAACGTCATCAAGGAAATTGGTATCGAAAGGGAAATTAATTGAGAAAAATGTATTTCGCCCATATCAAAGCGAAATTTTTCATGAAAACTAATTTATTTATCGATTAATTTATTACAGTAAACGCTGCTCACGGGTAATAAAATTTCCGAATTCGAACTCAATTACTTTTCGTACACCAAGATGACAGTCCCCAGATGACAAAAAAGAAGTCACAGAAAGGACGGTAACAAAAAAAATTAAACTAAAAAAGAGTCACCTTGCCGCATGGAATTAATGAGCTGGAGATGGAATAAATTTCAACGTCTGCTGTGAGGGCAAATATTTCATCGATTTTCCTTCGTAATTCTCTGTGTGGGTAGATATACCTCATCTACGTCCACTAATGGTCCTAATTTATCTGTTTACTTCCAAGTTTATATCATGAAGATGTGTTAAAAACCAAAATATTACACAACGACGGGTAAAAGTGACTTTATGAATGAATCTCTTTAGTTGGGAATTCTTTCTCCCTACTTCTTCATCGTGATTCGTCATTTTTACTTCTCAAAATCATTATCACAAGATATTGTCATCGTAATTAAAGGAGTTCAGTTATATACATTAATACGAGTTAATGTTACATACATGATACAAATATATCAGGTTTTGTCTATTCAATGGATCTTTACCACTCTCAATTTGAATTTTAGGTGCACGAATCAAATCAGTACTCCCTAGGCATCATGCATACTGAAATAGTGAGAAAAACGCGCTAACTTTTTGAATTCACTTGAATTTATTTGTTAATTGTCAAACTTAATTACATGACATAACCTTAATAATAAGATGTCGATAATCGTAATCAGGTTGTCCAAGATGCTGTCAAATTGAAATCAATATGGCCGCCTGCATCAATGCTTCAAACATGCTTGTGGTCATTTTTTTATTTACATATTATTACTAGGGGGCGGACATGACCGGTTTAAACTACGATGAAGTTACAACGGAGCAAAGAAATAATGTAAACAACACCCACTTACTGAATAGCACTAATTCATATGGTGAACTGCAACATCTGTTTACGCCCGAGAAGTGCCGGAGAATGAGAGCAAAAAATGCCCTTAAAATAAGGAATTTATGAGTAAAATCCTTTCTACATCGGCGTAGATAGGAGCGTGCGGGGTTTTTAAAATTTATTATATTTACCTTATATTTCGCAAGAGAAATAATGTAAATATGTATATACTTACTGTTATTTATATTCAATAACGTACGCGAACATTCTTAGTTATCATTTATTTAGATCTAGAACGTTGTTTATGTTACTTTTTCTGATATGAAAATGAATTGTCAGTGATTCCGAAATTTATTACAAAGTCAGTAAAATATCGTTACAGAATGCCAAAATATCGCACGTTCGTCACTTAGCTTTGCTAAAACATACACAGAAATAGTTTTTATGCAGAGAATTTCGATAATTTACAAAATTTCGTTACATGTTTAAATGACGATGCTCGAAGTATTTCTGCGTGCAAGGAACTAACACAAATCCCAAATTTAAAAAATCAGTTGTTATTCCTTCAGGAACACTTTGGAAATTTGCCTGAACTAATCACATATTTTGAAAATCGAATCTCAAATTAAAAAATGGATTAACCACAATAGATGTGGTTAATCCAAGTATTCCAAGTGACTTCGGATGTGGCCTTCGGCAAAAGTTAAACGCAGTTTTTAATAGAAATCCAGATTTAATAACATTGCGGCAATTGTGCATACTAAATACGCTGAAATAAAAGAATATTTCCAGGACGCACCTATAACCAGTTGCGATGTAGAAAGGACGTTTTCTATCTACAAGGATGTACTTAATTCAAAGAGAACAAGTCTTACAGAAGAGAAAATTAACAAATAATAAGGTATTTTGTATTTGTACACTAGGTTTCTGACTCCCCTGGACCACACTGTGTCCCACTCGAGAGTCTCAGATATGAACATTTTCTTGCGTGTATCTTTTTACTTTGAATGTAAATGCCCCGAAACTCAAGTAGTTTCTTATTTTCGACAGAAGTTTATTATATATCTCTATGATTCCAAAGTAAAAACTCCTTTTCCCTATAACGCTATCCACCTAGGGATATAATAATAGTCATCGTTATGGCTTCCACTGTAGTTATGCACATCACTTAACCTCTACATAGTAAAGTTGTTCTTCTGAATGTTATGTGCTACCTTATAAGCTGATATGTATTCCGTCAGTCTAGTTATTTGTTTTATACTGAGTAGCCCCGTATCTCTATATACAGTGTGTAAATAAAGAAAGGAATAATATTCATATTTTGTTTATTATCGGTATTTGGGAGAAAAACTCGGAGAGGTTCATTTTATTTTGTTCTTTCGGACTTTATGGACGTTACTTTTCTTTTTTGGCGCTTTCTACTCTGGGACTTATGACGTCATCCAGAAATAAAGAATAGAATTTTTTCTGAATTCAGCAATACCGCATATGTGGCATTTAAAATTAATAGTTTTAGAGATACGGAGGATCATAGGTCTTAAAATGACAACAGTAATTAAACTTGAAAATCAAAAGAGCAAATAGTAATAATTTATTCTTTGGGTGAAATCAGGAGATCCAGCTGGCCATTCCATAGGACCACGTCTTCCTATCCATCTATTAGGAAAAACTTCCTCTAGGTATTCTCTAACACAAAGTGAAATGTGCTGGTGCACCTTCTTGTTGATACCGGACATTAACACTCGGTAAATCTGGGTCCTCGTTATTTGGAGATAATATCGCTAGAGCAGGTATTAATTCCAATCTAAGGAACTCTAAATACATCTCCCCATTCAATAAATCATCGAAAAAATAAGGACCCAAAACATGACCCCGGGTAAAACCTACCCAAACATTCAATTTTTGTGGATGCTGTGTATGGCTTTCTTGCATCCAGTGGGTATTTTCACTGATCCAGTATCTACAGTTTTGCCTGTGTACCTTAAACAAAACGTAGTTTCATCACTGAAGGTCAGGTAGTTAAGAAAATCTGGTTGACTACTCAGTTTTACATTCATCCCTTCGCAAAAATCAAGTCTACGATCACAATCATCTTCGTTTAGTTCCAGAACTGGTCTCACTTTGTACGGATGGTACTTGTATTTTTTTAACACATTAAAAACACTTTGATGACAAACGTTGTAGTTTGCTGCTAGCCTTCTTGTTGATTGGTTTGGATTATCTTCAATTTCTAATAATACATCAAGTTTTTTATCAGAATCCTTTACTTTGAACTTCACGAACGTTATCATATTCTTCAAACTTTTGAACAATTTTACTCACACAAGATTGAGTTATCGAACGATCGGGATATTTCTCATTGAAGAGACGAACAACTTCGTTTTATGATCTAACATTTTCACCATATCCAATCATCATTAATATCTCAATCCTTTGCCCTTCTGATAATAGATCTGACGGACGGGATATTTCTCATTGAAGAGACGAACAACTTCGTTTTGTGATCTAACATTTTCACCATATCCAATCATCATTAATATTTCAATTCTTTGCCTTTCTAACAGACGCGCCATTTTAGTTATCGAAAGCGTTACATGTAAATTGTCATTATTGTCATTTTAGATATCGAAAGCGTTACATGTCAATTGTCGTTCTTAGCACGCCTAATACTCTAAAACTACTAATTTTAAATACCACATATGGGGTATTCCTGAATTCAGAAAAATATATACTTTTTATTTCTCGCAAAAAATAAAGAGGTGCCATTTGAAAAAGAAGTCGATGACATCATAGGTCCCAGAGTAGTAAACCATAGAAAAAAATGAGGTGTGGCCACCACACGACTTTCTTATACGTATGAAAGTGTTACTTCCGGTCCGAATTTTGAAATTTCATTTATACAAAAAATATTCCAAATCCAACTCTAAATACTTTTGTACTCTTCATAAATATACATAGAATGCATAATTTACGACATATCTGCAAAAAATCGATATTCGGTAAGAGTAAAAGTGGTACTTCCGGTCCGAATTTTCAAATTTTTTTTATACAAAAGATATTGAGAACTATGTTTTAAATACTTTT
Source organism: Amphimallon solstitiale (assembly GCA_963170755.1). Lineage (NCBI taxonomy): Eukaryota > Metazoa > Arthropoda > Insecta > Coleoptera > Scarabaeidae > Amphimallon > Amphimallon solstitiale. The sequence goes on along the minus strand of OY720677.1, from coordinate 18,741,780 downwards.
ATACACGTAACGTACCTGTCTAAAAAGCTTGACTTGCGAAATATTCGCAAAAAACCGATTTTCGATAAGAGTAAAAGACCTACTTCCGGTAGGAATTTCGAAAAACTTTTTAAATAAAATTGTTCTCAATTTTAATTTCAAGTATATATGAATTCTTTATAAATTTGTATAAACTTAGTATTTGACGAAATATTGGCAAAATTCGATTTTTTCACTGAAGTAAACTGCTACTTCCGGTCTACCGATTTTACTGAAAAACTAATCAGATCTCAAGAGGGAGATTACACACGTAAATACAACATTTGGAATTGATATCTCCAGCGGTTTGACCGCTATCGTGGTCACACACAGACAGACAGACAGACAGACAGACAGACACACACACACACACACAGACATTTTTTAAAAACCACTTTTTTGGTATCAGGGGACCTCAAAACGTGGACATCTGCAAAAATCTCGAGGTCGAAAATTTTCATCATCACAATACTTCCTTATACTACGTATAAGAAAGTAAAAAATTGACGTCCATAAAATCCGGAGGAACAAAATAAAATTGGCCTGTCCGAGCTTTTCTCCCAAACAGCGATAATAAACAAAATATGAATATTATTCCTTACTTTATTTTCAATATGGGTTTACAAATCCAATTCCAGGATTAGCTTCAGAGCCTTATTTTGAATCATCTGCATGGATTTCATTAATGTTTTTGCACATTTTCACCATGCCACTATTTTTGAGATGACATGGCTATGATATATCATTAGTTTTGTCTTCTTACATAGCCCACTTCTTTTTATTGCCCCTATTATGAATGTCACACTTTTTACTTTCTTATACGTAGTATAAGGAAGTATTGTGATGATGAAAATTTTCGACCTCGAGATTTTTGCAGATGTCCACGTTTTGAAGTCCCCTGATACCAAAAAAGTGGTTTTTAAAAAATGTCTGTGTGTCTGTGTGTCTGTGTGTCTGTGTGTCTGTGTGTGTGTGTGTGACCACGATAGCGGTCAAACCGCTACAGATATCAATTCCAAATTTTGTATTTACGAATATAATCTCCCTCTTGAGAACTGATTAGATTTTGAGCAACATCAGCAGACCGGAAGTAGTAGTTTACTTCAGTGAAAAAATCGAATTTTGCAAATATTTCGTGAATTACTAAGTTTAAACAAATTTATAAAGAATTCATATGTACTTAAAATTGAAATTGAGAACAATTTTATTAAAAAGGTTTTTCGAAATTCCTACCGGAAGTAGGTCTTTTACTCTTATCGAAAATCAGTTCTTGCAAATATTTTGCAAGTCATGCTTTTTAGACAGGTACGCTACGAATATAAAAGTATTTAGAACTTAATTTCTAATATCTTTTGTATAAAAAAAATTTCAAAATTCGGACCGGAAGTATCACTTTTACTCTTACCGAATAACGATTTTTTGCAAATATGTCGTAAATTATGCATTCTGTATATATTTATGAAGAGTACAAAAGTATTTAGAGTTGGATTTGGAATATTTTTTGTATAAATGAAATTTCAAAATTCGGACCGGAAGTAACACTTTCCTACGTATAAGAAAGTCGTGTGGTGGCCACACCCCATTTTTTGAATGTAGGCCACATGAGGCCCCTATGATAATTTGTTATCTATCTTAATTCCCAAGTACTTTATCGTGTCTACTTCTTTAAGTTTTTCATTAGATATATTCAGCCGCAGTTATATGGCTGTTTATTTTTCGTTGAAAGATGATATAAACTGTCTTTTTTGTGTTTAATATAAATTTCTGCCCAACTAACCATTGCTCCAGTTTTTTTTAGATCTGTATTTATTTTGTTTTCAAATCCTTCTCTATTTTTCCCTGTATAAATTATTGCCGTATCATCTGCATACATTACATATTATCCATGTAGGGCAATGCTGCAGAACGATTGAATGTACAATAGGTATAGTATTGGTCGTAAGACCGAACCCCGAGGAACACCTGTTGTTAATTCTTCAAGTTGAGTACCTGTGATCGGCCTTATTTAGTTAGTTGAGTTTTTTTTCAAGATACGTTCTAATCATCCTGCCAGCATGCACCGAATGCCAAGTTCCTCCAGACTACCAACAAGTATGCGATGATCAACCGTGTCATAAGCTCTCAAGTACTGCCGCTTCCGTATATGTAGGGACATTATCTATATCGCACGGTAGCTTGCCATTGTTAGCCTTCGAGTTTATTTTCCTATATAGTTTATAGTCGTCGGCGAACAATAAACAACCGGAAACATCTTTTACGATAGGTAAATCATTTATAAATAAAAAAAATAGTAGTGGTCCCAAGTAACTACCCTGCGACACACCCGTCACACAAGTATGACAAAAATGGTGTTGCTAATTGATAGGAAAAACCGAAAGAATGTAACTTTGACAGCAAGACATCATGACAAAAGCTTTCGAAAAATCTGCAATGTGTAAATGACGTTCATTTACGTCCTAATCTTTATTGCCCCAGAAATATTTTCGGAGAAAATTAATATATTTGATACTGTCGACCGACGCTCTTAAAGTGATCGTATATCTTGCAGTGAAGAATTTGGTCGAATATATGATATAAATTATAATATATTATGCCGTACTGATACAACAATCCTACGTAAAAGTATATTATTTATATTAGTGCAGGTGTGATGTTATATTTTTTATTATGTCAGAATGTGACTTTATTGCTTTTCTTTCAGTAAATTAACAATTTAAAAAAAAATAATAACATTTTTTCTTATTTTTCCGATGTGCCACCCCCTTTCCCTCATCCATTTATTGCTATCGGCACGCCCTACAAGTTAAGAGTCACTGGCCGAGCTTTACGTAGAGTCACACTCGTTGAAATTGATAATCTGGTTTGAATAGCTGCTATAGAAACTTCACATTTTTTGTTACAGGTTGCATGTTTTTCACTTTTATTTTCCTAAATAAAAAAATTACATAGTTATTGTCTTATATATAAAACATTATATACTAAAAAACCATACGTACACTATTTTGCAATATTTTACTAATTCCAAATGATTTTCAACAATTCTTTGAATAATCTCTCTTATATTTCTCAACCTGTCTTGACTCAGACGTCCTAATTATATAGTAATATTATTAGTTTTTTTTAAAGAGTAATCTTCTTTTATAAAAGTTATTAAAAACAGACATTTTAACGTTCACTCTCATAAGACATTATAACCACTAGACACACCGGTTTCGTTATTACAAGCAGATGACAAAACTTCTTTCCATTACTTGCCCTCTAAAAATATTTACACATATGGCTAGTGTCATTGTTTCTAAATACGTAAACATAAACACTCAACTCTTACCTTCCCAACTTTCCATGTTGGCTTTACTTTTTATCTATGGCTAATGTAACAAAAAAAACAATGCTGTACATCAGCAATATCATAAATATAAACAAACTTATAAGACTGCCTTGAATGATGATATAAGTGAGAGCTATATGAGACAAATAAACAATCTGAAAATAAACAAAAAGCAATATCGAAGTTAATCAACCAGGAAACAAAGCAAAAGTCAACAAAAACACATCCTATGACGCTAAATGCAGAAATATTAAATAATAATTGGACAGCAGGTATTTCCAGAATGAATAAAATCGGTAAGGATATGAAAAGATTTTCAATATACATAAAAAAGGGGCAAATGTGTCCTGCAGTGGATCTTCATATTTTGGATAAGTAACTAAATGAAATTACATTATTTGTTAATAAAATCAAACCATAAGCTGCATTGGACTGCTATAGGCCAATATCTGTGTTACCTAATACAACTATAATCGACATATTTAATCATCTGACGAAAGCGCTGGACAACCAGGAATACCCTGAATTGATATGTTGCGATCTAACGCGCGCTTTTAATACAGTGGACTATAGCATCTTATTAGAAAAAAAACTACAGCACTATGGGGTTTGGGGAGTTCGGCATAGTCCTTTGGCTTCGTATCTTCAGAATATAAAGCAGTTCGTGGAGTTCAACGGGCAACAATCGAGCTTAATGGATGTTACAAAAGGCATACCTCAGGGGTCAATCCTTGGGCCACTACTGTTCATAATATATATATATATATATATATATATATGAATTATCTGGAAGTAAGTATATCGGCCGACAGCATCTGCTTATATGCGGATGGTATCTCGATGTTCGCAAAAGCATTGTCGAAGGAGGATAGAGATCATAAGTCAGAAATGGTTATGCAGAAGCCTGAAGAATGATTCATCGGGGTACCTCCCTTATTTTCGTAAGAAGTACTGCAATCTATCTGAATTTCGCTAAATTCGGGGCTCATGATGTCCCCTACTACTATACAACAGATCACAGCTGTTGTGCCCACCAAGTTGCCTAGTTTATTGTCGTATGTAATTTTTTATGCGTGCTGCAATTTTCAACGTGTATTTTACTGCAAGTAAGTAGAAATGAGATAGATTTATATATAATAAAACACAAGTGTATAGTTTCAAAATTATTATAATGTTTAACACACTACATATTGCCGTGATCCCTACATTGGTCAGGCATTGTAAGATAAATAAATAATTATGTAATAGAATAAGTAAATAATTTATTAGTAGTAAGTGTAATTATGGAAAAATGTATCATGAGTTGCATAACCGCAACGGCGTAACATTATAATGTTAGGTAGATGACAATTAAAAATTGTAACAAAATTTATTTTAAAGGTATAAAAATAAATACAAAAATAAAGTTCATGTATTCTATATTTGTAGAAACGAGGAGCACAAGATGCAATTTCAATATACAAAGACAGAACCAAATTTTATGCATTATGTGAGAGTCGCATTAAATATTTTGAACAATAAACCACTATCTAAAATGAATAACGTATTAAGAATAAATAACAGAGAGAGAGTTATGATGAAAGATGGTGTAGTCAAAAGAGTTAGTCATTTGAATGACGTAAAGTTATATGAAAAAGGTGAAATTAGATATTTACGAGATGAAAACATCTTTCATCATGAATAGACGTAAATTTGTAAGAGATTGTTATTTGTTAGACATTTTATGGTCATATTTAATAACATGATATATACCTGACACTTATATCTAAGTATAATTTTAAAAGGAATATGTAAAAAGGTATATTATTTTTATTCGACACAATATAATGTGGAAAAACTTCAATAGAAGGTTAAATCCAGTTTTATCCAGGAAAAATTCTGGAAATAACACATTAAAATTGGTTTAATCTCACTAAAATCTACAAAGAACAACAATGTTCAATATTGTTAACAGCTGCATACAAATCAACCTACAAGAAGACGAGGAAAGATGGTTCGAAGATATGGATGAAGTTATCAAGGTCCAGGTTCATAATAACATAATTAATAAAAGGAGCATTCCAGTCGTATGCAATGTTTTTCCTGTTATTTTCAAAGGAAACGGCTGCAAAAGAAAAATACGAATTGTGTTAAATAGTGGTAAAAGAATATATTTAAATAATGATGATAGAAGCAACGAATTCATGTATAAACATAATGAAGGATGGCGTTAATGAAAAGGAATGTACCTACCAAGATAAGAATATCGCAAATGTGCATTGACATTAACAATAACAAACAATTTAAGTGCGTGCATAATTTGTGTAATTTCGAGATGTCAAACAATATTGGTGCAGGTCAGTTTAGGGAGAACGTCAAGAAAATAAATCTGAGCAGGACAATGCGAACATAAACGTTAGTGCGGAGTTTGTGGCGCTGCGAACGATGTATGGTTTTTTCTGATGACCGAAATTGATAAGAAGGCAAGTACGAGAGAAGTACGGGAGAAGCTGTCGATATCTAGAAGTGAACAAGTTGCCGAGCTCTAGTAAAAGTAGCGTTTGATTTTTCATTTCGTTCGATGATTGCAGGCGTGTTATACACTGCATAAAAATCATCCTTAGCAAAATGTATTAGATTATTTTATTTTCAATAAGTAATTTTTATTTCATAATTAATTTTGCCATTAGTTTAATTTCATTTATTTTTTTTTAATTATCACTATGATGGATCAATATAAGGAAGAATTTGATGAAATATATAAATATCATGAGTAAGTTTCACTTAAAATAAATTATGCTAAAGATGAATTTATTTAATATTTTGGAGGCAATTATTATCTTCTTTGTTATAAGTAGACTAAAGTAATAAATAATGGGATTATTGTTAACAATGTAGGGAGGCATCGATGACACAACGTGTGAATGATTGTTAGTGATGTTATCTATGCATTGTTAACAAGTTTTAGATACAAAATTTTATGGGGATTTCAAATATATTGGTATACGTAAGGATGGGAGCATTTTGATGGACAATAGCCAATTTATGATATGTACAACGTGTGAATGTTTGCATATGGTGATTGGTGACGGTCTTATCGGGGTGTTTTCTGTTTTGCGAGTTTTTGTATTTTCAAAGATACTTCGTGAAAATGAATGTCTTTGGTAAAACAGAAATTTAGCGTCGTATAATAAAATTATTATTTCTTTGAAACTATATAATGTTAAAATTTGAATATAGCAAAGAGTGATATCTATTCTAAATCTATATGTTATATTTGTAATGTAATGTGTTTTCCGTATCTTTATAAAATACACGTTTGTTTTTTTTACTTGTAATGGGAAAGTAAAAAGGAGAATTTCTTTTTACGGCCACATGTGGCAAGAGAATTATTTCTTCGATGATGTTATTATAAGATGTTAAAATTGAATATAAATATTTTATGAGATTTAGTTTTTTATTAGTAACCTTATCCTATTAATTTTAAATAAGAAATGTTGTGGGAAAAACAGAAGGAATATCACTGCTAGAACCTGCAAGAAATATATGAATGTTGATGGAGATTGAACTTACAAATTTAATAAAGAATTTTTTTTATAACAACGTTATCTCTACATTCGTAATAAATTATGCAGCTTTGTATTATTGTAGTTTGATTAAATTATGCCGGTGCAAAATTATTATATTTAATTTGAAAACAAGGCTATAGCAATATGTTTCGCCACATTGTGGCTTCATCAGGTGGATGAAAATCCCCACCTGATGAAGCCACAGTGTGGCGAAACATATGTAGTGTGTTAAACATTATAATAATTTTGAAACTATACACTTGTGTTTTATTATATATATATAATGGAGTTTCAACATGTATCTCCTTCGTCGATTATTAATTTGAGATAGATTTAATTAAAAGTTGCTTATACAATGTTACACTATGTCCCATAGACTGTTAATTCCGTTTGTCCCCTTAAGTTTTACGCAGTAATTTGGTTTTAATGACTACATAACCTCAAACCTTGTGTGTGGGGTAGAATGGGGTAGGGCAAGACGGGGTACCCCGTTTTGCCCTACCCCATTCTCTCAACTATTTGGCCTAACAACGAATGAGTTTCGAGAACTTGCATTTGCTTTGGCCGATCGCAATAACCTTAATCATCCATTTAAGGATGGAAAAGCAGGATTGGAGTGGACAAGAGCTTTTATGGATAGGCACCCCAATCTAAGCCTACGAAATCCGGAAGCAACATCAGCAGCTCGAGCCATGGGGTTCAATAAGGTCGCAGTCAAACCATTTTTCGACCTTCTCTTGAAAGTTGTGGATACTCATCAGCTCCCCTGTCAGGATATTTAACTGCGATGAAACGGGTCTGACAGTAAACCCAAAAGGTCACTCAAGAATAATTGCCAAAAATGGACGTCGTCAGGTCGGAACCCTAACATCAGCTGAAAGAGGTAATACTGTCACTGCTGCAATTTGCTTCTCCGCTTCTGTAACTTATGTCCCGCCCATGTTGATATTCCCAAGGAAAGGTCTGCAACAAGAATTTCAAACTGACTTCCTCCTGGCGCTTCTTCAGAAGTCTACGAAACAGTGTGGATGACCGAGGAACTTTTCCTACTTCGGTTTCAAAAATTTATTACACTCACAGGAACTACAAAAGAAAAACCGTGTCTACTCGTTTTTGCTGGGCATTCGACTCATACTAAAAGCTTGGAGTTTATTGATTTAGCACGGGACAATGGGGTAATTTTATTGTGCCTTCCACCTCATTATTTTCGCAGGCTCCAACCACTTGACGTGGCATTTATGAGACCATTAAGTAAATATTACGAGGATGAAGTACGAAAATGGCTCAGAGTTAATCCCGGAAAGGTCGTTACCTTATTTCAAGTTGCTTCTTTATTTGGTCCAGCTTTTATACATGCGACCACTGTGAGCACAGCTGAGAATGGATTCCGAAAGACTGGAAACTGGGCTGTTGACATTAACGTTTTTACAGATGTAGATTTCTTGCCTTCTGCAACAACCGATATTGAGCTCCCTTCCGCTGGTGTAAACGAAGCACAAAGTTCGACACCCTCAACTTCGAAGCAGCCTATTACCCCCTCAACTACGAAACAGCCTTCTACCTCATCAACTTCGAATCAGGAGCCAAGTTCTACTAGTTTTAAGTGTGCCAGTCAAGAAATAATGTTTCCTGTCCCAAAAGTTTCCCAAAATAATAAAAGGTTTTCAAGAAAACGGGGCAAAACCATTATCTTGGCATCATCACCATACAAGCCAAGTTTACCTGAAGAGTGCTGAAAAACAAAAACAAGAAAAAGCAGCTAAATCGGTAAAAAGAAGCCTCGTTTTAAAGAAATTAATCCCTACCAAAGCTGCCCAGAAACAAAAACTATCTTCTGATGACAGCGAAGAAGAGAACGAAGAGGATGAGTGCTTGTACTGTCATGACTTATCTGAGGAGGGATGGATTAGATGATGTTCATGCCTGAAATGGGCACACAACTCTTGTGCGGGAGCTGATGAAGACGGCGAAGATGCCACTCACGTATGTTCTATATGTGAATAGTTTTAAATATTTACCTATTATGTATATAATATACCTGTACATAGTATATAACTTGTAGGTAGTAATATCATAAATTATAAATAAAAAAGTTCCTTACTTGACTTATTATTGTTTAAACAATGGTGTCCTGTTTTGCCCCGTGAGTGGGGCAAAACGGGGCAACTGACACCTATTTGAAAATAGAAGTATATTTCAAAATTGGGTTATTCAAATTTTAGTTCAAACGGTTTTTTTAATTGATTACAGATTAATAAAACATGTATAGCATAAAATATACCATTTTTATTTTATTTTGTGTAAAATAAATAGGCCCAAAAATTAAGCATCCCATTCTGCCCCACCTTCCCCTATATTTCGCAAACTTTTATGTTGCGGCTCGCTATGGAATCCAGTTCAGAGGCCAGAGATACGTCGACTACTGGTGACATAAAATATACAACAAGCTAGACGCCGTGGATGATGGTCTAGAAAATGTTTGCCTGCGAAAATATGTGCGAACTGTTAAGAATATTCTTATGAACAATGCATTCTAAAGAAGAATTTCTGACTTTTTGAAGACTTGGGATCTTTAATTATATAATTATTTATATTATTATATTTTAATAATATTAATTATTTAAAATTATTTATACAAACATTTTAATATACATGTATTTTTTATTTTACCTATAATGTGTATGGCGTGTTTTTTACTAGTATACTATTATTTCATGGAAGAAGTAAATTATCTTATCTTAGTACGGCAGGCAAAACCTATAATATATATATGTTACCGTGAAAGACCGAAAGTAGTGAATGTCAACATCCGCCGGTGGATGTCGACAAATACCAAATGCCTTGGTGAAAGTCCGAACATTTCTTAATTGTATTATAGATTCGGACTTTTACCGGTATATGTCGACAAACACAAATGAGGTCCGGTGAATGTCGGAAACGGCAGGTCGCAACAAGTTTTTAGACGGTTCCAGCATCTTGTTTCAGTTAGCTTTGCCTTCGTCAGTCTAACGCAACGTTTGACAGCCTGCGGGCACGCTCCCTAACCTAATTTAATTTTCTTATTAGAAATTATAATTTAATATAACCAAAAAGGGGTATAACATCGTCATCACTCCCCCGCGGGCAAATTGCAAACATTGAGACCGAAGAACAGCTAGAAGCTTATGTTGAAGAAAATTTGGGTAGTGACCATATTGAAAGAGGCATGGATAATGAAAATACCATTGGAGCTGATCCGCAACCTGGCACGTCTTCATCTCAAGCACTGACTGACTCGCAACCTAACACGTCTTCATCTCAAGCACTGACTGACTCGCAACCTAACACGTCTTCATCTCAAGCACTGACTGACCCGCAACCTAACACGTCTTCATCTCAAGCACTGACTGATCCGCCACCTAGCACATCTTCATCTCAAGTACTGACTGAACAACACGAGCTAATTTCTTCAAAAAGAGTAGCTGCAAAAGAGAGTCTTCTACTTCAAGCAACAAAAATGTTGCGAACCTCAAAAAAAAAGTTTCCTCCTGCCCAAATTGGTGATACCGTAAGAATTCAAGTCCCTGATGTCGACCGTGGTCGTACAGACCCTCGAAATGTGTTAGCGGTTGTTGTTGGAATAGAGGATTCAGCCTTTTATAGACTAGCTAACAAAAATGGTACCTTGAAGCAGCTTTTCACCCGTAATCAGTTCGTAATTTGTAAAGAAAAGTTAGTTTCCATGGACGAAGTTTCAACAAAAGAAATGTCGCTAAGAGAAGCAGCTTCTGCTAATTCAAAAAGTGGAGGGCAAGGCTACACACGTTGTAACTGCAAAAGAAAGTGTTCCACGACTAAATGCAGCTGTAAAAGCAAGGAACTTTTGTGCAATTCGAAGTGTCATGGTAGTTTATGTTGTTGCAATAAATAAGATATTGTTATTATTTTTTATATTTCATTTTATATTTTTATGTTCTACTGTTTGTTTTGAGTTCAACAAAGTCTTTTTCCCATATTATTTTAATAAATAAAGACCTATGGGTTTTTTTTTTTTATTTAAAAAAAAATGTTTTTAACATACACCATGAGTGCATGCTGAATGTCGACAATCGCCGGTGTAAGTTAGAAATAATGAAATTTCACCAATATTTCGGACATACGTCAAGCAACGTTGAGAATGTTGACATTCACCGGTGAATCTCGACATTCACCAGATTTCGGTCTTTCACAGTAACATATATACTATAATACTGTGTCTATAGTAAAGTACATGGTCTACGGGTTGAGCGACGTTTACGTATTATAGGTAGATAAATTAATGTAAGAATGGCAAAAATCTCCTAGAAATACGACACCTAGCATGTATTAATTTTGTACAGAATTCATAAGTATTAACGGACGTCCGCGAAATAGAGCGTACTAGCTAACAGTAGAGAGATAAAATAATCATGAGGACTTCAGGTAATGAAAAGAATAGAGACCGATTGTAGTTGGGTCTTTTATAGAAATCTGAGGGACGAGGGGGTAGACAGTAAAGGTTCTGATTAATGAGAAAAATAAAATAAAATATTTGAATTTTTACTGACATCATGATCCGAATTCTAACATTGCATGGATGAAAATTATATGTAAACAGCTGGTAAATCCAACAACAGGTAAGATAATTAACGAAGAAGAGTTTCAGTTTTATTGCATTGTCAATATCTTTGAATAAAATAATCTTTTTCTGAAAATTCATTCCGAAGTTTGTTTTCGTTGAAATTAATGTTTTTAAATTGTATTTAAAAAGAAAATATTTAAATGGATTTAATCGTAAATAACTGTAATGCAAGTTATATTCTATAGAAACACCTAGAGCTATGTTAAAATCAGGAATGATGAAAATTTTAATAATTTTACGGGAAGAGTATAACAAAAAATGAGGTGTGGCCACCACACGACTTTCTTATACGTATAAGCGTTTCAAATTATAGAATTTTAAGAATTTTTTTTTACAAAAATTATTCAAAATCCTATTCTAAGTACTTCTATTCTCTTAATAAATCTCTATAGAATGCATACTTTGCAAGATATTATCAAAAAAGTGCTCCTCGCTAAGAGTAAAAGTGCTACTTCCGGTCCGAATTTTAAAATTTCATATATACAAAAAATATTGCAAATCCAGTTTTAAATACTTTTGTACTCTTGATAAATATATATAGAATGCATAACTTACGACATATTTGCAAAAAATCGCTATTCGATAAGAGTAAAAGTGGCACTTTCGGTCTCAATTTTGAAATTTTTTTTATACAAAAGATATTGAAAATTATGTTCTAAATACTTTTATATCCGTAACGTACTTGTCTAAAAAGCATGATTTGCGAAATATTCGCAAAAACTGATTTTCGATAAGAGTAAAAGACCTACTTCCGGTAGGAATTTCGAAAAACTTTTTAAATAAAATTATTCTCAATTTTAATTTTAAGTATATATGAATTCTTTATAAATTTGTTTAAATTTAGTAGTTGACGAAATATTGACAAAATTCGATTTTTTCGCTGAAGTAAACTGCTACTTCCGGTCTACCGATTTTACTGAAAAACTAATCAGATCTCAAGAGGGAGATTATACACGTAAATACAAAATTTGGAATTGATACCTACAGCGGCTTGACCGCTATCGTGGTCACACACACACACACACACACAGAGACACACACACACACACACACACAGACAGACACACACACACACACACACACACACACACAGACACACAGACATTTTTTAAAAACCACTTTTTCGGTATCAGGGGACTTCAAAACGTGGATATCTGCAAAAATCTCGAGGTCGAAAATTTTCATCATCACAATACTTCCTTATACTACGTATAAGAAAGTAAAAATATAAAACGATTTAGAAGAATGATCACCTCTACAGCAATAGTAGAAGAGGTTTTGCAATAATGAGAGAGAAAAAAATTCTACTTTCCCTATTTGTGTGGCGACTAAAAAAATTTTTAACTCGAAAACTTAGTATTTATTAATTAGTCTCAACCAAATTTGTGAATATATACATTGCCCGGCTTTCGCGAATTCAATTACGAACTCAAAGAGCATGGCTAACTAAGAACTAAAAGCAAAATTAAAACATCCTTCTCTTCATACACCCTCTACACAACACAACATAAGCAAGCGAACATAAATTACATCAAAGTTTAATAACGTTAAACACTTATCTCTGGATAAAATCCCCTTATTCGAAATAAAGTGGCCTACTTTTCGGATGTATCCCCGCCTAGTTAATCTCATCGTCGAAGGAGCGCTGGCAATCCCCTGATGTTAGAGGGAGCTGCCTGAAGACTGAAGACACGTCGCTTCAATTTCCCAAAGACTTTAACAATCTTATTTTATGGTCGCCGCGTATTCACTAGTGTTTTTCCCTTGCTTCTTCCTTAGGTCGTTTCTCTTTACTTCGAATCTATTCAAGATAATAACATCAACTTAATTCTACCTCTGTAATCGTTGATTATGTGTGGGGTGGTGTAGGAAAAAAATCAGGGCGGTTCTGGTTGCTGGGTAATACATACCTAGTTAAACATCGTAACTAAAAGATTATCATAATGAAAGTTGTTAAATAAATACTATTTTTTTAATAGTAATTCTTCTGTGAGTACTAATACATTTGTGCAGTATACAGAAAGAAATTCTCACATTTCCAATTCAATGTTTCTGACTTTATTATTGGAAACTGTGTCCGTGCGTTGGCTAAACTCCTTCACCGCTTATTTAGTCTTAGCCTGAGGGAATCTGAATTTCCGGATTTATGGAAGACTTGTGTTTCATCATACAATAATAACTGATTAAAACACTTGGCTCGTTTCACTATGAGTTTTATTTATAAAATATTAATCTTATAAACAATAGTGGTAGCTACTCATTAGGAGCACATTTTAACAATATTTTGTATTATACAAACTGTTCCATAACTTGGTGGCTGACCATAGTTATACTTTTTCAAATAGAACACCCTATATATTATTACATTTTTTGTATTCCCCGTATAATTTTTAGGCAAAAGTAATAAGATAGTATTGGCATAAAATCTAAAGTTTTTGAGTTATTCCCAATTTTCCGAAGTTTTTATAAAATTATATTTCTCGAAAACAACGTATTTTTTTTTTGTGAGGGGAAAATCCTTTATGGACATCATACATCTTCAATTGTATGATAGTGTGGAACTCACCAGTCTGGCCTACCCACTAAAAACCCCCATTTCTCTCCTTTTGTGCTTCCGGGACTGCTATTTGCGTTTCTTCGGATAGCACAGATATCACTATTGTCCTGCCCTCTTAGGATCGCCGCTCTCTCCACTGCATTTCTCTTGTTTTTAGTACCTTTTCAATGTAGATGCTCACTGCTTTCCATTTGTCCTCGCTATCCGTCATAGCCTCGATCACGTTGTGTTGGTCCAATGTTTGCTGGATTTGATTGTTCAGAAAAGTCCTGTCTTCTGTCCACCTCTGGCATACTAACACCGCATGGTCCGGTGTATCGACCATCCCACAGTCTGGGCAAAGATCGTCTGCGTCCAGTTTAAACATCTTCAGTTAAGTTTTAAAGTGGCCATGTCCCGCCAGGAACTGCGTCGTATAGTAGTTTGCTACCCTGAACTTACAGTGCACCCAGGCGCTCAAGTCAGTAATCAGAGTTTTGGTCCATCCAGCGGTGGACCCCAGGTCGTCCCATTTCCTTTGCCACCATTTCAGAGTTATTTCTCTCTCGCTTTTCTTGGACCTTGAAACTAATTGCCTTGCCTTGGCAGAGAACATCCTCTTGCGTTCCTCCACCAAGAGTGAGATTGGTGGTATATCCGCTATCGCTTGGGCAGCCCCGGTAGCCGCTAATAACCCTCAGCAGCACTCTTCTCTAGAGTTTCTCCAGTTGTGCATTTTTCGTCAATGCATGTGCCCAAACCGGTGCTGCGTACAACACCTGAGACTATACTACACCATGCAGGATCTCCCTACGTCTGCTTGTGGGTCCCCCAACATTAGGCATGATCCTAAGCAGTGCTGTCAGTGTAGAGTCTGCCCTTTCCACTACTCATTGCACGTGCGACTGGAACGTCAATCGATGGTCCACAGTGACTCCGAGGTATTTCAACTCCTTCCCGGGGGGTGATCTGTTCCCGTATCACCTCAAACTGCATGCCACCCTGCCTGTTAGGCCCCTTGAGGATAACAGCCTCTGTCTTTTCCGGGGCAATCTGCAGGTCAATTCTCATCATATTTTCCACTATTTGATCTATCGAATCGTTTACTTTGAACGCGAGTTTCCTCTCATCTTCGGCTTCTACTATGAGTGGGAGGTCGTCGGCATACGCTATCGTCTTTGCTCCATTCATAAGTTGCACGTTTATGATCGTACAAAATATTCCATAGCGTTGGTACCAAAACGGAACCCTGTGGCACACCAGAATTGACCTCCAGACTGCTTTTAGAAGACAAGTACACCCTCCTCTGATAGAAGTAGTCCTCTATGACGTTTATGAGGTATCGTTCTACTTTCCTTCTTCTTAGGTCGTTGAAAACGACGTATTAGATGGATACAATTTTGTTGTAATATTGTTCAAAATAAGAGGTATTAATAGAAGCGTATTTTTATTTTTTTTCAGTTACTAATTGCATGTGCACAAAACTGGACTAAAATTACATGACACGTTTTTGTATAAAAGCCATTTTTACTTTCTTATACGTAGTATAAGGAAGTATTGTGATGATGAAAATTTTCGACCTCGAGATTTTTGCAGATGTCCACGTTTTGAAGTACCCTGATACCGAAAAAGTGGTTTATAAAAAATGTCTGTGTGTCTCTCTCTCTCTCTGTGTGTGTGTGTGACCACGATAGCGGTCAAACCGCTATCGTGGTCGCACGCCAAATTTTGTATTTACGTGTAGAATCGTCCTCTTGAGATCTGATTAGTTTTTCAGTAAAATCGGTAGACCGGAAGTAGCAGTTTACTTCGGCGAAAAAATTGAATTTTGCCAATATTTCGTCAACCACTAAGTTTAAACAAATTTATAAAGAATTCATATATACTTAAAATTAAAATTGAGAATAATTTTATTTAAAAAGTTTTTCGAAATTCCTACCGGAAGTAGGTCTTTTACTCTAATCGAAAATCAGTTTTTTGCGAATATTTGGCAAGTCATGCTTTTTAGACAAGTACGTTACGAGTATAAAAGTATTTAAAACATAATGTTCAATCTCTTTTGTATAAAAAAAATTTCAAAATTCAGACCGGAAGTACCACTTTTACTCTTATTGAATAGCGATATTTTGCAAATATGTCGTAAGTTATGCATTCTATATATATTTATCAAGAATACAAAAGTATTTAAAACTGGATTTGCAATATTTTTTGTGTATATGAAATTTCAAAATTCGGACCGGAAGTAGCACTTTTACTTGATAATATCTTGCAAAGTATGCATTCTATAGCGATTTATTAAAAGGAAAGTACTTAGAATAGAATTTTAAATAAGTATTGTATAAAAAAACTATTAAAATTGTATAGTTTGAAACGCTCATACGTATAAGAAAGTCGTGTGGTGGCCACACCTCATTTTTCAAATGGAACCCCCTATATATCAGTCCATTTTTGAATTGCTTATTTAATTTCACATCAAAAACATGTAAGACGTTCATACTTAAAAGTGACTATTACACAGCTATTGTCGTTTTTTGATATAATTTTGCCATCTTCATGTTTTTTTTATTTGAATACGGTATAGTGAGGCTATGATATTTGTTGCAACATTGTTAATTAAATGGATGTCATTTAATAAGTTGTTACTTTGTTAACAAGCATGATTTTGTATTGAATTTTTCTAGCGATATGATTTTTATACATATTGGGGGAATTACAAAAAAAATTTTTACTAGTTTAAGATATTGAGTTGTTTGTAAAACTGTATTCCAAAAATATGTAATATAACATTACTCTTCTTTTTTCTTTTACTATTGTAATCTTGGTAAGTGTCTCATTTCTATATCTACATATTTATACAAAAATTTGATATATTGTACTTACAACACACTATGCCAGCAATATATTTCATAAAATATACTACATGACATGGAAACTGCAACACCAAGAAGGGGTGCGGATTTTTTGACCAAACTTGGTAGAAACGTATAACTAGTCAAAGGCAATAATTGATTAAAATTTCAAAGAAAAAAAACAAAAGACTAACACAATTTAACATAATTTTTATTAATAATGTGTTGAACCGCCCCTATTAGTGTCACACTCCCTCACTCTTCGTGGCATTGATTCGACTAGGTGGTCGATATCCTCTTGGGGTATGGTGTTCCAAGCAACCTCTAATTCATGCCGGAGAGCTATTAGTGTCTGCGGGGGATTGGCTAAATTCATAAGTTTTCGTCCCATAATGCCCCACACATGTTCTATTGGCGAGAGGTCGGGGGATTTGGGTGGCCATGGCAAGATATTGACATGAGCCTCTTCCAAGCGATTTATAGAAATTCTCGCTACGTGGGGAGGGGCATTATCCTGCTGGAAAAGTGGGTCTTCGAGCGTTTGAAGATATGGTAGAATATGGGGTTCTACCACCTCATCAATGTAACGCTGGGCGTTCATGGTGGTTTGGATGAACACCAATTGAGACCTACTCCCATATGCTATAGCACCCCATACCATAACACCCACTGCTCGATGCACATGCCTTTCAACGGAAAACTGAATATCACGACGTTCCCCACGTCTTCGTCTGACCCTCATACGGCCATCATGCATCCCTAGACAAAATCGAGATTCATCACTGAATACCACCCTGTGCCACTCCACGTTCCAGTGCAGTCGCAATCTACACCACTCCAAACGTTGCTGTCGGTGTTGAGCCGTAAGTCGTAACACAAGATGTGGACGATAAGATTGTAAGCCGAAACCCGTAATTCGACGATAAACGGTTCGAAGGGTTACAGGACGACCAATATTACCTAACCACACGTCAGCAATTGATCTGGTACTGGAAAACCTGTCTCTTAGTGCCATTAAGCGAAGGCGGCGGTCCTGTATCTCATTAGTTCTTCTTCGGCCTCCGGTTCCTCTTTGGCGTCTTCCCTGACCTTCCCTAGTCCATGATTGATAACAGCGCATAATGGTGGATTGGTTCCGGTTAAGGCGATTTGCAATTTCCCTGTATGAAAAACCACCTTCTCGCAAACCAACAATTCGACCTCTGTCGAATTCGCTTAATTGGCGATAATTTCCACGTTGCCGCACTCTAGGCATAATAAAACTCTTTAAACACGTTAAACAAAGGTATAATAAGACAAAACCGTTGAAATTAATTTCAAACAAACAATTAATACACCACACATTAATGTCAGCGAAAACTGAATGAAGTGTCAGATGTGTCATGACTAGTTGATCTATCGCAACAAAATTTTAATCAATTATTGCTTTTGACTAGTTATACGTTTCTACCAAGTTTGGTCAATAAATTCGCACCCATTCTTGGTGTTGCACTTTCCATGTCATGCAGCATATATAGAATATGGTATAATAAATAAATTTTAAAACAAAACAAATTAATAACTTAATTATAGTACGTGCGGAAACAGCAATTTGTGAAAAGGAAACTACAAAATAACTATAAATATGTATACTAAAATAAGCAAAAATTATTTCAACAAGTATTCACGTGAGTTTCCATTCACTTCTAAACATTTTTTAATACGCTTCTGTAACAATTTATTAAATGACATCCATTCAATTATCAATGTTGCAACAAATATTCGTATTCAAATAAAAAAGTTGGCAAAAGTATATCAAAGAACGACAATAGTGTTACATGTTTTTGACGTGAAATTAAATAAGCAATTCAGAAATGAACTAATATAAAGGTGTTCCATCAAAAACTTTAGACTTTAGGTCTATACTATCTAATTACTTTTTGACTAGCTATTAGATTTTGCATATTATAAACATAGGTATATCTCATTAAAGGGCTAAACTTTGAAAATACTAGAAATAAGTACTATATTATTGGTACCATTTTAAAGGTAATTTTACAAGGAATTTGCTGACATATAAAAATATTATAGGTTCGAATTAAAAAAAAACGAGGAAATTGCCAATAACTATTGAAAACTTAGGCACAACATATCTAATACCCTGTATATTTATTTATGTTGTTGAACCTCAAAACAAATAACGTGTTAGTCCATAAATTAGCAACACAAGAGTTACCTGAGGCACTCTACCCACTTTCAGATAAGGCTTAAAATGTTAAATACTGCAACTGTCAAGATTTTAACAAAATTATCAATAAAACCAAAACTAGCAGTCGTAAGTCCACATATCTATATATCATTGCGAAGACAATTTGGGTGGCTATCATCATAATAGCTAGAAAGTATAGCAATCTATTTAAAATTAAAAAAAAGTTGAAGGTGGTTGAAAAATTTGGAAAACTATGTATATTTGTAAATAAATATAGAAAATTCACAGTAGTCTACTACAAAGTCTCATTGCTACAAAGTTATTAGTTTTCATGATAAACTCCGCCGACACACTATTGCCGCACTCGGTATAAAAATTTCCTATCTCTGCACGTTGTCCAAATATTAACAAGAAACGTAATGACTGTAACTTATCTTCACATGCATTTAAGAAAATATGGTACAGACAGACAGACAGACAGACAGACAGAGAGAGAGAGAAAGAGAGAGAGAGATGTTTGCAAAAACCACTTTTTCCCGTATCAGAGAACTTCAAAACGTGGACATCTGCAAAACCCCGTGGTTGAAAATTTTCGTCATCACAATACCTCCTTGTACAACGTAAAAGACAATGAAAAATAGACAAACGATGACAACTTACAAATTGAAGTACTTTGCAATACTCTCATTAAAGAGATGTGAGTATGTTATCACGAAAAGTCAGATATTAGTCACACGATGTCATTTCGTAGGTAAAAACACAAAAAAGAAATATTACCGTCGTCGTCACTCTATTTTATAAAGGACTACAATTTAAACGGGCATTATTAAAAATAAGTGCAGCTTACAGTTGTGCATTATTTAAATGTTACTATTCCATTTTTAAATATCAGATCCTTTAAAAACTTGAACTTGCAATAAAAAAAATGTTTGCAATTCATTTTAAGTGAATGCACCTCAGTGTATGTATTTTAACACTAAAAAATCTATGCGCACCAACAAAAACATCAGCGCCCTTTATTTAAAAAAAATTACCCCTCAGATAACAAAATAAATCTTTACTAAAATAGTTCTTTTTTATAAAAATAACTCTGGGCACTATATAATTGTTTTGTTTACAGTAATAAATCATTAAGCTAGTAAATAAATACATTCAACTTAAAACGAGTAATTGCACATTAAAATGAGTGAAAGCACATTATTCCGAATAAATGAGCATCAAGTTAAATAAATGTAAGTTATTAGGAAGACTTCTTTGCTTCGGCGGTCATGCGCAGTTTCCGATATGTTATTTGTTTGGTTAGATTCTTAGAGTATGAATCTGTGACTCCTCGCGTATGTAAATGTGAAATAAAATGGCATCCCGAATTTAGTGATTCAGAAACTGATCAGTTTCCAGAGGCAGAAAAAAAACGTGCGAAGAAAAGATCCATAGCATGGAATTACGAAAGAACCTTCATTAACCGTAACGATGCAGAAGATTTTGTCAAATCGGAAACTATTTGGAGCTTAAAAAACACAAACAACACTGAGGCTGGTGTAGTAGTAGCTGGTGTAGGTGTAGTGTGTAATAAAGTTAAATGTCGCGGACAACAATGTGCAACTGGTATTAAATTAATTCTGGATTCATCCTGTGAAAATGTTCTCCTATTTCGATCGCAAGTAAGTCATTCTTGTGATTCTATTGCAACAAAGGCCGGTACCGAAATGAATAACAAACTAAAGAACGAAATCAAGGATTTGTTTACCAAAAAAAAATGAATCCGAAAGCACTTTTGGATGTTCTTGCCCAGAAATATAATCCACCACCAAATATAAACCAAATAAAAAAATGTCTGGCTAAATTAAGAAAACCATTTACGGTCCACCAACAATATCTCTTGGTGAACTGGAAAGTTGACTTCTTAAAAATAGTGCTGTCCCCAATGAACGAAGCAAAGCTTTAATCGTAAAACAGTTTTCTTAATAGGAACAACTGACCGCAATAAAAAATTTCATTTACTGGGAATAGGTGTATGCACCAATGAACGAACCGCCGATTACCAGTTTATTTTTCAGTGTTTGAAGGAGGCTATTTTTGATTTGTTTCATTTTGAAATGAAACCCAAAGTTTTGGTAGCCGATGCTGCCGTCACTATACGTAATGGGTTTCAAAATGTGTTTGGCAATTGTACTGTGCGTATGTGTTGGGCACACATCCGTTTTCGGATTCAGTTACGATAGATTTACATACTTGGACCACATCGTATCAATGGGCACGACTAAACAAAAAAGTTGAATGTATTGATGAAGATAATGGTACTCTAATAACGTATGTTATCCCTGCTGCTGAAAAACTGGAAATAAGCAAGAAGATTTTGAAGCCCGATAACTTGCAGTCTAAAGAATTGGATGAATATATTAGGAAGAAATATTCTTATTATAAATTGTTCTTGCCTGTGGACGAGGTCAGTTGGAAAGATGGACGGTGCACATGTCCATACTTTTTAAAGAATTGCATTTGCAAACATCTGCTAGGTAAGATAAAAAATAAAAAAAAAACAATATTTTAACTGGTATAAAATTTTAGGAACAGCTCTTCGTTTTAAGTATGTTGAAGCACCTCCTGAGGCTAAAAATGTGTCATTAGGCACCAAAAGAAAACGTGGTCGACATACAAAAGCTGGAAAAGCGTTAATTGTGCAGTGAATGCATTATTAATAATTTATCAATATGTATTTTCATTTATTTCAGTACCTAATTTGTAACAAATAATGCCCAGAAGTTAAACAATAACATTTAATTTTTTTAATGCTCTAAAATAACTGTTTTTACGCTTAATATTTAATAATTTATTTCTGGAAATTAAAAAAAATAATGCTCAAACAGAAGTTTCTAAATGCTCAGTAGCGCTTTCTTAATAGAAAAAAATAGTTGGTTAATGTACATAAGTTCATTTTCTAATGCACGCTTGGTTCCTACCCTTTATAAAGTCACTCTAAGATTGTGTAGAACACACTTTACCCTGAGTAGTAAAGTGTGTTATGGCATTCATCAAGTTCTATTTAAAACGATCGTTACCTTTACCACCGCATTAATTCATCATTTAACGGAGATATCAAACTGTCGAGCGTAAAAATTAAATTAAAATTTAAAAATTATGACATTAATGTGTTTATTTCGGACCTCTTTCTGCGTGCAAAGTTTAATTAAATCAACGCCTTCCCCCAGCACAATATTTCTCATCCACTCACTCGAACTGTGGTAATATTGCTTTTTATGATTTTGCGTGAGGGTTAAAATAAAATCTTAACGACCAATTTTGTCTGTAGAGATGATGGCTCTCTTTACTTTGATTATTAATGAGTTGAAAGTGTTTAATTAGTGGCTGTAATTGTGTACGCGGAGGAAAGGTCTTGCGGTGGTTTTGTACATACAAACGCCGAGCCATTCGTGCATTTCAAAGTGAGAATATTTATTTTATAATTGGAAAGGTTAATAATGGTATTGTTGAGGTAATTCTCCTTTTACAAAAAAATATTTAATTGTAATAATTTTCGACAATGCACACGTTTCCACTTATTTGTTTAGCTCCGTATTTTGAATTTTAAATAAAATTGTTTAATTTTGTTTAGGATATATAATAACAAAAACGACAAATAAGAACGCACGTCATTTAAGTAGATGCACTAGAAGATTTTTGATTTGTCAAAAAAAACGCCCAGCTTCATTACAAGGCAGACATAGCCGACCTATGTGTTTAATGATAAACAAATGACTAAACAAAGAAAGATGCAAACGCGAAAAGTGTAATTAAATATAGCATATATGTGTTTTTTTTTGTAATTGAGATTCTTATGGTAAGACAATATACTATACATATTACTTAATTAGCAAACACTTTCCGGGTTGTACCCTACTGACGAAAACAAATAAGTTTGAAATACATGTGTTTGCATTATCATTTTTCTTTACCTTGTCACTCATGTATCATTTGTTTGTCTTGGAATTAAGTTGGCTGTTGTTTCTGACAAATCAAAATGACTATTACTTTCTTATACGTAGTATAAGGAAGTATTGTGATGATGAAAATTTTCGACCTCGAGATTTTTGCAGATGTCCACGTTTTGAAGTCCTCTGATACCGAAAAAGTGGTTTTTAAAAAAATGTCTGTGTTTGTGTGTGTGTGTCTGTCTGTCTGTCTGTCTGTCTGTGTGTGACCACGATAGCGGTCAAACCGCTGTAGATATCAATTCCAAATTTTGTATTTGCGTGTATAATCTCCCTCTTGAGATCTGATTAGTTTTTCAGTAAAATCGGTAGACCGGAAGTAGCAGTTTACTTCAGTGAAAAATTCGAATTTTGCTCATATTTCGTCAATTACTAATTTTAAACAAATTTATAAAGAATTGAAATGTACTCAAAATTAAATTTGAGACAAATTATCTTAAAGAGGTTTTTCGAAATTCCAACCGGAAGTAGGTCTTTTACTCTTATCGAAAATCAGTTTTTTGCGAATATCTCGCAAGTCATGCTTTCTAGGCAGGTACATTACGAGTATAAAAGTACTTAAATTATAATTTTAAATATCTTTTGTATAAAAAAAATTTCAAAATTCGGACCGGAAGTACCACTTTTACTCTTACCGAATAGCGATTTTTTGCAGATATGTCATAAATTATGCATTTTATATATATTTATTAAGAGTAGAAAAGTATTTAGAGTTGAATTTGCAATATTTTTTGTATACATGAAATTTCAAAATTCGGACCGGAAGTGGCACTTTTACTCTTAGCGAGTAGCACTTTTTTTCGAATATCTTGCAAAGTATGCATTCTATAGCGATTTATTAAGAGAATGAAAGTACTTAGAATAGGATTTTGAATAAGTTTTGTATAAAAAAAATTCTTAAAATTGTATAATTTGAAACGCTCATATGTATAAGAAAGTCGTGTAGTGGCCACACCTCATTTTTTTTTATTTTCTAAAATACGTCTTAACGTTTACATTTTATTACCTGTATTTATATATAAATATAGATTATATAAAAAAAATCACGAATGTGCTAGAAATATAAATAATATATATACAGAAATATAATTTGTTTTATAAGAATACTACAATATCTTTTTTAGTTTTTCCATTTGCACAACAATATAATTAATTCAAAATACATTTATATACATTTAACCTAAAAATAAATAGACGTCATTAAATCTATTCATTCAAGGCCGACTGTATCTACTATCGCTGCACAATATAAGGCCGTCACATAACAAGATTTTTCTAATTCTGGTAACCTCAAAATATTGATTCTTATGTGGCTCTATTTATCCAAAGCACAATAAACTGCTTAGTAATCGCCGAGCATTTTTAAAATCACGTGATAAAATTCTGCAATATGATTGGATTATATCAAATCTACTGTTATTGACATTTGACTGATTTGACATTTATTTTGTCTATTCCATATTCTTTTCTACTTAAATTATTCTAATAAACATATTCAGTCGTTTCATTTATTGCGTGCTACATATTTACTACAATATATTTTGGAAGTTACGTCGAGTGCATCACTATAAATAACTAAATTAGCAAATTGTAATGGTGCCAAAATGGAAAAAAATACATCAAATATGTTCCGAAATACACAGAAAAAAGAGTTTAGTGAATATTACCTTTTTAACCTGTGTTATTTGGAATTTCTTTTCTTTTAATAAGTATACCTGCATGAATAAGCAATGTGATTGCTGATTGCGGTACTTTTGATTTTAGCGCCCTCTAGCGCGAAAAGAACGGTTACGTATTTCTAAATGTGAAACATCATTTGAAAGCTACTTTTATTCGCAGCTAAATATGTAACATTTTTTACATTTAACTATAATCATTGTTTTTAAAATTGAATGAAATTGTAATAAACAAAAAAATGATCTACCTTAACCAGGAGAAAGTAGAATTATTTATGTTCAGATTTTTTCAATATGCATTAAATTGCTTATAAAATTAGCTTTCAAATGAGGTGTCACGTTTAGGAATACGTAACCGTTTTTCCCGCTAGATGGCATCATTAGTGCGGTGTAGCCAAGGCCAACTGTATCTGACATCGCTGGCGCGATATAAGGCCGTCACATAACTTCGATTTACATTGAGGAATTTGATTCTTGTAACTTCAAAATTTTATCAGTATGTGGCGGCATCTAGTAGTACCCAAAAGAAATGTTTTTTGAATTTTTATTAAAATAACACTTTAAACATTAACTTTAAAGTGGACAATTAATATTAATAATTTTAAAATAATTAAAAAAAGTTTTGCTGATAATAAAATTGTTGGGTAGTGTCAAGAATTACAATTTTACTTGCGTTTCTAACTTTTTATAACAATTCAAAGGGGAATTAGGATTCAATTACGTTGTAAAGTGTTTGTTTAACGTAATCGCCGCTTTCAATAGTCTTGGAAGATTTTGAAGTTTTACTATTCCACATCGCAATATTTATTGCCTTATAAAATATTTATTAAAAGAAATATAGAATATTTCCAAATGACATTGGTTAAGAAGATAATATTCAGTAACCTCTTTTTTCTGTGTATTTCTGTACATATTTGATGTACTTTTTTCCATTTTGGCACTATTACAATTTGCTAATTTAGTTACTTACAGTGATGCACTCTTTGGTGCTGCCTATACCAAATCCGTTAATATTTCTTCACACACAAGACAGACCAAAATTTGCTTATAACACTAATCAGTTTCTTGTTGGCACTTCTCAACCTTACGATGATAACAAGGAGCATTATTGGTAATAATTAAATAACTAGAGCATTTTAAAATTACTATAGCATCTTGATTTATTCAACAGGCTCAAGTCTAATTACATAACAAAAATTGACAATGTTCAAATATTCATAATAAATCCACTTGTATCATTTTTAAAATTGTACTTAATCAGCCCTCAAATACCTTAGAGTTCACATACGTAATGTTAATATTAAAGACCAAATAACGTCTGCTTCACTTCAACCCTGCAATTATTCCATTTGAATTTTATACATTTACAAATATTAAGATATAAATTTAACCTAAAAATGCAAAAAAATTATAGCTATTTACCAAGAATTATCCTTATATTACATTTCGAATATTCAATGCTCATTTTCCGAAATACTTGATTACTTGCCCTTTATCACAGACTATGTTAGTAAGAACTAAATGACCCAGAACAGCCACGTTTTTTTCCGTGATAAAACTGGATATATAGTTTTCTATTGGTACTCGACGTAACTTCTAAAATATATTGATAGTAAATATGTATCACACATTAAATGAAAGGATTCAATATGTATAGTATTTAAATAAATGTCATATCAGTCAAATGTCAATAATAGAACAGTAATTTGATATAATCCAATCATATTGCATATTTTTATCATGTGATTTTAAAAATGCTCAGCGATTATCAAGCATTTTATTGTGCTTTGGCTAGATGGCGCCACATACTGATAAACATTTTGAGGTTATAAGAATCAGAAAAATTTCGTTATGTGACGGCCTTATATCGCGCCAGCGATGTCAGATACAGTTGGCCTTGGGTGTAGCCAATTGCAGCTTCAGTTAGAAGATCCTCGGATTTGAAGACAACAACTAACATCGCCACGATGGAGACCATCAGTACGGTGTAACCAAGGAATAATGTGGGATAACCTTATATTCTTCCAATATCCTTCATTTCTTGTTTTATTATGTATCCGCGATAATTTCTTTTTTGATTATCTTTCCTAGGCTCGGATGCCACAGAGGTTGACAATGTCTTCCTCGTGGCGATGTCGATTGCTCTATAGCGGAATTTACTCAATATCCTTCATTTTTGACTGAGCCGTCACGCTCGGCTATGTAACGCTCGTTCGGGTAAAGTCGGCTCGAGTCGACTAAGGGAACGAGAGAAATATATCATATAGAGGTATTTAATTTCAATTAAATTGATATTTAAATGAATAAATAAATTCATGTCCCCGATCAGATTCGATCCCGAGCCGCACGGGTGAGAAGCCGGCACGTTAGCATCAGACCAGCGCGGGACTCGTAAGCGAGTATTCATATTGTCTATATATATATATATACTACGTATAAGAAAGTAAAAGTAATGCTTGCAATAATTTCAAAGAAATTCAAAAATATCTATTAAAATAATTATCTTGCGACATAAAGTACAAAAAATAAGTAAAATTCTAATTAAGTTGAATATGTATGTTTGTATGAAGATTAAGAAATATCTTAAATTTTCAAACGACATTTTATTAAAAGAAGATTAACTGCATGTATGTAGCTAATTAAGCAACTATGAGGAAGTTGCATAAACTTATATCAATATATAACATCAATCATTTATAAACATTATTTGATAGATATCTATAAATTTAAAAAAAAATTCCTAAATACGATTTTTTTTATATAAAAGAGGCTTGCTACCCCAAGCCTCTTTTATATAAAAAAAAATACAATATACAAAATTTGTCGTCCTCTCAAATATTTAATTTATTCCTTGATACTACCAAGTGAAATTAAGATTTAATGTATAATAAATACGTGAAGTATTTCCTTGCATTAGAAAAAGTTAATTATTTTGTCCAATATCAGTTATAAATCTCACTCGGCGAGGATTGCAAAATATTTATATATACGTATAAACCTAATCTTATTTCTAATTTTAATGGGAATAATAATATTGTCGCATTAAAATGTTTCATTCTATATTAGATACATTATACTGACACAACAGAAACAATTTTAAAGTTTGCTGCCAAATTGTAACTATATCCTAATTTTCTGGTCTTTAAAAGGATAACTAAATCAGCTAGTATTTATGTAGTACCTGTAACATGTATAATTAAAAATGATGGTAATTTAGAGTACACCGATAGTACTAAAAACTATTAGAACAGTCCTCGTATTTTTGCTCCCCAAGAAACTTCCATTCTGAGCCTCTACCTACAACAGTGTACATTTGCTTTAATAAATTTATAGTATTGTAAGAGGATTACTTCAGTAATTCTCTGATTAAAAGCGTAGAAAACTCCCGAAAATAGGTTTCGGACTTTTAGACTTTCGGGTAAATAGGAAAGTTACACGGCGACTTTCACCGTTCAATAAGATTACATGAGCAGATTTCTTTCTCTATCTCTCTCCTACACTCACGTTTCCATTAAAGGTTCATTGCCAACATTTTCGTCTACCGCCTGACATTCACAAATTCAGAATAATTGGGGCATATAACGAGTTTTAAAAGAGCATTAAGTATATTTACATGAAACATTTAGTGAGGATGATGATTTTCATAATATCCGGGGAAGTAAATTTCGTACAACTTCTATAACTGTAACTGAAACGACTGAATGATTTAACACACGTATTACATACAGTCACCGCTTTCATTTATGATTTCATATTTGATTTTGAATACATGAGAATGAGATACAGAGATGGCATGAACAAAAATGTATGTCGCATGTTCAGAGGAGCGTATGGGTTTTGTGTAAAGTTGTAGTTTCTAAACCAGGGAACCTTCGGCTAGTGCAAATAATGTATTAAAAGTTCTGTTGAACTATCACAAAATTCGTCCTATTTACATTTTCAACTTCACTTAATAATTCTTTAGCAGACACGATTTTTATAACTGACTTAACAACAGTCTAAAATTTTAGTATTTTGCATTGCTTTAAACATAAAAACTGTATTTTAACATAGGGCGTCACATTAATTGATAAAGTTTTATCTGTTTGCACTAAGATTAACATAAAATTTGTTCGCGGCTATACCGTGAAGCGCAGCGGCAACTACAAAGGATAAGGTGCTGCGTATGATATTCAAGAATGGAAAACCGTGCAAGAGAATGTAAAACTTCTCCGGACAATTTTTGTTATGTTTCTGGATTGTATGTTACAAAATGGTCTTTAAGTGATTAAATGAAAGATGTTCAATATTTTGGCTTCAAAATTAAAAATCAAGACAAAACATGGGTAGCACATATATGCAATATTTCGTGTTATGTAAAATTATCTCAGTGGAACAAAAACAAGAATTTTTCTGAAGACCTGTTAGAAAGACCAATGATTTGGCGTAAACCAGCAGATCACGTCACGGACTCTTACTTCTGTCTTGTAAAGATTGAAGGGCTTTCAAAAAGAAATATACACAAAGTAATGTATCCAGACATTCCATCTGTAGCAACCGTTGAAAAGAACAGATTGTGAGCTTCCAACTCCAATGCTTTCAAATTCTTCTGCAAATTTCACAGACGAGGAAGATATAAACGATGTTTTGAATGTATCATTTTCAAGTGATCTGACGTATGTTTCTTCAGACGAACCACATCTCATTACTCAATCAGATCTGAATGATTTGATAAGGAATTTGACCAAAAAAATCACAAATTTTGGGATTTCGATTAAAAGAATGGAATCTTTCACATTTCACTACAAGAATCTCTGTATTGAAGAATCGTCACGAAAAAATCAGTTCATTATACAAAGTTGAAAGAAATTTCTGTTACTGTACTGATGTAAATCAACTTTTGTATAAAATGAATATTTGAATTATACATTTGCGTGTGCTACGTGTCTGCCTTGTTTGGCAGTTTGTGTTTAAGTTTTATATGGTGATTATTTGTTAATACAAATATTTAATAAACTGTAAATAATAATAATGCCGCCAGAAACTCGTTCTGGTATAAAAAAAATGGAAAAAGTTGTGCAGTTTTTTGAAAGCAGTGTGTTCGCTGAAATAGTGTCAATAATTGTACAAAAAGAATTGCACAAAAACCATAAGGTACTAATAGAAATGAAAAATTAAATTTGCGTTTTAAGAAACGAAGTACAGATTTTTAAGGATTCTAATATAGATTTAATTTATCTGCTTACAAATATGAATGCAGGGAATATACAAAACGTTACAAATAGTCAAGAAAAAAGTACTCATGATAAAAAGATACAAGAAAAAGATATTGTTTCCTTTGTAATTACTTTCGAAATCCACCAAACAAAAAGTTGGAATGAATACACCGAAAATAAATGATGCTGATATGAAGATTGTGGCTACACAAAATAATGAAAAGAATTCCTTAGAATGGAGAACAGTAGGACCTAAAAAATCAAGAAAAATGGAAGTTATTCGTGGGAGTGATGTTGCAGCCTCTTCAATTAAAGGAGCTACCAGGTGTTACTCTTTTCACATTTACAACCTTCAACCTAATTTATCAATCGATAAATTCATGGAATTTCTTAAATCTAAAAATATAGAAGATGCCATCGATATTCGTCTTTTAAAGTCTCTGTAACATCAAAACCCTTAGATAGAATAAAAAATCCAGATACTTGGCCTGAAAATGTCTGTGTTAACCGTTTTTTAGATCGCCTTTCCAACAAGGCTTAAATTACACATCAAAAGGTATCAACATTATACATCAAAACATCTGTTGTCTTCGTAATAAGATACAGCAACTCGAAATTGTAATTCATTCAAATAAGGTTGTTAAGCATTGGCAATCGGAGTATCAACTAAAGCAACTTTCAATTAATAATCTTTATTTAAAAAGCTCCAATTGTCGTCCTCAGCGTCGACATGGGGGTGTTGCGATTTTTGCAAATAATTTATTGCAACTGAATTCCAGAGATGACATTACATGTCTATCGATTATGAATATATTTGAACTTTGCGCGGTTGAAATTCTATCTGAAATTAACATCATTGTAGTTGCAATTTATCGCCCACCTCAGGCTGACTTTGATATGTTTGTTGGGAGCCTCGCGAGTTTGCTTGACTTGATTTCTAGTGAAAATAAGTACATAATTTTAGGTGGAGATTTTAACGTAAACTTTGCTGTGGCATCGGCGAACTTGCGAGCTTTTAATGATGTGAATAGTTTTAGTTTGCATGCAACGATTGATGTACCCACTAGAGTTTGTAATACATCGTCCTCTAGTATTGATAATTTTGTGACTAATTTGCCGCTTGAGTATTACAGCTCTTCTTGTTTGGATAACTGTTTGTCCGATCAATTTAGTCAATTTTTGAATGTTAAATCGGATCTAAAAACAAGTGCTGCTGATTATATTTATAAACGGAAAGTTTCTAGTAATTCTTTAATTTTGTTCAATGATTACCTGGAAAAGGAAACCAGTATACCAATGTTCGAGTCCAGATACCAGTTTTTCAACCTTCCTAGAGATATTTGCCACGTACCACGTTGGTCATGGCACGGGAAATGGGTGGATTGATCAAGAAGTCTTGGATGCAAAGAATAAACTTACATTCTTAAGTGATACGAGTACCAAAATTCCTATATTTAATGCTAATTTTCTCAAATATGAAAAATTTTATACACAATTTATCATTTACAAAGAAAAACAATACAATAACCGTTTTATACTGCAATCAAAAGATAAAAACAAAGCCGTTTGGGCGCTGATAAAAAATAAATGCTCAACACATCAACATAAAATAGTTCTTGCGGATTATAGTATGTATCGGGAAAATACTTCTACATATTTCAACAATTATTTTGCAACATTGGCTTCCAATCTAGTAAATACAAATTTTAATCAAACTGATATTGATCTTCATTCAATTGACACACATATTGACCTAGTTGATAACTCGTTTTTCACGCCGAATATAGACAAAAATGATATTGAAATTGCAGTTGGTAAATTAAATGCAGATTCCTCAGCGGGATATGATCACATCTAACACCGTATAATTCAATACTGCTATTGGCTAATTATTGAGCCTCTCATATACTCATTTAATTTGTCGATTAATCATGGGATCTTTCCATCAACTTTAAAAGTAGCACTGATAAAATCACTTCATAAAAAGGGAGACTGCAACGATTTTGCAAATTATAGACCAATAAGTGTTGCGATTTATGAAATATGTAATTGTTACTACTAAATTAACTGAATACTTTAAAAACTGATTTATTTTCGGATGATCAGCATGAATTTCGTCCTAGTTATTCTACGAATACTGCCTTGTTTCAATGCCTTACGAGTGCCATTACTAGTGTAGATTCTAATTTGCAATGTTTAGCAATGTGCGTTGATTTGTCAAAGGCTTTTGATTGCATAAATCACACAATTCTTCTTTATAAACTGCATAGGTATGGTATTCGTGGTATGGTGAACAAATGATTTGAGTCTTATCTCCGGGACAGAGGGCAGCGGGTAACATGTTATGGAGAAATATCAGTTGAGAGAGAGGTAACAATAGGGGTCCCACAAGGCTCAGTGATGGGTCCCATATTGTTCTTAATTTACATTAATCATCTGCCAAAACTTATAAAACCATTGGCCGCAGTCTCTCTCTCTCTATGCGGATGATATTAATATAATCATTGATGCTAATGACTTATTAGATCTAAAATCTAAAGCAGACAGGATCTACACACAGATAAAAGATTGGATGTCAGTCAATAAGCTATTAGTTAATGATACAAAAACCAAATGTATTTTATTTAAAAATCAATTAATGTTTAGGGAAACAAAAATTAATCTACATCAAACTTCTGTGGACTTGGTTAGTTCATGCAGGATATTGGGGGTTGTGTTGGATGAGTCTTTGACTTTGACTATATTGATGTTTTGTGCTGTGAGCTGAGTAGGGCTTCCTATGCAATATATAATCTGCGGAATTCTTGCAGTTTCGAAGTCTTGAAGACATACTACTACTCGCATGTGTTTTCCAAAATTCGATATGGTATAATTCATTGGGGTCATTGCAGAGATGTCCAGAGGGATATTTTTGATGCAAAAAAAAAGCTGTAAGGTATATAAATAACCTGAAATTTGCAAGAGTCCTGTAGACCTGCTTTTAGAAAAGAAAGAATTCTAACCTTCTTTGACATATACATATTGGAAATAGTGTCATTTGTACATGAAAACAGGTCATCTTTCACCACCAGTATAGACCACAAATACAACTACACGACAAAATAATTACCTGCTACCATTTCAGCATAGAACAGCACTTTTTCAAAGAAATCTTCTTCAGAGTGGTTGTAAACTATACAATAAACTTACATCCGAGATAAAACAGGAAGGTTTGAAAAAAATTAAACTCAAAGTTACAGGAATTACTATTAACATTAAATTGTTACTCCTGTGAGGACTTCTTGCATCAATGATTTGTTAGCTATATTTTGTAGTTTTCATTTTTGACTTTTTCAAACATGTATGTTTTCTTTGTATGTACACATGTCTCTGAAATAAATTATATTATTATTATTATTATTATTATTATTATTAATATAACCCTGCAGAATGGCGATTGTTTAACAACTCATCAAAAACAAGTCTCAAAGCCGTTTTACTTTATAATGGTAACTGAAAACTATTAATTCCAATGGCCCATTCTACAAACACAAAAGAAACGTATGACAGTATGTCAACTATATTAAATCCCATTCGTTGATCAAATCATCTTTGGCAAAACTGTGGTGACCTTAAGGTTATTTCCTTATTACTTGGACTGCAAGGAGGGTTTACCAAATATTATTGTTTTTTGTGTCTGTTGGATAGCCGAACAGTTTAGCATCATTAACAAATAAAAGAAATGGCAGCCACTGACCAGTATTATTCCTGAAGGATTTGTTGATTCTGCCCTCTCTACACATTAAATTAGGATTGATTAAACAGTTTGCCGAAGCACTAGAAAAAGAATGCAACCGTTTTAAATACTTAAGGGATAAGTTTCCAAAGTTGTCTGATGCGAAAGCTCGCGAGAGAATATATGTTGGTCCACAAGTTAGGAAGCAGTTCAAAAATGAAAATTTTAAACGTGTCATGAATAATCTTCTCCTAATGTTTCTTGCCTAGATTCGGATTGGGATTAGAGACAGCCACGTACGTCGTCTTTGACGGTTTATTGATGAGGACAATGTCCGGGATGTTATTTGGTATGGTTTTGTCGATGGTGATGAGTCCCGCCCAATACAATTTAAATTACTTGTTTTCGACTATACTCTCTGAATCGTATCGTTCTATTCACAATTATAAAAATACTAATATTGCAATTATATAAGTGCGTTGGCTAGAAATGTACAAAAGTATTTAAATCTGTTTATTGTTATCTTACAATCAATTAAGCTCTTGTGTTCATGTTAAGTCGTTCCTTTATTCTCAATAACACGGGTTTGATTTGTTCGCCTTAGAAATAGGTCAATACTTGTACGCTTCTCATATGACGAGTCCACGCTTAAACTTATACAACGGGTTACTAAACACAAACGTTCAACGTCTTCATCAAAAATTCAGGACACATGATCAGATACATATTCCAAGTAAAAACATATTAACGTCTTACTATTCAGTTGGCTTAATACGTCCAATAGGGCATGTATTGGATAATCTAATAATCTGCACTTAATTGGCACTCGAATCTTCTTACATACACAGTAAGTTAATTAGACCAATACGATATTTACGATATTCATCAAAGGTAATCCCAGTGTTTAACAACAACAGTTGGTGTAGGTAGTCCTTCACATAAGTGCAAGTAGTTAATCTTTCTTATAACAATAATAGTTAAATCTTATAGGTATTAGACTATATAAACCACAACACAAAATTGTTTTATTACAACAGTTTATGCTATTTATATAGTCGATGTCTGCACTAAACACTTTGAATATAAACTTGTATGTGTTCATATGATACATATTTCTCAAATACTCTATGCGTATACATGGGGCGCCAAAAGTACTTGCCACTAAATTAATGTTCTTTTGAAGTCCTTTAACCATTACAGTCTACTACGCATCTATAGTCTATTCCACCTAGGAGTCGAAGTACGGATTCTTATGGATGATATTTCTCCTTTGCTGTTTTATTATGATTCTTACATAACTGTCTTTATTTGTTACATACAACGTTGTCAAGTCACTGAACGTAATTAGGACATATTATGAATAATATAAAAATACGAAGAATATTTGCTGTGGCCACACGGAAATGTCAAAAAAAAATATGCTACATACTAAAACAAAAACTAACTACAAATATATTGCTACATATTACGTCGGTTTTTAGCGGTTTACACTCTAATTTGCCTTTCTTACCTCTTAAACAACTCCCCTAGCTAAGTTCCCTATCCCAGGTGCAGCTTATTTATTACAAAGTTAATATTTTATTTATTATGTTATAAGGTATGATAAGTATGTAAAATAAACAAAAATTTTCTTACTACCAAAATATTCCAATTTTATTAACAACCATATATAATATAATACGATTTACATATCCTTGAAATGCCGATAAAGTCATCATGTACAAGAAAAAATAATCTATAAAACCTAACATTAACAATTAATTAACTTTTGAATGCAATATTAATATTTAAACGATTATTCTAGTGCAGTAAATCATTTTACTTTGCTAAAATTAAGTACAGCCTCCTATCTATTCTTGTGTACTGACATTGATAACTGGATTGTGTATTTTCACGCTCAAGAATGTCATCTTCAGTATACACAAAAACGCCTTTTGCTTATACAGACGTTTATCTTATAAACCATCTATAGGTTTATCCTACGAGGGTCTGCTCAAGAATTCAACTGCGTTAAAATAGCTACTTATTTATAAAACATTTCAATTCTGAAGGTTTTATTAATTTTTAAAAATACATGTAAAAATTTAATATTATGCTAAAAAGTCTTTAATTAAATTCTAAAATAAGTACCTTAGATTTTCGTATAATTCGCTTCGTTATTATTCATATTATCTATTTCAATTTATTTATACAAGGTGTGTATAAATTGGCGGACCCACTACACGTGGCGACATTCTTGGTCAAATTTTGAGTTAAAAGTCCTAATCCTAAAACGATGTATCAGGCTTCCTTTGTCTTCAGAATGAATTTGAAAGAAACATACATTTGGCAACATTGAACACTCATGTGCTAGTTATAATCTTCGGAACATTGTTACACGTCGTCATTTGAACCTTACATTTTAAATTTAAAAAAGAAACAAACGAAATAAAATTGGTTTCTTAGATTACATATTTATTACGAAAATATTACAAAGTTTAAAAATTTTTTGATAATATTGACTAATTTTTGTACATCTTCTTGATAGAAATCAATGTAACTATTACCTACATAATTGTTCGAATTGAAATCCATCAGTTTGTAGACATAGCTGCAATCTTTGTGGTATCGTTTGTACTATTCGCTCAAGTCTTTCTGGTGTGATTTCTAATACTGCGGCTTCAATTCGGGCTCTAACTTCGTCAGCGTCCTGTGGAGGTGTAGCGTAAACTTTACCTTTAATGAAACCCCAAACAAAAAAATCTAATGGATTGAGATCGGGGGATCTCGCAGGCCACAAAAGGGGACCGCCACGACCAATCCATCTGTCTGGGAAGTGTTCAGTCAACCAGTCTCTTATATTACGAGCAAAGTGCGCAGGAGCCCCATCATGCATGTAAATCAGATTACGGCGTACTTTCAGCGGTATCTCATCAATAACTTGTTCTAAAACATTTAAATATTCACCGGCATCTAGGCGATTTGGTAAGTAAATTGGTCCAACTACCGTGTGGTTTATTATACCCAGCCAAACGTTAACAGAAAACCTTCTTTGGTGACCGTATTCGCGAAATTCATGTGGATTTTCAACTGCCCAATGATGAAAATTATGAGTATTAAACACACCATCTCTGGTAAACATGCACTCATCACTCCAAAAAATACGTCATAAAAAGCCACCTTCTTCCTGAATTCTATTTAAGATTGTATTGCAATAATTGATTCGAAATAAGTTATCATTTCCGTAAAGAGGCTGAACTTTAGAAACATAGTATGGATGAAGCAAGTTTTCTCGTAGAACCAAATGAACAGTCTTATTACTGGGAATATTTAGTGTAGAAGCTAATTGACGGGTACTCGCAGAGGGATCTTCCTGTATTGTGGCTAGAACTTGCTCTTCTAGTTGCACGGTATGCCTTTGCCTTGGTCGACCTGCGTTCGCATTTCTTGGAATAAACGAACCTGTTTCACGAAGTCGTTGGTCCAGCCTTCGAAATAAATTTTTACTTGGATGCCTCCGATTTGGAAAACGCACTCGATATTCCTGCCCTGCCATGCTAGCATTTCCACGACAGAAACCGTATATCATGTACATATCGGCATATTCGTTGAACGTAAAATTCATAATAAACAAACAGAACAACTAGTAAACACGAAAACCCGAAAACTGATTAAAACTATACAAATAAACACGAAAAATAAGCAAGTCGAATGAAATAGGTAGATTACAAAGTGTCAAAATTTGACAGTAGTAATGTATTTGACTGGAACAACATTAGGCTGCCTACTTATTGTTTTACAACGTTGTCAGATGTGTTTTTTGTCAAAATAAGTTAATAAACAAATATGAAAAACAAACTTTAAAATCAAAAAGAAAACTTTACGAAAGGATAATAACAACAATTCTTCTTTCTTCTAAATTGTAGCTCTTTCTGTCAACAAATATCAAGTAATAATGCTTATTTCAAGACTGAAAGTCCGAACTTTAGGAACCTCGTGCAAAGATATGGAGCATGGTACAACATTTTCGTATTAGGATTTTGGACTCCGAATTTAACGAAGAACATCGCCGCGTGTAGTGGGTCCGCCAATTTATACACACCTTGTATACAATATAACTATATGATTACACCTTGTATATATGCGTGGGTGTATTATACCATTTCCACCTACTTGTTTTCTAGAGGAGTGTTTTCCCCAATTGCTCGTTGGAAGATCTGTTTAAAAGATGCGCTCAGGCCTTTATAGATTTCTCCCACTCTTCAATTACAATTTTGAAAATCTTACTTGCCTTGTGAACAAGAAACATATAATAAGCTTCACATTATAGAATATCTAGTTTGAAACATTTTAACACGCTGTTACCAAATAAAATTCCAAATGTGTTGTGGCAGCAGTGACACTTTAACTCAAATCACATCCATGTTTACAAAATTATGTCAACTCTTTGACATCGACGTTTATCTATTTTAAAAATTACAAAGTTACAAAGATAATATTAACTTATTATATTCTCCAAAGTAAGTATTGACTATATACATTCATATTTAAACATATAGTTAGTATGTACTACGTCTTATAACCATTGTTGCATAATATATTGTAATTTCTTATTACTTGAACCTATAGTTCTTAACCAAACAATAACAGATATTCTTGAAGTACTTTGGAAAGAATTCTCCGAATTTATCTTATTTGCACAAATAAACCACTCTTTTGTGTTATATTCAGACTGAAATATACAAAACAAACAATCTAAGAACTCTTACATTTAAAATACACCAAATTATAAGAACACATTTATTTTTAGGTGTACCACCGAACAGTCAATGTACAAAACGGAATGTTAACATAAATTATCATTATAAATGTGATATACATTATTAAATGCATAAAGGCAACTTAAAATAAATTCCTTTTAAAAACTAAAATATAAGTTTTGACTCACGTAAATAGTACCGCGCGATCATTTAAATTCTAAATTAGAGCAGGCTGTGAAATTTAAATTAAGTTGGTATATAAGTACTAATTTACAATTTGAATTGTCAAAGTGACGTTTCAAAATGTTAATTAATCAATAATTGACATTCTGGACAACCTAATAAAAAAAATCCCGCCTGCTATAATTTAGAATTTAAATGATCGCCTGGTATAAATATGCCTTTTATAAAGCAACTAATATGTATGCAAAATTGCGGCTGTCAGATAGGCAAAACGTATTACATGTCGTTGCATTATTACGAGCATTTAAAGATCGTTAGAATACACCTAACTTTATTTATGAAATACACTGGGTGATCCATTTCAACTTCCCAGCATAAATAATTATTCATACAGAGATGCATCAATTTGAAGTTTTTCTCATGTATACTGCTACATACAGAGTGTCTTTAATTTGCACTAAAAACATATTTTGCAGAGTACCTGAATGAATACAAAATTAAACTAAAAAACCTCGCCTTCAATTTGAAAAGATAAAATCTGGTCTGTTTCATACGGGAATATGGGCCCCTAATATCGCACTTTTGATTCCATCGTAAATTCCCATGTTTCTCAAATCATTCGCCCCTCAGTTTCCCGCTCAATAAAATTAGGGAAACACTTTTTTCAAAACCTGTAACTTTTTAAATTCCTTTTTACAGCAGTGACTTCTATCCCGTGTTGTTTCGAAATTATCCTTGTAGATACGTGCGGATTTTCCACAATGGACTGGACGACAGTCACTTCATTATCTTCTGTAATCATAGTCTTACTTCTTTTATGTTCGACGTAATTCACTGAACCCGTTCGAAGAA
This sequence comes from Amphimallon solstitiale, assembly GCA_963170755.1. Classification (NCBI taxonomy): domain Eukaryota; kingdom Metazoa; phylum Arthropoda; class Insecta; order Coleoptera; family Scarabaeidae; genus Amphimallon; species Amphimallon solstitiale. The sequence goes on along the minus strand of OY720677.1, from coordinate 18,702,325 downwards.
ACCTTATCAACAAATTTTCAAACGTTTTGCTATCCGGTGCTCTTCGGTCGGGATATTCCATCGCATGTTCTTGATGCTAAAAATCGATTTCTGTTGCTAACGCCAACAGCAAATGCCATGTCTATGAGCTCCTCTTTCGAAAAATTCATTTTAAAGCAAAAACAACACTAAACTCTTATGGTATCTAAATAAAAAATAATAAATATAACACGTAACAACTACTAAAAAACAAACAGAAATTAATAATTCACTAGCCACACTTAATTTATAACAATAAAACGCAATTATAGCTAAGAGAAAATACAGAAAACGACTTTTTATAGGCTTTTGAGGTAGAGATTTGACGTTTGGTTGCACAGCCATTTTTTTAACCAAGGCCAACCAACTATTAGATACCCCACATATTGCATGTTATAAACATGGGTATATCCCATTAAAGGGTTATAACTTTGAAAATACTAGAAATAAGTACTATGTTATTCATACTATTTTAAAGGCAGTTTTACAATAAATATGCTGACTTATAAAAATATTATAGGTTAGATTAAAAAAAGCGAGAAAATAACCAATAAAGATCGATAACTTAAACACGACATATATAACACCCTGTATATTTATTCACTTTGTTCAACCTTAAAACAAATAACGTGTTAGTCCACAAATTAGTAACACAAGAGCTACGTGATGCATTCTACCTATTCGCAGACTAAGGCTTAAAATGTTAGATCCTGCAACTGTCAAGATTTTAACAAAATTATCAATAAAATCAAAACTAACGATCTGAAGTGCACATATCCATATATCATTGCAAAGATAATTTGAATGGCTATCATTATAATATCTGGAAAGTATAGCAATGCATTTAAAATAAAAAAGTTGAAGGTGGTTGCGAAAATTTGGTGGTTGGAAAATGTATAGGTTTTCATACTAAGCTCATTCCGTCTTACTGCTCAATGAATATATGTAATCAATGGTATCAATGGTAGTATAATAGTATTAAATAATTCCAATGTCCTGTCTAGTGCATACTAATAAAAACCATAACTTCCGTAAAGTTAACTTCAAAATTTATATTCTAATTTATTACTTTCTACTTGGTGATTTTTGAACAGATTTAAAATTAACAATGTAGATAATCCTATCAATACATATAGCTTCTCATACTATTATGTGTTGAGCACTTGTGAAAATACTTGATTTGTTGGAATGAAACACATTATTTTTTCACAGAAAATAGCTTATTAAACTGGATGTACGTTTCGTCTATACTGCACACATTATCAGTAGTAATTGATTTTTTCCGTTCAAATCTAAGATTTTTGTTTATCGTAAGTTTTAATAATACATGTTAGATGATTTAGATATAATTGTCGTGTAGATACAATGATCTTGAATTACATTTAAATCAGTGCATTGGTGTTAGGCAGGAAGTAACACAATTTTCAATTTTCCAGATGTTAAAGCATTGATTTATGTACATAGCCTTCATGTTTTTGTTTTATTTATATTTGTATTTTGACAGCTGAACAATTTTTAGATTTTTTTTGTAAATATGAGTAAGTAAACGAATCTACATATTTAAAAGCAAACTTTGGTCATGGGTAATAAGCAAACGCTATGTCTGTGCGTAGTTAATCATTGAAGAAATACCAAAAAATAAATAATTAGGGAATGTGTATATACTTCCAAATTTCACTTTAGTTTATAAAAAGAATATTAAAAAAAACAACAATTTATTGTCTGTTTAAAAATGTTGTAAAAAATCAATATTTATATATACAGGGTTATTCACGCTATACGGCACGGAATATTGTGGCCAAAATACGTGACTTTCAAAAAGTTTCACTTTTGGGATATATGGGGGTCTAGTATGGTTACTTTTTAAAATTATTTTTATATTATACAGGGTGTCCCATAAGCCCTAAAAGTATCAAAGTTGTGTTTTTTTAAATGGAACCCCCTGTATATTATTGTATTTTCGGATTCTCCGATCAAAATAAGTGTCTGTTTTAATAAGGTTTACAATACCTAAACCTTAAGGTTTTTTAAATAATTTGAATTTTGCCAAAATCTAACCTAATTTTCATGTTTCAAATACTTAAGAAGTATTTAAGTTATGTAAGCGAAATTTACAGCGAAGTGTAACAATATATCATATTTTATATCCCAATCATAATAAACTTGCCATCTTATACAGGGTGTCCAAAAATTAAAACTAATCAAATAAGAACTTTAAGTGGCTATAACTTGATTAATTTAAATAGAACGCCATATTTTTTAACTTACCAGGAAATGTACTTTTTAATTACCTATCGAATGGTATTAGGGTGTTCTATAGCTAAGTCTTCGCGTTTTTACAGAATACGCCAAATAATCGTTTTTTGTACCATTTGGTGTTTTTTAAATAAAAGTTCTAATGTATCTAGTTGCCTATGGTATTTAGAAATGTCAGATAATTTACAATTATAAGAATAATAATGACGAATATCGTTACAAATGTTCAGAAACTTGGAACGTTATTTATAATCTAACAGGCTATAACAGCAATAATGGTAATAACATATCAACGATAACATAAAACAGAAGCAAAATATTTATAACAGATGTTCGAAATGTCGACCGTCCATTTCCAGACACTTACATATTCTTTTTTCAAAACCACTGCTAACTCTGGACAACATTTGCGGGGTTACAGTTTCAAAAGCGTCTCTTATGCGTATTTTTATATCGTGTGGTGTTGTCGGAGGCGTATTGTAGACAATTCCTTTTATGTATCCCCATAAAAAGAAATCTGGTGGAGTTAAGTCCGGGGATCTGGGGGGCCAATTTTGAAATCCATTTCTTCCAATCCACCTGTTTTGAAAGTTGGTATTTAAAAATTGCCGAACCTCGCGATGATAATGAGGCGGAGCTCCATCCAGTTGAAGCCACATGGTTGTTCTGATGTTTAAAGGGACTTCTTCTAATAATACTGGAAGTTGGTGTAAAAGAAAATCGAGAAACATCATACCATTTAAAGGTCCTTCAAAAAAATAGGGTCCAATTAAATATTGGCCCAGTATTCCACTCCACACATTAACGGACCACCTATTCTGATTTCTCATGACTCTGTATTCATGCGGATTCGAATCAGAATAATAATGGAAGTTGTGTCTATTCACGAGACCATTGTTATGAAAAATACATTCATCACTAAATAACACATTTTCAAAAAAGTTTTTATTTTCTGCCACTTTATCTAACACCCACATGCAAAATTCAGTTCGGTTGTCAAAATCATTTCCATAAAGTTCTTGGCAGAGCTGGATTTTATAAGGATGAAATCTGTGTTTTTTAAGAATTCTTGAAATACTTGCTTGACTAATGTTAGTATTTTCGGATATCTGATTTTGACTAACATTGGGATTTTCGATAACTGAACCAACTACCGTAAAAACATTTTCTTCATCTTCAGTGACAGGTTTTCTTGTAATGGGTTTTTTATAACTGACACTTCCACTTTCCTGAAACTGGTTTAATAATCTCTCAAAAACGGCTGGCTTAGGATGATTTCTTTCCGGAAAACTTTGAGCATAAACTCGAGAAGCCAATAAACAATTTTGATGACATTCTCCTAGGATAAAAATCATATCAATACGCTCTTCTTTTGGGTAAATCTTCATTTTGACTAAGCAACACCACAACAATATTCAAATAATAACGATCTAAACTTCCACAATTACAAAAAATAATACCACTATAGCAAAAACAGACTTTGCAGACTAAACTGACAGACTAAATGAATTTATGTGACATTTCTAAATACCATAGGCAACTAGATACATTAGAACTTTTATTTAAAAAACACCAAATGGTGCAAAAAACGATTATTTGGCGTATTCTGTAAAAACGCGAAGACTTAGCTGTAGAACACCCTAATACCATTCGATAGGTAATTAAAAAGTACATTTCCTGGTAAGTTAAAAAATATGGCGTTCTATTTAAATTAATCAAGTTATAGCCACTTAAAGTTCTTATTTGATTAGTTTTAATTTTTGGACACCCTGTATAAGATGGCAAGTTTATTATGATTGGGATATAAAATATGATATATTGTTACACTTCGCTGTAAATTTCGCTTACATAACTTAAATACTTCTTAAGTATTTGAAACATGAAAATTAGGTTAGATTTTGGCAAAATTCAAATTATTTAAAAAACCTTAAGGTTTAGGTATTGTAAACCTTATTAAAACAGACACTTATTTTGATCGGAGAATCCGAAAATACAATAATATACAGGGGGTTCCATTTAAAAAAACACAACTTTGATACTTTTAGGGCTCTTGGAACACCCTGTATAATATGAAAATAATTTTAAAAAGTAACTATAATAGACCCCCATATATCCCAAAAGTGAAACTTTTTGAAAGTCACGTATTTTGGCCACAATATTCCGTGCCGTATAGCGTGAATAACCCTGTATATACAGGCTGTTCCTAAATATCATGTACATAAGGAAGGGGGTACCTATTTGGTTTATTTTGTGCCTAAAATTTCATATAAACATAGGTCTGCAAACGCTTCGTTACCAATATGCAGGGTGTTGAAATTTCAAGAATTTTTCACTTTTTACTGTATAGCTCCTGCAGTTTTTGAGATGTTTTGTTCAAATTTGGAAGGTAGGTTACGCTATAAGGCCTGCATCATTAGCCATGCCAAATGATTATGTAAATCTACAGGGTAATAATTTTTTTGGGGTCATGCCCTCTTTTCTCACCCTGAACTTTTTTGCGATGCGCCACTGCTAGATTCTAAAATACGCAATAAATTTTCTGTCTTGTTTAGAAACTTTTTGATCTCTTGTATTTTTTTCTTATCTCTGACCGTTATCGAGAAAAAAATAGAAAACAATTTTCTGTAATTCGCCAGAGAAAATTAAATTTTTTAAAATGGTCTAGTAGGCTCTGGCTTTATTCAGATAATCACTTGAGTTTATTAATTTGACAATTGACATTAGAAATCGTAACTTGTGTCTGTATAAGTAAAGTTTTAAATTGCAAACTGTAAGGTGTAAAACTCTTTTAAATACTCGTTATAATTTTGTAAATACGCCAAATTTCACGAATTCTGAAATGGCTGACATGCATTTTATCTACGGCCTTGCGAATGGAAATGCAAGAGAAGCCAGGCGTATGTACATGGAGCGCTACCCCAATAGAATGATACCCGATCATCGAATATTTTCAAATATTCATAGGCGTCTTGGAGAAACTGGAACTTTTAAAAAGAATACTAATGATGCAGGTAAACCACGTACTGTTAGAACACCACAGATCGAAGAGGCTGTTCTGAATGAAATAGACACATTTAAATATTAGTCATCAAGTGGTTTGGCGTATTCTACGTGTTTCCCTGCTATACCCTTACCACATTCAGAGAATGCAGGCTCTTCTTCCCCGAGACTTCCCTTTATGGTTTGATTTCTGCCAATGGTACCTTAATAAGCTAGCAGTAGACCGCATTTTTGATTGTAAAATCCTTTTTACCGATGAAGCGAATTTTTCAAGGACTTCAATTATGAATTTCCACAACAACCACACGTGGGCAGATGAAAATCCACATGAAAGTGCGGAAACGCATTTTCAAGAACAGTTCTCATTAAATGTATGGGGTGGTATAATTGGAGATAATTTGATTGGTCCTTGTTTTTTGCCTGGTCGACTTACTGGTCAGTCGTACAGGCTGTTTTTGCAGAATGAATTCCCTTTATTACTTGAAGACTTGCCCCTTTTACTTAGAAATCAAATGTGGTATATGCACGATGGCGCCCCATCACATTTTTCTATTTTGGCTCGGGAGTATTTAAATGAAGTATATGAGAATAGGTGGATAGGACGAGGTGGACCTCAGCCATGGCCCCCTAGGTCCCCTGACTTAAATAGTCTAGATTTTTTTTGTGGGGACATCTCAAATCTCTAGTGTATACAACACATGTGAATACTGTTGATGACTTACGAAATCGAATAATCGATGGATTTGAAACGATAAGAAATACTCCAGGAGTATTTGAGAGAGTGCGAGCATCAATGAGAAGAAGAGCGGACGCCTGTATAAGGGTTGAAGGAGGACACTTTCAACAATTGTTGTAGCATAGTTTCATTGTCATTGTTATTACTTAGGGTTTTTATTGATATTAGTTATGTTACTTTGTATTGTAATAAAACAATGCTACGAAAACCGGGTCATCCTATTTTTTAACAGGTAGTAGCACCTTAACTCTTAAAATTAATAAACTCAAGTGATTATCTGAATAAAGCCAGAGCCTACTAGACCATTTTAAAAAATTTAATTTTCTCTGGCGAATTACAGAAAATTGTTTTCTATTTTTTTTCTCGATAACGGTCAGAGATAAGAAAAAAATACAAGAGATCAAAAAGTTTCTAAACAAGACAGAAAATTTATTGCGTATTTTAGAATCTAGCAGTGGCGCATCGCAAAAAAGTTCAGGGTGAGAAAAGAGGGCATGACCCCGAAAAAATTATTACCCTGTAGATTTACATAATCATTTGGCATGGCTAATGATGCAGGCCTTATAGCGTAACCTATCTTCCAAATTTGAACAAAATATCTCAAAAACTGCAGGAGCTATACAGTAAAAAGTGAAAAATTCTTGAAATTTCAACACCCTGCATATGGTAACGAAGCGTTTGCAGACCTATGTTTATATGAAATTTTAGGCACAAAATAAACCAAATAGTTACCCCCTTCCTTATGTACATGATATTTAGGAACAGCCTGTATATAGGTCAAGGAAAATCAAATTTGGTATACTTCAACGGCATATATTTAACTAAAGAAAATTACAAAAACCATTTTACAACTCTTAGTTACTTCTAAGTTACACTTAAAAATCTAAATTAATAACGCAAAATAAAATGGAAACAACTGTCATAGTACCGATGAGAATGGGGTTTTCTGTGGATTGGTGAGAATTAATACCGTGTATGCCCTCCACGAGCATGAATCACTTCCTTACACCTGCGTGGCATGCTTCGTACTAGTCTGCGAGATATTCTTGGAGTATGCTTTCCCGTTCCTCAATCACGGCTTGTGTCAGTTCCTGTATGGTTAGTGGTGGGTTAGGGCGCTTGCAAACACGTCGGTCAAGCAAATCGCACACGTGTTCAATAGGATTCAGTTCATGACTTAACGCCGGCCATTCCATGACCTGAATTGCACGTTTTTGTAAAAAAATTCTGGTGATGACGGCGGTATGTAGCTTTGCATTGTCCTGCATTAGGATGAAATTGGGACCGACGCCATATGCAGCAGGCACCACATGGTCCTCCAAGACATTTTCGATGTAATTCATTGCATTTAGTCTATTAGGAACCACAACAAGATCAGTTCTGTTGTCTACACCGATTCCAGCCCAAACCATCACAGATCCTAGACCAAATCTATCCACTTCCTGTATAGTAGCGGCTAAGTAGCGTTCACCAGGACATCTATATATACGTACTCGACCGTCGCAATGAGTTAAACGAAATCTAGATTTGTCTGTAAACAGTACAGGCGTCCAGTGACGAAGTTACAACTCTGTGATCGAGAGCAGACCTCATTCGCGATGCTTTGTGATGCTGCGTCAGGAGTGGTTAAATTTACATTTATTTATTTTATTGTATTCTCGTCTCGAGCATACGTAATGTGGCCTTGCTCATATAATTTAGTGGCATTTAAATAATTTACTCTCTTTACCGTTCCATCCCTCAACATAACTCTTTCTCTGTTATTAATTTTGAGTACCTTTTTGTTTTTAAATAATGGTCCATTACTTAAGATGTTTAAAGCTATTCTAACGCCTTGTGAAAAATTAGGTTGTGTGTCTGTGTATTCAAACCATATATCGTGCTTGTCTTTTCTACAAAAATATAGATTGCATAGATTTATTTTGTGTTTGTTTTATACTTAATTTTTAGTACTGATTCAACTTAATATATACTAATAAATTATGTTCATTTTGATACAAAAGTTTCTCTTTAAATATAGGCCACCCATTATACCCTTGTGTTTCCTGTTTTGTCTAATGCTTAGCACAATTGTGTTATTTACTTATTAATTATATTAATTTTTATTTGAACAAAATATGTTTTTAAAATGAACATCAACAAAATATTCCGGATACTTTCTAGCCGGCCTATACATCCACTGATATATAAGCTTCATTCACACAATAACAATATTCTTCGACGATGTTTTTGTATTTGATTTTTATATCACTATGTAATAATAATTACTCAGAAAAGAATTAAATGAAATCTATTTGTTGCAGATCGATCCACCCAGTGGACCGCATAAAGACCACGCAGAAAGTTTAGGATTGGCCACTGGGGCCGATGACGGTAGTTCGGACGATGCCCGCACTTCATTACAATCACCCAGATCCCAGAACACCAGCAGAGAAGAAGACGAATCTTCAAATGCAAACGAATCGGATACCAAAAGTCCGAACCAAAGGTATATACGCGCCCATAGTTTACCTTTTTTTGATTTAAGCGTCTATGAGAATAGAAATTAAAGGGTAATTTTGTGCAAAAAAAATCGCTTATATTAGTTATGGCTTTATGTTTCTCTTGTAAATATGAACATATATTAGAGGATTTTGGATTTAGTAAATTTATCATTTCATTAATTCAAATGAAGATTATAGATATGTTACGGTGATACTAACAGATTAGTATTAATGACGGTTGGTCATTGTTATTAATTAACCATAACAGACTGAAACTCTAAACTTAACGTAATTTTAATGTCATGCGACATGAAGAACAGTTTTATTAGCAATAAAATTTGGTCAATGCAAAAAAGAATGTTTTATAATAATGATAACTGTTATTTTTAAGATGATACCTTCGTAATTTATTACATTAAACAAATTACAATACACACGAACACTTTAAGGCGACAACAATTGTAAACAATGCAACAATATTGCATTTTTATTTATTTAAAAAACAGACATGTATTTAGAGCTTTGAAACTGAAGCCAATCACATACATACATCTAGATTTATTCAAATAAAGTTTAAATAACTTTGGATTAATGCAATATTTAAAGGTATGTTTTCGTTTAGTTATTACTAATATATTAGAATTCTCTACTTCTCTCTGGAATGCGTAACATAGTGTTCTTTGTAGTTGCCGCTGCCCTTCACGGTATAGCCGCGAACATGCTAGAGATTGTTACAATGCATTTCTAATTTTAAATTTTAGGATATTCTTAGAGAAAACAGATAAAACTTTCATACTGATGATGTGACGTGATACCCTATATTAGAATACAGTTTTTATGTTTAAAACAATGCAAGATATTAAAATTTTAGTTAGACTGTTAAGTAAGTTATAAAAGTCGTGTCGGCTAGCGTTATAAATAATAACTTCTTTATGTGATACATTCTCATAAATTATTCACTTTAATTTGTTTATTTAGTTATTATCAATAACCACCAATTAATCGACAAATATATAACAAAATGTAATAGGTGAAATACAGACTACTACACATTATCATTTGCTAATATTCTGTACATATTTGAACGGTTAAAGGGAGGAAATTTAATATTTAAAGTTTGAAACGGCCTGCGGTGCGGTGTGTTTTATACACCGGGATATCCTGGCGATGCAAATTTCTCAGTACAGGGATCTTAATTAGGTTAATTGCTTACGGAATGCGGCATCAAATTTAATAATTACAATTATTCACTAATTTTCCTGCCTTTAATTCTTCCTTATTTCAATTTACGTCTCCTCCCGTTGAGATACTAATTAATAACTTTTGGAAAAAAGTAGTGCTGATGTTTCTTATTCTCGCGGTGAAATTAAACACACCAGTCAGTGAAACGGCAAATATATATTCCCGTAAATATATCTCTTGTGGGTAATGCAGAGATTTAATTACTGATTATGACAAATTAAGAATTTATAAAACTTCGACAGACTGAAAGTTTTTACTCCTGTCGACGTAGGACGTGTGAAGTTAGCCTCCCTTTTTTTTGTAAATCGAAAAAAGGGAGGCTAGGTGAAAAAGTCGTTCTTTTCAATTATATCGGAACCGTTGTTCCAGATTTCTCTAAATTGTTCCAAAGTATTTCAAAGAGAAAGTCAAAATTGGCGGTTGTTCCAGGTTGTTCTAGTTGTTCTAAACATTGACCCAGAGTATTTCAAAGAAAAAATCATAATTAGACAAAAAAATTGGGAAAAACGAACGCCAAAAATATGAAGTTAGATCCCGTTTTTGCAAAAATTAAAATTTTGATGGTTGTTCTAGGTTTGTTCTAAACATTATTCTAATACGGCAAAACCGTATCTCTTATATATTAAAAGATATTGCAAAAAAACTATATCCAAAAGTTAGCCCCCCTTGTTTTGAAAATCTAAATCCTGACGGTTGTTCCAAGTTGTTCTAGGTTTGTTCTAATTTGTTCCGAAGTATATCAAAAAAATAAATCGTAATCGACCGAGAAAATGGCAAAAAACAATTTTTCTTCAGCGCCCCTTTCTTGGAAAATCGAAATTCTGACGCTTGTTCTAGGTTGATAAAGGTTTGCTTTAAATTGTTCCAAAGTATTTCAAACAAAACATCATAATTGGCCAAGTTAATAGAAAAAATGAGGTGTGACACCACACGACTTTCTTATTATACAAAATTGTTCTAAATTGTTTTATCTACGTAGAAAAATAAGCCAAATTTTAAGAATTTTTTATATAAGTTATTCACAATCGTATTCTAAGTACTTCCATTTTATTAATAAATCTCTATAAAATGCATACTTTGCGCGATATTGGAGAAGTGCTACTCGTTAAAAGTAAAAGTGTTACTTCCGGTCCGAATTTTGAAATTTCATTTATACAAAAGATATTCCAAATCCAGCTGTAAATACTTGTATACTCTTGATAAATATATATAGAATGCATAATTTACGACATATTTGCAAAAAATCGCTATTCTATAAAAGCAAAAGTGTTACTTCCGGTCCGACTTTTGAAATTTTTGTTATACAAAAGTTGTTGGAAATTAAGTTCTAAATACTTTTATACTCGTAACATACCTGTCTAAAAAACATAACTTTCGAAATATTGGCAAAAAACTGATTTTCGATAAGAGTAAAAGACCTATTTCCGATAGGAATTTCGAAAAACTTTCGTAATAAAATTCTTCTCAAATTTAATTTTGAGTACATATGAATTCTTTATAAATTCGTTTAAACTTAGTAGTTGACGAAATATTGGCAAAATCCGATTTTTTTTCTGAAGTCTACTTCCGGTCTGCCAATTTTACTGAAAAACTAATCAAATCTCAAGAAGGAGATTATACTCGCAAATACAAATTCGAAATTGATAGCTAAAGCGGTTTGACCGCTATCGTGGTCACAAACAGAGAGAGAGAGAGAGAGAGAGAGAGAGAGAGAGAGAGAGGGAGAGAGAGAGAGAGAGGGAGAGAGAGAGAGAGAGAGGGAGAGAGAGAGAGGGAGAGAGAGAGAGAGAGAGGCTTTTTTAAAAACCACTTTTTCGGTATCAGGGGACTTCAAAACGTGGATACCTGCAAAAATCTCTAGGTCGAAAATTTTCATCATCACAATACTTCCTTATACTGTGCTATCGAGAAAGATTGTAGACCACGTGATTAGTAGTTTTCTAAAATCTGGTGATTATCGTGTTCATACGTTTATGAGATTCACGTATCGCTAGTATTTGACAGTAGCGTACATTTTATTCACAAATACTGGTGTCATTGTTGACAAGTCACATATAGCTGCATTACGGAAAAAGGAACATGTACCTATGTATGGTGCGCCACTGTCTAGAATATTTTACATAAAACATTCAATACTACCAACTGCTGTTAATTGGGTTGCCTAATTTGGTAGTCACGTGGTCTACAGGAATTGTTGATATCTCTGTACTACAGTATAATAAAGTAAAAACGATTTTCTTACAGCCCCCCTTTTTTGCGAAATTTGAAATTTCGACTATTGTTCCATGTAGTTCTAGATTTGTTCTAAACATTATTCTAATACATCAAAATCGTATCTCTTATATAACAAAAGATATTGTACAAAAAACAAAATCCAGAAGTGAGAAGTTATCCCTCTTTTTTTCGAAAATCTAAATTCTGACTGTTATACCGGGTTCTTCTAGGTTTGTTCTAAATTGTTCGAAAGTATTTAAAAGAAAAAATCGAAATTAACCGAGATATTAGGAAGAAACGATTTTACTATGGGTGGAATGACATACACTTTCCGAACATTACTATGATTATGCTAGTTTTTGTATGATGCAGTTCTACAACCATACTCTATTGTGATTTAAAATAAACATCTAATAGAAGCAATAAATATATATTTTCCCAATAAATATATAATGTGCATTTATTACAAAACGACATTGTTACCAAATGCTGATGAACTACCTACTTCAAAAAAAATCAAAACCAGATAATATGAAAAAACATACATAGTATGCTGTCTAGTTTTCTCACTAACAAGATTGAAAAGCTACTATTACTCTAATAGGAAAAAATATTATGTACCTATTTAGATTAATATAAGATAGTATATGCGCCAAATAGTAGCTGATTTGGCAAAGGCCGTTGTGTAAAAATACCAAATTAATAAAAAATATATTATTTATGTCAGTTATCAAAGCATACGAGAGAATGTCTTCACTTTTATGGAATGTAATATAAAATAATATCAATAAATAAGTTTTACACAAAAAATATTTATTTTAGGGATAAACTAAAGCATGAACTTCATTAATAATTTAACCAACGTTAATGTTCTAATATTATTTTGTGTTAGGAGCATCAGCATTTAGTAACAATACTGTTTTGAAATAAATGAGTATTATATTAGTTATAGTTAGTTATAGTTTATTCGTTCCTAAAGATACAAATGCACATGGAACAAGTCACAAATAATTAAGTATGTAAGTATTACTTAGGAAAATACATGACTGATTGTATAAGTGTTTATTCTAAATCACAAATGAGTAAGTGCAAGTCATTCCGTCCATTGTAAAATCGTTTTTTCCATTATCGCGGCCAGTTTCGACATTTTTTTTTTTTTGAAATACTTTGAAACAATTTAGAACAAACCTAGAACAACCTGGAACAACCGTGAGATTTTCTATTTTCGATAAAAGGGGGACTAACTCCACACACCTGTCAACATACGCTTTGTCATCGATTTGACATCTTCATGATACATACATAAAATTGATAAATGATAAACTATTGAATTTTAAACAAAATCCAGAATTAGCTTAGATCAATGGTTTATTTACTTATTAAATTTTTGCCTTTATAATTTCCCACACTGTATATAACTTTTTCAAATTCTACAGTTCTAGAAAGTGCTAGATAATTGTAATGTAGCACACACTGCAAAACAATTATTAAGGAGGCTTACGCATAGGTGCTGACTAACTGCTTCGAGGTAGGACGTAAGGGGTTGGCGCCATATGCGCTGGTGCAAATTCCGCCGTTGTATGATATTCGTTCAAGTGAAACAACTAGCAGAATTTTTTGTTTTTCTTATTTTTTTTGCATTACATTGAATTGGGAGTATTTTCTTATAATTAAAATTATTTACTCCTACATTTCACCCTCGATATTGGCCAAATTTACAACATCATAACACAGTTTCAGAAACTTTATTTTAAAAACTAATTCCAGTCAAACATGCATTAAACCTTTGTATATTTGCGTTGTAAATTTCATGTTGATATTTCATAACTGAAAGCTGTAACGACAATTTTATTATTACATTTTACTCTTAATAAATAAGACAATAACAATGGCTTCTATACCGTAAACATAACTTACGTAAGAATATAATTTGCTTAAACAGTATCTATAATCTTTGATTTGAATTTGTATTTATTAATAGTTTGTTACAAAAATGAGTATTGAAATATTTACATTTTGTCACATATTTTATGCTCGTTTTGAGATTGAATTTACTTACACTGTTTATTATGACATATGACATAGAGTTAGGATATTTTATATTTTGCACAAGACAATTTTAAAAGTACAGTCATAAAAGCTGAATTTACTAGTAAAAGAACTCTGCAACAACAAGGCGGATCATCAGTTCCTTATGAGAGTGTCGAATAAAGATTCAGCGCTCAAATGTACAAATCGGGCAGCGGTAGAACGACGTATCCTTAAGTGGTGGTACAATATTAAAATGTGTGGAGAATAAGTACGCCGATAATGACGTTTGTAAAACACATACCGAGTGTTTTAAAACTTCATATTGAGTTATTTCTAGTGTTTTTTGAAGACAAAAACTTGAAATTTCGGATGGTTGTTCAGGATATAGGAGGACAATGAATAGTGTAGTTTATATCGCGCCATCGGAGCCATTTGCCACCACCGGTCATCCCCACTACAAGATTTTAAATGACATTTGATATTACTATTTGAAAAAACTAGCTACTTACATCGTGAAGTTTATGAGATATTTAATTTTAAAGGTTTCAGATATCAGGAATTATTAACTCCGAAAAATCATAAGATAAGATTTATTCACAACATTTTAGTTAAATTAAATGCTCAAATCACCGTTTACATTTAAATATAAATAAAGTCTGTTTTAAAAAGCATTTCCAACATTTTTAAACACTTATGGCGTTAAATTTCGACATTCCTGTGTTATTCTATTACGTAAATCGGCTATTGATTGTGGCGGTGTCTTATAATCAACAGATTTCAGATGTCCCTACAAAAAGAAATCTAGTGGAGTTAAATCGGGGAAGCGAGCTGGCCATTCAATATAGCCCCTGCGTCCTGTCAAATGTCCCAGAAAAACATTATCCAAATAAGTCCTAACTTCTAAACAGTGGCTCAGCTCCATCTTGTTGTTTATTATATTATAATTGCACCTCCTCTATTTCATTCAAGTTTTCTTCCAGACACTCTATGATAAAAGGATGTGTTAGCTCTTCTAAAAACTGTAGTTGCTTAGGTGCATTTAAACTTTCCTGGAAGAATATTGAGCCAATTACTTGGTTATTAAGAATTCCAGCGCATACATTTATTTTTGGAGATATTGTGTGTTGCTTTCTTGGAAAAAGTGGGGATTTACATCGATCCAATATCGACAGTTGTGTTTATTCACAAGACCATTTAAGTAGAAGCAAGTTTCGTCACTGAAGCAAGCACTTCGTAAAACATTTACATTTTGCCGAATCATATCTGTCGTTAATTCAGAAAATTCGACTCTTCTGTCTTAATCACCATGACCCATGTGAAGTTGAATTTTATAAGGGTGCATTTTGTTTAATTTAAATATCTTATGGCAGAATAATTTTGTCCGTCCCCAAATTTCGAATAATTTTCTCAACGAAAACATTGGATCTAAATTAATATGCCCAAGAACTGCTAGTAGTTTTATCTAGTACACCACGATTATTCGTATTCCGTTATTTATTATTTACAGATCCAGTTTGCAAAAATGATTCTGCCTTACATAAACAATAGATTCGCTTTTATTTGGATGGTTTTCATTAAATAACGTCGCCGTTTGAGCATATTTTTTGTTTGCAATCCCATATAAACTCACAGTTTCAGTTCTCTCTTCCAGAGTGTAGACCATTTCAGCAAAAAAAGCCGAAACTTTAAGAACAATTTTACAAGTATTAATATTAATGAAACACAAAAGTCACAATTTTGACAATTCTAATTTAAAACAAACTATTTCCATCAGTAACATGATTTTTCATGGTTAATAAACTCTGATATCTGAAACCTTTAACTTTAAATATCTCATAAATTTCATGATGTAAGTAACTAGGTTTTTCACATAAGAAGATCAAGAAAATTGTGTTGTTTCAAAATCAACAAAAAAATACAGGGTGTCATTTAAAACCTTAAAGATAGGGCGGAATGAAATGCACTGATCATTGTCCCCATATATCCTACAGCCACCCAAAATTTCAAGTCTTTGCCTTCAGAAACACCAGAAATAATCCAATATTATTTCAAATTTTTTTGTAATAAAAAAAATAATATTAACATTCTTATTCCAAAGTTAATTTGTAAAATTTGGAGCACTCTTGTACTATTTAGGCAATTTTTGCAAAGTCGGTATAGAAATTATTTCCGTATAATATAATAAACCGTAAATTCAGATCACAATTCAGTGTTCTTGATTTTACTGAGAATCGTGAATGTATGAGATTGATGGCATATATCGAACACAGAGCTCTATTTCCAGATTCTATTGTACAAGATTTGATATTTTGACTAGGTGTATTGATACCAGAGTGTATCGTCATAATTATGGCTTTCTGCTTTGTCACTGATAATTATTTAACTGGGTATATTTTAAGTTTTAAAAATTTATTCACGAGTGAGATTCGAAACCACGACTTTCCGATCTCTAGTAACAAAATATGATTTAGTACGATTTAAAATATTCAAACTCGCACACCCACGTGGCGCGGAGAAAAGCACAACTAGTAAAGCACATTAAACTTATGTTGTAGTTTTGCTATCAATTAATAGATGACACTGTGATTTTAGCTCATCTTCTATTAATAGTATTTCTAGAGTTTGATATACAACACGTGTTGGAAAGACCCAAAGACCCCGTTTATGTAAGTTTTCTTATCAACTTCAATTTTCTTTTCTTGAATTAATTTTGCCATAAATTACTTTTAACAAGTAAATAAGGATGTAAAACTCAATGGTACTCCACTTCCTGGACCCTCTGCTAAACCTGAACCGGTAAGAGAATCAAGATGCCATCTTTGCCCAAGACAAGCTGACAAAAGAAAACAAAGCAAAAGTGTGAAAAATGTCAAAATAACATACGCACCCGCATGAAAATGTAGTTTGTTCACAACGTTTTTAAACTATTCTATACTATGTAGTTATGAATATGCTTTACAGTTCTAAATAGACAAATTGACAAAAGTTGTTATGTGAATTTCTTGAGATATTTTAGTCTGGAGTCCGTGGAGACGCCGCTAGACCATTTATGTACATTTATTTCGTCGTACCACTTAAGGGTTAAAATTATTTAAAACGAAGTCATATTTCCCGGAGTAATACTAAAGCCAATTCGAAAAAAAATATATAAAAAAGATTTTTCGAAGTTCCTACCCGAAATAACTATTCTTATTAAAAAATAGTTTTTTGCGAATATCTCGCAAGTTATGTTTTCTAGACAGATATATTGAGAATATAAAAGCATTTAGTGTTTGATTTAGAATAATTTTTGCATGAAGAAAATTTCAAAATTCGGACTGAATCGCTTTTATTCTAATCGAATAGGAGTGTATTTGCAAATTTCTCACAAATGCACTTTTTACCCACAGATATTATTAAGGGCATAAATGTGTTTAAATCTTCATTTGCAAAAATTTAATATAAAAATTTAGAAGGCACATACGCATTAGAAAATCGTTTGGTTTCCACGCCTCATTTTTATTCTATATCCAATTAATTCCCTCTTGCCTTCTTTTACTATTAAAAGTTCCTACAAAGTATATACAAGTGTCAACTTGCTCTATTTTAATATTTAATATTTGATGGTCCTTAGTTGAAACTACCATCACGTTTGTGTTGTTCTTATTCATTATTTCTTTCTTATTCAAACCCCAACTTTGACTGGTTGAAAATATCTACAGCGTTTAGAAAAATTTTTGCTTCTGATCAAGCTGTCTTTCATCCATAAAGTATAGGAACAGTAATGGGCTCAACACACCATCTTGTCTAACTCCGTGAGCTTTTGAAAACCTTTTTGATATTAAATTTCATGCTGTTATTAGCATTTTCAGTTTCTATACACTCATATTCCTTCTCTACTGATCAAAATCATAAGTTTTCTTCTTGGATACAATTCAAATAAATTAGGTATGGGCACCACACGACTTTCTTATATGAATGTGCATTCCGAATTATTTAAAAGTTGTTCCAAATTACGTTTTCATCTTAGTAAAATAAACCTGTGTTACTTCCGGTTCGAATTTTGAAAATTCCTTTATACAAAAATTTTCAAAATGTATAGAAATGTATAGAATACATAGTTTGCGAAATATTTGAAAAAAACTGTTACTAGATAAGAGCAAAATTGTTACTTCCGGTCCGAATTTTGATTTTTTTCTACAAAAATTATGCAAAAACGGGAAATAAATAATTAATAATAATATTTTCAAAAAGTATTTTTCGATAAAAGACCTATGCATTTCCGGTAAGAATTTAAAAAAACTCGTTTTATAAATTTTTCTAACATTTATTTTTGAATGCATTTGTATTCTTTAGAAATTTGCCCAGTTGGCCAGATATTTGTAAGACTTGAATTTTTCACTCAAGTAAACTGCAACTTCCTGGTTTACTAGTTTCGTTGAAAATCTAATCAGTCTCAAGAGGACGAGAAGAAAGTAAAAGCTAATCTAAATGTATCAAATAAGGTATCATTAGAAAATGTAGTAAAGAATTTTTCAATTATAATATACAGGATGTTTCATTTAAAAATAATAAAATATTTATAATTTTTGAAAAAATGTGAATAACTTCTATTACTTCAGTAATTGCAGCATTTATTTCATATAATAATAGAAAACATTCTATTTTGTTATTTTCAAATTCTCTGTTATGCCTCATACAGAAAGCGAATTAATATATAATAGAAAGTATAGATGTATAAAATATTATATTTAAGCATAGCCCTTCATCTAAAATGCTTCAATATGCTAGGACTTCCATAAAACGAACGGGACAACATTGAGATTCGAAATATTTGATTAACTTTGAAATAAGAATGTTGTAATTCTCCCTACCTGCTTTATTTCCGGATCCTGCATAATACCTTAATTTAAAACAATTAAAAACTACTTTTATCTTTTTCCAACTTACATATTACATTAAACCACAACAACAGAATTTAGAACTTGCATTCTTACCTTGTTGTTCAGAGATCAAAAACAATAGGTTTATGTGCTGGCTGTACTTTTAAAACATTTAGTATGCGATTTTAAGAGCACCTTACTTGCATTGTTCGCTTAGAAAATGAATTGCACATGCAAAGACTTTGTTAAACACAAGCACAAAGAAAAAACTACATCGTTCCGCATTAAATCCTCCGTTTCAGGATAAGAGAGAGAAAGGAATATAACTGGAAAGCACTCTTTTTTTTTATTATTTATAAAATAACGCAATGGCAACATTTTATCTACTATAGAGGCGGAATTGCGTTCAAAAGTATAAACGAGGCTAAAATGGCAAACGACGACGTGCCCCTTAATAATGAATTTTTTATGTATTGAAGTAAAAAAATTCTTTCAGTTTTTTATTTTTATTTTTCCTTTCTACACTTCCATTTTCATTCCCTCAAAATTAACATTTCACAAAGTAAGGCTAAAGAAGGTATTTATTCGTAAAATTCATTCTTCGTGTCCTATTTACGTTAGAACTATGCTATTTGCAAAATTTAATTAAACGTTAAAAGCTCAGTTTTATGTCGCAATCATATCTACATTCAAAACTCAAAGTAATCCCACTTTTCTCTTTCCATGAGAGGCACTGTGAAGAAAAATAAAGCAAGTTGTAAAAAAGAAAGTGAATTAGATTATCTGAAGTCTGTTTCTGATATAGTTTGGTCAAAAGGTCTCCAACTGGTTTTATTAGCAGTGAAATTACGTAGAATGATATGGTAAGTTTTGAAAGAAACCAGAAATATTTGTGAATAGGTATCATAAAACATACACATTTATATACGAATTAAAAATTCATATTTGCATGCATGATCTGAAACACGTGCCTGTGCGTTGGTTACTGGAATGCCGACTCTAGAGCGGATTGTGCATCTATTTTATACATGCCTATATGAATATTTAATTGGTATATGTATATGTATGATTTCCGTTATATTTAGGAATTTTCCAAGTATTCATTATTATTTTTGATAGTAGGTATCATAAATAACAGAAACACACCTTGCACTCTAAAGTAACTTTATAAACAGAGTGACTACAACCGAAGCAAAATCAACCATTTTGTAGGTACCTGTCAAATGAGCATAATAATCTATAACCATAATAACCATAAAAGTATAAAATATATTGACTACAAATATAAGGTACATTAAAAAAATAACATAAATTGCAGTATATATTAGAACAAATATTACTTTTGAATACAATTGATGAAATTAAACAGCTTAAAAATTAATTCATTATTTTTTCGATTTGTTATTGGTGGTTTTTATAAACCACCTACTCCAAATAGCAAGTATTTTTCGATATTCTCGAGAATACGTTAACATCAGTTTTGTCTACCTGTGACTGATTTGTTGTGGTGATTTCAATATTGACTGTTTAAATGTTATGGACTCTCAGACTACTTACTTGGTTGAGTTTTTTGATTCAATTGGTTTTGCAAAATTTATTGATCAACCTAACCAGACTTATCACATTACTTGACTCTCTATTTGCAAATAATGATGTTGAACTGATTGAAAACAGCAGCAGTTTTGAAATATTAGGTCCAAAAAAGTAAGTAAGTAAAGATTTCACAATTTGTGAAATAATAGTTCAACTGGGTACATGTAAACATACATATGAATCAAACGTATGAGATTATTACCATTCTTAAATAAATATGCTTAACATTTTAGTCTCCACTTACAGATCAAATAGTAAGAAAAATGTCGCCCTTGAAAGCATATTAGTCTCTGGGCATCTAAAAGGTGTCAGTGAAACACGTTGCTCTGGATAAGGCAAAGAAGTTGTCACGGGATAACAGTACCGACGAATCCACCACATTATTAATGAAGTTATATCCAAAAAAAAAGTCCGCTGTTGTACCTTCTTTGGTCTGATAAAAACGGAATGCTTATCGACTAATGCAAGGTAGTCCATGTTCCGAACCGGTATTGAAGAACTTTAAGAAATGCTTTTGTACTGTCTCCAATGCCAACTGCTGATATAAGCAGTAGGGGTAACAAATAGAGGCTCTGTACTCCAACCTACTCCTAACAGATGCAAAATCAATAGATTTAAGAGCCAAATGACTAGTGAAACTCTTGCAGGAACGGACCAAGAAGCCCAAAGATCTTGTAGCGATATTACAAACTCCATACATATGGTCCGAGTATTGAAGAACGGAGTCAAAGAAAACACCTAGTTCTTTAAATTGATTTTGATTACTAAACGAAATGTTATTTACGTTATATGAGAAGAGTGTTTGATTAGTGATCTTAAAAAAAGTAACAAACGCACATTTACCAAGGGTTTAAAGTAATTTATCATCAACAGTCCACTGATTGACTATCAGCAAGCTATCTTGAAGTATACAACTGTCACAAACTATTAATTCGCAAGAACATTTTAAGGTCATCAGCATATGCCAAAACACCACAGGTTTGCAAAGTCAGTAGATCATTTAAAAATATATTAAACCTTCTTATTAAACATTTTATAAGAGTCATTTCATGTATTTGCATAAGAGATAGCTATAACATTGTTAGTCAAAAATGTAGAACAATATGATCTGTATTTAAACATGATACCTCAAACAGTAAAGAAGTCATGAAATTTTACGTAAATGGCCATTTTGGTTAAAAACGCGCTGCTCAGCCGAAGAAAAAACCACGAAGAAAACTTAGAATCTATGACACTTTTTCTTTGTTATTTTTGAAGTGTCAATACATTGGGAATATTGTACGCAAATTATAAAAAATATTTAAAAATGTCAAGCAACTTTCACTGGTTGATATGACATGGTACGACCAAATAGACATATGGAATATGGACCTATATTCAAAATAAATGAGTCCCAGGCCGAATTTGTTGTCTGTCCCAAACATCAACATGTTACACAAAATGTGAAGATGATTGTATTGGTTTATAATCAATGATTTATATGATTTTGAACTTGGATAGACCATAAATGTAATTCAGTTTTGGTATAAAAAGTTAATTTCCTGTTTGCAATTACGTCTTATTCAGGCACGCTTACTCCATATTACATATACTGTGAATAGAGGAAAGTAATGCAATAACGAAATATGCCTGGGAATATTTTCAATTTAAATGTCAAAAAGAAAATCTCAACTTTCACAAAGTCCGTGCGAAGAAATATCGACAAAAAATCCGATAAATCTGTGCAAATACCCCGATCCGATACATTCGGATTTTGTTAAGGAAAGTATGACAAATATTGGCGAAAAGGAAATCGTAAAATATGGAGTAAGTAAAACAAATACAGATGAAGCCTCGCAGCGAAGTTTCTTTAAGTCAAACAAACCTTTCTCTCAGATGTATTTACGGGAATTTTCTTCGAATCGTTTACTTCAAATCCGAATAGCAAACGATGCCGCTTCAACTTGCTTTATTTTTTTATAATCAAATCCTGAATGGAATGTTTGAAAATTATCATTTCCTTTCCTACTTATTTGTTATTTAAACAATAATACGAAACTAATTATTTAACAGTACGTATAAATTACCCTTCTTTTATGCCTAAGAATGTCCATTCAATATAGTACCATATAAGAATTGTCTCCAAACAAAAGGAAAATTCTATAACTACCTTCTTTATAGAAGGATTTTAATGATTTAAACATCAAATTAAATGGTTGCGAATATGCTACGAATTGGCATAATAAAATCTTATATAGCTCTAAAGACTTTAAGGCTGTTTTTTTCCAAATGGTTTTTTTAAAGAAATATAAAAGATTATTGTGTTATAACCTCAGTCAAAATATACTTGAAGCATATCTACACATTGTTCGTTCATTTTAGAATTTTTTGAGGTTTGGTTTGGCAAGTTGTGCGACTATTATTTGTCACTTGTTTTCCCAGCCAACTTCATTTAGTTATTACATTGTAACGTAATGTATTTTTTGTACCAGTAGTAAAAAATCATAGCATTTTTACACGTAACAAAGCGCCACGAAATGACATTTCACGACCTGGAACTAATAAGAGGTAAATAATGAGGCCATTATTGACCTAGGGAAATAATGAAAACAAATAAAACGAATGCCGCAACCATGCACTCATGCTTGTAGTAGTAGTAGTATGTCAAGTTGTGAACCGTCAAAATAAATAACTCTATTTTAGGCACAATTTTAGGTTAACAATACCAGAATTATAATATACGTTTATTTAGCAATTGCTATTAATTTTATATTTTCTAACAATACTTTGTTGTTTACATGAAAAAAAAAAGCATTTGTCTATTAATACATAAAATATGTATGATAGTATAATATGGAATCAATATATCACCTAACTATTACAGATGCAAATAATTATTTAATTCATATTGAAAATTCCTGTATATATTGCAGGTGTGGTTGCGTAAGTAGATGTAGGTAGATCTTGTAACATACATTCTATATTTTTTTTATTTACTAGGGAATCTTCGATATAACCTTTAGCTACAAAGTGGTTCCATTATTACAAACTTTTGAGACGTACCATTTTTGCTATTGTGGATGTGAATAACAATTAAATTATCTCTCATGATGACATCAGAAATTAATAAATTACACAAATCATCCTTCGGCATGCACCAGCAACACCAATTACAAGACCAGTCTACAGAGATATAAATTATCAATAATTTCAAAGTATTAATATATAAACATACTATCTTAGTTGCAATGTAACATATGTCGGGTACCTCAGTAAAGAATTTTATAATTTCCTCGAGTAAATACTAATGATTTTTTGGGCTTATAATTTTAAGTTTTTCTTTTTAAAAAGGCAACTAATTTAAAATATTTTGATATGTTAATATTCTCTTTTAGGCCAAGTGTAGCTTTCAACATTGAATATTGCGCCCATAAAGTCGAGGCTTTTTTATTTTTTAAATATTCATGAAAATAAGCCAGAAGTACGTTTTCAGAAGTTACTACTGTATATTTGGAATTATACCATTTTTTAAATTCTGTAAATGTTTTCATGTATAAGTGATTGTGATTAGATTTATGCGGAAGCAAGTTCTCAGCTGCCTGTTCTGCAATCTCGCGCATTTCAGGTGGTGTACATCTAAACTCTTTAGACATTATAAATGGAATGAAAAATAATCTAAAAAATACTTGACTTTTAGTTTCAGCATTTACGT
The DNA here is from genome assembly GCA_963170755.1 of Amphimallon solstitiale. NCBI lineage: Eukaryota > Metazoa > Arthropoda > Insecta > Coleoptera > Scarabaeidae > Amphimallon > Amphimallon solstitiale. The sequence goes on along the minus strand of OY720677.1, from coordinate 18,678,199 downwards.
CAAAACTTATTTGTAAACATCAAAATATAGCCTACTTATTTGTTTACATGAAGTTTTATTACAAGGGCATTCTTACATATATGAGTAAATTTATTCATAATTATTAAGGTTTTAAGGTCCAATTAGACTACTGGTACAAAAAATAGTATACATACTACGGTTGAGAAGACTATTATTGCCCTTGTGGCTTAAATTCCTCGGCGCTTTGCGCCTCGGAATTTAATCTCGCCACTCGGGCAATAATAGTCATCTTCTCAACCTTGGTATGTAATATACTATTTATTGTTATATTTACTCAAGTGTTGTATTTTTGTTTGTATGTTTGTTATGTAAGCGAACACTTGTGATACATTATTTTTTCAGAATAAACAAAATTACTATCATTACTATCAGAATTTCTAAAGAAAAGTATCTGCTCGAATTTGAAAAAATAAATTAACAGTTCAGCCTTAAAGTCGTTAGGGACATGCGTGATTTTATTAGGCCATTTAGTAGCCTATTCGCAACCTATTCATTTGGTGTATAGATAATTACAATTCTCCAATAAATAAGAAAGTTATGTACTCGACTTTTTTTTTGGAGACAGCCTGTATATTAATATACAGTTGTTTACCTAGTACATGATCTTCAATATCTCATAAACTAAGTAAAATAGAACATTTATACAGGCTGATTCAATGTTGAAGTCATATTAATTTTTAAAGACAATGCAAGTAATAGTTCCCATTTACTATAATATTCGAATATATCTATAAAAAAAACCTTAAGAAAAAATGTGGAGTGCAATTTGATAAAATAATAGTAGGGAAATGTGGTAAGAGAGTGTTATAACGACAGAATTTTATGCTCAGTATTGTCTCAATTTCGCTGGAATTTAAAACAACTTTTTATCTATACTCTGTTTTTTACTTCCCCGGACCACCCAGTAGAGCCATATGTACACTATACAACATATGACGACATTTATTTTTGACAAATTATGACATAGGTTATGTACATTATGTTAAGTGTTCAATATTTTTCATCAAGATTTTTCAAATAGTTTTAGTAAATTTCTGCAGTTACTTTGGAATATTTATATTAAAATATGGCAATGTAACAATATTTGACTTTTGGTCAAGGAAGAGATTTACTTAATATTTTAAGAGTTTTTAATGTTTAAAAAGAACTGAAGAAGATATTGCTAAATAATGACACAGAAAGTAAAAAATAGTTTCCAATGTATAACAAACTTTGAAAATATTTATACATTCCTTAATTAGTATTTTAACTATAAAAACTTCAAAATATGGACACACATTTAATTATAGGAAACTTCAAATTATGTACATGTTTAATTTATTATTTGCTGCTACTATCTGTGTCACTATCATTTGCAGTTGAAATGATAAATGGCTACACGATATTGTCAATTAAGCCATCTAATAGACTCATTGTTTTTTCCTGTTTAATTACGTGCTCTATACACTTTCTCCATTTAGCAGTATTAAAATTAGCTAATGCGGTCAATAATAATTGTTTTACTCCTGCCATTTTAAAATTTTTATTATTTGCGGCAACATAGCTTTTTATTTAGGCCCATAGCAATTCAATGGGATTTGATTCACAGTGATATGGTGGTAATCTCAACACGTGTGTGTTCTTTGCTGTTGCCATTTCATCAACAACATAATAATTGAAATTGTGGCAATGTTGCTTAAACAAATTCAGTAAAACTGGTCTATTCATTTCTAGTTGAAATAGTGTTTCTTTTGATTGTACCCAATTCTGCCTGTACTTCTTTTGAGATGATGTATTTGGAATCTTTTCAACTTCGCGAGAATGGTAGGGTGCGTTATCCATAATAATAACGGCATCGTCTGGTATTTTTTCTAAAACAGCACTAAACCAATTCTCAAATACAATAGAATTCATATCCTCATGGTAGTAGCCAGTTTCTTTTGCTTTGGAAAACTAACAATCCACTTCCAACAAACCCATCTTCAGATCCCACTTGCAGAATAATAAGTCTTTTGCCTTTTCCTGTTGGATTTTTCAAACCTGTCTTGACACCATCTATAAATGCTTGCCTGCATTCATTAAACCAAACTTTTGATTGTGTGTGCCCTTCATTTAACCACGTTTCATCCAAATAAAGTTTCATTTTTGTTGGGTTCTATATGATCTAATAGTTAAATATCTATATCTCCAAGTACTTAGGGGAAGGTTGCCTTGAGTGGACCAGTTTGCAGATTATTTGTTATTGAGGATAGGTAAAGTAAAAAAAGATAGGTTTAAGAAACGCAAACGAAACTTTATTATATTAAGAAAATTTTGACAACAAACATTTTGAAAAAAAAAATTTTTCTTTGAAAAACAAATATTTCGTTGCCTACTTGCAAATGGACCAATTTAAGAAACCCATTGCCTTAAATTGGACCACGATCAAAAATTAATGTTTAAATATATATTTCATTACATTGTCATCAAGCATGAGGGACAGTTATAGATTTTGCGTTTAGGACTGACATTGGCACAGTTTGCATGTACCCAACATCGACACAGCATACACCGGATCATGTCCCTTTGGTTTTCTTCCTCACAGATGGTACAAAACCACTGGTCCTCGTTTACTTTAGTTTTCTTTTGCGTTCTTAATTTCTTTGCTTGTTTATTTTGATCGGTTTTTTTGAGGACACATTTTTTGGTTTTTTTCTTTCTTCATCGTCAAATGATTTTTGTACGGGGAACTAGTAATTTCGGCGGCCTGTTGTGGTCCCCTTTGTAATGCTTGTTCAAGATTTCTTGGTTTTGGTATAGGAGATATTTCTTCAACTGATATGTTTAAATGGGTTTGCCACTTGCTCCGACTTCCTTCATTTTCAAATAGTTTCTTTTTTGCCACCATAATGTTTTCGTGAGCCACTTCCTTTTCACTGTCTTCTTCTTCGTTGCTGGTATCCTCTTTCTTCTTTTCGTTACTTCATTCGTCGGCGACGACATGAAGTTCTTCCAAATTATCTGCAGCCGCGAAATGGTGATCGCCAAAAGCATGACGATCAATTGGCCAAATTCCGGCAGCTTTGAACGCATTAATAGGCGTTTGTACGCTTGCAGATTTAGCGTAGGCCTTTCCAAGTAGTCCGGGCACTTCAAACATCGACACTTTTTTACCAGGATTTATCCGTAACCATGTTTCTACACTTTGTGTGTAATATGTTTCCATGGGTTTGAAAAACCCACACCAAGTGGTTGTAATCTATGGGTCGTATGACTTACAGCATAATAACTCCATGTTCCCGTGCAAGAAGTATAGATTCTAAATTTTTACTCTGCGTGGTGTGACCATCTAACAATAAAAGTACTTTATTTTGATGGTGGGTTGTACAATTTTAATGAAATTGTCTAATCACTTGGTAGCCTGTTTCTGAAATTTCTACCATACTTCCGGGAGGAGCACCATTGGCAAGTTCTGGAGCCATTCTTCCTCTTTTAAAAATTTGCATTGGAAGAAGGTATTGACCGGCGGCGCTTACACAACAAACTAGAGTCGTATTTACACCCCTTTCCCCGCTTGTTACTGCATTAATCTGCCTTTTTCCTTTATTACCCAGAATTTTTTGCGACTTCTTCTGAACAGTCGAAAACCCGCTTTTATCCACATTGAAGATGCGGGTAGCGTCAGTTGAGTTTTTTGTGCATATTTTTTCAAGCAAATTAAAAAAATTATTATCATTTTTGCGATTAAAACCTTTTACTCTCGCTAATGAAGTTTTTTCCGACTGCCTCAAAGAAATAGAAGGGTGACGATTTAAAACTGAATAATACCATTTTCTCCCAGCAATCCGTCTTTCGTTATTGAAATTATGCTGTAAATTATTCATGGTTGCAATTTCGTAAGCCAGTTTTCTGACATCGTAGGGACTTAATCCGAACGTGACTTCTAATTTAAGAAGATGCCTTTAGAGTTCATCTTCTATTTCTTTTGAAAGTGCACATGCCTCACCAGATTCTTTTTTAACTGTATCTGGCACCTCAGTTTCCATTTTTGCGTGTCGCTGCACGGTAGCTTTTGGGACGTTGTAAGTTCGAGCACTTTCATTTAGGCCGTACTGGCCGCTTCTGTAAGCGTTAACAGCTAAAATAAGCTCTTCTTGCGTCCATTGTCCGTATTTTCCTCTCGCCCTTTAACAAACATTTAATTTATTAGAGATGTATATTAAAGTTTCTTAAAATGGACCGGTTCATTTTAGGGATAGCAGTAGTGGTCCATTATAGGCTTCAACTACATGAGAAGGTTTACATAATTGTCGTTTAATGAAAACAAATGTTTTTGCAGTTATTGAAATATGGAAACATATGCTAACTAACTACAGGTTTTCTTCGACTAAATAATAATTTAAATCCACTTACCGTAAATAATAACCACAACAACACAAACGTTTATTGTGCCTGAGTGCCTGAACAACTATAACAGCGCCCCGTGCAACTGACTCTTTTAGGTTTTAATGTTACTATGCACATTGTAAATAGATGGCGCAGTGAGTACCTTATGTAATTTTCGAGATATTACGATGGTCCATTTTAGGCGGTGGTCCAAATTTGGCAACCTTCCCCTATCTCACTATGCTCTATCAATAATCTCTTCCTGCTTCGATTCATGTACCTATAATAATAATAATATATTTTATATACTTACCTATTCATCTTAAAAATAAATATATTTTACTTGAAATTAATCTTTTTCGTTGGTAGGTATAATGATCAGCGGCTCATTTGAGGTATATTGGAATGGTTTTGAATTTCGGTAAAAAATTTATTAAGTGTAGGAGCTTCATTGTGAGCGTTTACCAGAGCTTTACTTGGGCTGACTAACCTCTCCCTCGGACTTATTCTCCTTTATAACTTTAAAGACCGTACTTCTTGCAACACCTGCATAATAGAATATGGGTAAGTTCAGAAACATAATACATAACCTAAGAAATAGGATATTACCTGCCGTGGACACTATATGCAATGCTATTTCTTTTGTACTTTTTTTTTGTATTTTCAATTCTCAGTTTCTTCTAAGTATTGAGAATTATTTTCTTTTCAGTAAGGGACAAGTGAACAAAACGGCCGCGTTTCCTCGGTTGAGAAATAAGCAGGTTTCTACTTGCACTTGGCATTGGGTCCATCATATATTAAGGTAGACACTAAATAAACGGTCTAAGAGTTCTACAAAGAACTATTGTTGTGGTATAAATACAAGAACAGAGAAAACAAAGTTGAAAAATAGCTTGCAAAATATACAAAATGCAACTGTCAAATGAATAGAAATGACTGTTAATTAAACTAACGAGTGTCATTTGGACTCGAAAAGAACCAATCGTACAAATTGCCCACCTTTAGCGCTAAAATTTAAAGGTGGTCCCCGGAATTAAAAAAACAAGTATACATTAATTTCAGAATAAAATCATACGAAAAAAACTTGGACAGCATGTATAGTAAGATACTTACCTTATTTTACTTAAAAAAAATATATTTGTAATTTATAAAGACAAAAGTTGCTAGTAATTTTTGGATATACATATTGTCTATATTTTAAGTAGTTTTAAAAATATTGAAGATGCTCATACTAGGTGAATAAGTCTCTATACAGTACCTACCTCATTGACTACCTGGTTTACCATTCACATCATTCTTATACATTAAATATAGAGGTTTGCTTAAATTACCAAATATGTGCAGTTGCGAATGAAATTAATTATCATGTAAAATTTAAATAAGTCTGTATATTTAATAATAAAAAATATATCCATTGTAACCTAATAAATATTTAATAAACACACATTGTTTTTGCATCATGAACAACCAAATGTACAAAAACAATGGGAGCTATAACAGTTTGATTTTATTAAAGAGAACTTTACACCCACAGCTCTCACAATCATCATTCCTTTAGAATTTTATTCTGTTTTTTCCTTCATTCAAGTAAGGGGAATAAAATATTAAACATTATTAAATAGTAATAAAAAAAATGTAAAAGCCAAACAGCATTATTCCATAAAGAATTCCAGAAAAAGATATTAATAATTAATATTTAGATTCAAGAGGCTGCACATGCAGTAAATAAGTAAATCTGATGTGATGAGGCTTTAAACACAATACTTTATATAGTAACATAAAAAGCAAACAGCATAGGGCCTACATAGAAGTGGTGTGGTGTTAATTGCAGAGATGATCGAAGGAAGGAGTGTCTACAGAGGTCCGGTGAATCGACGAAGGTTGCCACGCAAAGCTGGAAGAATCTTCGGGCCGTCATGGCATACTACAACACGCTGCGCAAGATCAAGAGGTTCTAAATTTCATAAAATCATACGTATATATTATCATATTCTAAAGACGTTTCTTGCAGTTGCAACCACTGTTCGATGTTTTGGTGGCCTCCTTCAATAATCATTTATTATTATTATTATTATTATTGTTATTATTATTATTGTTTATTGTTGAAACTTAAAAAAAAAGATACGAAAGATATACTTATATCAACAAAAAGTAGCAAGCTAAAACTATACTTCTATTACTATTATCGTTATTGTCTAACATTTTAATTTCTGCGTTTTCTTTCGTTTCTTGTTGAAAGTTGCAATTAGATTGTTATTATTAGTAAATTACTAGTAGTACCACCCACTCTTCTTTTGTTCAATTTAATATACCCATCAAAACGAGACAATTTCCTACTGAAATAATAGGATAAATAGAACAACTACACAAGAAATGGATTATTAACTTAAAAATATATCCCTCTCTTCCTGTCGGGCGGAAAAAGCTTTCCAGAATGCAAAAGAGTAATTCTCTTTAATGCAACTCCTTCCTCCATACGCAATTTTTTCACAGCTAACAGCAACCAAGCAATTCAAAAATAGTTCTTATAAAGTAGTATCCTTTTAGATGCAAAATAATCTGCCAATAATTGAAATGGATCATATTAAAACAAACACGTCATCATGTATGTACGTAAATTACAAAAGATGCCGCATATTTAAAAATTAGATGTAACTAAAATAAATTCCTAAATAATTTTATTTACTAATTTAGGTTTTAATATTGCTTATTTGGCAAAGAATTATCTTTTTCTTAATAATTCTATTTTAATTTCCAATAATTTATTATTTTTATTTTATTCCACGATTAATTGACAATCTGGGTCAATCCAACAGTTAAGTGCAGTACGTATTTCTAACATATAATATATACAGGTGGTTCACCGGGAACTGAATCGATCGATTGCGGAAAAACTATAGCTAGGAATGATCTGAAATTTTGACTTTATACTAAAGTCCATGGGGGCCATTCGCCTAAAATATTTTCAAGATGGCGGCACTACGGGCTATGCGAGAAGTAGGCCCCAACTTCCTAATTTTAAATAGAATACCCTGTATATTGTCAGGTTTTCAGATTCCACGTGAAATTCTAAATATATTTCATGTCTAATGTCATATATCTAAGTGTAACCCTTTTTGACTTATTGAAATTCTTATGTTAAATTTGACGTTTGCAGGCAGAAAATCAATAGCACTTTTTCCATATAAGGATGAATTTATTATTTAATTTGAAGTAAATTCTCTCAAACAAATGCCTTAATTAAATACTATTTGTATAAAATTGTTACAATTATTAATACAGCGTGTGAGAATTATACGCCTGAAAACGAATTTGGAAAAATTGCCAAACGATATTTTTTTTAAATGGGAAGCGGAAACTTTTATAATTTTATCTTATTCTGCATTAAAAATAAGGATAACTTTGTATAAATATCTCTAATATAAAAATTGGTAATTTTCGAAATATTGGCAAGTTAGTCTTTTTATCTTCTACAATACATACTGTTTGCATTAGTTCTTTTTTCATTAGTTAGCCATGGCAGTGTTTACAAAATTATAAATTGTCGTTCGTTGAAGAAAAGTCATGTACCTTATCATAATTCAAGTCATGCCGGGGCGCTTAAGAGGGCTTACGCAGAGATGCCGACTAACTGTCGTGAGGTCGGACGTAAGGGGGTGGCGCCATATGTGCTAATATAAATTCCGCAGATGTAAGGTATTCGTTAAAATAAAACAAACAGCAGAAATTTTTGTGTTTCTTATTATGTTTCTGCTTTAAATTGAATATGAAGGATTAATTAAGGCTTCGTTGGGAATACTTTCTTATAATTCAAATTATTTACTCCTACATTTTACTCTCAAAGTTGGCAAAATTTACAACATCTTAACACAGTTTTAGAAACTTTATTTTAAAAACTAATTCCAGTCGATCATGCATTGAGCCTTTGTTTATTTGTATTTTAAATTTCGTTTTGATATTTCGTAAACACAAGCGGTACTATTGTTTTCACGAAACCTTGTAAAGTCCAGAATTTACATTAGCTCATATGGCACTACCCCCTTACGCCCTCTTCACGGCAGTTCGTCGGCACCTCTGCTTAAATTATACAAACGATGATTATTTAAATTTATTTATTATTTATGGGGAATGTAATAAAGTTATGTCAAGAACATGTGATACATTTGCAACTCGATATCAGCAAAAACGGAAACCATCTACCAATACCGTTAAACGTATTATAGGAAGCTTCAGAAACTTTGGATCCGTAAGGGCAACGATTCAGGGAAATAAACCAGTTATTAATAATGATAATAATGTAGTGCAAATGTATCACATGTTCTTGACATAACTTTATTATATTCCCCACAAATAATAAATAAATTTAAATAATCATCGGTTGTATAATTTAAGCGCCCGGGCATGACTTATTGAAATTATGATAAGGTACCTGACTTTTCTTCAACGAATGACAATTTATAATTTTGTAAATACTGTCATGGCTAACTAATGAAAAAAATGAGGTGTGGCCACCACACGACTTTCTTATACGTATGAAAGTGTTACTTCCGGTCCGAATTTTGAAATTTCATTTATACAAAAAATATTCCAAATCAAACTCTAAATACTTTTGTACTCTTCATAAATATATATAGAATGCATAATTTACGACATATTTGCAAAAAATCGCTATTCGATAAGAGTAAAAGTGGTACTTCCGGTCTGAATTTTGAAATTTTTTTTATACAAAAGATATTTAAAAGTACATTCTAAATACTTTTATACTCGTAATGTACCTGCCTAGAAAGCATGACTTACGAGATATTCGCAAAAAACTGATTTTCGATAAGAGTAAAAGACCTACTTCCGGTAGGAATTTCGAAAAACTTTATTAATACAATTTTTCTCAAATTTAATTTTGAGTACATTTGAATCCTTTATAAATTTGTTTAAACTTAGTAATTGACGAAATATTTGCAAAATTCGATTTTTTCACTGAAGTAAACTACTACTTCCGGTCTGGCGATTTTGCTCAAAATCTAATCAGTTCTCAAGAGGGAGATTATATTCGTAAATACAAAAGTTGGAACTGATATCTACAGCGGTTTGACCGCTATCGTGGTCACACACACACACACAGACACACACACACACACACAGACACACAGACATTTTTTAAAAACCACTTTTTTGGTATCAGGGGACCTCAAAACGTGGACATCTGCAAAAATCTCGAGGTCGAAAATTTTCATCATCACAATACTTCCTTATACTACGTATAAGAAAGTAAAATAACTAATGCAAACAGTATGTATTGTAGAAGATAAAAACAGTAACTTGCCAATATTTCGAAAACTACCAATTTTTATAATAGACATATTTATACAAAGTTATCCTTATTTTTAATGCAGAATAAGATAAAATTGTAAAAGTTGCCGCTTCCCATTAAAAAAAATGTCTTTTGGTAATTTTTCCAAATTCGTTTTCAGGCGTATAATTCGCGCACTCTGTATTAATAATTGTAACAATTTTATACAAATAGTATTTGATTCAGGCATTTGTTTGAGAGAATTTACTTCAAATTAAATAATAAATTCATCCTTATATGGAAAAAGTGCTATTGATTTTCTGCCTGCAAACGTCAAATTTAACATAAGAATTTCAATAAGTCAAAAAGGGTTACACTTATATATATGACATTATACATGAAATATATTTAGAATTTCACGTAGAATCTAAAAACCTGACAATATACAGTATATTCTATTTAAAATTAGGAAGTTGGTGCCTACTTCCGGTATAGCCCGGAGTGCCGCCATCTTGAAAATATTTTAGGAGAATGGCCCCTATCGACTTTAGTATAGTGTCAAAATTTCAGATCATTCTTAGCTACAGTTTTTCCGCAATCGATCGATTCAGTTCCCGGTGAACCAGCCTGTATATGAATAACAACCAACATAATTTTTCCACATTTAACAAGACAAATATGTTAATTTTCAAAAAGGTTGTCGGTATTGAAACTATTTATACTCGTTTAACGGTTTATAATTAAATATTTATAACAATACACCTATGTAATAGACAAATACATCTAAAATAGACAAATAATTTGTGGCGCATTCGTAGTTTTGACCGGATCACGAAGAACGGCATAGCACTACGATTTCTATTTCACAATGTTTTCTTTGTCTACACGTAATATACCTAGTAGTATTATACCGGGTATCAACGAGATCTTGTATCAACCCGGCCTTTATTTAATACGTAAAATAAAACTTAAGAAACTTTGACCATATCTATGAATGATTGGTGGGCTTACAGTAAAGCGTTTGATAGAGTGAATCATGGTATATGGTTGGCTATCTTGGAGAGTATTGGGTTTACCAGTGCAACATTATCACATTTTGAAAATTATCGTAGGCATTACGTCAGTATTGGCGAAACCTCATCTGTATCACTCGCTATCACTGGGTCCGATTTTTTTTCAATGGATACATCGAATTTTTTCTCAGGTCTTCTGCATTACAATGCACATGCGTACGCTGACGATACTCAGCTTTATTATTCTTTTGAACCAAGTAACTGGAAAAATGCTGTTGCAAATATTAATAGAGACTTGCCCTATCTATAGAGTATCCACAGAGCATTGTCTTACATTAAATCGGGATAAATCAAAAGAAATCGTTTTCTGTTCTGCGAAGACTTGTTCTAATGTTTCTCGTAGTTTTAATATTGAAATTAGTAATTCTGGAAAGTGTGAAAAGTCTGGGACTGGTTATGGACAATACACATAGGTACAGACAGCAGGTTTATGGACATATCAGCAATGCTTATCTAAATTTGAAAAAATTGTATCCTCACAGACATGTAATCGATGAAGCCATCAAGAAAAACATTTGCGACACTTCTGTTTTCTCTCAATTTTCATACTGTATTCCAATATATCACTCGGCTTTAGAGAGGTTAACTCAAAATCGCATTCAAAAAGTACAAAACGCCTGCTTGAGGTTCATATATGGCATACCGAAGTTTGATCACATCTCGCACAATGGTTGAATATGTATAATAGGAGGGAGCTTCTGTGTTTAAATTTGTATAACAAAATTATTACATTGAAAGCACCACCAGATTTATATCAGAATACCTTGAGAACGGATGTTAATAAACGAGGTTTCGAGGTGGTATTTCTCCACAGATGTCTTTTATGGCTCATCTTCCGTAATTCTATAAGGAAAAAAATTATTACGCGGACAAGGTGTTGATGTTTGCTAGTGAATAAGTTTAGTAATTTTGAAGAATTAATAAATTTAGTAAATTTAGTGAGTTTAAAGTTTAATAATTATGATAGGAGGGAGCTTCTGTGTTTAAATTTGTATAACAAAATTATTACATTGAAAGCACCACCAGATTTATATCAGAATACCTTGAGAACGGATGTTAATAAACGAGGTTTCGAGGTGGTATTTCTCCACAGATGTCTTTTATGGCTCATCTTCCGTAATTCTATAAGGAAAAAAATTATTACGCGGACAAGGTGTTGATGTTTGCTAGTGAATAAGTTTAGTAATTTTGAAGAATTAATAGATTTAGTAAATTTAGTGAGTTTAAAGTTTAATAATTATGATTTTGTTTTGTGTGTGTGTTTTTGAAAACCGTCAGAATTTCAGATTGGAATATTCGTTTTCTTGTGTAGTCATTATTGCAGTGGAGCATGGTGCGTTATCGAATTTCTTACCTTAGGCTTTCGTTATCAAATACAATCTTTTCTGGTTCAATATCCACAATTAAGTTGTAAAACAGCATTAGTTGAACTTGTCTTGCGATTGCAACTGTTGACTATTAACTTTAACTTTAATTTTCAAATTGTGTATCAGTGTATTTATGTTGATTCTATACCTGTATACCGTCTTTCCTGTTGCAATAAAGACACTTTATTATTATACTTATTATTATACTTTTCAAAATCAATGTTATGAAAATTATTGAAAAGTACTATTAGGTGTATATTAAAAACGATCAAAATGTCGTCCTTCCTGATCTCTACATAAATTAACACGTCGTATAAATTCCCTTACACAATTATGTAACTGGTGCCTGATTATATCATTTATTGCTTGCCTCACTCATGCTTTTAGTTCCTCCCGAATATCAGATTGTAAGATGTAAACGTTTTCTTTCAAATATGGCCAAATATGGAAATCTAAAGGTGTTAAATCCGGCGACCTAGGAGGCCACCTGGCTGACCCAATGGTACCAATCCAGTGGTCACCAAAAGTTTGCTTTAAATAATCTCTAACGAGTCGTGAATTATGAGGTGGTGCGCCATCCTCCTAAAAAAAATCGAGCATCTCTCGGTTCCCTTGGTAAGTAACTAAAAAAGTCATTAACTTCATTGTTTAAAAAATCCAAATATTTTTCGGAAGTTAGATATTCATCAAAAATTGTCGAATGCAATAAAACGTCCCCAATCATCCTCAGCGAAACATTAAAACCAAACCTCACTTGTTGGTTTCCTACTGTGTACAATCGATGATTTTCTTACGCCCAGTATCTTGTGTTTTTCTGGTTAAATAATCCAAAATTTGTAAATCTTGATTCATCGAAAGAAATAATGTTACCGTCTCTTCGGATGTTATCTATAGCCCAGTTGCAAAGCTCTAATCTTGTCACAAAATCGGTTTCGAATAGATGTTGGTTTATCTGATACTTGAAAGATTTGTAGTTATGTTTTTTTTAAAATTTTTCGCACTGATTCATAACTAATAGCTAACTCGATGCCGATTAGTGGGAGGGAAACCATTTTATCAACTTCAACTAAGGCGACTACATTTATTTCTGTTGCTTCGTCAACAATAAACTCTACATTATTATTTTGGGGATCGCGTTCTTCTCTCCTGAATTGAGATTCCACTCATATAAAATAATTTTGAGGCGGGTGCTGTGCGTCTGCAAAGCTCTGTGCATTTAACGCTGCAGCTACTTTCGATTTTTTACGACATTCTCCATAAATTAAAAGTATATCAACTTTTTCATCTCGAGTATACATTCTCAAATAGTATTGTTTTCTGTACCTAACAACTACCGAATAACAATTTAATAATACATAAAAATAAACGTGAACTGTGAAAACTAGAAGTAGTTTTTTAACTATTTACATGTGACGTTTATTTCCAATGGTAACTGTGTTGTTCATTTGAAGTTTTATTTTTCTGTTGCTTTGGATTTAGACTAGTTTTAGAACATTTTACATTTTCTACTACCTATCTACCACAAAACCACAGCATATTTTATATTACTTGGAAGTTAAAAATTAGCAGCCCAATAAAAAAATAGGTGTTACTATTTACAAAAATAGACTTCCGAATATTTGAAAATTAAAAAAGAATTCTTATTTTCTATAGTAATTCCAACGTGAAATAAACATTTCCTTTGTCAATGCGTGTAAATGTGAGAAATATATTACGTAATTGTTTCCAACCCCAACTTTGGTGGTTTTTGTGGTTCGACAATTGTTAGAAAGTAGTTTCATTTTAATGGATAAATTTGATAGATACAGGCAGCTTGACGGAAATGTCAAAATTTAACCTGTAATGTAATAAATTTTAGTAGAAGCCGATTGTGAACAAAAATACAGAATGTTGTATTTAAACATTGAAAATTAACGTCACTTCCGATTTGACCGGAAGTGCTATAAAAAAACTGAGTGCACCCAAATAAGCCTACCAGTCACTCATACATATGTGTAAAGTTACAATGTTTTATTTTAGATATTAAATAAATGACGGGTTGATACATAATATCGTTAACACCCGGTATATATATGCCAAAAAACAATGGTGAATTTTTAATCAGCGCCAACTAATTAATAAAAGTCAATGACTACATTCAAAATAAGTAGCGTTAGTTTTTCCGTATCCGACAGTTTGTATTTGTTATATTATATTGCGTATTGTGTTATACAGCAATAAATTATGAAAATTATTTGTGTTATAATTAATAGCAAAAATGAGTTTCAGTAGGCAATGGCTAAATTATTTCAATTATTGCTAATTGCTACTTCTGATCTTTTCGTTTTTGAAACTTTATTTAAATTTTCTTTATATGCACAATGTAGCTTATTCCAATTTTAACGTTACTCAACAATTTTTTAATTTTTCGTTTATTAATTATATACAGCATCCTTTCAATATTTAGTGCCCAATGCCCTTAGATTCTAAATGCAGCTTTCAACCGTATCTGTGCTTATACACTGAAACGAAACAAACGTTTTTCATTTCCCTGCCTTACTTTTCGTATTAACGTTTTATTTTCTAGATATAATTTTTGAGATGTAGTATATTAGATCTTCCTTTCACGTATTTTTGCTGTGTATAATGTGTTTTTCTCAACGGGCGAGGTCTTGTCGAGATTTTTAATAGAATTTTTACATAGAAATAACATTACTAGTAAATGCAATGCGACAATTCTCTTACGTCAGAATTGAAGGTGGCTAGGATTCCAAACCCAAACAACTACTATATTAGATTTTTACGCGTGATAATTATAAGATGTGACACTAAGAGCGTATTTCCTAAGTATTGCTAATTTCCTTCACAAAATATAAAAATAATGGTGGTCATTTTTAACATTTTCTGAATTAACATTTGTTTACTTCCTTAATTTTAATTTTGTTACTGTTTGTATTGGCCAATTGACTAGTACATTAATAGCAGGAGTAATTCAGCACAAGTTGGAATATATTTTAATCTGTTTGTTGGGATTGAGAAAATATATATCAATTTTGCACACTTTGACAGGCCCAAATTTAATCCCCATATTAAGAAAACGACCGAAAATTTGATACCTTTCCTAATATTAGTGAATATCTCGATATTAATCGAGATATTCACTTTAAAGCAAAATGCGTGATTATCAAATTAAAGAAACGTGTATTCTCTACAAAAAAATTCACCATATATTTGTCATATATTCGCTTGTTTCAAATCCATAGGCGACGAGAAAAAAATTTCGAGCATTTTTTTTTATTATTATTAACGTTTAGTGCGATAAAAATTTCTCCTTGGTTTATACAGGCTGTCCCAGAAATAAAAAGACGGAGTAGCAGGTATATAAAGTCCGAACAGAAACAGGCCAAATATATCGCAATAACGAAGAAATTAAAAATTTAATTTTCTATGTTGTTTTTTAGATAAAAAAATTACATTACGGACATGGCACAGAATGTATGTTTATAAATACACGTAAGAATGCTCATTTGTAAAGAGAAACGAACACGCATTCATAGAAAAATACGCTTTTATTTATATAGAACGGGAAAGAAACGTTAAATCGTACTCATTCATATAAAATATATTTTTTGCCCGATGTGTCTAAACGCAGCTATGTAGTCGGTTGTTGACCCAGATGGGCGACGCACTTTATTGCAGACAATAAAAGATTGTTTTTATTTTTAAAATAGGAAGGTTGTTGCTCTTTAATGTGTTTGTACTCGGAAACAGCTGATTATTATTATTTTAGAATATTCAATAAATCGTAGTAAATATCAAGAATGTAATTATTTTTTTCTAGCAAGTGTAAAATTAAAGTAATTAATGGTTTGGTATTTATTATGAAGTATCTATTCCGCCTCCTTTTTTTTAACACAAGTAATATGGTGGTCCTGAAAAGGACCGATCGTGAAAGTGAAGCAGGTGGATATTTAGTCCAGGGTCGGCGCAAGGCCAATTGAATTCTTTATTATTTTTTTTCTGCCGTCTGCGCTCGAATAAAGACTTGATGTTTTGAGGGTACGTTTTTACACAATCTAGCTTCCGATTTCTGCTACTCCGTCTTTTTATTTCTGGGACACCTGTTTACGATTTCTATTACACAGGTAAAGAAATTATGTCGCTGGCTTTATAACAGCTTCCACACCACCTAGACCAGTGGTTCTTAAACTTTTAGTAGTCACGGACCACTTTCAAAATTTCAAAAATACCCCAGAACACTGTCGAAGCATTTTGAAAATTACTTTATTTATTGGGACTATTTGGTTTTGTTGCATAATATAGGGATTTTGCTACATTTACACTTATATAACTAACTACTTAGTGAGAAGAATGCTGCTGCTTGAATTCATGTCATCTTTGACGTGTAAACGATTACGACTTTTTGTTGTAATCGACACTCGAACCGAAACCCTGCTACACATAGATACATTCTTGCAAACGGAATCATGGTGTACACTAAGATAAAAAAAAAGTTTCCACTAAAATTTCGAATTTCACCGCATCAATCTGTAACACTCGGCCATATTGTGAAGGCCATGGAGTGTTGACTATATAAAAGACAGAAAATAAACATAATATATTTGAATGATTCCACTGAGTCACTATGCATATAGGTATATAAAAGAAATGTACTGTTCCTAATATTCATTCGGTTATTTTGTAAATAGTAATACGTAATACATACAACATTTTCTGCAAGATTAAACTGAATAAACATAAGTTACTGAACAAAGAAGTTGATTCTTTCGACGTATAATACTAAAAAAAAATCGCAGAAAGAATGAATGGAGAATTGGTCACTGTCATTCGAGAAATATGTATAAAAAGGGGTTTCTAGACGCAGGCATTATTAGTTCAGTTAGTAATGTGAACATCAGATATAAAGTAATAATTATAAATTCAGTCATTAATATAAATATGTTTTAATAAATATTTTTGGTACGTTTAAAAGTCTTTTAATCAATCAGTGTTCGTGTCTTCATAGTTTTGTTACTGATATATATTGGTTCTACTTATAAATTCCAACTAACGAAGGTAAAAACGTTTAAATAATGTTGACTATTCCGGAAAAAGTGCGCGCGATAAATTTGTTCAAGAATAAATTGTCCGCAAGGGCTGTTGCTCGAGAATTAAACATTAGCCATACATCTACAAATAAATTGCTTCGTAAATGGACCGTTGAACATTTGAAATCAACCAGGATCAGGTAGACGAAGAGCTACCACAGATGAAGAGAAGAGAACTTTATCACAATATGTCCGGGAGTATCCATTTACTAGTTTCCGTTCGGTGGTCAACAAAAATGGTTTCCCTACTATACTGCACGAAGAAGACAGATCTCTACCAGCCTAAAAAGTTATACTGTGGCGGTGAAACCTTCACTAACGGAAAAACATCGGCATAATAGGTTAATGTTTGCGCAAACTTACCATCGCATTGGCCAGGCATTTTTGGCGGTCAGTAATTTTCTCCGATGAATCAACTTTTCAATCATCTTACAGAAACAAAAGGGTCAAGATATATTTATGAACGTTCGATTAGAGGTTGGCTTTCTGCCTGGATGACTTTTGATGGACCAGAGATTATATAACAAAAACGCGATATAGGGATATACTACCTAACGTCATGTTGCCTAGTATTACTGTACTGCGTGACACCTTCCTGTTACAACAAGAAGGTAATACATTCCTACAACGAGTAAAATACAAATGATTTGGGACGAACAACAATATTGAAACCAAGTGCAACAATATATCACAAGATTGGTCAATTTTCTAAGTACAAAATCATCTATATCCTTCAACCATTTATATACTTTGCCCTATGCTATTAAAACTTAATGTTACCTTTGTGGAGCCTAAAACATTAATCGTTCAATATAGTTACATATTGATAAAATCTTTGTGGTTTGACTTCTTATGAAAACGTCAAGTTTAAATTGTGAAGTTATTGTGAACACCCGATGCATAAATCCAGAGTGGTTCAGCAGTAGATCGAAACTGCAAATATTGAAACTCTACCCTAAAAGCCCAGATATACATCCTCTGGAAAATCTCTGAGGACTTATGAAAAAGAAAATCTCTGATAATGTATACAACAATTCAAATCAATTATGAAATCAAATTCAAACTACCTGGGAAAATGTCACTGCGAACTATTGTCAGGAATTTGTCGGCAGCATGCCGTCTCTTTTAGCAGGAGTAATAGAAAAAAACGAAGAGTGGACACACTATTAATTCATTGTATACAGCTTGTGTAATGCAACACTTTATATTACCGAGTAAACATTGCAACGTCGCATTCTGTGGCATTAGTGAGAGGGCGACGAAAGACAGGAGAGGGTAGAGGTAATCAAATGCGATCAAATTTGCACCACATTTGGATCATGGATGCGGTGTGAGGAACTGTGGTGTGAGGTGCGCTCGTATATTTTCACTACATTATATCTCTATACACGTCAGTTGAAAAAATTCAAATAATAAAATGGTATTATGGTGGTAATTCTTTAATCAATTGTGCGGCTTTATTTACAGTGCACACAAACTATTAGAAATATTATAAGTTTGTTTGAACGGTCTGGTTGTATTTTTGGCTGCTGTAAAAAATGCCACCCTGTGGAAAAGTTAATATACAAACAGGAAGAAAAAGAACAGCGAAAAGTATTTAATATTCCCAATCTCAAGAGATATTTCCCGATGACAAAATCTTTCGCATGGAATTTTGTCAAACAGTAATGGATAAAGCTAACGAAAATGTAGACTTTATACGACAAATTCTTTTTACGGAGGAAAGTTCCTTTTCGCTACTTGGAAAACATAATCCCTCCGTAATGAGATATTGGTCTCGGGAGAATCATCATAGAAGCGTTGATTTTCGAACCCAATATCCCAAGAAAGTCAACGTGTGGGCTGGGATATTAGGAGATCATATTGTGGGGCCGTTTTTTATCCAAGGCACTTTAAATGCTGACAAATATTTAAATTTAATTCAAAACCAAATACTTCCCGCTATTCGAAATCTTCCCGATATTGATTTCGAAGAAATTTGGTGGCAACAGGACGGATGTCCAGCTCACAATGCGATTACAGTACGCGAGTTTTTACAAAATACATTCCCTGATCGCACTTTTAGTAGGACGGGGACTATAAAATGGCCACCAAGATCACCAGATCTATCTCCAGACGACTTTTTCTTGTGGGGCTACGTAAAACAAAAAATTTATTCTTATAAAGTAGAAAGAGTCAGAAATTTAGATGAATTACAAATTAAAATAATTCAAACTTGCAATTCAATTTCACCTGAAATACTGTCTAATACGAGACGGAATTTTCATAATAGATTAGGATTTTGCCGAGCGCAACAGGGTGGAATATTTGAACGTTTTCTTTAAGTTCTTATTTTTAGTTAGAATAACTATTGAATATATGAGTATAAAGAATATTCTTTTTCGTTTATATTTTAGAATAATTTTTTTATTTTTGTCCACAACACTCTAAATTATAGCATTTCAATTAAAATTTCCTTTATCATGAATTTCTTTTCGCTGTCGTATGTTTTCAAGGCTAGCTCATCATAACTCTAACGTCTGCGGTGTACTGTTATATTATGCCAATATGGCCAGTCGATGCTTCACCGCTAAACGTAGCGAGAGCAGGGATACAACATGCGACGTTGCAAGTCTGATGTATTTTGTACTTGCTATATCAAGTGTTGCATTACACAACCTGTATATTTTAAACTTTAATTTTTTGTTTATTTACCTTTTATTATCTTTTGTTTTTTTATGTTATTTTTAAAGTTTTGTGTAAATGCGTTATCTCATTTCCTAATAATTTCCAAAAATATAAAATGCCCTACGTATGCAAAAATATCAGCGAAACAGTAATTCAAGAAAAGGAAATATAAGTTCTCTTATATATATGTAAGTTAAATATTTTAAAAAAAGAATTTATTTTTTAAAAATATTTATTTGAGTAAAATACGTATTCCCGTTGGAGAGGTCATGAATATTATTACAATGGATAAAAGTGCTAACTACATGTTTTTCTTACTACTATCTTAATTCTAAAGAAGCGTTCTTATCGTCGTGCATTGTGTCGGTTTCGCAAGGACGGCGTCGTTCCAGGACATGTAACTCCTCTCCTCTCAGATGGAAAACTACGTTGACGAGCTTCTCAACTGGGCAACGGATGATTTCCTGGAATTTCCGGCGCCTCAACTACTCTTGTATTTTCTTTACATATTATTTTTTTCGACAACAAAATAATACCTATAACACACAGAATTAAAATTATTAATATGCTCCAAATGGTAATTGGGTGATTGTGGGGTTTCACGTTGTCCATAGCTTGAACTTCGTCTTGTAGTTCTTGAAATTTTTCATGTATCTTCGTGATATTCCTGTATTGGGTGTTTTTGACTCCATTTTCTCTCTATTCTCGTTTTTCTTGTTTTACAATCTTTTTTTCGTATCACATAGAAATTCTTCGTAACTAATTCCATTGTATTTTAAATTTGAATTTACATTCTGTTTATCGTTTATAATCAAATATGGGTCATAGGGTTACTTACAGTAAATTTGGTATCATATAGTTGGATAGGAAGCGGATACAAATGATAATATGTATATGGTTCGATTTCGACAAATTGGATTTGGATAATAAGAGTGATTGTATTTGCCTTTATATAAGCTTCTGCTTTTACAATATTTTCTATTAAGTATATCTTACGTAAATTAATTTCCATAGGTGGTTTTATATTTTCGGGTAATGATAAGTTTCTAATTTCTCTTAGTAACTCTAGATTTCGTATGTTGTGGGCTTTTCCCAATTTTATAGGTAAAAATTCTGGTGTCTGTTCTAATTTTTTTATTTTTATGCTTGCTGTAGCTCCGTAGGCGAGGGTGTAGGCTCTTTTGCGTGCGTATCATTGATCTAGAAGCTCCGGTATCTATTAAAAGTTTTGCATTGATTTCAGGTACAATAATATATGGTAATTTCGCCGTACTGTTTGTATTTAATTTAATTTCTTCTGTCTCTGGTACATCTTCTTGTATATTTTCTTCATCTGTTTTTTCGTAAGCATGTTCTTGGTAGTATTCCCCATAGTCGTTTTCCGGGTATTCAATTGAATAATATTCTTCATTCTGTGTATTTTGCAGGTCTTCCTCTTCGTCCTGGTAATGTGTATATTGCAATTCGTCTTCTTCGTCCTGGTGGTGTAATTCTTCGGAAATCCATTGTGGTGGTCCAGTGGATTTGAAATACGAGGTTGGACGTGACAGTCCAGGTCTGGCAATCGTTGAACTTCCGAGGTCCATTGGAACTTGTCTAGGTTGTCGTTTTGCTTGTAATTGTCTGGGAGATTTGAAAAATTTGAATGATGGTGGGATTATCTTCGATGCAGGTTTCGTATTTTGGTGATATGCAGGTGGACAATAATATTGTTCTTGAAATACTGTTCGAAAATTAAATTGCTGCATAGGCGGTCTCGTTGAACTCGAGGCTTGCGGTTGTTTAAAATTTGAATTAAGATTTTGTTTTTATTGCATAGGCATGTGAGATATTATTGGTAACATTTGCGTTTTAATAGGTGTATGATACATTATAGGTTTAACCTCATGGTGATTTAAATTATACGGGTGTTTCGCATAATGATTTGGATTTTCTTGTTCAATTACTTCCGTCATTGCGTCCTCTAAACTTGCAGGGCTTTTAACACTTACGCGTAGACCTTTTTCACCTATCATTTCTAAACCTCTTAAATATGCTCTAAGTGCTTTCTTATTATAAAATTCATTTTTAAATTTACGTTTTGTCTCATCCGTGTCTGACAATTTAAGTTTAGATAGTAACAAATTTCTAATACTTTTTATTCGCATACCAAACGCATATGGATTTTCACCTTTTTGTGGAAATAAATTTTGAATATCTTGTTCGAGGCATTCCTCTGAACGTTGGTCACAAAAATTTGTTTCTAATAATGTTTTTAATTCGCGCCAAGTTCCTATATTTTCATTTATACCTAGCAAAATTCCTGCTTTACCAGTTAATTTGGATTAAAATATTTGTAATAAGTGAGAATTAATAGGATCCGCATTATTTTCTGTTGCAAATATAGTAATCAGATGTTCGCATGCATAGATATATCGACTTAGCGTGTTAGAGTCGCCTTTAAAATTTGGTAATACGCATACTATGTGCCATTATCGTGTTTGATTGATTATTATTTAATACTACGTTTCTAAATCTACTTTTCTTAATAACCACTTTGTTTGTAAATTCTCTAGTTAATTCTACGACGTTTGTATCTGTCTCAGAAGTTTCACTGTCAGAGCTAGTCTATGAGTCGCTCATTTACTTAATATTGTAAATTAGCTTATATATTTCTTTCACTTAGGATATGTTGGATATTCAGGATTTGATTATAAATTTTAAAATTGTATATTCACTTACAGTATGTATAGTAGTACTTTCATTTATTTGTTTCTTCTTGTGGGGTCGATTTTGGGACTCCTTGGGACCGATGTCTCGGTTCCCTGGGTTGATCAATTTAAGATCCGGCGTAGGGGGTAGCACAAACCGTAAAAACGGAACACTTTCACAAAGAGTTTTATTCACAAATGCGTCACTAACATCCTACTGACTGCGCCAGTTAAATATTTTACAAAAAGAATTTATTTTTTAAAAATATTTATTTAAGTAAAATACATATATTCCCGTTGGAGAGGTTTATCTAGCTACATGTTTTTCTTACTACTATCTTAATTCTAAAGAAGCGTTCTTATCGTCATGCATTGTGTCGGTTTCGCAAGGACGGCGTCGTCCCACGACATGTAACTTGTATATCAATCTCAACAGTTAAAATTCATATGAAACTAAACACATCAAACACAATATCCACTTATTCGATATGTGTGGAGGTGTTATTCTTGAAAATTAGAGATGGGTACAAATTTAATAGGACTGATTTTTTTGTGGAAACCTTTATTTGCAAACTAAGTGTACAAACATAGCTAGTTTGACAAGAAGAGGGTAAGCTTATCCCAAAGAACACCAAAACTCGCCAAAATCCTTTATATTAAATGCAACTCGCAAAACTTTCTTACACTTGTCAATGTGATCATCTTTTACATGATATTATCAATATCCACAGAAAATGAACTCCATACCCATTTTCTTCATCCAGGTATACTG
Source organism: Amphimallon solstitiale (assembly GCA_963170755.1). NCBI lineage: Eukaryota > Metazoa > Arthropoda > Insecta > Coleoptera > Scarabaeidae > Amphimallon > Amphimallon solstitiale. The sequence continues at coordinate 18,654,891 of OY720677.1, read as the reverse complement.
GGCTAGAGTAACCTTCGAAAAAGTTCTGCAATGTATCCAGATAATTTGACACCTCTTTTTGTACTACTTTTGACATAATTTTCGTAGTTCTATTTTCACCCTGCATTAGCACTATTCCAACATCGATAAATTACTAGTATTTCCTGTATTCATTTTCCTTTTCCAAAAAGACAGTATACCTAAAAAAGCCTTGCAGCATCTTCAGTTGCATCCATAATTGTCATTACAGGAACTTGATAAGACGGGTTAATCTTGTTCAAATTGCTAATAATTTCGGTTAAGTAAGCTAGCCCTTGTACAAAATCTTCACTCTCAAAAGATTCTCTTTTAGAAAAAGTGATAACTCTACACTTATTGCAAATAAGCGCTTCAGGACTTGTCTTCTTAACCGCCATCAAACTTCTGTGTAGTACAGAAGTACTTCGTATGTTGTTGTTTGGATTTGGAACCTGGATCTGGAATAATACTGACGTTAACAGAATATATGCGTATTATAGTAAACTATATAACTTAATAGGGTAGATTTTTTTTTAGAAATTACTACAATCCTGTGGATAGATAAAAATAAAGACAGTGCAAACAAATAGGTAAATTAATTATTAAAACAAGTTTAGAATTCTTAAGTTTATTCTCTGTTATCTAATGTAAATACAAAGTTAAAATTATGTATCTGTAGTTAAACAGTAAAATACGATTTTTACATCATTCAAAATATAAAAATATATGATATTAAATTTGTGGTAAATTGGCTTTAAAAGTGTTTCCGCCAAATTAATATTTAGCATTCATATTCAAAATATACCAAAACTTGTTGTTAAGTTCTATCTTTGTACTGTGAATTATTAATGAAGTTGTAAGAACGAAGAAAGTCGAAATGAAGGATTTGCTATATATTTCTATAGTTTCTTCAGAAATTTGAGTATTAAATAGAATAATTGATGATGTATAACATGATTAGAAATGTTTTATTGACCACTTCATTGATACTTTAATAAATCTCAAGCGAGATCATATTAAAATGCCATAAAACGAATTGCTACTAGACTACTAATAGTAAATGCATTTCCTTTGTTCCTTTTCTTTATTACAAGGAATTTGCAGACTACTACCCGTTTTATATTCAATTAAACCCTTGTCTCGAAAGTTTTATTGCAATAAATTTCTGTTGAATTAAAGAAAATCACGCCTCAATGATTGAAATTGGATTTCTTTTACAATCAAGTAATTAGTACGCTCAGTACTTAGTAATAAACATAATACTGGCGTTCAAAACTCGAATTACAATAACCTCTTTAACGCTAGGTAAGTATAATACACGACAACAAAATTTCGTTTTTTACTTGTTACAAGAATGTCAATAGCTGAATTTTACAGCATTTTTAACGATGATTTCAAATATGTAAGAAATTTATTTCTACAAAGCATATGACTTATTATTTTCAAAGAAGTTGTTTACAACCTTTTCAAAAAAAATTCCACGCAACAACCTCAGTCGTTCAGATGGTCTTCAATATCATTTATTAGTTTTCTTATTTTCAGTCTAACAAATACACCTTCTTTTATCTTAACATCACTTGTTCCAAAAATTATCATATTGACACACCTTTGATGATCACTGATTATTTGAATTTGTCAAAATACGAAAAACATAACCTCAGATTTTGATTTGGCTTAAATTTCCTCATCTTTAGTATCCTCTTCTTCTGTTTCTAAACTTGTCTAATTGTGTGTCCATTTCATTCCATGCAATTACGACGTTCTCATCAAGTTCAATCTAGAAATAGATACACATACCTATAGTAACGAAAGTTGTGTTAGTACAAAAGTAGATACATACATGTGACAGTAATGTGTTTAAAATATCATCTGTTTCAGCTTGAGCTTCTGCCTGACCATCATTCCAATTTTTGCTGCAATACACTAGTGGCAAATCATCCTTGTCTCATTGATAATTCAAATCTAGAAATAGGAAATCATTTATTGTCAATTTTTTTAATATTTCTAAAATGGATAATAACATATAACATTGTAAGTCTGATCTCATTCTGATCCATTGGTTGGATAAAGGGGGGTTCTTTTTGGCGGAAGGTACTTTGTTGTAATTTGCTCATCTTTACTCTGTAATTCTTCTGTTGGGGGATGTCATGGAGCATTATCCAAAATAAGAAGAGTTTTTATTGTGTGTCCACTTGATTTCTGGAAACGTATAACCTTCCAAAAGAGCAAAAAATGGCTTGTTAATTATAATCTTAAAAGATTCATATTTGATAAATTAAATTTACTTTATAAACTTGAAGGAACAAAGGTTCTGTCTCTCGTAAAAGTTTCCAATACAGAGCTGATTCATCAAGATTATATAATTGATTAGATGTAATTCCCAATTGCTCTATATTATTTTTTAACTGGATGAATTAGTTTTGGCTGCGATGATAATTTTTCACCAGCAATTTTTAAATATCAAATTCCGAATCTTTTTCTAAATCGTTGTCCAAATATATAAGAAATTTATTTCTACCAGCATAGTTTTATTGTAATTATCATTTTTCATCAAAGTGCTTTATATATTTTATAAAGCTCTCTTAATGAGATCTCTGTAAATATATATCTTATAATTTTCAAAGAAGTTCTTTACGACTTTTTCAAAAAATTTCCAGGCAACAACCTGTCAACAAATTGTCTTCAATATCATTTATTAGTTTTCTTATTTGCGGTCCAACAAATACACTTTCTTTTTTCCTAGCATCACTTGTTCCAAAAATTGTCATATTGACACACCCTTGATGATCACTGATCATTTGAAATTGTCAAAATACGAAAAACATAACCTCAGATTTTGATTTGGGTTATACAGATCGTCTGCAAAGTAAAGAGGGCCAATTAATTAAAGAGAAAAAGATTTATCTTAACATTATGAAGGCACCCAAATATCGTTATCGAAAAAGGACTACAGTAGTGCCTTTGCAACAGTCGATATGAACACTGAGTTCCATTCACTTATATTTTTACACTGTAGCATGAAGTTTCTCCAAGATTTAGAATACGATCGTATTTTCATATAGGTAATCTCTAAGAATGACATCTAATGTCAATCGTAATAACCTTTTGATATACCCATTACGGCAGTATAAATTTAATTTAAATCATCCGTTTAGAATCTTAATTAATAATGGATGCATATAATAAAATAATCTCTCTAGTGTGTTTTTCTCATTTATATCTCTACAATATAAACAAATTAAACTATATTAAATTGATCAATATTAAATAGCACACTTATTATTTAAGATATTACTTCTTAATGTTTAATATAAAATAAAACTCACTTTGACATAAATATATTTATTTCTTTTAATTTAGTAAACATGGTGACACCTAGTGTATGAATGTATGACAATGAATAAAGAGGACTCATCTAACTAACAACGAAACCAACAGAATGTTGAATATTACAAATCAAGATTTACACATAGGTAACATAAAGTAAACTTATTATTATAATCGTTCACCTAAATTCGAGCATCACTTAATTGATGCGTTCTAAGTGATGTTCGAATTTAGGTGAACGATTATAATAAGAAGTTTACTTTATGTTACCTATGTGTAAATCTTGATTTGTAATATTCAACATTCTGTTGGTTTCGTTGTTAGTTAGATGAGTCCTCGGTTATTGATGGAATAGCAATTCAATATACCCTGCATAAATAATTTTGTCTCCTATAAAGAAAAAAGTCGGCCTCAAATTTAAATTAAATTGAACAGACCAATTTAAAGAATATTCAAACATCTTAATTTAATTTAATTAATATGGTTTTCAGCAATGACTGTGATTATACTTAGGGAATAAGTACCACATCTACCCTACACTCAATTATTTATCCAAAGGATTGTGTTCATTTCGAACGTTATAAAGAGAGTGTATTCACTTTAAACGAATATGCTAAAAGCGTAAAAATCAACATAATATTCTGCCAAAAATATCGACAATACCTCAACCAAAACATGTACAAGTATATTATTAAATAATAGACTAGAACTATGTAATTTACTCACTATCTAGCAATTTCGATAGTTTCTCTTTATTATTTTCGTTTCCCTTTTTTGAAACACTGTACACTCATTCTATATGTATACTTATTTGGAGATTTAGTGATTGACATTAGTGAGTTTGAACAGTTGAGAATATGACATCTGCTTGAATATCTGAATTTAAATCATATTTCATCGCAGGATACCTTTGATCTTTTCCAGAACAAAGTCCAATCAGCGATGGATGAAGCTGCGGACGACGGTGCAGATATCTTCTGCAATGCAAAAAGTAAGTAGATGTTTGCGCAATAGATGGCTCTTTCTTATATAGTCTAACTATTAATTTATTGATTATATTATAAGTATGTTTATAATTAGGTCTTCAATGTTGATGATTCTTTGTACTTAGAGATTAGTGCTTTTCTCAAAAGAGAGTAATTATTACTCCCATTGCAGGTATAGGCTAAGTGGTTTAAAGTGTTTTCCTCGTTTTTATAGTGAGATGGACATCTTTTGTATATAAGATAAAACCAAATCAGAGACACCAAACGAGACTTTCTCCAACTAAGTCTACATCGCGAAATTCAATTTCATGTTTCTGATTTATTCATAGGCAATCTTTTAAATTAACAACCTTGATAATATTAAGTAATGATATTGCTTACTACTTTGTTCGTATTATTACCAATTCCGGGATTATAATAAATATGCATCTATAATAAAAATTGTATCATGAGAAAACCGAACTTTACATGGTAAGTAATATTAATTACAAAGTAATATCAAGGGAAAAACTTTATATATGAACTATCTGATAATTGTAATTTATTTGAATATTATATACAATAATGAAGGTTTATCAAGTACATAAATCTTTAATTAAAATTAAGAAAATATTCTTATGCAGTACAGATTTATAAAATGCAACAATGTTTGTTCCACGTAAATTCACAAAGAGCGTTGTCAAGTAAAAAAGCACTCGAATGCTAAGACAAAAAACAAAACGAGATAAACGTACTTCAATAGGAAAACGTGCGATATTTGTTTCTTATTTAAATTTGCACAGGATTGCAAAACTAAAAGCCCATCCACATGCGTCAAAAATAAAACTAAATTAAAATAAATACTTAATTTCTATAAATACAGGGTCTGATCAAAAATAAAATGTAACATACGATCGAAAACGTCACTAGCCAAAAAAAAGTATTTTTTCTTAAGAGGTATACTTCAAACATTACTATGGATATGTCAGATTTTGGGCAGAACCAAAATGTTTTTAACAAAGAAAAGTCTAATATACAAACAGGAATTATATTATTTCAAAACTAGAATACTTCTTCTTCTTCTTCTTCTTCGTACGATTAGGATTTTTCCTGTTTGTCTACCTTTTATTCGGTTGTTGTTGTTGATTGAATATTGTCTTGCCATCTCTTTTTTGGTCTTCCTACTCGTCTTCTGCTGTATGGCTTATTGTTTTTAGAGATGTTTGCTAGTTGGTTTGGTCGCATCCTATCTAGGTGTTCGTTCCATTTTATCTTTCTCGTTTTCACCCATTTGTTGACGTCTTGTATGTTACATTGCTCTCGTATACTACTGTTTGTTTGTCTATCTCTTAGTGCACTCCTGTTATCGATCTTAATACTTTCATTTCCAAGTTGTTTATTTTCTGTTTTGTTCCCTTTGTGTCTGCCCTTGTCTCTACTGCGTATGTTAAAATTAGTCTCACTGTTGTTTTGTATACTTTCAGTTTGCCTTCTGTAGTCATAAATTCGTTTCTCCATATGGTTTGTCTCAAACAGCTACTCACTTTCATCGCTTTAGTCGCTTGCTTTGTTGCTTCTGTCTTCAAGTTTCTCTCACTGGTGATTTCAACTCCCAGGTAGTTGAATGTCATCACCTCTTCTATGCTTTTGCTCTCCAATTCTAGTTTACATCTGCGTGGTTCTCTGCTAATTACCATGCACTTGGTTTTTTCCGCTGAAATCTGCATGTTGTATTCTTGTGCCCTAATATTGAATGAGTGGAGTTGTCTTTACAAGTCATCTTCTTTACTAGCTACCAATACTTCGTCATCTGCGTAGCATACTATATTAATTTTATGGGGTCCCATTCTGTACCCCTCTCTCTTTTTTACTTCGTTGATTATTTGGTCCATTATCATATTGAACAATGTCGTGCTAAGCGAGTCCCCTTGTCGTATCCTCCTTTTATGTTAATGTATCTCGTTTCTCCTCTTGGCATTCTGACCTGGGTTTTGTTATCTATGTTTATTTCTTTAATTAATTTTATTATCTTATTCTCTATTTCTTTTGTTTGTAATAGTTTCATGATGTCCTTCCGTCTTACCTTATCGAAGGCACTTTTTAGGTCTACGAAACACATATATTCGGGCTTGTTATGTTCAATTGACTTTTCAATTATTTGTCGGATGATGAAAGTCGCGTGTTCCTCGGCTATATCTAATATTTCTTCTATCTTTTCTTTCATTATTGCAGTTAGCAGCTTCAGCATGTTATTCAATAAGCTGATTCCTCGATAGTTTTCTGGTTTCCTCCTGTTTCCTCTTTTTGGTATTGGTATCAGTATACTTTCTTTCCATTCCACTGGTACTTTTCCACTGTTAATAATGTCGTTGAATAGTTTCTGAATCCAAGTGCATAGCGTTTTCCCTCCATATTTTATGAGTTTATTGCATATTCCATCTGGACCCGGTGCCTTTCTGTTCTTTAGTCGTTTTATTCGCATGTTTATTTCTGCCTCTGATATCTGTACTCTATCATTGTTCGCCTCGTTGTTTTCATCATCCTCTTCTTCTGTTTCTCCATATAATTTTGTGAAGTGTTCGGTCCATCGGTTATCGTTTATTCTTATGAATTCATTCATATCATTTCGTTGTCTTCTTATCATTTTCCACACTTTTCTTTGTGATCCATATAGGTCGCGTTCCATGTCTTTTGTAAACTTTTCCCAGTATTCTTTCTTGATGTTGTCTACTTCTTGGTTCCCTCTATTTCTTGTTCTTACGTATTCTTCCTTATTTTCTCCTGTTTTGTTTCCTTTATAGGTTAAAAACGCTTTTTTCTTTTTTTTTGTGCTAGTATTTTAACCCTTTCGTCGTACCATGGTGTTTTATATTCTCGTTTATTTCTGTTAGCTTTCCTTTTGCCCAAGGCTTTTTCTGCTGCCTTTTTGATTTCTTTAATGATTTTCCAGCATTCTTCTATATCTGTTATTGTTTCTAAGTTATGCATGTTTAATTTCTCTTTTAGTCTGTTATGATAGAGAAGTTTCGTCCCTTCGTTCTCTAGGCTTTCTATATTCAATCTTTCCTCAGTTATTACGTTTTTTATTTTAATAGGGTTTATTGTTATGTTTATTTTCCCTAGAAGGAGTCCATGATCCATGATGTATTTCTCTATTCGTTATAATGTAGTCGATCAAGGATCTACGGCCTCTAGTATCTGACCACGTGATTTTGTGCTGTTTGGGGTGTTCGAAGTATGTATCATTAATTCGGATACTGTTCAGTAGGCAAATTTCTATAAGTCTTTCTCCATTCTCATTAATGGCCTCCTCATTAAACCTCTGTTTCACTCCATCTATTGGTACATTACCTACTCGCGCGTTGAGGTCGCCAATGATGATTGTTTTCTCACTGTTTCTTGTGGTATCTAAAAGGTCCTGCAGATTCTCATAGAAAGTGACTTTTTTTTCCTTACTTTTTGTGATGTCCGGTGCATATACAGAGATGACATTCAATGTAGTATTTTCCAATTTCATAGTGACCAACTAGAATACACTATTCTTAATTGTTCTCTGTCTTCTTCTATCTTAAACACTAATCAAAACAACACATCGTATATTATGTTAATTTAGAATATATTTGGTAAATATCGCGGATATGAAAAAGTTTTTTATCGAAATTTTCTTATAACAAACTTTTAAACAAGATTTATCAACTTCAGTGAATAAAAGTTCGACTGTATAATACTTATGATTAGTTTCTAAAATGCACATTTCCAAGTACCCTGAAACTTTTACATCTATTGACCCTAACTAGGTAACGTAAAATGGAGCATTTCCCGGGCTTTATACAAGAAAGTTAAATATTGTAAAACAGCCTTCAAAATTTAAAGTGTGGAAAATTCAAATAACCCGTTATCGATAATCTAATCTAAATCTTAAGCTGCGGACTTGCAAAAATGTATTGCATACACTACATCGATTTCTTTATTTAGTACGGAAATTGCTTAGTGAACAATTAATAACCGTGGATATTAAAGACGTCTAAAATCTAGCCAAAATATAAATTTTACTTCACACATGACCGAAATGAAACGTCGGTCTTTCTAAGAGATGTAATCTCTAGTCGAAGCGGAATTTCGAGTTGGATTTAGCTCTAAAGCCGGAGTGCAAGAAACGCGCTCCACCCGATAAGCATCTTCATTCAGAACAGTCCGGGAGTATTAGAGGATACGACGGAGGAAGTTTTTCTCGTGTAATCAATAATAGCAAACATCCACGAGACCCTCTAAAGTCTAATATAAATGAAACTTTAATTCGTCTGTGCAAGCAGCTAACGCTCAAGAACTTTATCATTGTCATAAACAAAAAGCAAAATAGAAATAATTTCTTGAAAATGATTGATGCGTTTTAGGATAAGTATCTCGTTTTACGAAACATTAAGAATTGTTAAATAGAATTTCAAATATGCAGCGTTAAATTAGCGCATGAAAACAGATACAGGTGATCTGCTTTCAGTTTGTTAACTTCATTTTTAAAGCAACCCTTTGAAAATGGTGCAATAAAATGAATGCCGAAATCTAGAAGGTCAACTAATAGAACTACCAGGAACACAGCAATGCCCAGGAAAACTTTCATTCAAATCTTGCCCGACGAGCGAAATGTACAAGAGCTCCATCTGCTAATAAAATTCCAGTCTAACGTTTAGACGAACATCTTGTAAGAGTCTTTCCGATGCACTTCGAAAAAAGTTAAATTACTGATTTCCTGTAGCCAAAAAAAGAGGACCAATCAAATACATAACTAAATAAATAACGCATTTATTGTCCAACAGTATACAGTAGTAGATAAGCTATGACAGTTCTGGCGCAAATCTCCATGAGGTTAACACAGGGGGTCTAAAATTACTTTTTCCCCCCACCACTCCAACTTCTGACATCACGTGACCGAAAGCAACGCCCCCGTTAACGGCTTCTGAAGAGTTTTGAATAGCTTCTGAAGAGCTTTGAACGGCTTCTGAAGAGCTTTGAACGGCTTCTGAAGAGCTTTGAACAGCTTCTGAAGTGCTTTGAACAGCTTCTGAAACCGTTAACGTGGGTGTTGCTTTCGGTCACGTGATGTCAGAAGTTGGAGTGGGGAGGAAGTAATTTTATACCCCCTGTGTTAACCTTATGGAGATTTGCGCCAGAACTGTCATAGCTTATCTACTTATAGAACCAATAACTAGAAAATTATAACGTAAATATTAAAAATAAGTAACCACATATGGTTTGCTTTAATGCTTGAGAGTCTTTTGCTAGCAGTAAGCTTTTAATGAACAAAAATATTTTCACAGATTGAAAATCGCTATAGCCTATAGCATGGGTTCCCAAACTTAATAAGCCCGTGGCTCACACACAGGTTTAGTATTTTGTCCCGCCGCCATTGTCAAAGTATGTCTACAATGACTTAAATCAGACACAGAAATGAAACAACTCTTAAGATAAACCTCACAATGTGAATCTCACACTTATTAAAATTCAATCACAAGAACCATCAAACTAAAAAATATAAATAGAATAAAATATAAAATAAACGTTAAAAATCTTCAACAACATGTAATTTAATGTAAAGGGTGAGCTTGCTGATGCTTCTACTGTAATTTCTTGCTCCACATCAATTTTTGAGCGATATTTGCTTTTTATTCCAGCTTCAGCTAAAAATCCTGCTTTGCATAAATAGGTTGTCGCAAAGGGAATGGATAGGATCCGTACAGAGTTTGAACTGAAAGCTAAATATTCACTTTTGATTGATATCCAAAACTCCGTTAAATCGACAAAACAAATTTTGGTTTTAGACTATTGCCACATACGAGTTAAATTAGATTCTCCTCTTTCTGCCAAGTAAATTCTGGTGGAGCTTGAGCACGGAAAGGATTTTAGATCCATATAATTTCTCAATATTGACGTTCTTAAAGTATTTTGCAAACCAATCAGTGGCCTTAGAGAGGTGTTCTTTGAAAAGGGACAGCAAGTCTTGTCAAACTATAACTTTATTAGAGGCCATGTTTTTGTGCAATTCGAGGAAACAATGTTGACTGACATTCTCATTGCTTTTTTTTTATCCACGAATGCAGTTGTTCCTAAACGCCGCAACATTCTCCAAAAGTTTCAAATTGTGCAAATTATTGCATCGGAGAGGCATTTACTTTGTCATATACAGGGTTTCTCGTTAGTGCGTCAAAGTCCAATATAGGCGTTATTAAATAGTACTGAAGAAATTGATTTTATAAAAAGAGACACAGTAACAAAAAACACACATTTTGAAAATAATTTGAATTATACAGGTGATGCGTTAAAATGGCACACATTCGACTTTTTTTTAATGAAACACCCTGTATGTCTTCCGTTTTTCCTTATCTACTTTAATTTTTGATTTCATCGATATCTGGGGTTTTGGTTTTGGATGACGCATTGTTAAGTTATAAATGAAAATTATAAAAAAGATGGTCGCGACAATGTTTACCATAATAATTCTATGCGGTAGTATTACGATTATTTAAGACACTAGCTGTCCATCAATCTCTTCGAGCTTGAATCGCCTTTCGCGTCCGCTTACAATTTTATTACAGTTCCCTGTAAAACGCCAAAAAAATCAATTTTGATTTTCTAAACTTTTGGCACACCTTGTATAGACGTATATTTTTGTCCACGAACTACTGTCACGGTGACAGGTGGAACGACAATTTAAAGCATCTTAACGTGAGTCTGACTTTTCGTTGTTGAAGTTTGAAATTTAGATGCTATTTAGCGTAATACTAAGACTTGACACTAAAAGATTCATAGTGTTATTAGTTTTACACAATGAAAGGACTAAATCATTATTAAAAAAGTAATATCAGACTTATTTTAGCTTTGCATAATTTAACCTGTCAATTATCATGGCCCACAAACGTCATTTCTGGGCTGTAATATTTAATAATAATCATACATCTTTTGACATACCTTTTGAGCTTTGTTATAATGCAAATTTGTGAACAATGCATGCCCATTACACAGAAGAATCTAGTTCTAATAAAATATGTATGACTTATTAATTTTATTTATAATAGTGAATTTATAACTGGCTTCCGTATTAATAAATTAGTTTCATGTGTCTGCTCTGAAATTGTTCCTGTCAAAGTGAGTTTGCAGTTGCAGTGGCATTGAGTCTTCGCCTGTAAATCGTGCTCTGGCTATGTTGGTTGCTGAGACGATCCTATTACAATTTAAATATTTAGTAGTGACGCTGGTAGTTGAACTAAAAACAATAACCAAAAATAACACAGACCGACGTGGGAATATCTGTGTAAACATTTTACTTACACACAATATAAAAAGAATATAATTCGTAATTGTTGGATCATTTTGTGATTCTTATTAAGTATTTAAGGAAAAATAACACAAAAAGGTAGTTCATGATTACAACCAATCCATCGAAATAAGAGCCACCAGCCTGGGACACGATCATCATGAACCATCATCAGAATGTTTGATTAACAATTTGATTTAATGGTGTATTTTCAAACATATCCCATTAAATGATTGAACGCTGTCCATACTTCAAACTTTCTACTGACAATCAAATTATTTAGTAGTAGTAATTGTTGAATTAGGCTGAAATATTTATTTTAATAAATTGAATAGTTAGAAAACAATTGTCATTACATTGGAATTTGATTCGTCTGTCACCTAGTAATAATAATATAAATCATATTTTAAGGTAATTGTCTAATATAATAGGCAATACTAAAATGGATCTGATAACACTTTTTTCATTAATATTTTAAAGTTTATTTTACTTTTTTCTCTCTTGCAGATGTCTACGTTTTGAAGTCCTCTGATACCAAAAAAGTGGTTTTTAAAAAATGTCTCTCTCTCTCTCTCTCTTTCTCTCCCTCCCTCCCTCCCTCTCTCTCTCTCTCTCTCTCTCTCTCTCTCTCTCTCTCTCTCTCTCTCTCTCTCTCTGTCACCACGGTAGCGGTCAAACCGCTGTAGATATCAATTCCAAATTTTATATTTACGTGTATAATCTGCCTCTTGAGATCTGATTAGTTTTTCAATAAAATCGGTTGACCGGAAGTAGTACTTTACTTCAGTGAAAAAATCGAATTTTGCAAATATTTCGTCAACTACTAAATTTAAACAAATTTATAAAGAATTCATATGTACTTAAAATTAAAATTGAGGAGCATTGTATTTAAAAAGTTTTTCGAAATTACTACCTTAAGTAGGTCTTTTACTCTTATCAAAAATCAGTTTTTTGCCAATATTTTGCAAGTCATGCTTTTTAGACAGGTACGCTACGAATATAAAAGTATTTAGAACTTAATTTCCAATATCTTTTGTATAAAAAAAAATTCAAAATTCGGACCGGAAGTATCACTTTTACTCTTACCGAATAACGATTTTTTGCAAATATGTCGTAAATTATGCATTCTATATATATTTATTAAGAGTACAAAAGTATTTAGAATTGGATTTGCAATATTTTTTGTATACATGAAATTTTAAAATTCGGACCGGAAGTAGCACTTTTATTCTTAGCGAGTAGCACTTTTCTTCGAATATCTTCCAAAGTATGCATTCTATAGCGATTTATTAAGAGAATGAAAGTACTTAGAATAGGATTTGAATAAGTTTTGTATAAAAAAATTCTTAAAATTGTGTAGGTTGAAACGTTCATACGTATAAGAAAGTCGTGTGATGGCCACACCTCATTTTTAAAATAGCGAGACGAATTTCTGAACAGACCACTTTGACAGTGAAATCTCATTGGTTGAAAGCAAGGCCAAATAACACCGTATCAATCTTGCTCACATTCTGTCAACTGACATTGTTTATTGTTAAGCCTTGTTGTTGTTTCTATTATTTCTCCGTTATTTCATTATATACTTTACCAGTTCTATTCAGAGCTCGACAGTAATAGTTATCAGATATACTCGTAAGTTTGTTTTCAAGATTTTCGTGCATGTAATTTGGGACAGGGGTATGTTTAGAAATTCGTCTCGCTATTTTGAAAATAGACTATAGTCATTTCGCTATATAAAATTTGTAATTTCATATCTTTTTGTGTCAAGGTCTACAGTAAATATCGATGGAGCTTAAAACCATGACCAATGAAATATCAGACAGATGTCAGGGTGTTTAACCTTTTTTTCTTAAATAATTGTCATCATGAAAGCAGTTCAGATTTCATCATGAACTGAAATCGATTGATCGTTTTGACGTTTTATAACCTGCAATTAATTTTTTGTGAAATTGCCAACATTAATCAAAAGTCAGATGGATTTTTTCTGACAATTCTGACGTTTCCTGAAGATTTAAGCCACCTAACGTGAATGTTGAGTTGACCAACATTTCGCGTATGCTCTAGTTAAATATATCGGTGTTCAAATGATAATAGATGAGTAATGATGGCGACGTAGATGTGCACTATTTTTTTTTATTTTCGCTACACCCTTTAACTGTTACTTAATTTTATTTTAATAATATACTGTGTTCACCAATTTTGATCAGCACCTGGGGCGTAATGCTTAAATTATTTTTTCTAAGGAAGGGATGCTTTTGTGTAATAAAGTAGATCGCGATCATAAAGTCACTGATAATTAGTGAATTACCATGTATGATAAATTTTTAAATCGCATTGTCTTTATATAAGTAGTACTTCCATTTTTAAAATAGTAACTACATTACCCTTTAAATCGTTAAATTAAATGTGATATGTATGCATGATTTATTCGTTTCTTTGAATTACAATTAACGTAGGGCTTCCGGGACAATAGTTAATAGAAATAAATTTATATGACGTTCTTTGCAAATAATCAAGATTCAATTTACTCTTTCCCCTTTTTTTTTTTATTTAGGACACATTAATTTAATAGAATACTTGCTCTTTTTGTTATTCAATGAAACTCTTCGAGTTTGAATTGCTTCTTTGGAACGTGACCACTGCCAGTCGCAGAGGCACTTGAATTTTAACGGTTATAAATTTTCTTTTAATTAGTTTATGAATGAAGATGCAAATTAAATTAAATATCTCTAGAAATTAATTATACATTATTGTGGCATCTATAATTATAGACAAAGGGATTTATTAACTAAAAAATTTCCCATAAAATGTTTAACATTTCTATAGAATTTACTGAAAGCTGATTACTTGGAACATTTCGTTGACATTCAAGTTTGATATAATACGTGTGCACCTAGTCTAAGTTGAATGTAAGTAGGCCGGAAAGGTAAACCTAAGATGGTTGTATGATCAAGATTTGTTGTATCATATATAAATTTCTTTGTTTTTTAAATTTGGTAGTACTCTAACTCTATTTGTTTCAAGTTTCATGATAAAAGTTGCCCATACGTTAAATTTTCTTGCAAACTGTCATCGTGGTGACAGTTCGATCTATTGCGAGAATGAATTGTCAAATTGAATGTCATTGTAGACATACCGTGCCTTCAATTAATTTTTTTTTAGAATAACCTACGATTTCAATATTAATTTGAAAACACTGTGGAACTTTTCAATTAATTGACTTAACTATGACAGTAGTCAAAATGAAAAACATTACTGTAGCACAGTATTCCCAAATTAATATTGATATCATAAGCTACTCTAAATTTAAATTAAAGACGCAGTATGTATATTTGTATGTAGAAAGATGACAGAGATGTGTCCAAGACATTAAAGATACGATAAATGACCGATACAATAGTAATAATAATAATTGATAATGCAATAAAATGTAAATATTAACGGTTATAATATTTCTTTCAGTCGACGTTAAATGTTATTAATCGCGCCTTTGCTTTAATTTTTAAAACTACGATATTGGAAACTGTACCCGAATGACCGACAATGTAGAGTAATTACAACCGCAGTTCAGTTTCTTCTTGTTTATGAATGAAGACGCATATTAAGCAAAACGTCTCTTAGAAATAAATTAAATATTATTGTGACATTTATAATTAGTGGCAAATGAATTTATTTATTAAGACTTTGCCCACAAAGCGAACAACATTTCTATATAATTTACTGAACATTGATATTTAGAAAAATTTTGTTGACATTCAGGTTTTGTATCAATTGTGTGAATCTTCTTCTTCTTCTTCTTCTTCTTTATTGTGGCTTTGAGTTAGACTATTTAGTCTTTTACTCTTCATCTGAGTGCGGTGAATCTTCGATTGTTGAAGTTGAATTTGATTAGCTATTGTTTATCTTTATTTTGATTAAGAATTAAAGTAGAACCATTTTAGGTCTTTTGTGTTTGAAATTTTCATTTCCATCATATGCAAGTGCTCTTTTAAGATTTTGATTTGAGTGGTTTTCCATCTGGTTATAGAAACTGAGCGCTCTTTCCTTGATGGGGTATTTGTTTCATTCATTATTTGATTATTTCTCATATACCATGGAGCATTTAGTATCATTCTAAGACTGGTGTTTTGTATTATTTGCAGTTTTTTGATGTTGGTCTTGCACATATGCACCCATATTGGGCATGCATATGTGAATATTGGACCTAATACTTGTTTGTAAAGTAGAATTTTGTTGTTCGTGTTCGCTGGCTTTTTCTGCCTATAAGAGGCCATAGTTGACATCTTGTTTGTTTGGTTTTGGTTATCCTTTTTGCTATGTGTGTGTTATAATTGAGCTTTATATCCAGGTATATTCCCAGGTATTTAATTTCTCTACTCCATTGTATAGTGTTGTTGTTGATGGTTATTTCGTTGTCTGTTGTTTTCAGATTCCTTTGAAAGATTATTGCTTGGGATTTGTCTTCGTTTATTGTTGTCCTCCATTGTTTGAATCATTTTATCGTGTTGTCTAGGTGCGTTTGGAGTTCCTGTACCGCGTTCGTCGGACATCTTGATGTTGAGAGCAGTGCCGAATCATCTGCAAAGGTGGCCGTATTTAAATATATTGTAGGATTTGATACTGGTATGTCGGCTGTAAATATTGTATATAGGTGAGGTGACAGGCATGAGCCCTGGGGGACTCCCGCTGTTGGATGTTTTATTGAGGAAAGTGTGTTCTGGATGCTGACTTGAAAGCAGCGTCCTTAGAGAAAACTGTTCGTGATTTTTATGATGTGTGTTGGGTAATAGTGTATTATCATTTTATATATGAGTCCCTGCCTCCAGACTTTATCAAATGCGTTTGCTATGTCGAGAAATACAGCTGCTGTCACTTGATTTTTGTTGAATCCTTCTTGGATAATCTCAGTGACTATTGAAAGTTGTGTTATCGTTGAATGTTCTTCTCTAAACCCATGTTGATCTTCTGGTATTATGTCTTGATTGTCAGAGTGGTACTTTATCTTCTGTAGGATTATTTTTTCTATCACTTTGCTAATGGATGGTAACAGGCTTATGGGCCTGTAGCTGCTTGGTATTGTTTTATGGTTTTTCTGGTTTAGGTATAACTATTACTTTGTCATGTTTCCATATCTTTGGGAATGTTTGGAGTCTGATAACGGAGTTTGCTATTGCTAGAATTGACATTATTGCTTTTGGTGGGAGGTTTTGTAGTGATCTGTTGGTGATGTTGTCTATACCAGGAGCTTTTTTGGGATTTAATGCTTTAAGGATTGCTTTTCGGTTCTCGGCTGTGACTGGGTCGTTGCTAGGGGAGTGGGGTTCACGTATTTTTCTGCTTACTACTTTTTGAATCTGCACTACGTGTTGCATGTCTACTTCATCCCAGTTGGGAGTGAATTGCTCTTCTAGTGATTCCGCTAGAGCTTCTGCTTTTTCTTCTGCTGTGACTTTTGTGGAGTTATTGAATTGAAGTGGTGGGATTTGTATTTGTTCTCTTTTGATTGCCCTGATTATTTTCCATGTCTTAGAGGGGTCTGCACCTATTTCTTCGAGTGTTCTTTGCCATTCTACATTTTTCAGTTCCAGTAATTCCTTATGTACTTGATGTTGAAGGTTGTTTAGTATAGTTTTGTCTTCTCCTAGCTCTGTTCTTTTCCTTTATTAGTTCTTTAATATGATGTGGTAGACTACCTGATTTATATATCCTTTCTATTTTGATGGTATTATTTTTAACAGCGTTTGATATTTTATCTTGTAGTGATTTTATGTTCTGTTCTAATTCTGCAGTGTTTTGTATTTTAGGAACTGCAGTGATGGTTTGTTCTAGTTCTGTTTTGTAGCCGGCCCAGTCTGTCTTGAAGGTGTGATATGTTCTTTCGGTTATGTCTTCGTGCCAAGTTATTATAATTGTTAATGTTTTTACTGATTGCTAAGTCTAATTGTCTAACTGTGTGCTTCTAGGCCAAGGTGAACGTCGACAGACAAAAAAAAAACCAAGACGGTTCGGCATTTAAATGTTGTTTCATGTTATTCGTTCTATAAAATTGGTAGTACCATGCCTTGTATCAAGTTTACGATAAAAATAGTGTATACTTCAAATTTTTTGACAGACTGTCATCGTGACACTTATACGACAATGAAAAGTTGATGTTTAACCAAATTGTCGTTCCACCTGTCATCGTGACAATACTTCGTCGTAGTGTATTCGTTCACACATAAACTTGTGAGATCGAAATGTCAGACGGACAGTGCTTAACCAAATTGTCTTTCCAATTGTCAAATGAAATTAACAACATAACATGATGAACTTTAACAAAACATGTTTTAAACTTACAGGTCATTGAGAGAATTAATTAATTTTCATATTACGCTTTAATAGTATATATATGTACTTTGTAAAACCCAATCAAAAATCTTGCTGGCTCCCAATACCATCTAACCGAAAATGTACTTCTGATTAGTTTGTGCCAATCCGCATAGTCGCATACTTTAAATGCTTGCTTTTATAACTGAATTGATAAACGAAATTACATAAATGCTTATGGGAATTTTACATATTTGATGTATTTATGTTATTTCGAAGTGTTTCGGACACATCTGACAAATAAAGAAAACTCAGATGATTCTTTATTTAGGCTTGCTTCGGTACTTCTTTCGCGAGAAGTGACGACAATTCGATGACATATATAATTGTATTTAATATATCTTAATAAAATATAGAAAGATCGTTATATTTGTCACTGTACTTACGTGCGATAATACACTTTAAGTTTATTTTATCATATCCGTCGGCATTGTTCATATATTCATAAATAAAAAAGAAATAGTAACAATTTGATAATAATAACACTAATACGTGTCTGAAAGGTACCACATTGCCTTCATAATCCCTTTATTTGTCGGCCTTCTGACATTTAAACTTGACAACCGATGGATGAACGTGAATATATATAAGTAGTCATTAATGACACGCAAACTCGTCATCGCGAGATTTTTTTACCCTGCAGAAAAGTCTTAAATGAATCGCACCTTCGACAGCGAGACTTGGCACGTGGACAGTGCACTGAATCGTCGCGGAAGAGTCCACTCTTTTGGTTTCCAACCCTCTTTCCCCACTCTAAACCTCGACGGCCTGAAATTTCTTCGTCAATATGAAACTTTTACAATTCTTTCGCGCGTGCCTGTCATACCTGACATTTTTACCATTTTGATCGGTTGTCACGTGAATCGTCATGACGTAGCCATTTTTCTGTTAAAACATCGAGTGCAGGGTCCTCTTTAAAAGCCCATATCTCTGCACACGCTCCACTTGGGAAGAAAAACTCTCCGTCGAGGAACAATTCAAGGTCGTCGGTAACTTCACGCCAAAGGGCAGCTTTCAATTTTGCGTATCCAGAGACGAGTTCTTCCCCCCGCGTACCCAATTTTCGTCGATTTTGACCGGGTTTGGTTGCCATTGACTACTCGGCTTTTAGTATATATAACTAGCCCTAACGTCCGCTTACAGCGGGTCCTCCGCTTACAACGGGTCCTCCGCTTACAGCGGGTCCTCCGCTTACAGCGGGTCCGTCAATCACTTTTAGTTGGAATCGCTTTTTTCGCGTTCGCTTACAGCTTTTTCATTGTTTCCTGTAAAAAGCAATCACTGTCATGACGCCTTTTAGAATGTTCGATTTTATTAACTTTTGACGCACCCCTGTATATACATATATTTCGTGAAGGCAATTGTATATTTTATTTAAAATTCTTCTCGAACTGTTTTTAACATAAACCGGTACACACTGAAGAGCGAGAAAAGTAATTTAATTTTAAACATAAGTCATATTAAGGTATCCAAAAGCACAATGAGATCAAAAAGCACAACATGTTCATTAAGACAGTTTACAATACTATTTTGATGTGAAAGTGTAAAACCTGTCAACCTTTTCAAAATCCATTCTCGTTAATAAAGGAGCACGAAATAATAATAAAAGTAAAAAGCCCAAGTTTTAAATTTAAGCCCTATTGAAGCGCCTTTCCTGTAAAAAGAGGCTTTTTAGAATGTCTACTTTTATAAACTTTTGAAGCACCCCTGTATATACATATATTTTGTTAAGCCAATAGGATATTTTATTTAAAATTCTTCTCGAACTGTTTTTGACATAAACCGGTACACACTCAAGAGCGAGAGAGGTAATTCAATGTTAAACATAAATCATGTTTAAGTATCCAAAGACACAATGAGATCAAAAAGCGTAACATTTTTATTAAGACAGTGTACAATACTATTTTGATGTGATAGTCTAAAAGCCTGTTAATCTGTTTGAAATCCACTATCGTTAATAATGGAGCACAAAATAATAATAAAAGTAAAAAGCCCAAGTATTAAATTGAAGTGCCTGTCCTGTAAAAAGCGATCACTGGCATGACGCTTGTTAGAATGTCCACTTTTATACACCTTTGAAGTACCCCTGTATATTCATATATTTTGTTAAGCCAATAGGACGTTTTATTTAAAATTCTTCTCGAACTGTTTTTAACACAAACCGGTACACACTCAAGAACGAGAAAAGTAATTTAATTTTAAACATAAGTTATGTTAAGGTATCCAAAGACACAATGAGATCAAAAAGCCCAACATGTTCATTAAGACAGTTTACTATACTATTTTGATGTGAAAGTATAAAAGCCTGTCAACCTTTTCAAAATCCACTATCGTTAATAAAGAAGCACAAAATAATAATGAAAGTATAAAGCCCAAGTTTTAAATGTAAGCCCTATTGAAGCGCCTTTCCTGTAAAAGGCGATCACTGGCATGACGCTTTTTAGAATGTCCACTTCTATAAACTTTTGAAACACCTCTGTATACACATATATTTTGTTAAGACAATAGGATATTTTACTTAAAATTCTTCTCGAACTGTTTTTGACACAAACCAGTACACACTCAAGAGCGAGAAAGGTAATTTAATGTTAAAGTATCCAAAGACACAATGAGCACAAAAAGCGCAACATTTTCATCAAGACAGTTTACAATACTATTTTGATGCGAAAGTGTAAAAGTCTGTCAACCTTTTCGAAATCCACTATCGTTAATAAAAGAGGACAAAATAATAATAAAAGTAAAAAGCAATGGCGGCCCGTGATTTTTTGGGGCGGGAGGGCACCGGGGGTCTGAGTGTTTAATATCAAAAATTAAGTATAGACAAAAAATAAACTCAATATGCTATTTAATTAACTTGTTTGAAAATAAAATCCATCCGCCGTTCCTTACGATCAGCAAAATGATTAATATCTCATTCTTTGAAATTTGGTGTTGATGTCAGTAATTGTTTTTCAATTGAACAC
Source organism: Amphimallon solstitiale (assembly GCA_963170755.1). Taxonomy (NCBI): domain Eukaryota; kingdom Metazoa; phylum Arthropoda; class Insecta; order Coleoptera; family Scarabaeidae; genus Amphimallon; species Amphimallon solstitiale. The sequence continues at coordinate 18,633,964 of OY720677.1, read as the reverse complement.
ATTGCTAAGGCACATAGTCTGCTTTCCCGCATGGTATTTCTAGAAAACGTTTTTATTCTCTTCAAAGTAGAAAAACACCGTTCACTTGATTTTTTCTATTTTGCACGCCCCCAGAGATTCGCAAAATAGCAGAAAACAATTTACAAAATCTTTCGCCAACATAGTCTCGACATATTATCAAAAACAAACTTTTATAACAGTTGTACTATTCAACCTTGGAAGTAAATTACAATAGTATCATCAGAAAACTTATCATCCAACTCTGCTTAACAATTTATATGGTTAATAAGTAAATAAAATGTTAGCATGTGTGCTTTTTATTCTTTGTACAACTTCTATTGCACATGTTTGTTACATTAAGGCTTACATTTTGACATTTAAATATAATTTGGTTCCATTTCTTTTTTGTTACCAACGTCAAAACAACAAAATTAGCGTGCGATAAAGAAATACTTTTGCAACCAAAACGGATGTCGTAAAGTGAACTTTATAGCACCGAATTAGAAAAAAGCATTTTGCACATTACACCCACACAACCAGTCTGTAAGAGCTTCTGTTGATTTCAAATTGTGATCTTCTAGTTTAATCAATAAATCTGGTCTAGGGAGACCTAGATTTTTTAATTCTGTCTTAATGTTATTAACGCAATTCATAGTTGCATTTGCACCCATAGAAATTACAACATACACTCACCGCTGTAAATTACATACTGGACCGCCACCCGGACCCGGCACCATAGAGTAGTGCCCCGCCGCCTATATATTATAGGCGCGCTACCTGCGCCAGTTTCATCGCTCGATTTCTAATACAGACGGGGCAGTCGCGCGAGATGCCCCGGAGCCTACGCCAGACTGCGATTTTTAAACGCGCTGAAATGACGGTTACGTTATTTGTCATCAAATAAATCAGAAAAATTACTTACAAATTAGGTATTTATAATTAATTTATCTGTTAAAAGAAATTTGTCAGGGGGGGGGCAGTGCCCCGTTGCCCTCTCTGCAGCAGCCGCCACTGGTAAAAAGCCAAAGTTTGAAATGTAAACCCTATTGAAGCGCCTTGGCTGTAAAAAGCAATCACTCTCATGACGCTTTTTAGAATGTCCAATATTTATAAACTTTTGAAGCACCTCTGTACATACATAAATTTTGTGAAGCCAATAGGATATTCTATTTAAAATTCTTCTCGAACTGTTTCTGACACAAACCGGTACACACTCAAGAGCGAGAGAGGTAATTTAATGTTAAAGTATCCAAAGACACAATAAAATCAAAAAGCTCAATATTTTTATTAAGACAGTTTACAATACTATTTTGATCCGAAAGTGTAAAATCCTGTCAACCTTTTCGAAAACCACTATCGTTAAAGTAGAAAGCCCAAGTTTTAAATGTAAGCCCTATTACCCGAAAAAAAGTACTAATTTTTTTCCTGGGGAAAAAAATGAGTACTTTTTTTCTCGGCTTATAAAGTGACATTTTGTTACCTGTTAAGAAAGATAAAATGTCAAACTTTTCCAGTCACCGAAAAAAAATTATAAAAATCAGTCGAGTCGTCTTGGCAACGGACTCAGCAAAAGTACGAACTAAAGACGACGATTCAATACCACTACAAATTTTGATTGGCCGGAACAATTTGAAAATGATAAATGATAAATTTAAAGTAATTAATCAATATTTCAGGATGTATACCTTCCCATAGTAAAATACTATTACATGAAAGCCAGTTACAAATTAAATATTATAAATTAAGGTATTAAATATTACTTTCCTACACCTATATTTTACATAACATTTGGCTGTACTGTTTTAAAATGTTTAGATCACAATTATAACAAATGTCAAAAGGTGTACAAATATTGTTATTTATGACAGTCCTGAAATGTATTTTGTAGGTTATATTACATGACAGGTAAAATTTTGCAACATCTAATATTTGACGTCATTTTAATTTAGTAGCGCATGTCGGTTGAGAGAGCGACTGAACTATAGGAACAGTTTGTTGAAAAAGAAAAGACTTGCATCTGCGGTCATAAACTGTATTATCAATTATATTCTAACAGTATAAGATATTGCAATTTCAACTGCCATATTTCAGACAATTTAACTTGCACCAAATTTCTGTAGGATGAAAAGGCCAGAAACTTTGATTGAAAGATCATATCCCAACTGTTTACTAAAAACTATACGTTTTAACAGGTTCTTTATCTAAATTTCCCAACTCAAAGAGGGTTGATTGAGAAAACCGTTTTTCCATAATTTTGACTCACAAAATGTTATGTTCTGGAGGAATCGGTGCGATCTTTGTAGTGCCAATTATAATTATTATTTTAAAATTTAACTACACGTTAACGAACACACTATTCATCCGAACCCAATTAAATCGAGAGTACTTTATACAGTGTCTGCATAAGCACCTGCCAGCTTCTGTAGAATTTCTTCAATGTTTTCAATTTCACATGTAACTTGTAAATCAAGTTTTAATATGTTAATGGCATATCAGAGTGAGTCTAAAATATATTCATCTAAAATTATAAATTTTTACAAATACTTAGAATTTTTAGCAACTGAGATAAAGTCCCGGAAATGTAATAGAATTAAAAAGCTTCCAAAACACAAATATTTCCGTAGAGAGCTAAAAATTACACATATTCAATATTATGTATTTCATGTATAGAAGAAGCAATACAATTACTAAATCACTAATAAAAATAATTATTATTTACAAATGCACAAGAAAACATAATCGCAGTCAATACTAATAAAAATCCAAATCTCCTAGGTTATGCGCACGTGTAAGTAATCCCAATTACTGTTTAATATTTTATCAGGTTTGGTAAAACACCGGTTAAAATATCTTCATGTAATAACGTTCTTAATCAATGATTAGCGCCAACCGGTTTTTGCAAAAACGTACTACCCCGTATTTTATTTAATGAGTACGCTAATCGGCATTTTAATCGGAATTGGGAAAACCGGCCCTTAATTGAACTTAATCAACTAATACAGTGCAATAATATAAATAATTAAAAATACGTCTAAATTTGCCGTTGTAGTTGTTAGGGCGTTTTAATGTGGAAGGTTACATTCAAATATTATGTCAACTTTAAAGAAACATGCGCCAATAATTTTGAGGACATTGAATTTGAGATATTGCAAAATTTTACCTGTCAAGTATCCTACCTACACATGCCATTTCGAGACTTATAAATACACCTTTTGACATTAATCATAATAACCTTTTGAAGTTTGTCATCCAAGCAACACAAATTTGTCTGCAATTACCGTTTCCCGTAGAACGCGATCAATGTCATGACGTTTTTTAGAAAGTCCGATTTTATAAACTTTTGAACCAGTCCTGTATATACATAAATTTAGTGATACCAATCGTATATATTATTATAACTTTTCTTTACTTCTTTACACTGAACACTGAAGAGCGAGAAGGATAATTTAATGTTAAACATAAATCATGTTAAAGTTACCAAGGAAGAATGTGCTCAGATCCAAGCACTTTTCGACGAACCTTTCCGCCATATTACATTTGCCATGTTGTTTTTTTGACATTTTGACTTTGGATTCGTGATCGACGACCTGAGACATCCCCGTATCTAAAATTTCACATTCATACGTCAATTTTCAAAAAAACTTCCGCCATTTTGTTTTTTTTTGACATTTTGACTTTGGATTCGTGATCGGCGACCTAACACACCCCCGTATCTAAAATTTCACATTCACACGTCAATTTTGAAAAAAACTTCCGCCATTTTGTTTTTTTTTGACATTTTGACTTTGGATTCGTGATCGGCGACCTGAGACACCCCCGTATCTAAAATTTCACATTCATACGTCAACTTTCAAAAAAACTTCCGCCATTTTGGTTTTTTTGACATTTTGACTTTGGATTCGTAATCGGCGACCTGAGGCACCCCCGTATCTAAAATTTCACATTCATACGTCAATTTTCAAAAAAACTTCCGCCATTTTGTTTTTTTTTGACATTTTGATTTTGGATTCGTGATCGGCGACCTGAGACACCCCCGTATCTAAAATTTCACATTCATACGTCAATTTTCAAAAAAACTTCCGCCATTTTGTTTTTTTTTGACATTTTGACTTTGGATTTGTGATCGGCATCCGTACACAGCGCCGTATCTAAAATTTCACATTCATACGTCAATTTTCAAAAAAATTCGGCCATTTTGTTTTTTTTTTGACATTTTGACTTTGGATTCGAGATCGGCGTTCGCAGACACCCCCGTATCTAAAATTTGACATTCGTACGTCAATTTTCAAAAAATCTTCCTCCATTTTGTTTTTTTTTGACATTTTGACTACGGATTGGTGATCGGCGTCCGCAGACATACCCGTATCTAAAATTTCGCATTCATACGTCAATTTTCAAAAAATCTTCGGCCATTTTTTTTTTTGACATTTTGTCTTTGGATTAGTGATCGGCGACATAAGACACGCCCGTATCTGAAATTTCACATTCGTACGTCAATTTAGAATTAGTGACGCGACCGTAAAAACTCCCAGTTTTACTTTTAATCAGAATAGATAGAAATTGATTTCAGCCAACTCCGCCCACCGTGCACGTTTGCGTAATCGTTTAAGTAAAATTATTTCGTAGGGGCACATAAATGTCGAAAGCCTTCCTTTTCCCCTTTGAGGAAATACGCCTTCTGGAATTATCGTATTTTAATTCAAATCATTATTAAAATATTACTCGACAACACCTGTATAGATGAAAATATTAAATCAAGCGGGACCGTTACATATTATGTGGACATGCCCAACATTCGCCGGACCGTAATGTATTGACCGGCAATGCACATCATAATCTGATTATATTTTTCGCCCGTCCGGAATGCATTGGTATCAGTGCAGATTGAATCGGCCATTTTTCTGACCAAATCACTCTGCAAACGGACTTGGAATTACTCGTACCTTCGTCTAGGTACCTCTGTAAACTGGAAATGCGCAAGTGAACGTTTCCGAAATGTCACTTGTTTACGTTTCTGAATCTTGTTGTGTCCTCGAAACTTTCAAAATTTGGAATTTCAAGCTTAAAAGTGAAAATGTGAATGCGTATGAGACCGCCTGTCAGTTTGACGTTTGCCGGGATATTTCATCCATTTCGCTAAATTGTATTAGTCTGCAGACGGACTTTAAAGTGTTTGTGCCTTTGTATCTGTACCACTATAAACTCGGGAGAAGCAAGTAGAGGATCCAGAAAAGTCTGTACTTTTTGTCTCGGAGTTTACTTGTGCTCTCGAAACCTTCAAAATTGGGAATTTCAGGCCTAAAAGTGAAAGTTTGGATACATTTCGAATCTCCTGTCACTTTGACGTTTGTCGGGATTTTCAGTATAAAAGGCTCCAGAGTAATTTTTGTTTCCCGCGTCCTCCTTATGGGGAAAATGTCGCGATGCAGCGTGATTTTCTGCACGTGCCAAAAATTTTCAAAAATTCCTTTCGGGCCTTTGCTCTCTCATCGGAGACGTGAAAAATAGCCTTAGGGACGGCGGACAGCCGTCCCCGCAGCCTGACACCTTTGTTCCCACCGCGTACGAGCCACGTTCTCACAAAAGTGTCTCCCCAATTTGCCATTTTAACCCCGATCTTGCCTCCTCTACTAAATCCGTGAGAGCGGTAAAGGGTCCTGCTCGCTTTTATAGAGTATAAAAAAAACTTCCGCCATTTTGTTTTTTTTTGACATTTTGACTTTGGATTCGTGATCGGCGACCTAAGACAACCCCGCATCTAAAATTTCACATTCATACGTCAATTTTCAAAAAAACTTCCGCCATTTTGTTTTTTTTTGACATTTTGACTTTGGATTCGTGATCGGCAACCTAAGACAACCCCGCATCTAAAATTTCACATTCATACGTCAATTTTCAAAAAAACTTCCGCCATTTTGTTTTTTTTGACATTTTGATTTTGGATTCGTCATCGGCGACCTAAGACAACCCCGCATCTAAAATTTCACATTCATACGTCAATTTTCAAAAAAACTTCCGCCATTTTGTTTTTTTTGACATTTTGACTTTGGACTCGTCATCGGCGACCTAAGACAACCCCGCATCTAAAATTTCACATTCATACGTCAATTTTCAAAAAGACTTCCGCCATTTTGTTTTTTTTGACATTTTGACTTTGGATTCGTGATCGGCAACCTAAGACAACCCCGCATCTAAAATTTCACATTCATACGTCAATTTTCCAAAAAACTTCCGCCATTTTGTTTTTTTTTGACATTTTGATTTTGGATTCGTCATCGGCAACCTAAGACAACCCCGCATCTAAAATTTCACATTCATACGTCAATTTTCAAAAAAACTTCCGCCATTTTTTTTTTGACATTTTGACTTTGGATTCGTCATCGGCGACCTAAGACAACCCCGCATCTAAAATTTCACATTCATACGTCAATTTTCAAAAAAACTTCCGCCATTTTGTTTTTTTTTTGACATTTTGACTTTGGATTCGTGATCGGCGACCTAAGACAACCCCGTATCTAAAATTTCACATTCGTACGTCAATTTTCAAAAAATCTTCCACCATTTTTTTTTACATTTTGACTTTGGATTTGTGATCGGCGTCCGCACACACCGCCGTATCTAAAATTTCGCATTCATACGTCAATTTTCAAAAAACTCTTCGGCCTTTTATTTTTTTTAGTCATTTTGACTTTGGATTTGTGATCGGCGTCCGCACACACCTCCGTATCTAACATTTCACTTTCCTACGTCAATTTAGAATTAGTGACGGGCGACCGTAAAAACTCCCCGAGTGCCCAGTTTTGCTTTAAATCAGAATGGAGAGAAATTGATTTCAGCCAACTCCGCCCACCGTGCACGTTTGCGTAATCGTTTAAAGAAAATTATCTCGTAGGGGCACATGAATGTCGAAAGCAATCCTCCTCCTTTTCCCCTTTGAGGAAATACGCGTTCTGAAAGTATCGTATTTTAATTCAAATCATTATAAAAATATTACTCGACAACACCTGTATAGATGAAAATAATAAATCAAGCGGGACCGCTATGACGAACATTCGCCGGACCGTAACATATTGACCGGCAGTGCACATGAGAATCTGATTATATTTTTCGCCCGTCCGGAATGCATTGATATCAGTGCATATTGAATCGGCCATTTTTCTGACGAAATCCACCCGCGAACGAACTTCAAAGTGCTCGTGCCCTTGGTTGCGTGCGACCGTCGACTCGCAATAGGAATGCAAAAGGGGCCCAGAAGTCGGTTCCTTAACTTCCCGGGTCCTGTTGGACCCTCGCGACCTTCAAAATTTCGTATTTCACGCTTAAATGTGAATATGCGGATACCACTCAGTTTGCCTGTCAGTTTGACGTTTCTAGCGATTTTCAACGTGGTTACGTGAATTTTCCATCCGCAAGCTCCGTTTGACAGAATTTGTTCGCCACGCCGGAATGCCGACTTTTGCACGGTCCTCTTTGACGGCCAATATCTCTGCACGCGCAGCGAAAAAAAGGAAAATCTCTCCGTCGACCGGAAATTTAAAGATGCCCCGAACGGCCAAACAAAGAGACAACTTTTAATTTCGCGAATCCAGGGACGAGTACTGCGCCCCGTGCGTCCAATTTTCGTCCATTTTGAGCCGTCCGATCGGTTACCATGGTGATTCGGTTAAGCCGTCTTTTCTCAAGAAATTAACACGAAACGGCCGCTCGCTTTTAGTATATATAACTAGCTAATACGGCAGGCCTAGAAGGCCCGCTGCCGCCTCTTATTTCGCTTACAGTTGAGGTACCGCTCTCCCCTATTCTTCTAAATTTATTGCGGATTTTGTCTTTATTGTGATTCAGTTTTTGAAACACCATGTCATTCCGATATATAGCGAATAAGTAAATATAATTGTATTTTAGATGTTCAATATTGCTTTACTTTAGCTGTTTTTATACACCCTGTATATAGTGTGCAACTATCCGATATTTTATTCAGAATGCTTATCGGATTCTGTTGTTATAGAAAATGTTTTTTTTAAATAAGAAGTCTATCAATTCTTATTCTTTATATTTTAATATTTATATTTAAATGTGTGCACTAACATATTTAAATTATTTCTTACTTGTTTGCTTCAATACTTAAGCGACGTACCTTGCATCCTAATTAATTTATATGAAATGATTGATAATAGATTTTGTGATAATAGCAGCATTTTTAAATTTAAAATGTTTAATGACTGTCCATGAAATTAGATGTATTTTATCGTTTCATGTTATATGGACATTTTCACATACTTCTCCTGTGCTCTTCGCAGTCGGTAGTTTTTCACTCTATTTTAATTTTTTCCTAGTATTATTGGTTTTTGTGCCTTACGATGATTATTTCACGTTTGCCTAATGTATCTATAGTTTGAATTTTCTTTGTAGGGTATAGAATGGACAATCTGCAAAATCTGTGTTTTTCATTAGTTGGAAAATGTGGTTTTATAGTTTTGATAGTCAATAGTGTTTCAGTCTATCTATGTCAATTCCAATGATTTTTTTGGTTTAAATGAGGATTCATTTAAAATATTAAAAGAATATTTTATATAAGCTTGTAGATAGCTTTATAAGATGTTTTATTAACACGAATGTACATTTTAAATAATAGTTAATTTGATAGTTTCATCATTATTCTATAACAAATAATATTTATTTCATTGGCATTTTCTATAATGATTCCTATACCTATATTTTTATAATTTGCAGTGCTTTTTGTGGTAATTGTATTACAACTCTCAGTTATGTAAGATTTATAATAATATTGGTAGAGTCTTGTTTACACTGTATATAATTATTATTTGCTTTTCGTAATATTGATTACCCATTGTTATAATCCAAAATACTGTAAGACATCTTTATAGAAGTTCTATTCTGAATTATTGCAATTGACGATGTTGCTTGCGGTTCATTTTCATCAATGATAATTAAACAGTCTCTTGTGAATACGTACGATATTACTTCGCAATAGCTATTCGTCAATCTCTGAGAGATTGAATCGCCTTTGTCGCGCCTGCGTACAGCTTTTGTGCGGTTTCCTGTAAAACACTATCACTTTCATGACGCTTTTTAGAATGTCCAATTTTTATATATACATCAATTTTGTGATGCCAATCGTATATTTTATTCAGCTTTCTTCTTGATTTCCTTTTACACAAACCAATACACTGACCAATGAAAAGCGAGCAGGATAACTTCAGATTAAGCATAAATCATGTTAAAGTCTACGAAGGAAGGATGTGCTTAGAAAGCACACCATTTTCATTGAAACAGTTTACAATACGCTCTACTATCATTGAGGAAAAAGCATTGAGTAATTCAAACTTTTTCGCCATTTGCGGATTCTGTCTTCATTGCGTTTTTACCATACCATATTATTCCGGTATATGGCGAATAAGTAAATATAATTGTGTTTTAGATGTGCAATATTGTTCTTGCTATACTATAGTTGTTTTTGTACATCCCTGTATATATTTTGCAAGTATATGATATTTTATTCAGAATACTTTTCGGATTCTGTTATTACAGAAAATGTTTAAAATAAGAGGTACATTAACTCTTATTCTTTCTATTTTAAGATTTATTATTGTTTTAAATACAGTATCAGTTTTGTTATTTAGATAGAAAGTGATTTTTGTTTATGGTAGTATTAATATGATGTAGTCTAAATAATTAAGGCAAATGAAATTAGTTTTTGTTAACAGTTTTCGATATTTGGTTTACATAAATAATTTGTTGAATGTATTTAATTTGTCTTCTAAATGTGTACACTAACATAATTAAGTTATTTCTTAGATGTTTGCTTCAATACTTAAGCGGGGTACTTTTTATCCTAGTTAATTTAAATGAACTGTTTAACTTCTGCTCTAGCTAGTAATCGAAAAACAAATTAATGTAGACGTAATTCATTTTTGTGCTGTCAGGGTAGATTTTACTCTCTTGGATGGTGTATAGACTATTATTTTGGTACTTGTGATGTGACATATTCATATTTCTCTATTTCTTCTGTAGTTAGATATCTATAAAGAAATTAATTTAGCAGTAATTAAATTTTTAGTGATTTAAGAATAGATTTTACCATCTTGGACGGCGTATAGAGAATTATTTTGGTAGTCGTGACGTGAGATATTAATGTTTCTCTATTCCAGCTGTGGTAAGAATTCAATAAAGGAATTACTTTAGCAGTAATCCATTTTTTACTTCCTTAGGAGTGGAGTGCACCCCCGTGAACGTGTGTGTATGTGAGATTATTTTGGTGGTTGCGATATGAGTTATTAATATCTATCTACTACTGCTGTGGTTAGAAATCGTTAAACAAATTAATTTAGCTCTAATCATATTTTTAGTTTTAAGGTAGATTACAGCCCCCTTGGATGAAATGTAAGATTATTTAGGTTGTTGTAATGTGATATATTAATGTTTTTCTATTTAAGGCCTGATTAAAATACAATAAACATATTAGAATAATGTAATAGAATTTTTAGTGAAATGGGATATTTGAGTTCACTCCTTTTGAGTGGTGTGTAGGAGATTATTTTGGCGACTGTGATGTGAGATATTTTAATGTCTCTACTTCTGTTATGGTTAAAAATTGATAAACGTTTTTATTAAGCACCAATCGAATTTTAGTGCTTACGGGTAGGTTTGTGATGTGAGATATAAATGTTTCTCAACTACGCCCGTGGCTATAATTCAATAAATAAAGCAGTTTAACAGTAAGCAGTTTTTTAGTGCCTTAGGGATAGATTGAACCCGCTTGAATGGGGTGTAAGTGTTTATATTGGTTGTTGTAATATGAGATATGAATATTTTTATGCTTCTACTATGGTTAGAAGTCGATAAGCATTTTAATTTAGCACCAAATGAACTTTTAGTGATTTAGGACTGAGATTATTTTGGTGGTCGTGATGTGAGATATTAATGTGTCTAGTTCTGCTGTGATTAGAAATCAAGTCACTGGCTGCATGATCATAAGGAAATTGTGCTTCTTAATGACCACGTGCCAATCATTCACTTCCTAATGAATCTCCTTTTCACCATAAATTTAATGTACTTTTTACCTTCTTTTAAAATCAATTTTTAGTTATTTTTCTGTGGTATTTTATATATATTGCAAATATTATAACATTATCATAAGTCTCTTTAACAAACGATGTACTGAACATATTTTTCAATAAATATTATATATGTTTGTATATACGTTTGTATATATGCTACTTTTATATTTTTTCAAATTGTTGTAATCTCCTAGCTCCAAAATTCGAAAATGTCAACGTGAAGAAATTCAACCAAGAGCATGTAAACGCCAAGGTTCCTATGAGTCTCTTAACATTTATATACGTTCCTTATATTTTCTATTATTACATATGACAGTAAAAACAGTTATAAAAGTAGGAACAGTTTGTTGAAAAAGAAAAGACTTGCATCTGCGGTCATAAACTGTATTATCAATTATATTCTAACAGCATAAGATATTGCACTTTCTACTTCCATATTTTAAACAATTTAACTTGCATCAAATTGAATAAGGCCAGAAACTCTGACTAAAATATCATATACCAACTGTTTAGTAAAAACTATACGTTTTAATAGATTGTATGCCCAAATTTTTTAAATCAAAAAGGGTTAATTCAGAAACCTTGTTTCCATAATTTTGACTTAGAAAGTGTTCCTGGAGGATTCAATCAAGAGTACTTTATACAGTGTCTGCATACGCTTTCAACGTGAACCTTAGAAGTTTCTGTAGAATTTCTTTAATGTTTTCAATTTCACATGTAACTCTTAAATCTAATTTAATATGTTAGATATATCTAGAGTAAGTCCAAAACATAATCAGCTAATATGATATCATTTAGGATCTTCAGGAATTGAGATAAAGTCCCAGAAATGTAATAGAATTAAAAAGTTCCAAAACGGAATGATAACGTATTCACTGTATCAATTAATGATATTTCTGTAGTAAGCTAAAAGTTACACTTATTCAATATTGTTTTTATTTTTAATGATACTGTTAATTTCATGTATAGAAGAAGCAATACAACTACTAAATCACTAATGAAAATAATTATTAATTACAAATGCATAAGAAAACATAATCGCTGTCAATACTAACAAAAATCCAAATCACCTAGGTTATGCGCATGTGTAAGTAATCCTAATTACTGTTTAATATTTTATCATACATGGTGAAGCACCGGTTAAAATATCTTCATTTAATAACGTTCTTAGTCAATGATTAGCGCTAATCGGTTTTTGCAAAAACGTACTAACCCGTATTTTAATCAATGACTGCGCTTGCCGGCATTTTAATCGGAATGGGGAAAACCGGCCCTTAATTGAACTTAATCAGTTAATACACTGCAATAATAGAATTAATAGAAAAAATATGTTTAAATTTTCCGCTGTAGTTGTTAGAGCATTTTAATGAAGGTTCTATTCAAATATGTCAATTTTAATTAAATTACATGTAGATATATCTTTGTCTTTTGTTTATGCAGAAAACAGGAATACTTCTTTGTATACTTTGAAATTAACTACACAAACTGGCATAATGCATGTGGATAAAATAATTGTAATTAAAGAACAACCATGAAGATAATATTACAGTTATTGAATGTGGTATTCAACTTCTTGATAAATACATATCTTTCGACATCATAAAATATTAATAGATTATGAAGTATGTATGGTGAATTGTAATAAAATGGGCAAGATATATACAAATGTTTGATTAAGATTTGTGTACAATATTGAAGCAAGAAAAATAGAATGTGAGAAACCTGCCCTTAATGGAACTTAATCAATTAATGTACTGCAGTAATATAAATAATTAAGAATACGTTTAAATTTGCCGCTGTAATTGCTAGAGCATTTTAACGTAGATGGTTACATTCAAATATTATGTCAATTTTATTGAAACATGCGCCAATAATTGAACGACATTAAATTTGAGATATTTTAAAATTTTACCTGTCAAGTATTCTACTTACACAAGCCATTTCAAGACTTATAAATACATCTTTTGACATTAATTACAATAACCTTTTGTAGTTTGTCATCCAAGCAATACACATTTTTCCGCAATTACAGTTGCCCGTAAAACGCGATCACTATAATGACGCTTTTTAGAATGTCCGATTTTATAGACTTTTGAAGCACTCCTGTATATACATATACTTTGTGAATCTAATCGTATACTATATTTAAAATTCTTTTCGAACTGTTTTGTACACAAACCGGTACACATTCAAGAGCGAGAAAAGTAATTTAATGTTAAACATAAGTCATGTTAAGGTATCCAAAGAAACAATGAGCTCAAAGTGCGCAAAATCTTCAGTGAGACAGTGTACAATACTATTCTGATGTGACGGTGGAAAAGCTTCACAACCTTTTCAAAATCTACTATCGTTAAGAGAAAAGCACAAAATAATAATAAAAATTAACCTGAAATTCAGTTTTATCAAAGATCCAAAAAAAGTCCAACTATTAAATTTAAACCCTATTCAATCACGTTTCAAAAAACCGCCAAATTGGATCCTCATTTTTTTGAAATTTTGACTTCGGACTCGTTTTCAGCGACTCCAAAAACCACCATATGCAAAATTTCGCAAACGTTCATCAATTTTCAAAAAAACCCTACGCCATTTTTTTTAATGTCGACTTCGGATTTGTGATCAGCGACCACACAAACCCCCAAATGCAAAATTTCAAGAACATACACCAATTATCGAAAAACCTCCCCACCATATTCGGCCGCCATTTTGTTTTTTAAAAATTTCCACTCTGGATTCGTAATCAGCGACATAAAAAACTCTCAGAAACAAAATCTCACCAACATACATCAATTTTCGAGAGACCTCCCCACCACATTTCCCCGCCATTTTGTTTTTAAAAATTTTGACCGTGGATTCGTGACCAGTGACTTCAAAAACCCTCACAAACAAAATTTCAGGAACATACATCAACTTTCCAGAAACCTCTCCACTATATTTGGCCGCCATTTTGTTTTTTAAAAATTTCGACTCTGTATTCGTGATCAGCGACATCAAAAACCATCAGAAACAAAATTTCACGAACATACATCAATTTTCGAGAGACCTCCCCACCACATTTCCCCGCCATTTTGTTTTTTTAAAAATGTCGACTCTGGATTCGTGATCAGCAACTTCAAAAACCATCAGAAACAAAATTTCACAAACATACATCAATTTTCGAGAAACGTCCCCCACCATATTTGGCCGCCATTTTGTTTTTTAAAAATTTCGACTTTGGATTCGTGATCAGTGACTTTAAAAACCCAGAGAAACAAAATTTCACAAACATACAACCATTTTTGAGAAACCTCCCCACCATATTTGGACGCCATTTTGTTTTTCAAAAATTTCGACTTTGAATTGGTGATCAGTGGCATGAAGAACTCCCAGAAACAAAATATACATTAATTTTCAAAAAAAAAATTTTTGGCTAGCTTTTGGGGATTTGACCACGCCCACTGTGCATAAATAGTTATTTGGTAGGGGCACATATATGTTAAAAGCAATATTTTTTCCCTTAAGAAAACGGCATACCCGTTTTAGAATTATTGTATTTTAAATGGAATTTATAATAATTATAAGAAAAAATCATGCTGTATATGTGAATCATTAATTCATGGACCGGGAAAATTATGTCGAGAAGTCCGGCGTCTTCTCTTATAAATTGCCGGTAAAATACACGAAATAAATACACAATATCTCATTCGAAAAAAAAAAATTTTGCCCTGGCCTGGGTTCGAACCGGACCCAGCAAAGCGATTGTATTAAGAAGCCGTCAATCTTGCCATCGGGCTATCGACCTACATGTAAATAGTTTGTTCAACTGCCATATTTATATGTAGGCTTGACTCTATGTTGAAATCTGCAATATTTTTTTTAAATCTCAGCGAAAATAGACGTGTAATCTTCAAAAGAATACGTTTAAATTGCGTCCAGATAATTAATTTAGTGCCTTGTCCGTGTCCTAAAACTAAATATATTATGTGTGTATATTTGCCATGAACCTATTCTGATGTTAATAATTAAAAGCAATCCTTAAGGAAACTGGCATACGCGTTCTGGAATTATCGTGTTTTAAAATTCAAATTTGTAATCATTAAAATATATCCACCTGTATGTAAAAATGTTAAGTCAAGCTACGAATATATAATATATTTACGGGCAGTGCACATGAATGTATATGTGTGTACATAACATGTTATGAGCATTGCAGTTGATTTATTGTGTACATTCATTTGTGACGTATTTCAGCAATTTTTCGAGTGCATCAAGAGTTTAAATTCCTTGTCCTATCAATACCGCATCTAAATCAAGTTGGAATAAGGATGGTAAAGCTTCCTAAAGCTATATTATTTTCAATTTCTAGCCGTTTTCCTCTCGAAAAATCGTCAACGCTTGGCATTTCATGCTTAAAAGTCAATGTTTCAAAATATTTCGTCCGCCTGTCAGATTTGCGAAAAGTCAATTATGTGTTTAGTCCTCGTTTTTATTTACGTATAATGTACATTCTTTAGGCACGTCATGGCTTCATTTCGCGTGTTTTGACAAATTCGACGGAACACGCGGTCATACGTTTATTTTAATTGCTCACGCGTCCCTCGACCTTAAAATATGGATTTGAGCGCGTTGAAAAGCAGAAAGTGCGGGCTTTTTAACCGTACTTTTCCCTATGCGTGTTATACATTTGTGTAAAAGGAGATCCCTTCAGAAAATCGGGCAATGTCTTAAAAAACAACGTCTAAATTTGTCCGTAAATATCCGGCCATCGGACAGAGTTATAAAGCCGAAATTTTAACCGTAATTAGCTCGGACATTCCTCTTCACACGACGATCGGTCCGAACGCGCTACCTATACAGGGCGTTGCACAATTTCGAGAAACGTCACCCGTTGCACGGTCCTATCTCTATCCCCTGTTTTCTCACGTCATTTTTAAAGGATGACCGTGAGCTATTATTATGTCGCAATAATTATTTAGTAAGTATGCAGCCAAGGGATGTATTGCACCTACAAAATAATCAAACAATCATTTTATTGTACAGGGTGTTTGTTATGATGCAATCAATTTGGCTATCATCAAAGAGCGTTTACTGATTTTGTTCAAATGGAACACCCCATAAATTTTTGAAATGATGCGTTAATTGCGCTTAATTTTTGTTAATAATGTGCTATACCCAAACCCAATAATTTCGGAGTTATTTTTAATTTTTCATTACAAACTGCTAAATTATTTGTTTTCGGTTCGATTTAGTGTACTGGGTAAACGATTTGACAAACAGAAAGAAATAAACGTCAACAAACGTCAAAAATTAAATCTTATTGTTGCTGTTAATTCGGTGTAATATTAGTGATTTCTGAAGTTTCTGCGTTTAATATTCTCATTGTGTTATTTATTGATTGGATTAGTGGGTAGGTACGTACTTTTCTTGTATATTTGTTGTTTGCCACATATTATTATTACGGTTTTTAGTTAAGTCAATATGCAGTTTGAAAGCAACCAACTCGTTGACATGATTTTCATTATGGGATCTGCCCAAAAGAATTGTCAATTAACCAAGCGTTATGCGCAAAGATATCCTGACAGAAGACAACCTTCAGTTACAAGTTTGGAAAGACTTAAGGAAAGATTCATTAGATCAGGAAATGTGAGTTATGAAGAGCTTGAAAGGAGAAAGAGGACAAGTGACGAAGATAAATTGAAAGTCTTGTTATCAGTGATTGAGGATCCCTCTACTAGTTCGACCAAAATATTAACAGAAACTAATATACCACGATCTACTGTTAGCAAGATTTAAAAAAAATATATCATCACTACAGTATTTCCTGTCATCAAGAACTGTTGGGGCCTGATTTTGAGACTAGAAAGACGTTTTGCGAATGGGGATTAGAAATTGAAAGGATAACACCTAACTTCTTCCAAAAGGTATTATTTACTGAATAATCGACCTTTACTCAGAGTGGTATCCCAAACCGTCATAATCTTCATCATTATGCAATAGACAACCCAAGAATATTAAGAGCGATTGATAAGCAGAGGCAATGGACTATAAATGTTTGGGCTGGTATTATGGGCAACTTTATAATTGGACCACATTTCTTTCACGGACATTTAAATGGTGCGCAATATTTGAATTTCTTGCAAATGACTTGCCTCAGCTTCTGCAAAACGTTCCTCCAGTTCTAAGAGAAAATATGTGGCTTCAGCATGACGGTGCTCCAGTACATTTTGCACTGAATGTCCGACACTATTTGAATCAAGAATTCGAAGGTAGATGGATCGGCCGTGGTGGTCCCATTAGTTGGCCACCTAGATCGTCAGATTTGACCAAACTTGATTTTTTTATATGGGGTACATAAAAAATATTGTATACAAGACACCTCCAACTACAGCAGACGATATGAGGCAACGTATAATACGTGCTTTTGAAACAGTTTCCATTGAGAAGTTGCAACACGTAAATAGGTCCTTTCTGTCAAGGCTGCAAATGTGTTCTATTCAAAATGGGGGTCACTTTGAAAATTTATTATAAATATTGCTTCTAACAAAATTATAGTTTGATACTTTTAGTCGTTTATTTGTTTTTGTTTGTCAAATCGTTTACCCAGTACACTAAATCGAACCGAAAACAAATAATTTAGCGGTTTGTAATGAAAAATTAAAAATAACTCCGAAATTATTGGGTTTGGGTGTAGGGCATTATTTATGAACGAAAATTAAGCGCAATTAACGCATCATTCCAAAAATTCAATAATATACGGGGTGTTCCATTTGAAAAAAATCAGTAAACGCTCTTTAACGATAGCCAAATTGATTGCATCGTAACAAACACCCTGTATAATAAAATGAATGTTTGATTATTTTGTAGGTTCAACACATCCCTTGGCTGCATACTTACTAAATAATTTTGTCTTAGATAATCGTAATACTACCGCATAGAATTATTATGGTAAACATTGTCGCGACCATTTTTTTTAAAATTTTTATTAATAACTCAACAATGCGTCATCCAAAACTAAAACCCCAGATATCGATGAAAACACAAATTAAAGTAGATAAGGAAAAACAAAAAATATACAGGGTATTTAATTAAAAAAAAAATTCGAATGTGTGCCATTTTAACGCATCACCCTGTATAATTCAAATTATTTTTAAAATGTGTGTTTTTTGTTACTATCCCACTTTTTATAAAATAAATTTCTTCAGTACTATTTAATAACGCCTATATTGGACTTTGATGCACTAATGAGCAACCATGTATACTGCACAAATACGCTAGTTTCAGCAAAGAATCGACTTCGATAAAGTACATAGCTTTGATGACTTCATACTTGCTTTGGGTAAGACTGCTCCACAAACTACACATTCCTGTGTGTTGAAAATAACGATAAACGCATATCTAAGGTATTCGCCAGTATACAATCCGTTCTTCTTTGAAGTCTTGCCGCTTTGGAACGTCGCTGATTCTAAGAAAAGAAAATCCATATTTAGAAAAATAAAAAATATCAAATAACGAATATAACATGCTTAAATTAACGTTATATATTTAATATTGCTCAGTACAAAACTTGCAAATGACACTTTAGCAAGCATTTCGCTGATTGTATAAAGGCAAACGGATAATTTTAGAAAATCTAAAAAGATCTAATATTGTAGTGTCTTTCCTTGACCATGCCGAAAGTTTCGGATAATAAAGAACAAAAAACTAATGCTATTTAATCATAGATGGCGCAAGTAACAAACACACTTTCTACTTCGAAGTTAATTGCGTGGTGACGATATTTTATGTTCTACAAGTAAAATTGTTTAAAATATACAAAAGAACATGGATGTCACCGGATGGGCGAACGGTCGGTCAAATAAAGCATATGTCAATCGAGAGAATACATGGAAACATGATTACAAATATAAGAAGTTATAGAGGTGCAGACTTAAACACAGATCACTTCTTGGTTAGTATAGAAAGTAAACGGTAAATTTAAATACAAGAATAACAAAAAAAGCGCAAAAACTATAAATAAAATACAAGCATATGAAGCAATAGAAAAAAATGGGACTGCTTGGAAAATACAAAAAAGTCGGTAGCAGAACAAGTATTAAACAGAAAGACAGTTAAAAAGAAAAAAGATTGGCACGATTTATAATGCGAGTACGCTGTGGAAAGGAGGGAAAAAAGGATGATGTTCTTAGAAGAAAAAAATAGCAGTAGAAACGCACTAAAAGAACAAACATGGGAAGGTGAACGAATATGCCGGGAAAAAAGAGACAACATCTTGAGAGAAAAATGATAGAAATAGAGACAAATATGAAATTTCTACCAAGGAATTAAACACGAAAAGAAAGGACACCAACATAAAAATGTCGGCTGTAAAAACAAAGAAGGGAATATTTTTATGGATGTGAGGCAGAATTTGGAATGTTGGGCGGATTACTTCGAAAAGCTGTTAAGCAGACCAAAAATATTAGATGCAGATAATGTAACAGAAAACTTAGACAATGAAATAGTCCAACCACATTTACAAAGACAGGAGGAATTAAAACCACCAGATGAAGTCGAAATAAAAGGACTTATTCACCAAATGAAGAATAACCGAAGCCCTGGCGAAAATCCAGTTGCTATAGAACTTGTAAAACATGGTCAGAAATTACTAGAGGAAATAACGAAAATAATGCCAGCGAGATGGGAAAGAGCGTTAATATGCCCGACTTATAAAAAAGGGCGACAAGTCATCATTTGAAAATTATAGAGGAATAGCACTGTTGGATGTGGTGTATAAAATATTGGCAACAGCTATTAGGACAAAGTTAAAAGAAGAAACTGATATTATGCTGGGATAGTATCAGTGTGGATTTAGGAGTCAGAGATCAACTGTGGATCAGATAGCTATACTAAAACAGTTGCAAGAAAGCCACCATACGTAAGTCATAAACATGCATATGCTTCTTATAGTCTTTCAACAGGCATATGATCCAGTAGAAAGAAGAAAACTATTAGAAGCTATGAGAGAAATAAGAGTGCGATATAACTTGATAAAACTGACGGAAATAACTGTAAAAGATGCGAGCGGGTTAGTTCGGATAATTGGGAGACTGTCGAGAGTTTTCAAAGTTAATACCGGATAAAGACAACAAGATCCCCCTATCAACAACACTATTCAATATAATATTAGAAGTCATATTGAGACGAAGCAATATTTACAGATGGGGGCTGATATATGACAAGAAACACCAGTGTCTCTGTCGACGACGTTACGATAATAACAAGAAATATATAATAATAATAATCTTTATTAGCAATTCCTATTAAAATATACAAATACATTACTTAGAAACCAAAACTTTTTCTATGATATAATTACCGACTAATTGTGCAAATATTCTTCATTTAAAAAGCTACAATTAAATCATTACTGAGCAAATTAATCCTACTTATAATCTAATCGTTATATATATTTAATTTTCGTTTTTTGCTACCTACTATTCGTTTGTAATGTATACAGTCTCTATCAAACGCTGTGTGATTGGTGTCAATATCCATTTTAAATTTATCGTTAGTTCTTACACAATTTATACACTTCTTATATATAATTACGCTATCACATTTGTTTGTCAAATGACTACCAGCACAATTATCACATGTTTCCGCATTTTTACATTCTTTAGCAAAATGATTGTACCCTGCACATTTGTAACATCGAACTATTTGTAGGTGTTCATACACCTTACATTTTTTCCATCCTATATTTATTTCTGCCCTGTCTATGATGCTGGAATATATCGCCGGTTGAACAGACAATATAATATTTCCATAGTTCTTCTTTTTCTTATCTAAGTATTTTTTTTCTATTTTAATTTTATCTGAGACATCCTTGTCTACGTATGTTAAGTCATTTTGCCTAATAATTGCGTCTAATACTTTTTCATTGTTTTCATCAATAATATCTGCTTCAACACCAGTAATTATTATTATAGGGTTTCTTAATTTCGGTTCAGAAACTACATATTTATTTCCAATTTCATTTATCACTTTTTCTCTTAATTTTTCTTTAGAATTGCTATCACTACAATTAATAGCGATACCACCTTTTCCAACAGTTTTTATTGTTTCAATTCCAAGTGCTAGTTTACTTGGATCCACTTTATTTTTAATATCCTTTTTTGTTTCGTGTGATTTTTGATCATCCTTTTTAGGTTTAACGATTAACACATCATTTTTCTTTTTCGATATATCGCTATACAATGTCTTCTTTTCTACCTTATTTTCGGTGTTCGAAATAAACTCTAAAATTTTGTGAATCAGTTCATTTTCTTCTGATATTGTTTGCAGACAATCATTAAGTTTCTGGTCCATTTTTTTCATTGTTTGACACACTTTCATTTTACGACAAATATCGCATACATATTGCTGTAGCATATAAATATTTATTTTAAATAACAATATTGCCATATAATTTATATGCTGTGACAACATATTTTTGTGTGTATTACCACACGTAGGGTATAGTCTTTTGTACACATTATACTCTTTAAATCATTCTTTACACACCAAGAACTTATAATTGGTTTTGTATTTTTATCTTATATTGTTGGGTCATGTACCTTATAACTATTGTGGGTCCTGGCAATGTTTGTGGTTCCTTCTTCTTTGCTGATGATTTTTTTCTTGTTCATTATAGGGAAAAGGTAATAGTTTTGTTCAAAGAAAAACTGTATGTCTATTCAACATAATCATGTATTTTTTTATTTTGTAATTTATGGATTCAAAAATATAGTTTCCTTTATATACACACCTTTATGCTCTAAACAAGATACATAATTGAAAAATGCTCATATCATTTATACCTAATGCCGGTTGTAATGTATGTAAATCTTTTGTTTATTTATTTATTCTACCAAACAAAATAAATATTTATCCTGCAAATAAACAAATGTAAACTTTTATTGTACGTTTATGAGTATACTTATCGACGTTATAATATTTATGTATAGGCTTCAATTAATTGCTTTAGACAACCATTTGCACGTGTTGTATCTAGCTCTTAATCTATGCCTTGTGAAATTCTAATTAATTATTCGCTTAATTTGAAAGAAATTAATGATGTCTAGACAATACGATGAAGAAAATGCTCATTTTCACGTAACATCTCTCCAACTGACCAACACCATTAATCCTATTTGGTTGTAATTCCAACTATATAAATTTAAAATAAACCTTACAGGATAAATTATTTACTTATCTATTTTGTCCAACAATACATTGATTAATCATTCGCACGTAAAAATCAATGTCTGTCCAACAACTCGTATAACTTCATTTTCAAAAGAAATAATAAACTTACTTGTTATCAAAAAATCTATTTTGAATGTCCATTATGAACGCTTCAAATGAATTCAAATGTATTAAATAAAATAAATTACTGTGACTATATGTGTTGAAGAAATAATGAAAAACAACAATATAACAATAAAAAAAATCTTATTCTTTAAGAGACCTTCCTTTTGTAAGTGTTTTGAGAAGTTCACCTCTCGGAGGTGTTATCAGAAAAGTCTTCCTGTCGAATCTTGTCTTCGTATTTATAGCGGCAAAAATACACTATGTTGACCATTGCGCCCTCTAGTCCATGTTTAGGTTGGTACTGGAATACACTTTCCCGTGAAATCGCTGCCCATATGTTGCCGCCTTGATACACGCACACATACACATTTTGTTCTGACAGTTCACAATTTTTCTTAAACGTCAACATAACCTTCCAATTCAAAGATCCCCTCTGCTTTGCACATCATTCCCAACGGTAGGTTTATTCTTGTCACTAATACCATCCTTCTTTGTACTCGTCAATGAACCTATTACCTTGTTCATTGTTCGATACATATTTTTTCTTTCCATTTATTAATGTTAGTTTTACTTTTCTTTTAGACGGATTGTGCCTTGGCAAAATGGGAAATATGTCGAAGATGACCATTATTTTTCTTCCCGCACTGCCTGTCCCTGTAGAACACGTCTGTTTCTCCACCGCCTCTCTATCTTCTAACCAAGATCTTTCTGTTGGTGATATGTCAATCTGCAATAGACTTTACACAAGTTTTATACATTTTGTTGTTTTTTGTAGGTCATTCAACCGTACACGTCTGTTTTCAGTCCCTGAAGCATTGTGTTACGAACAAATCATGAACACAGATACCTTTTTATTTGTGATATCAATTACCTTTAAATACAAAAATATGTCACTGCTGATTGCTTCTATGTTTTACATATTTTTATATCCTTTTAGAATGTTTAGTAGTAAGCTAAGGTAAATTTTATCTTTTAATACAATTTAGTTCATAAACACTTTCATAAAATTTTTATTGCCTTATGCATATAAATTACAATAATTTACTCATTTTGACTTAAACAGCGGTCCATTATTTAGAATGTTTAAAGCAATGTTTACGCATTGTATAAAATTAGGTTCCTTCTTATGATATGTAAACCATACTTTTTGTGTATCTTTTCTACAAAAGAAATATATTACTTATATTTATTTTGTCTTTATTTCATATTTTTCTTTATTTAATAAATTTTTATTCTACATCTTTTGTTTTATATATTTATTTAATAAACTTTATTTTGCATATTTTCATTATTTACTGGAATAATAATAAATTGACTATGAGTATGCAACTTTGTATACCTTCATGTAGTTCTTGTTGCATAGTTTTACTCAATAATATTTAAATAGGACTTTTTGTTATTTTTATTTTTATTTCTAAGCTTAAACTAATTCTTAAATCAATCTCTAAAACTATTCTTATTTTACAAATTTTGCGAGTTCACGGCATATCCCTTGGTTATTATATTTTGTCGTGAATCGTCAACAATGATTATTAAAGCATGAACGACACATATAATAACCATTGTGAAAACTCGCACAAATGATTATTAATCTTCTACGTCTATATAATCATAGAGCATAGATATGTGATATTTTCCTTTGATCCTTTCGCTATCTATTTCCTGTAGCTCGTACGTTACATCGCTCAAAATCTTATTTACCCTATATGGGCCACTGTACGGTAAGTCCAACTTTGCGCACTTGTTTAAATTCCTCCTTCCCAATCTGTAGTTTTTTTACCACTACCAGATCTCCAATTTGGTACGTCTTGTGTTTTCTTATCTTTTCATTTTCTGTTCTCATGTATTTTTCTGCAATATTTGCTTGTCTTAGTTTACCTTGATTTGTCAATTCTTCGATATCATCCACGATTGGTGTCTCTTGATTCCAAGGTCTCGGTGGATGTCTCCCATGCATTAAAGTATAAGGACTTATATTTGTCGTTACACTGGGTAAGAAATTTATATTGTTTTCCACCTCTTCTATGTATTGCACCCAGGCATTGTGTCTTTCGTGCGTTAACATTCTTAAGTGCCTCGTCACTTCTTGTATGTACCTCTCACTAGGATTTGCTTGTGGATGCCTTATGCTAGTGAAAATTACCTCTATGTCCATCTCCCTCAATTCTTGAATGAATCTCATATTGTTGAAGTATGAAGCGTTATCTACCAGTAATTTTCTTATCCGTCCATGGTCATTTATAAATTGATTCACACAATTTATTGCTATTTGAGTATTATATCTTCTCGTCGGATATAATTTTACATATTTCGTAAAAATGTCTACCATCACAAATATGTTGCAATATCCTTGCTCTCCTGGTATTAAATTCCCCAGAAAATCAGCAGCTACCAGATCAAGTTTATTTTCTACTTGTATACTGTGTATGCTGTTCTGATTTACTCTGTTTTTATATTTTCCTAATAAACATTCTCTACATTTTCTATTCTCTGTGGCAATTAAATTTTTGTCTCTCAGAGAATAAAATTGCTCTCTGAAAACAAGAAATGTTTTTCTATTTCCAGGATGCCCTAAATTATTATGTATATTTCTAACGATACTTAATGCTAAATTTCTATCTAAAACTATTAAATTCTTATCACCTAAAGTCTTATATACTATGTTATTTCTTATATTATATCCTCTGTATTCTCCTTCTCTTCGTATTTTTCTTTTTATTTCTAGAATTTCTTCGGTCTGTTGACATGCTTCAATGCTCTGTCGACTGTATATTTCTGGTGCATAATCCAAGTTATAATTGTTGACTTGGTATGCATTTTGCTGCTTTATCCCTCCTTGAGCTCTACTCAATGCATCTGCAACTATGTTGTCTGCGCCTTTTCTATGCCTTATTCTAAATGAATATTCCGACAATAAAAGTGACCATCTATATATTCTTGAGTTGTTGAATTTGGTCTTCATGAGGAAAATTAATGATAAATGATCCGTCTCAACTAAGAAGCTATTTCCCAGTAAATAGTATTTTAATTTGGATACTGAATGAACCAAAGACAAAAGTTCTTTTTCTGATATCGTGTAGTTTAATTCGTATCCTTTCAAAATCCTTGATAAGAAACAGATTGGTTTTTCCACACCATTTCTTATCTGTAATAATTCTGCAGCTATTGCATTATTTGATGCATCGCATCTTAAAACAAATTCTTCATTAAAATCGGGTAAATTTACTATTAATGCTTTGCAAAAATTCTCTTTCACTTCTTCAAATGCTTTGAGAGTTTCAGGAGTCCATTTAAATTTTACTCCCTTCTTTATCATTCTGAAAAGCATGTAAGTTTGATCAGATATTTTCGGAATGAAATGTTTATAATAATTTATCATTCCCAAGAATCCTCTGAGCATTTTTATGTTCTTTGGTCTGGGATACTTTCTTATTGCTTCCAATTTTTCTTCTTCTATTGTGATGGTTTTACCATCTATAATATACCCTAGATAATTTATTTTATTTTTATAAAATTCACATTTTTCAATGTTAACTTTTAAATCGTTTTCTGCTAACGTATTTAAAACCTTTTCTACTGATTCTTTGTGATTCTCTAAATCTTTATTAAATATCAGTATGTCATCCACATAATGAGAAACGTACTCCTCGTGTGGATCTAAAATTTGTTGCATGGCTCTAACCAAAGCGGCTGTCGCTGTTGATAGGCCAAACGGAACGACTCTATACGAATAGACTAATGAATTAAACATAAAGGAACAATACTTCCTTGAGTCCTTGTGTAATGGTACCAGCCAAAAAGAACTCTTCAGATCTATTTTTGTGAACCACCTTGCATCAGTACACCTTGTTAATAAGGTCTCTATACTCTGCGGAGCTTCAAAATTAGGGGAGGTCCTTGAGTTAAGGCCCCTTGCATCAAGACATAAGCGTAATTTTGTTTCTTTCTGATTGCCTGTATTTTTCTTCACTACCACTACTATTGGATTTATAAATGTTGATTCTGTTCTTTCTATAATTTTATTTTTTAACATTTCTTTAATTTCTAATTTGACTTGTTCTCTGTATTTATTGGGGACAGGATAATTTTTAACTTTAAAAGGTTGTGTTTCATCTACTTTTAGCCTGTGTTCATAGCCTTTTGCTAAACCAGGTTTATTATCAAATAACTCTTTATACTTGCTGACAAGATTGCTCACATGGCTTATGTATTGTTTATCGCAATTTAAATTCGTACCATCCCTATATTGCGTGAAGTCCTCACTTTGACGATGCTTCACAGGATGTGCACACTTATTGTCTAATAAACTACTATCCATTTTATTTGTGAGATTTTGTTCAGCATTATTTATATATAAATTATTAATTAATATCTCATCTTCCTGTGTTTCCTTACACCAGGAGATTATTGAATTTTTAATATGAAATGTTTTGTTTTCCATATTTATTTTTGTACCATATTGACTTAAAAAGTCTATCCCCAAAATACAATTGCTGTTCAAATTAGGCACTATTATGAATTCTGTTAATAAATTTAAACTACCTATTCTAACATTTATACAAAAAACTTTATCTATAGTAATGATGTGTTTCTTATTTGCATTTATTAAATTTACTTTTCTTATAGGCATATAATATCCTAATTTTTCTATGTCTTTATCTATAATACTACTATCTAATAAAGATAATTGCGCTCCTGTGTCTAATAATGCTTCTATCTCTTCGTTCCCTATTTTTACTGTTATGTGTGGTAATTCCGTCGTGATTTTCTTTAGATCGTCGAAGTTATATACGTTTTGTACCTTCCTTTTCTTCTTGACTGGCCTTTCTAAAAATCCAACGAAGTCGCATTTGAGTAAGTAGAATTTACCCATTCTTTATTCGTCGGTAGTTGTCTTGAATCCTTGGGTATTGCACCTTTTGATTCTGTTTTTTTCTTCGTACTTATTTCTTCTTTCTCTTCACTTATTTGAACATTGTTCACTCTTCTTTCCCTCTCAGGGTTTCTTTCTTCCTTCCCATAATTCTGTTCTTTCTTCCTCTCATTTTCATAGTTTCTTGTTTTATTGTATGAATATGGATTGTTCCCATAGCTTGGCTTATTATATGTATAAGGGTTGTTTCCATAATTCTTTTTACCCTGATTTTGATTGTACCCATTATTATTGTACTGTTTATCTTGATTGTAACGAGGTGTCTTGTTTATATGTGGATTATTTCCATTGTTGTAGTTATTATTATCATTTCTGGGTGGATCGTTTGTATATTTGATATTTCCATAACTCTTGTTATTTCCCTTTTCATCCACATCGTCTAATCTCTTGACCAGTTCCAGGAGTGCTTCAATGTTATCAATTCCTTGAAGTGCCACCGCCTGTGTAACGTTGTGGTCAAAGTGTGCTGCTAGCTGTGAAACAATATCGCTTTCTTCAATGGTTGGTTGGATGTATTTAAGAAAAGAATATTTTCTTATGATGTAGTTTTCTCTAGAAGATCCAGCTCTGTATTTGCCAAACACTAAATCGTGTCTAATCTTCCTCTGCTGAGTCTGTCCCCAGTACTGTCTCACAAAACGAATCTCAAATTCTTTGAAATCCACTACTTCATCTATTATCATATCGTACCACTGAAGTGCATAATCCTTCAAACAACCTCTTATGAAATGTAGCTTTGACATCTCATCAGATATTCCCCTCATGTATGTTTTTATCGTTCTCATAAACGCCATTGGATTATCTTTGTAAAATCCTGAGAATTTTGGTATATTCTCTGCGCTACCAGGTATTTGTGTCAAAGATACACTAGGTGTACTAACCCCATGTACTTTGTTCTCTAACCCTTTTATAGTGTTTTCAAAGTTTAAAGTTTTGTTTTGTAGGGTCAACATTGTGTCCGTACAAACACCATATTTTATTTTACAATCTTCCACTTGGTGTGAAAGTTCTTGTATTTGCTCTTGATATTGCACATTATTCCCTTTAACTTTATTTTCAAGAGAATTTATTTTCTCATCTACCTTATCAAAACTAGCTTGTGTTTTGGCAGATCTTTCGTTGATTTCTTTTATTAAGAATGTGCCTTTACCTTCACATTTCTTTTCATTAATATTGATTTGTTTATTTAAAGTTGAAACTGACTTTTCTAACTTTAATTCTATTTTTGCATTTAATTCTAAAGTTTCTCTTCTTAACTCTGCGAAACCTTCGTCTATTTTTGAGTTTATTTCTACTTTATTTTGTTCTAGTTTTCTATTATTCTCCTCAAATTTCTTGTTTATACTTAAATTATTTTCTACTAATCTTTGATTTAAATTCTTATCACTTTCTTCTATTCTACTGAATAGTTTATTGAAAAGATTCTCAATTTTTTGTTCACCAGTTATGCTGCTGATGCTTTCTGTCTGTACGCTACCTTCAAGTGTTCGATCCTCTGATTCAGGTTTATCTGACTCTGAATCAGAAAATACCGGACGATTGTCCCTGTATTTAGTGAACTGTGAACCTTCACCATTATTTTTATCCTTCTCTGCCATTTTTATCCTATTTCTAACTTATAAATTAATAACTAAACTTATCTAATCAAATACTATTCCTCCTTTTTTTTTTATCCCTTTCTAAACAAGAGAAATTGATAATTCACCAGTAAATGAAAATTAAGGTAATCTGTCTCTAACTTGGACACTGAATAATTATTCTATTTACTAATAAATAAAAAAAATGAAACAAACTTTGTACCCATTATTTGTACAAAATAAATTATTATTTTTTTGTTTAAACATTTAAAAACCAAAAATTGCATTGCTTCACAACGTTAAATGTTATGTAAATAATTATTGACAAATGAGAAAATGAATACAATGCTCCACTATGTTAAGCAACATTAATTATATATATATTTTTTTTTCTTTTAAACAATTATGAAAAATAATGCATTGCCTCTCTCTTTTGGGCGTTAAATAAATACATGATTAATAAACAACAAGAAAAAGGAATACATTGCCCCACTACGTTGAGCGCCATTTATTTATGCTGTAGCATATAAATATTTATTTTAAATAACAATATTGCCATATAATTTATATGCTGTGACAACATATTTTTGTGTGTATTACCACACGTAGGGTATAGTCTTTTGTACACATTATACTCTTTAAATTATTCTTTACACACCAAGAACTTATAATTGGTTTTGTATTTTTATCTTATATTGTTGGGTCATGTACCTTATAACTATTGTGGGTCCTGGCAATGTTTGTGGTTCCTTCTTCTTTGCTGATGATTTTTTTCTTGTTCATTATAGGGAAAAGGTAATAGTTTTGTTCAAAGAAAAACTGTATGTCTATTCAACATAATCATGTATTTTTTTATTTTGTAATTTATGGATTCAAAAATATAGTTTCCTTTATATACACACCTTTATGCTCTAAACAAGATACATAATTGAAAAATGCTCATATCATTTATACCTAATGCCGGTTGTAATGTATGTAAATCTTTTGTTTATTTATTTATTCTACCAAACAAAATAAATATTTATCCTGCAAATAAACAAATGTAAACTTTTATTGTACGTTTATGAATATACTTATCGACGTTATAATATTTATGTATAGGCTTCAATTAATTGCTTTAGACAACCATTTGCACGTGTTGTATCTAGCTCTTAATCTATGCCTTGTGAAATTCTAATTAATTATTCGCTTAATTTGAAAGAAATTAATGATGTCTAGACAATACGATGAAGAAAATGCTCATTTTCACGTAACATCTCTCCAACTGACCAACACCATTAATCCTATTTGGTTGTAATTCCAACTATATAAATTTAAAATAAACCTTACAGGATAAATTATTTACTTATCTATTTTGTCCAACAATACATTGATTAATCATTCGCACGTAAAAATCAATGTCTGTCCAACAACTCGTATAACTTCATTTTCAAAAGAAATAATAAACTTACTTGTTATCAAAAAATCTATTTTGAATGTCCATTATGAACGCTTCAAATGAATTCAAATGTATTAAATAAAATAAATTACTGTGACTATATGTGTTGAAGAAATAATGAAAAACTACAATATAACAATTAAAAAAAATCTTATTCTTTAAGAGACCTTCCTTTTGTAAGTGTTTTGAGAAGTTCACCTCTCGGAGGTGTTATCAGAAAAGTCTTCCTGTCGAATCTTGTCTTCGTATTTATAGCGGCAAAAATACACTATGTTGACCATTGCGCCCTCTAGTCCATGTTTAGGTTGGTACTGGAATACACTTTCCCGTGAAATCGCTGCCCATATGTTGCCGCCTTGATACACGCACACATACACATTTTGTTCTGACAGTTCACAATTTTTCTTAAACGTCAACATAACCTTCCAATTCAAAGATCCCCTCTGCTTTGCACATCATTCCCAACGGTAGGTTTATTCTTGTCACTAATACCATCCTTCTTTGTACTCGTCAATGAACCTATTACCTTGTTCATTGTTCGATACATATTTTTTCTTTCCATTTATTAATGTTAGTTTTACTTTTCTTTTAGACGGATTGTGCCTTGGCAAAATGGGAAACATGTCGAAGATGACCATTATTTTTCTTCCCGCACTGCCTGTCCCTGTAGAACACGTCTGTTTCTCCACCGCCTCTCTATCTTCTAACCAAGATCTTTCTGTTGGTGATATGTCAATCTGCAATAGACTTTACACAAGTTTTATACATTTTGTTGTTTTTTGTAGGTCATTCAACCGTACACGTCTGTTTTCAGTCCCTGAAGCATTGTGTTACGAACAAATCATGAACACAGATACCTTCTTATTTGTGATATCAATTACCTTTAAATACAAAAATATGTCACTGCTGATTGCTTCTATGTTTTACATATTTTTATATCCTTTTAGAATGTTTAGTAGTAAGCTAAGGTAAATTTTATCTTTTAATACAATTTAGTTCATAAACACTTTCATAAAATTTTTATTGCCTTATGCATATAAATTACAATAATTTACTCATTTTGACTTAAACAGCGGTCCATTATTTAGAATGTTTAAAGCAATGTTTACGCATTGTATAAAATTAGGTTCCTTCTTATGATATGTAAACCATACTTTTTGTGTATCTTTTCTACAAAAGAAATATATTACTTATATTTATTTTGTCTTTATTTCATATTTTTCTTTATTTAATAAATTTTTATTCTACATCTTTTGTTTTATATATTTATTTAATAAACTTTATTTTGCATATTTTCATTATTTACTGGAATAATAATAAATTGACTATGAGTATGCAACTTTGTATACCTTCATGTAGTTCTTGTTGCATAGTTTTACTCAATAATATTTAAATAGGACTTTTTGTTATTTTTATTTTTATTTCTAAGCTTAAACTAATTCTTAAATCAATCTCTAAAACTATTCTTATTTTACAAATTTTGCGAGTTCACGGCAATATGTAATAATATCCGTGTCACTCAACTTTTTAGCTGTTTCGTAACTAATTGCAGCACATTTACTATGTCTCTCTTCCTCACATACGAAACACTTTACAGTTCTTTCTGTTCTTCGGAATTCCACGCGGCAAATATAGTACTTATTGTTAGACATATTTTTGTTATTTTATATATGTTGACCCACTTGACAAATAATTAATCATCCATTTGCTTCATCGATGTATTTCACTAATAGTTTACTTCATCACAATTTTATTTATGGCTCAATAATAAATAACAATATTTTCTTTTCGACACTGCACTATATGCAGAGCCGATAAAAATACGTCCTCACTCTTTGAATATTAAACTACTACTACTAGAAGAACTAAGGAGAGTAACAAGGAATCTATAAGTGAAGCAGCGAAATTGGGACTCAGGGTAAATAAAAGTAAGAAAAATGAGATACGGCAAGGAAGAAAAAAAGGACGAAGAACTAAAAATTAAAATAAATGATGAAACGTACCGCTTCCAGAAGGTGAGAAGTATCAATTATCTTGGTGTCCAAATAACAAATCGGCACGAAATGGAAGAAGAAATCCACGCAAGACTGGTTAAAGGAAACAAGTGTGCTGGAATATTGAACGAGTTACTAACAAATAAGGAAATATCCAAACAAGCCAAAATAAGAATTTATAAGACAGTACTGAGACCCACAGTACTCTATGGTGCAGAAACGTGGACCCTAAGCAAAACGTGCGTAATTATGGTAGAAGTATGGGACCGGAAAATATTGAGAAGAATAATGCGTGTGGTTAAGGCACAAGACCAATGGAGGAGAAGAACAAATGAAGAAGTATATGGGATTTTTGGAGAACGAACAATATTACAGGAGGCCAGGGCACAGAGATTGAAATGTCTAGGGCATGTGGAAAGAATGTCAGAAGAAAGAGTAACGAAACAAACAATGTGCACAGGAAGAAAAGAAGGGAAAAAGGAGGAGCAGGCCAAAGAGGAAATAGAAGAGATGGAGAGAGACTTGAAGAAATTGGGAGTAACATCATGGAGAAGAAAAGCAAGGGAGAGAGCGGTTTGGAAACAAATTGCTAACCGAACCAAAGACCTTGAAGGTCTATAGAGCCTTATTTACGAGGCATATCCAGAAAGTAAGTGTACTGAGGCTTTCATGGCCGGAGGGATTTTATTTTCGTCATGTTGGCTACACG
The DNA here is from genome assembly GCA_963170755.1 of Amphimallon solstitiale. Classification (NCBI taxonomy): domain Eukaryota; kingdom Metazoa; phylum Arthropoda; class Insecta; order Coleoptera; family Scarabaeidae; genus Amphimallon; species Amphimallon solstitiale. The sequence continues at coordinate 18,600,928 of OY720677.1, read as the reverse complement.
GAAGTGTAGCCTGACTTCCCCCCTTTGCAACGAGACCGGTTCGAGGTCAGTACGTTGAGAACTGGCGAAGCGACAACACGTTTCGTGAACAATGTCAATCAAGTCTCCCGCCAAGTGCGAAATACGCGGCATCATCCGTTATCTCGTTTGGAAGGGAAAACCTCCGTTTGAGATTTATAATGAGGTGAAAACTGCATATGGTGATAAAGCTATGAATCGTACGAGTGTGTACAAGTGGTGTCGCGAGTTTAAAAACGATCGTACGTCTGTGCATGATGATCAGAGGAGCGGAAGACCTTCAATTGTGTCTGACGAAATTGTGGAGAAAATCGAAAATGCGCTTCGTGACGATCGCAGAGTGACTGTGGATGAACTTTCTGCGATGTTTCCGCAAATCTCCAGATCTCTACTACACGAAACAATCACAGAAACCCTCGGATATCGGAAACTATCCGCGAGGTGGATCCCAAAACGACTGACAGACCAACACAAGTTGAATCGAGTGGAGGCCGGGCAAGAGTTTTTGAGGCGCTATAAACTCCATGGAGATGAATTTCTCCGCTCCATCGTTAGTGGAGATGAAACTTGGGTTGCACACTACACGCCTGAAACCAAAAGACAGTCTCAACAGTGGCGTCACACCTCTTCACCATCCTTCAAAAAGTTCAAAACCACAATTTCAGCCAAGAAAATCATGGCATCCGTGTTTTGGGACTGTCAAGGCATAATTTTAATCGAATATCTGCCTCAAGGGGAGACCATCAACTCTGCAAGATACTGTGAGACCCTAAAAAAATTGCGGAGGGCGATTCAGAACAAGAGAAGAGGCATGCTGACAAAAGGAGTCTGCCTGCTGCACGGCAATGGCAGACCGCACACGGCCAACGCCACGAAGGAACTGCTCGCCTCGTTTAAATGGGATATCCTGAACTATCCCGCGCATTCTCCTGATCTAGCACCTTCAGATTACTATCTCTTTACCTCCCTGAAGCTGCACATGGGTGGAAAAAGGTTTTCAACCGACGAGGAGGTAAAGGAGGAGGTGGGGAAGTGGACGAAGGGGTTGGCGGGAAACTACTTCGAGAGAGGCATCAAAAAATTGATACCCTGTTTCACCACCTGTATAGAGAGGAATGGCGACTATGCCGAAAAATAGCTTACATTATGTACTAAAGTATCCAAAAATAAATCATACTGCACCAAATAATAAATAATACTAAATGAAGTCTGGTAGCGAAAATAATAAATAATTCTAAATACATACGCCAAACTCAATTCTCGTCACTAATTGCTTTAGTCCAGTAAAAATTGTAGTCATTTATTTTTACATCTCTACTGTCATCCCATACGGGTTCAAGTATTAAAGTGAACTAACCAGCAAAAGATAGAAACCGTGCAAAATGTCACCCCGCATTAAGGAAGATGTATTGAAGTTGGCTTCTGTTCCTGCATGTGTGCGTGTGTGTCTATCAGTGGGAGTCTCCACTTCTCACCTACTACCCTGCTGTGTATTTATAGGGGAAGAAGGTGATTTATTGCTCCCGCACCAACAACATATCCTCACCGGTTAATCATGCCTGACCAAACAGACAGATTCTGTTTGATAAATACCACCACCATCTCATATATGTTCGTAAACGTGTACGGAGGGTAATTTATACGTTTGCTGACAGACAGATTACAGTCGTTATTGCGCGAAGGTGATTTCCATTAAACGGAATCGCATTGCAAGTAATAAAACTGATTCGGCATTTATTACGCGGAAAATGGAGTTGTATGGTCTGTTGCAGTGGGTTAAACGTACAAGAAGTAATCCACTTTATCGATATTTTTTCTACTACACTGTTGGAAATCCTAAATAAATCTGTATAGAATGCATAATTAGCGAGTTATTTAACACTGTTTTTCGCTAAGACAAAGAGGCCAGTGTCCGGTAAGAATTTCGAAAAACATCCTAAAATTCATCTAGTATTCTTTATAAGTTTATCTAAACTTCGTTGTTGACAAAATATTGGTAAAATTCGAGTTTTTCACTTCAGTAAACTACTACTTCCGCTCAGCCGATTTTACTGAAAATCTATAATTAGATCTCATGAGGAAGATTATACTCGTAAATATAAAGTTTGATATTGATAGCTGCAGCCGTTTGACCGCTATCGTCGTCACACAGAGACAGGCACGTAGTACACATATACGGGGTGAGTCATCTCCGCGGGTAAGGCCGATTGAGCCTTTACGAGTAAAGATATTCCCAAGCGGTTTTTTTCTTGTGGTAGCTACTCATTAGGAGCACATTTTAAAAATATTTCGTATTATACAGTGTGTCCCATAACTTGGTGGCTGACCATAGTTATAGTTTTTTGAATGGAACATCCTATATATTATTACATTTTTGTATTTCCCGTATAATTATTAGGCAAAAAGTAATAAGATAGTATAGACCTAAAATCTAAATTCGTATTATACAGTGTGTCCCATAACTTGGTGGCTGACCATAGTTATAGTTTTTTGAATGGAACATCCTATATATTATTACATTTTTGTATTTCCCGTATAATTATTAGGCAAAACGTAATAAGATAGTATAGACCTAAAATCTAAAGTTTTTGACTTATTCCCATTTCTCTGAAAAATTCAAAGTTTTTAAAAAAACATATTTCTCGAAAACGACGTAGAGTCCGATCCAAACCTGATGGTACCTGCGTAGAAAACGATTTTCGGTATTAGAGAGAGCAAGCAGTATAAAATGAGAGAGATATCTATGGGGAGCGCTGTACACAGTCGGGCGTGAAAACATTAGTCTATTATTTGATCATTTATCGTTTAGTCTTTGCTTCGTACTGTGCTCTGGTACATTTACATCATTTATATACATTTTAAAATCTTTTATAAAATCAGTTTTTTTTATTAATTAAAAAAAAATTAAAGATTATATTGTTAAAGAACATACTATGGATGATTTCCACAAAGAATTTATTATTAATGTACATTGTGACAATGAGACTGATTCTGTATTTGACTATTCGTCAGATAAAAACGGTTATTAAAATTTTATAGAAGGCTAATTTCTTAATTTAATTTAATCTTTATTTTTATTTTAAATTTATTTATCTAGTGTAGAGGTTTTCTTTTTCATTTGCTTTTGCCGTGTGGCTATTAATAATAAAACAAAAGAGTGGATTGTAATGTACATTGCGACAATGATACTAATTCTGTATTTGACTATTCGTCAGATGAAAACGATTATTAAAATTTTATAAAAGTCTAGTTTCTTAATTTAATTTAATCTTTATTTTTATTTTAAATTTATTTATCAAGTGTTGAGGTTTACTTCTTCATTTGCTTTTGCCATATATATAATAATAATAAGACTTGTAGATTGCAGATTTTATTCCATGGTGTTTGTATTCAAAACTAGCTGGAAATATACACGATCGTTTTAGTGTCGATATTTTTAGCACGGATAGTACAGAGTTTAAACCACGCCTCACGCATCTCAAGTCCCATCAGGTTTAGATCGGACTCTATTAGATGGACACAATTTTTTGTAGTATTGTTCATAATAAGAGGTCGTAATAAAAGCATATTTTATTTTTTTACAGTTACTAATTGCATATGCAGAAAATTGGATTAAAATTACATGACACGTTTTTGTATAAAAGTCAATTTTTCAAATGGGATACCCTGTATATCAGTTCATTTTTTAATTGCTTATTTAATTTCACATCAAAAACATGTAAGACGTTCATATTACAGAGCTATTGTCGTATTTTGATATAATTTTGCCAGCTTCATCTTTTTTATTTGAATACGGTATAGTGAGCCATATTTGTTGCACCATTGATAATTGAATGGATGTAAAATTTTGAGTTTTTTATAAACTGCATTCCAAAAATATATAATATAACATTACTCTTCTTTTTTCTCTTACTTTTATAATCTTGATAAGTGTCTCATTTCTATATCTACATATTTATACAAAAATTGGATATATTGTACTACAATACACTCTATGCGAGCAATATATTTCATAAAATATATAGAATATGGAACAATAAACATATTTTGAAACAAAACAAAATAATACCTTAATTATAGTAAGTGCAGAAACAGGAATTAGGAAGTTATATCAACAGTAATTTGCGGAAAAAATCTACAAAATAACAATAAACATGTACACTAAAATATGCAAAAATTATTTCAACAAGTATTCACATAAGTTTCCATTCACTTCTAAACATTTTTCAATACGCTTCTGAAATGATATATCGACCGTAAGAAGAAGTTGAGGACTTGTATTTCTAAATATTTCTCAAATATGTTCCCGCATTGCTTCTTTTGTTGTTACAGATATTCTCTACAGTTGCTCTTTATATGGCTTAATAAAAAAAATCTAATTTTGTGATATCTGGAGACCAAGCAGACCAGTGAATAGGGCATCCATGACCTATCCATTTTTCAGGAAAAATATTTAGAAGTGAATGGAAACTCATTTGAATGTATGTTGAAATAATTTTTGCTTATTTTGGTACGCATATTTTTTGTTATTTTGTAGTTTCTTTTTCCCTAATTACCGTTGATATAACCATCTAATTCAGTGGTTCCCAAACTTATTTTGCCTACTGCCCACTTTGAGAATAAATTATTTTTTAGCGCCCCCATTTTTTCACCTACTCAAAAACCACTATAACTTCAAATTAAATTAATTATTGTGAGCTATATTAGCGGAGATTAAACATTCATTCTAAACGAGACTTTTACTATGGGTTATAGTAAAAGTCTCGTTTAGAATGAATGAGTTAACTTGAGACCTGAGCGTAGTAGGTAGTACACAACGGCGCTCAGGTCTCAAGTTAACTTTTACGGGCTACACCTGCCAATGAGAATGATTATTGAAACGCAACTTTATAGTATTCAGACAAAGTATCTTTTATTCAAAATTCAAAATAAAACAAACATAATCGATTCTAATATAAAAACTAATGTGAAGGATGAATCTGATGCTGTTTAATAAGTTTGTTGATATCAGGTTCCAATTTACTCAAGAACAGCCGCAAGTCACCACGTTCGGTAACATGCAAACGATTTCTCTTTTTAGTAAGCAGCGTTGCTACAGCACTAAATCCACGTTCACACAAATATGACGATGGGAATGCTATCAAGAATTGTTGAATGATTGACCACAATCCAGGGTACAATTGCGGGATCGGTTTTTGTAGCCAAAATTCTTGGTAGCCATTTTTGAACTTGATTTTTATTTCCTCGTTCGTTGTCAATTCTATAAGTTCTTCTTCCAGATGTGGTGATATTGCTGTGTTGACATTTGAAAACGGATCCAACACCCAGTCTGGTATTTCCAAGTTCAAAATATCCTGGTATCGTTCGGTGAAGTCAATGTGGAGCTTTTCCAAATGTTGGCAGTAGGCAAACAAGTCGTCGTTACTGCAGGATACTGATAAATTCGGAAAATTATGAAACTCACGTCTGCCCATATTCTTTTTGTGTAGAAGCAGTTTGGCTGCGAAAGCAGCAACGACATTTTTTGTTTTAATTAAATTTAGTTCATCGCCTTGCAGTTGGAGATTCATGTTGTTGAACAATTTATACAGGTCTGTCATGTAAGCTATATCATTTTTTGATGTAATGAGCTTGTTGCGCAATTCTGTATCTTTAGTTTCCAAAAACTCTATCACAGAGTCAAACAGGTTGTAAAATCGAGTCAGACAATTGCCTCTTGATAGCCAACGAACTTCGGTATGAAACAACAAACGGTTGAAATCTTCGTCATTAGTAACACAAAGCTGATGAAATAATCTATCATTCAAAGAGCAGTTACGGATTTTATTGACTGCTTTGATGACATATTGCAGTGATTGAAATAGTCGTTCACTTAAATTTCTAGCAACCAAATGTTGTCTATGAATAACGCAATGTACAGCAAGGACATCTGGAATTTTATTTTTTACGTACGCTATGAAGCCTTTATGGCACCCTGTCATAGCCGGAGCGCCATCCGTAGCAACTGATATAATATTTTTCAAGGGAATCTCTTTCTCATCACAAAACTTTTCCAATGTATTGAATATGGTTTCGCCTTTTGTATCGGTCTCTAAATTTCTAGCAAACAATAGTTCTTCACATATTTTCTCATCTTTAATAAACCTCACGTAAGACAGCAACAATGCTTCATTAGTTGGTAAAGTGGACTCATCGAGCTGAATTGAGAATTGACTAGTCCTCAGATGATTGCACAATGATTCTTCTATGTTTCCGGCCATTTCATCAATTCGTCTTTGCACAGAATTATTACTCAAAGGAATTTTTCCGATAATATCTGCGGCCGGTTTATGAAGCACAGTAGTTATTACTTCCTTTATTGCTGGCAAAATTAACACTTCTCCGATGTTGTGTGGTTTGCCTTTTTGAGCAATTAACAAAGAGATGTTGTACGAAGCTCGAAGTCCGTCGTCATCTTGCTTAGCAGCCGCCGAAAAGAGTTTTGCTACACTTGGCCGAGTATTATGCTTCTTCTCTAGGTCTTGAAAATATGCTACATTCTTGTCTTTCTTATCTGGATGCATTTTATTCAAATGATCTTGAAGTCTTGAAGGCTTCATTGCTTCATTCGAAAATGTTTTTAGGCATAGAAGGCACAAAGGCGACGATGGGTTTGTAGGATTTTCAATGAATCCGAATTTAATATATTCCGCACAGTATTGCCGTCTCTTCTTTTTTACTTCCGACATTGTTTTGTTTTGAGAAATACGTAAGTATAAGTGTTGAACTTAAGTACTGCTTATCTATTACGCGCGAAACCGCAAATGAAAATAAAATAAATATTACGTTGTTTATATAGGATTGCATAAGCAGCACGCACCGACAGGAATAAGACAAACATGCATAAACTCGTTTATCTCATTCGACGCTCAATCGTACTCAACAAGTAAGAACAAGTATTCTATGAACCAGCCGATTGATACAGTTGCCTTTTTATTTGTTTGTTTGTGTCTCTTTTCGTTTCGAAACGGAGCGACCGATTGATATGTTTTTTATTTTATTTATTCAATAAAACAGGACAGATATATGAACTACTCGGAGAGAAATATCGAACCGAGTTGGTTTGAGCAATCTCTTAATTAATATTAGTTGATGTTCACAAGCTGTAGTCGAGAGTAGGGATGGGACATCGGTGGGTAAACATCGATATCAAACATCGATGTTAACATCGTTGATCAACATCGATGGTTGCAAAATATCGACTACCAAACATCGATGTTTTTAAACATCGATAATTATATTTATAGATTTATTTTTTGGCAGTTTAACAAAAACTTTATTATAACTTAATTAATTTACGTCCTTAACAAAATGATATAAAAGATATCACTATTCAAAAAAAATAATAAAAGAAATATATACATTTATAATATGTAGTTAACTTTAGAAACTACTCAAAAAAAACTATATAAAAAAACAATATTATGCAATTACGCATGAAACAACCACATGACTTAAATCGTCTGATACTTAAAAAATATATACATTTACGTGTATCAAAGCTTTTTAAGAGAACGATTTTTATTTGGGATTTTATAGTCTTGCATTTTTTTTTGACTACGCTGGCAAATACCGAGATACATATGGATATGGTTTTATATTTCTGGTGTGTCATCTTGCATTTAATACGTGTATCGTCGTGTATGATTGTACGCACTAGGGAATTTCCCGAAGAAGTATACATCGGTAATGTCTATCTCCCTTCTTTTTCTATGAAAATACGTTTACCTCCTTCACTTATTCTGCATGCATACATAATTTAACTTTTATTCTGCACATTAAAAGTACTATAAATTTATGTATTTAATTATATATTATTTAAATATTTATACTGAGTAATATTTAAAAGAGCCTAAAATGAAATATTCGAATTTATATGATATAGCACTGTGTAATTTAAATACTTCTTTTATTCGTAGACAATTTTACATCCTCGTAGCCTGTATGTGAGCTGTTAATTTGGAAACATTTTTGTATTTGTCAACAGAGGACGCTGTTTTATTTTGTGATTAGTGCAAATACATTTTGTCAAGCTTAAAAGTTCGATGTTCACTATATTTCTTCTAACATCGATAGTTTATCGATAAATCTAAATTGCAAACATCGATGCAAAAACATCGAACATCGATCCTAAAATATCGATGTTCAATGAACATCGATGTTTATCGCCCATCCCTAGTCGAGAGTCGAGAGCTCAGTCGGTGTCTAAGAGTCCTCCTAGATTCTAGATGAAATTACAAATCGCCCCCTAAGCCTTTACACAACGCCCCCATTTTTTTTCTGGGTCTCTTACCGCCCCCCTTTAGACCTGCAGCGCCCACAAGGGGGCGTTATCGCCCACTTTGGGAACCTATGATCTAATTCCTGTTTCTGCTCTCGTACTACAATTAAGATTTTTGTATAAATATGTAGATATAAAAATGAGACACTTACCAACATTATAGAAGTAATAGTCACTTTTAAAGCATTAACGTCTTACACGGTTTTGATGTGAAATTAAATAAGCAATTCAAAAATAAACTAATACACAGGGTGTTCCATTTGAAAAAATTGACTTTTATGCTAAAACGTGTCATGTAACTTTAATCCAATTTTCTGCAGATATAATTTATAACTGGAAAGAAAAGAAAATTTGCTTGTATTAAGACGTCTTATTATGGACAATACTACAAAAAATTGTATCCATCTAATACGTCGTTTTCGAGAAATATAATTTTATACAAACATTGAATTTTTCAGAATAATCGGAATAAGTCGAAAACCTTAGACTTTAGGCCCATACTATCTTATTACTTTTTGACTAAAAATTATACTGGGAATACAAAAATGTTATAATATATAGGGTGTTCCATTTAAAAAACTATAACTATGGTAAGCCACCAAGTTATGGAACACTCTGTATAATACAAAATATTTTTAAAATGCGTTTCTAATGAGTAGCTACCACAAGAAAAGGTCGATTTGAAATTTCTTTTCACTTAAAGTCACAATCGGCCTTACCCGCTCAGATGACTCACCCTGTATATGTGTAGAGAGATAGATATTTTTTCAAAACCACTTTTTCCGTATCAGGGGACTTCAAAACGTGGACATCATGACTACATGAAAAAAGTTTAAGAAGATAAGAAGCGCCTGATACCACTCTTGAACGTGGCAAAACAACAAGGATATATTGCCTTCCTCAACTATCATAATAAGATAATTGTAAATGACGAGGCGTACAAAATAAAGGATGTTGAAAATAAAGAAAATGAAAATCACAGTGATAAGAAACGTACGGCAAGTTAAAGATCGCCAGAGAATCAGAAACTCAATCATCAACTGAGGAAAATCACAAAAACTCGGCAAAAAAACTAAGACGCGAACAAAAGGGGAGAACAAAAGATAATAATGACAAGGCAGTGGAAAGGAAAACAAGCAAAATATAAAAGGGAAGAGCAAGAAGAAAAAGATAATAAGAAGAATAGGAACCTGAAACATGAAAACCACGCTAATTGTACAAAGAATGAGGAAAAAATACTCTTCGTTTCCATTAGGGACTGGTGAGTTCGTTTAGGTGGGACAATTACATAGTCATATATATCACCGATAATAAACGAATCAGTTTTGTCTATGTAATTGCTCCACCAAAACGTACTAACCAGCCGCTACTGTTCGATTCGTACTTTCATTCGTTTTAAACTATAATTGGCTTTGAACTATCATTGGTTTTAAACTCTAATTTGTTTTGAGCTGCCGTTTATTTTACACAATTTAGCTTGAATATATATTTTTGTTATCACCAGTTATAATCATATTTATGGTTGACATCAACATTATATCATTTAGCATCTATAAACTGACTTACCACAATATACGAATTTATTTTGTAGTGAGAGTTATAAATTAAAGAAACAATGTATTATTCTTGTGGCTCATTTTCAATTACAAATAGTTTTAAGCTACAGTTAATTTTTAACCATCGTTCATTTTAGCCCACCATTAGTTTTAAATTATAGTTAACTGACAAAACTGACTTACCACAATATACGTATTCATTTTGTAGTGACAGTTATAAATTAAAGAACCCAATTTTTTTCAAACGATGTATTATTCCTGTTGCTCATTTTCAATTACAAATAGTTTTAAGCTACAGTTTATTTTTAACCATCGTTCATTTTAGACTACCATTAGTTTTAAATTAGAGTTGACTGACAAAACTGACTTACCACAATATACGCACAGACTAAACAACCCAGACCGGCAACTACTTGAAAAAAAAATATCCAAGATCTTCTATCCTTGTCACATATCAGTGAACTTGGTACGAAGATGGCGCTAGCAGCATATTGGCGCTAAATTTGAAATGAGCTTGTTTTTAGAATACGCTTATTAAATACGTTATTTATGTAACAGAACATACACAAAACTTACTAAAACTATGGTAATAAATATTACTTACTGTAACAATTATAGCCATAGTTTGAGCATCTTATGTGTAATTTTGTGGTGTTACATATTAAATATGTGATACGAAGTATAAATATTAATCTTTTACTTACATGTATTATAACACCCCTCTTACGGTGACCTATTAGACACAACAAACTACTACTCTATATAAGTTAAGAGAAATATAATAATCTAATAAGTGAAAACTGTCAAGCAAAACATAGGGATATAAAAATAGTTTTTATTGATACCTACATATACTTATACAATAAAACATAATAAAATTAAATTAAACAATCAGTAATGAGAAGACAAAAATAATACAAATTTTATGTAATATGACAAATAAAAACAAAACTAATATATACCAAAAGGAACAAATTCAGCAATTTATCAGGTGTAAAATGAAGACTACAAATCCTATAATTCTGGAGGTGTTCTCATGTAAAAACCATCGCCATTGCCTTTTGCCATAATCTTGACCTGAATTTATAAAAAAAATACCATGCAAAAAGGACTAATATGATGACAAAGAAATTTTGTAATATGCATATTTAAAGCACAACTGTACAATATTTATACTCACTTGTCGAGATTTGCAGGAAACCTGTGCTTTTTGTTAACTTCATCCTGCCCAAAACAGCACACTAAACACTTGGACACCATATTTGTATCAACATATAATTAATACGATGTACGACAAAGGATTGCAAAAATATGTCAAAGGTGTCAAATTTTAAATGAAGTTTTGAATGACATAACCACAGCATAACAAACATTTCAATTGACGCTAGCGCCATCTCATCTCCAAGTTCAGTGAATCTGACAAAGATGGTAGAGTATTGAAGTTTACGTTTGCTAAACAAGGATGAGTACTCTGGATAAAATCTAGGATTAAGTTGCCGGTCTGGGTTGTTTAGTCTGTGATATACGTATTCATTTTGTAGTGACAGTTATAAATTAAAGCAGGGGTCTCCAAACTACGGCCCGAGGGCCACATCCGGCCCGCGGACAGATTTTGTCCGGCCCGCGGAGAGCTAGCATACTTGAAAACTCCATTTAGAGAACATATTTTTTATAGCAAATTAAATTTAGTTTACTGAAGTATTCTAATTTTATGTTGAATAATTATTAATATGACATCTACATTGATATGGTCATGGGCTAACTACTCATAACATTGTTGTAGGCTTATTGTTATTGTTTTTGTGATAAGTTGGATAAAGAAACACAGAATTGTAATGAGTAAAGACATGTATAATATGCAGAAAATTTTACTTCAGTATATAATAACTAACAAATTATTGAAATGAATCCAACTAACATTTTATACATTTTAAATAAAAACATAACTTATAACAAGCATAATGACATATGAAATACTAATGAGATTTGTGTAATTGAGATTTTCCACTGACAATAGTTTGTAGTTGTGGACTAATTTTACTTGTACCAATTATTAAAAGAGATTTAAGATGCTCATCAGTTAATTTAGATCTGTAAAAAATTTTTGTGTACTTCATTTTGGAGAAGGTCTTCTCACACAAATAAGTAGCACCAAAAACAGAAAACAGCCCACGAGCAAATTTATGCAAATTATCAAATTGTGTCAGTGGAAGACTCTTATAAAATTCCAACAAAGATGAGTTTTGATATTTGTTCTTAATTATATCACTGCACTGTAGATCAATTATTTCCATTTGAAGTTCCGGGGCTAGGGTTTCAATGTCAGTATCAAAAGGATTCTGAAAAATCTTAATTTGATTCGCAATGGCATCAAAGTCCGAGAAACGAGTATCAAAATTTATTTTCAAAGCACTCAAAGTTTCGATTGCAAAATCGATAGGAAACTCAGTCTCAGTAGTGTGGCTGAATATTTCACATGTTTTAAAATGTGAAAAACATTTACTTCGTAGTTGTGATTGAAACAGTATCAATTTCTTCCGGAATGATTTGATATTAGTGTATAAATCAGGAAGATGCTGGTTTTCTCCTTGCAATCTCAAATTCAGTTCGTTCACATGTTTTGTCAAATCAACATAGAATGCTAACTTCCACAGCCATGCGTTGATTTGTAATTCAGTAAGAGGGCGATGCTTTTCATTCAAAAAAATTTCGATCACTGCTCGAAGTTCAAAAAAGCGCTGAAGGACTTTCCCACAACTAAGCCAACGTACGGCAGTATGATAAGGTAAGTCATTTTCTCCAATCTCTTCAATAAATTGTCGGAATTGTCGGTGATTCAGCCCAAAAGATCTGATAAAATTAACAATTGATATGACTGGTTTCAGAACTTCAGACATATCCAAACATTTTCCGCACAAAGACTGTTGATGAATGATACAATGTAAGACTAATGGTTTTAAACCACCGTCATTTTCTACAGCCTTTGACACAAGAGCGACCACTCCTTTATCTTTCTCACTCATGTTTTTGCCTCCATCAGTTGTAATACATTTCAAGTTTTTCCATCGAAGGTTCTTTTGATTAATGGCCATTTCAACTCCTTTAAAAATATCTGTACCAGTAGTTGTGCCATGAATACTATTCATATCAAGAAGTTCTTCATGCACTTCATAGCTTTTATCTACTCCTCGAATATAAATCAACACCTGAGCAGTATCTGACACATCCGTTGACTCATCCAAGGCCAAAGAAAACCACTCAACATGTCCATTTTTGTCGAACAGTTGAGAGGATATATTTTCAGCGATGTTTTCTACCCTTCGAGCCACAGTGTTTGCTGACATACTGACACTTTTTAATAAATTTACCTTTTCAGGGCACATTTCTTCGGCTACTGCAATTATGCATTCTTTGATCATTTCTCCATCGGTGAATGGTTTTCCACGTTTTGCAATTTCAAGAGCCACACGAAAGCTGGCACGCGTTGCAGCCTCTTGTTCAGTTTTGAGTTTTGTAAATGAAGATTGCTGCGATTTCAATCCGCGCTTCATAGCTTCGAATTTTTCTGTCCGCAAACTTCCTGTATATTTTGAGTAATTTTGAAAATGTTTTGTTTCATAATGACGTTTAATGTTATATTCTTTGAGAACGGCTATGCTTTCATTGCAAATCAAACATAGCGCCTTCTTACTGGACTCAATTACGAAATACTGAATGTTCCACTGATCTTTGAATTTTCTGCATTCATTATCAATTTTTCGCTTCTTTTCCATACTACTAAATCACACACAAAAGCAACAATTCAAATCAAAATACTGTTACAAAGATGTCTTAAACTTAAACACGCACAAACACGTTTTAAGGAGGTACGCACTATTTTATTTCACAACAGTGTCATAGGAACTGACTTGTGGTTGCGCCACTAGCCTTCTTATATATTCCAATTACTGCCATCTAGAAGTGAGTGGAAGACACCAGAACTTTCTCGAACCAACGAGATTATTCTGTACGTGCTATTAGCGCCATCTGTTAGCGATAGAAGGTACTACCTATTTCCGCTTGTGTCCACCAGATGTCGTGTCACGTTACTCCTCATGGCTCGTACTCTACGACTAATCTAGAAATTACAGATAATGACAGGAAAATTAATAATATGCAGTGTTGCCGTTTTGCAGCCTTTTTTAAACGTTGCGTACTTTTTCGGACTTTTTTTCATCAGTGGACTATTTCACTTTTTACCACCGGCAACAATGATAATATGGTTTTGGCCCTCGGAACTTACTGGAGTAATCAGTATGGCCCTAAGGCTGGAAAGTTTGGAGACCCCTGAATTAAAGAATTCAATTTTTTACAAACGATGTATTATTCCTGTGGCTCATTTTCAATTACAAATAGTTTTAAGCTACAGTTTATTTTTAACCATCGCTCATTTTAGACTACCATTAGTTTTAAATTAGTGTTGACTGACAAAACTGACTTACCACAATATACGTATTCATTTTGTAGTGACAGTTATAAATTAAAGAACTCAATTTTTTACAAACGATGTATCATTCCTGTGGCTCATTTTCAATTACAAATAGTTTTAAGCTACAGTTTATTTTTAACCATCGTTCATTTTAGACTACCATTAGTTTTAAATTGGAGTTGACTGACAAAACTGACTTACCACAATATACGTATTCATTTTGTAGTGACAGTTATAAATTAAAGAATTCAATTTTTTGCAAACGATGTATTATTTTCCTGTGGCTCATTTTCAATTACAAATAGTTTTAAGCTACAGTTTATTTTTAACCATCGTTCATTTTAGACTACCATTAGTTTTAAATTAGAGTTGACTGACAAAACTGACTTACCACAATATACGTATTCATTTTGTAGTGACAGTTATAAATTAAAGAACTCGATTTTTTACAAACGATGTATTATTCCTGTGGCTCATTTTCAATTACAAATGGTTTTAAGCTACAGTTTATTTTTAACCATCGTTCATTTTAGACTACCATCAGTTTTAAATTAGAGTTGACTAACAAAACTGACTTACCACAATATACGTATTCATTTTGTAGTGACAGTTATAAATTAAAGAATTCAATTTTTTACAAACTATGTATTATTCCTGTGGCTCATTTTCAATTACAAATAGTTTTAAGCTACAGTTTATATTTAACCATCGTTCATTTTAGACTACCATTAGTTTTAAATTAAAGTTGACTGACAAAACTGACTTACCGCAATATACGTATTCATTTTGTAGTGACAGTTATAAATTAAAGAACTCGATTTTTTACAAACGATGTATTATTCCTGTGGCTCATTTTCAATTACAAATAGTTTTAAGCTACAGTTTATTTTTAACCATCGTTCATTTTGGACTACCATTACTTTTAAATTAGAGTTGACTGACAAAACTGACTTACCACAATATACGTATTCATTTTGTAGTGACAGTTATAAATTAAAGAACTCAATTTTTTACAAACGATGTATTATTCCTGTGGCTCATTTTCAATTACAAATAGTATTAAGCTACAGTTTATTTTTAACCATCGTTCATTTTAGACTACCATTAGTTTTAAATTAGAGTTGACTGACAAAACTGACTTACCACAATATAGGTATTCATTTTGTAGTAACAGTTATAAATTAAAGAACTCAATTTTTTACAAACGATGTATTATTCCTGTGGCTCATTTTCAATTACAAATAGTTTTAAGCTAGAGTTTATTTTTAACCATCGGTCATTTTAGACTACCATTAGTTTTAAATTAGAGTTGAGTGAGAAAATTGACTTACCACAATATACGTATTCATTTTGTAGTGACAGTTATAAATTAAAGAACTCATTTTTTTACAAACGATGTATTATTCCTGTGGCTCATTTTCAATTACAAATAGTTTTCAGCTACAGTTTATTTTTAACCATCGTTCATTTTAGACTACAATTAGTTTTAAATTAGAGTTGACTGACAAAACTGACTTACCACTATACACGGTGGCCAGAAAAATGCGGACAAACGCCACGCAGGCCAAATCTTTGTTTAATTCTGAGTTGACAATCTTAATTGAAAAAAGTAGTACAGTGCTTTTTTTTTTTTTTTTTTTGTAAACCATTGGTATTAATCGATTAGTTACATCAATGCATTTGAGATAATTCCATTTCTAAATTTCACCACAATGATTTTACATAGATAAATTTGACGAATTTTGCTAAATTTTAGCCGTACAACTTAATGTTTGATGGTCTCGTATGCCGTAAGGAAGGACCGTATAACTTTTTTGGATTAAGATTATCGCCTCAGAATTGAACAAAGAATCGTTCTACCTGGCGTTTGTCCGCATTTTTCTGGCCACCGTGTATACGTATTCATTTTGTAGTGACAGTTATAAATTAAAGAATTCATTTTTTTACAAACTATGTATTATTCCTGTGGCTCATTTTCAATTACAAATAGTTTTAAGCTACAGTTTATATTTAACCATCGTTCATTTTAGACTACCATTAGTTTTAAATTAGAGTTGACTGACAAAACTGACTTACCGCAATATACGTATTCATTTTGTAGTGACAGTTATAAATTAAAGAACTCGATTTTTTACAAACGATGTATTATTCTTGTGGCTCATTTTCAATTACAAATAGTTTTAAGCTACAGTTCAATTTCACGCACAACACATTAAAGGTCGTCGAGTTTTAAAATCTACTCAACAGCGTCTGGAGTCAAATATGAAAATCAATTCAATTTCAGCTTCTAACAAAATGAACTTCTATAGTTACTTGAAGAATTTTAATAAATGAACCAATTTACAGAAAAGAAACACAATTTCAGTTACTTATAAATTGAAAACATGTCCCACATCTTTCATATAACTAGGAGGATCTTGATGTTATTGCACGTTTTTCAAAGTATGGTCTACATTATATAGACCACTCTAGACCATACCTAAATAGTGGCCAATAAACAACAAAAAAGTAAAGTATACATTATTTTTTAAAAGAACTTTTTTGAAAAAATATATCAATTTAAATATCACAATATTTCCAATACACACGATTAGATACATAGTGAAAGTGACAGATTTTTTGTACTATGGTGTTTTTTGCACTGGCACAGTTTTTGTATACCTAGTGATACTGACACTACACTTGTCGCACGCAAGTTTTTTATTCTTCTTTTTGGAGCAGTTTGAGTAGACACACGTTTTTGAGCACGCACTGATTGAGCATGAAGTAGTCTAATGCATTTTTTATTTTTTGGAAATGCCCAGTTAGTATGCATTTTGCTGTTACTATGATTGTGTATCTAATCTGAACTTGTAACTAAAATTAAGTATAAAGCGGCCAAATATAAAGTTTTAAATAAACGCCTGTGCCTACAAAAAATCAAATCAGTATTGTTGTCTAAGTCTTTATACATCGTTAATGTTTTGATAAAACATCTTTTTTCTTGATATTTTTAAAATAAAACTATTCAACTAATAACATACGATCATATATTACGAATCCTAACCTATAAATCACCATTCCGCATGTGTCAAATATCATTAGGCATAGAGAATCAATATATACATACGATGTATACGTATGTATGTAATACATGGCAGCGTGGTACCTATACATCGTACATACGTATAAGTACATTGATTCCCTTTGCCTAATGATATTTGACACATGCGGTATACAAAGAACATACACGAATGTTTAATTGTCATATCACTCACGTAAATAATGTTTAGCAGTCTGTACAACATATTAAACACAATTTTATTCTAATTTAAAAAATATTGTTAAGAAAACTTCTTCTTTCGAAATTAAATACAAATTGCTTCAAGGAGATCTCGGATCGCCTCAATACACAGCTTCAACGAGAGCCGCCTGGCAATGTACTTGGCCATTGAGATGGCATGCGCATTGAAAGCGCTCCGCATATGTATGCCCAAAACAATTTTGAATAAACAAATACAATATATATGAAACATTATCATGATATAAATAAAACATATATTACAGCAAATATAATAATGCATAAAACAAAAGATAATATTCATTTATATAAACAAAAAAAGTAAGTAAATAATAATAAATATTATTTAGTATAAAAAACTAACAACAAATTATGAAAATTTAAATACCTGACTTAACAAAACATAATCATAAATAATGTTTGCCGCCTTCTTGTAGGAAAATTCATGAAGATTTTTTTAGGATTTCAATAAACACATTTCATATGAAAGTCACGCATATTGTGCAAACTCTAGAATAAAGTTGTTAAGCGCTTGGGTTATTTGTTCCTCTACATCTGCGATACTTTTAGATATCATCCACCTTGTTAATTCAACTACAGTGTTGTCGATTTACAGTTTGACAGAATTTTGAAGCAAACTGTTGAACAATTTTCCGCAAATATTCCCACGTTCCAGTGAAATTTGAACACCTTCAATTCATGGTCATAAAGAATTCGATCAATTTCCATTTTTTTATTTATACCATTTCGAAAGTAACTTTCATTTACATAGAAACACATTTATTCTAAACATTTTTATCAAAGCCCAAACAGTACACACAATGACAGTGTGTCGTAGCTATACGTCTTTTTTAAGATATAATTTAATGCCTTTTTAGAATGTAACAGACTTAGATAATATGGTACTAATATGTAAATTGATTATTGATGTTTGATTTATAAACCAGTCTAATTATTTCTCGCATTTTAAATTATCCGCGATGTTTTTCTAGAAACCACCGTTGAAAAGGGAGGATTCCTTCTTACAAAGGTTTTCGACGCGACAAATACCAGAAACGCAAGAGACTGTAGAAGACACGGGCAGCGAGGGAGCAACTGGAGATTCCCAGTCAACAGCCAGAAGAAGACGTAGGACGAGAAAACAACCACGTACAGTCGTCAATCCCGATGAGAATTTCTACTTCTATTGGCTCCTCATATTAACTATTTGTATTCTGTACAATATGTGGACATTAATCGTCAGACAAAGTTTTCCAGAATTGCAGGTTCGTTCAATATTTATTTAGATTACACTGGTCTACAAAAGAAATTGATCATACACTATTATAACTTGATTGGGGATACCTATCTATTCCTCATATATGATGGAAAATAATAAATAATTTAAAAAAAACCTGTAGACCAGTGTTGAATTCTGAAACGTAAACCAAAAATATATATCCTGTAATTTGAAAATATTTAATTTTTAGCAATTGATATCAAGTTTTTGGCTGGTCTGCGATTCACTCAGCGATGTCTTCTTCATATTGGACGTGTGCGTCCAATTGAGGACCGGCTACCTGGAACAGGGCCTTATGGTATATGACTCCAAGAAGCTGGCCAAACATTACTTAACTTCACGTGCCTTTCTCCTGGACCTGGCTGCCCTGTGTCCTTTGGATCTCCTGCAATTACGGTTTGGGCCGCAACCTTTACTTAGATGGCCCCGATTTTTTAAGGTAAGTACTATAAAAGTACGAAAAAAGCAATACTAAATACAAATCATAGGCTTTTACGGTAGTCATAGCGTATCACTTTTTGGCTTTCGGGATGAAACCGTATCGAAGCTCATGTTCTGATGTCAAAGTTTGATGCACTGTCCTAAGAGACAGCGTCAAGGCTGTTGCTTCTTCTGATGAAGCCAAGAAGTAATAAGTACCAAATCAGCTTTTCTTTATTATAGGGGTTGTCCCATTAGTAGCGCAATATTTAATTTTGTTATAAAATGCTTCGTATACAGTGTGACCAGTGAAGTCCGCATCATATGGGATTTTTTTTTATTAATAGATTTATTCTAAATTTGAGTTTGGCATCAATTTCTGCTTCGATCAAGATGAAAATTAACCAAAAAAATAATAGTCACGTGATTCGCATTATCTGTCAAATTTAATTTTTTTTCCAAAAAAAATTCAAAAGTGGGGTTATTTCTATATTATATTATATTTTGCACAAGAATAAATTTAAGCCGTATAAACCTAAATTTATAAATACTCTTAAGGAACAAGATTTTGACATACGTTTGGGATTCTCTTTTTGGTACCAGGGGGAAAAATAAGAAAATGTGTCCTTTCCGTTTCACGTTTTATGGACCGACGAGGCCACTTTCACTTCAAACGGCTTTGTTAGCTCTCAAAATTGTAGATGGTGGGCATATATTATATATATATATATAGAATGCAGTATTTACGACATATTTGTAAAAAATCACTATGCGATAAAAGTGTTACTTCCGGACCGAATTTTGAAAAAAAAATTATACAAAAAGTATTGTAGATTAAGTTATAAATACTTTTATACTCGTAACGTACCTGTCTAAAAAGCATGGTTTGCGAAATATTTCCAAAAAACTGATTTTCGATAAGAGTAAAAGACCTACTTCCGGTAGAAATTTCAAAAAACTGTTGTAATAAAATTTTTCGAAAATTTAATTTTGAGTACGTATGAATTATTTATAAATTTGTTTAAACTTAGTAGTTGACGAAATATTGGCAAAATTCAATTTTCAACATTAACATTTTATTGATGCCGGAAGTTTTCTAGTTATTACTTTCTTCACCAAGTGATCAGGAAAATCAAACACACTTGGTACAGCATGATTTTCAAGTTTTTTAATTGAACTCCAAGGGCTAGTACTGAACGAATCTGGCGTGAAATGCTTGCTACAAATTCTCGAATATTTCTGTAGTTTGAACTTCTCACGGCGCGTTGCTGAGATTCATTGCTTTTTCAATATTATATCTTGAGTAAATCTGTGACACATTAATTTTATCAAGTGGATGCTTATTTCAAAGAAGTCAACGTTCAAATTTTATTTGCTACTGACTTTGCCGCTACTAGTGTTGTAATTTAATACGTTAATTATTAAGTAATAATTATCATGATAATTAATACATTTTTCATCATTTATATTATCAGTTCATTAACAATAATTGATGATAATTATCACACTCACAACACTAGACGCTACAAGTTTTTTCTTTATTTAATAGCTGCATTATTATACTTACCGATGAAATGATAAATCCGTCCCACGTTTGTGTCGTTCGTTGCAGTTATATGCACTACAGGATTGTACCATAATTAAAATTAGAACGATTTAATCAATATTAACACTGTATCTATAACGTTAAAACGGACGTTAGACATACAACAACAGCAGAAACAAGCCCACCCGTGACGTCACATGCCTGCGTTATGTTTGCTTCTGTTCGTATTCAAGGCGGGACGGAAAACGGCGTGTCTATATGTATAAATGGTCTAAGAGGCGTAGAATGTGCACATATGATTTTGATAGATCAAACATTTCACCTGTACGTATCTGTCTAAAAAGAAAATACCCTAATCTAGGGATTTTTAAGATACCACCACACTTCACTTGAGATTGATCTCATTGTAGAAAAAATACATGAAAGTATATACAAAATCCACCTGCAAATGTGTAGAAATGACATGGAAATGACTGTCTATTAAATAAAGTGATTGTCAGTTATGTACGAAAAGAACCAATCGAAGTGCCCACTTTTAGCGCTAAAATTTAAATGTGGTCCGCGGAATTAAAAAACAGAATATATAAAAGCTTAAATGTTCAAACCTCAATGTTGCAAAACGTCATTTGAGTGAACATAATTGTTTCCTAACCTAACCTAACCAAATATTCTCTTTAACTGAAATAAATCATATTCAAATTTCACTTTAATTAAAAGTATTTTAGTGCGAAATTTATGTTTTACAATTCACCTTTATTGCGAATGCTGTATATTTTATCGTAGTAGTTTTATCGAGCTATATCGGATTATGACTTTAAATCGACGGAAATAAATCGCATTTACTGAATCGTTATTTTTCCAGGTATATAGAGCTGTGAACTATTACTATATGGTCGAATCGAGGACAGTTTATCCGAATTTATGGCGAGTTGTCAACCTGATACATATTTTGCTCATTCTGGCCCATTGGTTCGGCTGTTTTTACTTCTTACTCTCAGAAGCGGAAGGTTTTCAGGTAATATCAACTTTTATATGTAACTACCTCACGCTATCTCATTTCATTTATATATCGATTCAGATTTCTTAACTATTGGAATTGCTTTATTTAATTGAAACTGTTGGGAACAAATAGCTAAATTTAATATTGCTATAATATTTGTTTTGGTTTGATTATTAACTTAATAAACATTTGTATTATTATAATCTTATTAACGTAAGTCTCAAAAGTTTTCGGAAAAAAATCCAATAAAATTAATTAATAATAAACATGATCCAATCCAGTTTTCGTTGGAATAAAAATTTAATAAATTGACTGATGCTTAATATGCATATTATTTTTGTAAATAAAACCAACAACAATGTCGTACTTGCAAGCTTGACAGATTAAACAAACCAATCTGGACTAGATCCCAGATTTCATCCAAATTACTCATCCTTGTCTAGCAAATGTAAATATGAATCCTCTATCATCCTTGTCATATTAACTGAACGGGAGATGAGATGGCGCTAGCGTCAAGTGAAATGTTTTTATGTTGTCCAAACAACATTCAAGTTTGACATATCCTTGCAATCGTTTGTCGTTGTACATCGTATTAATTATATGTTGATATATGAGTACAAATTAGTGAACTGTAGTGTAATATAAACTAATTTGTAATGTAAATATGAATCCTCTATCATCCTTGTCATATTAACTGAACGGGAGATGAGATGGCGCTAGCGTCAAGTGAAATGTTTTTTATGTTGTCCAAACAACATTCAAGTTTGACATATCCTTGCAATCGTTTGTCGTTGTACATCGTATTAATTATATGTTGATATATGAGTAAAAATTAGTGAACTGTAGTGTAATATAAACTCATAGTGATTTCATATATTGTGTAAGTATAATAATCAGATATCTATAAAGGACAAACCTAAGCATTTGTATTTTTTAAACGTACAAGTTGAGGGCATATATGATTTGTCCAATACTAGCATATTTGATTTTGCGGGTTATTGTTTTCTTTGTTACTTTCTGACATAAAATACCAGGTCATATATTTAATATATAACACCACAAAATTACTTATAAGATGCTCAAACTATGGCTCTAATAGTTATGTTACAGTAATTAATATTTATTACTATAGACCGGACACGAAAGGTTGATGACTCATCGCCCATGGGTGCACTATTGAAATGTTGTATTTTTAAAGAGGTTTTAATTTTATTTATATAATTGGTGATCTATAAAATACAAAATACTATATTATTTGTTCATTTTGTAGTTCAAGTCGAGTAAAGGATTATTAATATTTACTAGCAATACTTTCTCTTCTGTAAGATTTGTTCTCTTTGAATGAAGTACATTATTATATACCTACTACACAAATGTTTGTTTGATGATTTGTTCCTTGTTCTGACACCAGGGCAGCTGTTTGGTTAGGTAACTCCGTAACCCTTGTTAGATTGCGAATATTTATATATATTCTAATTATTCCAATCGTTGTTTACTGAAGTTAAATAAAATATATAATCTTATATTTTTATATTTGCCTATTTATTTAATACGATTTAAATTATAATAAATGAACTCAATGTAGTCTGCCTTGCATCGGGCGTGGCCCCTATTTATATTAATGTAATTCTGCTGACATGAGATTCTGTACTATATGATGAAATCATTGTATGTGAGGGTTGCAACAACATCCTTATAGACAGAAAACGTCCTTTCTACATCGCAACCGGTTATAGGTGCGTACTGCAAATATTATTTTATTTCAGCGTATTTAGCAGTTAGATTTTGTGTCATTGTCCCCATACACAATTGCTGCAATGTTATTAAATCTGGATTTCTATTAAAAACTGCATTTAACTTTTGCCGAAGACCACATCCGAAGTCACTTGGAATACTTTTGAAGTTATTAATAGCCACATCTAATGTTGTTAATCCATCTTTTAATTTGAGATTTCGATTTTCAAAATATGTGATTAGTTTAGGCAAATTTCCAAAGTGTTCCTGAAGGAATAACAACTGATTTTTTAAATTTGGAATTTGTGTTAGTTCCTTGCACTCAGAAATACTTCGAGCATCGTCATTTAAACACGTAACGAAATTTTGTAAACTATCGAATATCTCTGTATAAAAACTAGTAGCTTTCAACCATATTCCCCATCTAGTTATTACTGGCGAGAGGCAATGACAAAGATGGAAGTTTTTCCCTGTAAAGAGCTACTCTCGATGGTGCTTTCGAAAACTTTTTAAAAAGCAGATACAAGTCTATCAACAACGGATAGGTGTCTCTGATACATTCACAGATTCTGTGGAGAACATGTGCTACACAAGTATTTAAGGATATGTTTCCTTTAATAGTCTGTCTATATTTAACATATATGCGGCACTGTCACTAACAAATAATAGTATTTTTTCCCTGTAGCTGCCGTCCGAATGAAGCATTTTGTGCAAATTGTCGTCAATGGTTTTAGCAATTGTTTCCGCATCAACTGTATTTATAACTTTAGATGTTATTACATATGCGTTATATAGAATAGTTGGATGCAGTACACCAACTACAACATTTACCACACAGCGCCCTAATATATCGACAGTTTCGTCGGCACTTATCCATAGGTACTGATTTGAAAGATGTCTTCTAATGCATTCCACTGTTTTCGTGAAGCACTTAGAAACACAATATTATCGTAAGGCCAATTCACCAGGAACATTTCGACCATTATATTTTTGAAGAAATGTTTTGAAAATGTGATTGTCAAATTTATTTAATGGGATATTACCCGCCATTAAAGCTTTACAGAGTTAAAATTGACGGCTTCCAACGGGTCCAATGTCTGCGTATGTTTTAGCGATGCTAAGTGATGTTGTACGTGCGATTTTTGGACATTCTGTAACGATATTTTACAGACTTTGCAATAAATTTTGGAACCACTGACAATGGACATACAATCAGTATGACCTTTAATCCAACTCGCCATTGTTTCACGATGCCATTCTCGACTTTCTTCCACATCATAGTAACATAAAAAACATAAAAAGAGAAACTAACATAAGTAAGAAAGGATATGTACATATACAGGGTCGGTCAAAAAGAGCGGAACACCGAATTTATGGCTTAACTAGCACTTTTTAGAAAATTTATCCTAAATTAAAGTTTTTGTATATTTTATGTATTATGTTTGCAGATTTTCCGGTTTTGTCACATTTTTGGAGGTATGATGTCACCGGATAGTATTTTAAATGAATCACCCTGTATTATATATTTTTTTGAGTAGATATTTTTTCCTGAATTCACTAGTTTAGTGGGTCTCTGACTTATGGTTTCATAAGAAAAAAATAAAATGTAATGGCACCTAAATATTTATCTAATAAAAAACGGACGACAATAACTGAAAATTCTACGTACATTTATTTACAATAGGTGTTCAAACTGAAAACCTTCGGCTGCCTGACAGTATCCTAATCTGTCAACAAATGACCTTAGTGAATTTTGTATCGTTTCAGGCGTTGTACTATTTTGTACCGCCGCTCTGATTCGATCTTTTAGTTCTTGAAGAGTTTATCCGGTGACCTCGGCGACCACTCAATATAGCATCTTCGGCCCACCCATCTCTGCGGAAATACTGTGTTCAGGATCCCCTAACCTTAGCCGCATAGTGAGGTGGAGCACCATCCTGCTGAACCCAAATTTCTTCTGATAACTGTAGCTAATTAATACGATTGGGAAACAAACGAATTAATTCTGGAACTATCTGATCGCGTAAAAGTTGTACATATCTATCACCATTTAATGTTTCTTCTATAAAAAAAAGGTCCAATTGTACTTTCTATAACTATTCCACATCACACGTTCACTTTTTGTTGATATTGTGTGTGACCTTCTTCCATCCAGTGCGGATTATTATCCGACCAATACCGGAAATTATGTCGATTTACTAACCTGTTTAGGCAAAATGTTGCTTCATCGGAAAACACAATGTTATTCATAAACATATTATTCATAACATTTAAATTCATGATGTCTTCGCAAAACTGCATTCGTTTATCAGGATCATCTTCATTTAATGCTTGGTGTAATTGCACTTTATAAGGATGAAATCTATTTCTTTTAAGTATCCATCTTACAGATCTCTCACTAATATCTTTATTTACTGCAAGTTTTGATATTGAATTCTTAGGTTGTTCGTGTACACTTAGAATTTCATAAAGTTCATTATCTTCGTTTGTAGCTGTGCTCTTTTGTCCATTACCGGGAATATTTTTTACACTGCCAGTTTCGTTAAATTTCTGTAAATTGGGAGACACTGTTGACTTTGAAATTGGAGAAATTCTGTCAGGATATGTAGCATTAAATAAATCAGCGGCTTCTTGTAAAGATCTCTTTCTATCTCCAAAACCAACAATCATCAATAAAATAATGCTTTCACGTTCACTTAGTTGATACATGACTAATAAATAATAACGTATTAATGTCAAATAATTTGTAAAATCAAATGTGATAAAAGAACTTAAACAAACTGGAGTTTTTGTACCTAATAGTGTTATTCGAATGTACGTTTTTACTTTGACAGAACTCAGAAAAAAATATTGTAGATAAAAAGTTTTTGGTATACCTACTGCGATAATTACCTAGGGCCGATATCACAATAAAAGTTAATGCTGCATTAAAAGTTCATGTCACCTTCAAGCGAGAAATGAATTTCATAATCATTTGTTAAAGTTAATGGACGCTTTAATAAATAGAATTTTTAGTTATTGTCGTTCGTTTTTTATTAAATAAATATTAGGTGCCACTACATTTTATTTTTTTCTTATGAAACCATAAGTCAGAGACCCACTAAACCTGGTATTAGTGAATTCAGGAAAAAAATATCTACTCAAAAAAATATAAATACAGGGTGATTCATTTAAAATACTATCCGGTGACATCATACCTCCAAAAATGTGACAAAAACGGAAAATCTGCAAACACCAATAAATAATACATAAAATATACAAAAACTTTAATTAAATTTTCGAAAAAGTGCTAGTTAAGCCATAAATTCGGTGTTCCGCTCTTTTTGCCCGACCCTGTATAACTTTATTTATCTTACGAAATATAAGGTAAATATAATAAATTTTAAGTACTCATCACCCTTCTACCTACGCCGATGAAGAAATAAATTTAGGAGTAGAAATGGACTTTTTTTGTTGTCGTTTTCGCGTTAATAACAGATGTTGCAGTTCACCATACGAATAGTGCTTGCTATTCAGTAACTACGTATTGTTTACATTATTTCTTTGCTCCGTCGTAATTTAAACCTGGCACGTCCGGTGTATATTTATTACCATAGTTTTAGTAACATTTGTGTATATTTCTATTACATAAATAACAGATTTAATAGACGTATTCTAAAAACCAGCTCATTTCAAATTTTGCGCCAATATGCTCCTAGCGCCATCTTGGATATTTTTCTTCCATGTAGTTGCAGGTCTGGGTTGTTTAGTCTCTACAAGCTTGATATTTGTTGAAGTATTGTTGAATACAGTTGATTGGACGAGTACCTAAATGCGATATTGTTAGAATCTACAGAGAGGAAGATATTTCTGCTTCGACAATCTATCAAACAATAAAAGATTACCAAGAGGGTAACCCTTGTATCAATTTACCTAAAAGTGGATGACCCAAAGTTGTAACGAAGTTCCTTCGTTTATTGAATAAATTCTCATGATTTTAAGCTCATAATTAATTTGTCTTGTAAATATCAAATTATGTATGACTGATATTTTATTCAATCATTTGTAATAATGTTTTCCTGTTGTAAATACCGCCGTAATTATTGTATTTGATTTGTTTGTATATATTTGTTATCAAATTATAGTAGGGGAAAATATTTGTGTACGTCACGATCGTATGCGCGGTCTTCTACGTCACGTTTGAGTGCAAAATCCAATGCTTTCGTGATAGTTTTTTGTCATTCACGGATGATATATAAATCGACCGTTTTCTAGTGAAAAGGCAGAGTCCCTCCAAACCTTGTCCCAGCCGCAGGTCTATTATCGTGCGGAATTTCCTCTTAGTAATATCAGGCCAATTGCCGTGATAGAGCTAAGATACCGTATTCTCTTGGATTGCAGGCCTATTGCCGTGCTCCAGGTGAAAATTCGCTTATTAAGTCCCGTCAGGTCAAATTATCGTGACACGGACTTAATAAGATCATTTACCCAAACCGCTTGGTTTCAAGCAGGCCAATTGTCGTGTAGGAAATCAAGAATACCGCTTCCCGTAGGAACCTCTTGACAGGTCTATTCATCGTGTAAAGAGGGCTCCTTTCCGTCCGACAAATCTCCGTTCTTTCAGAGAATTTAATTAATATTTTTCATCTTGTATTGGTATGTCCGAGTAACATTTCACCGCCGCGAATGTTATCCGCCGTGTATCATTAGAAATTGACTGCATTCGTACTGTAAATAATCCGAGCACTTGTAAATACCGATGTAAATGTAACCAAATGTTATCAGTTAAAGTTCAAATACGTTATTAAATAAATACTACAATGTACAGAATATTTGTCTTTTGTTCGTGAAATTCAAGATTTAAATTGTTATTTCTATTTCATGGGTTATGTATATATAGGTTAAACATCCGCAATATAAAATGATAATTCCGTCTTGTTAAATATTTGACATTAATAAATGTTAAGTCTAATAAAATGTATAATGTATGTATACAGCAAGAGCGCGCGAGGTATGATCACCCGATGGTATACGTAAACTCGCATCTAAACGTGGTCCGATAATACATATTAGAGTTAGGGCACAACATACTAGCATTGCCTGCTCATATTCGAACTCATAGTGATCTGATTATTTTTTCGCAGATTGACAAAAAGAACAAATTAAATTTTCTCTTTAAGTGATGACGATTGCTTAGATAACTAAGTCGATAATAACGCGAAGATTGTAATACTTATAACGTAATTATGATTATCCTTATGAAATTAAATAATAATGTAGTTGTGTAAAAAGTTATAGCAGTACAACTGGGTTTTAGAATGAAATAAAAACAACCCGCCTGAAACATCTGCAGAATAAACTAAGATGTCGAGAAAAAAATAAATAAATAGAAATTTCATGGTAAAAAAAAACTATAAATAAGTATAACAGAAATATCATAAAATAACACAAAAACCTACGTGCATTCCTCTTTGCAGCCAGTACGCAACTGATGTAAATATCTATATCTGGCGAACACAGCTGGCGGAGATCAATTTTCCGAATATACGTCCGAAGAATATCGACTGGCATCGGGTGATCATACCCCGCGCGCTCAAGCTGTATGTGTATATAAAATTTGTGTAAATATTTAGAGTTATTTTTGAAGAATAAACGTTGAATTAAACTTCATTTGTTGACTATCTGATTAATGTTTCGATGTGGTCATAATCCCGGCCGCAATGAATTATTTCCGATATTTGAATTAAATCCACGGGTGTAGAAGGATATTCATAATAAAAACAAACATAGTACTGACCTAATAATCTCTGACTGTAGCAAAACTGGTAGAATTTGTATTCGTTGCACCAACAGCGCGAACACTTAAACACTTTCATGTTTAATATTTTGACAGCAAACTATTATCGACCGCAGCAGGCCTACTTACCGACATTATACAAGATTATTGAAAGCTGAAGTGTGACTGGGTATAGGCAACCCAAAGTACGCTGCCAAACCGACGTACGTCTATTTGGAGTGGCAACAAATGCATATAAAAATTTTGTGATCTGATGGTGTCCCGCAATTTTATTTAAAAAAATATAAAATGTTAGTATTTAATGTAGAATAAGCACCTGCCAGATCACAAAGTTTTAAGCCGACTTAATGAACATAGGTTGATCGAAAGAGCAAGAAACACATTGGGGATGTCAGAGCGTAAGTTATCTCGAAGATACCATATTTCACGCTCTACTATTAATAGACCATTATCCAGAGATATTCTAAATTATCGTAAAAGAAGAAATGCTCCAAGATACACCGCCGCTCAGTTGGAAGGAATTCCCAGATGTTGCCGTCCTTTGAGACGCATTCATTTTCGTGAAAAAGTTATCGTTATGGACGCAGAGGCGGATCTTCCATCAGGCTGAGTAGGCTGAAGCCTAAGGCCCCAAAGAGAAAGGGGCCCGCACCGAACTAATGCCCGGGAACAAGCGAGCAGATACACAAAATTAGAATGTTACATTTATTTTTAAAAATTATTTGAACTATTCAACAGATTTACACCATTTTCTCTGCATCCCCACATCGTTGGAAAATATTGAGTGCAAAAGCATCACTGACATTTTCACTAAAAAAATGTAAGCACCACCAGATGATCTTCTCATTACGACTCAATTCACGCGGTTAAAGTTAAAAAATATTCGATACTCTTAAGTATATATTTGATGAAAGCTCTGAAAAGGCAGAATGTGTAACATTTCCGGTCACCATTTTCAAGAAATATCTATGAAAGACATATCAATTGACAATTACAAACACATTTGTATTCTTTGTAATTTCTCGTAAAACTATCGGTAGACCAGATATTTGCAATTATGGAATTTTTTTAAAATATTTGCGTATCGAGATTTCACATTTGTTTCAAATTTGTTGAAAACAAATTTTTTACAGAAGTCATAACATTCCAAATATCTCGTAAACCGTTAGTTTTATCAAAATTTACAAAGAATACAAAAGCTCTTAGAATACCATTTGGAACAAGAATTGCAGAAAAAATTCTTCGAATCCAAACCGGAAGTGCCGTCGCTATGAGTAAAAGTAACATTTCCGGTCACCATTTTCAAAAATTTGTGGTAGATGCCAAGTATATAAAAAGGTAATTGCAAGAAATTACACTTGCGAAGCTGATAGGAGAGCAATATTATAGAGGTTAAGGTGAAAGTGTATCTTCATGTAAGATGGAGAGTATTAACGTAGACATTGAATTGTTTAGAACCAGTACTTTTGTTTGGCATAATTGTGCAAAATAAGCTTTCCTATTTTAAATACGAACATTTCAAGGCGTATTCCTTGATCTGTGGTGCATGGGTAAGGTCCTACCCAATATTGTAATTATGTTAATATCATTTATTAAACATTTTCATTTAAATTTATACAAATTCATGCTTGATCTTTTGTGTGTAATTCTTTTAACTCTATGCTCTAGACGAGGCAATGAGATCACTTGCTTGGGTTGAGTTTGGGCTTTTGTATTTATATTTGTTTTATGTTTTCTAGAGGTTTGGTCCTAGGTGTGTCAATTTTCATACTAATATACGGTCACTTTAAATTTTGTCAATATTGTAATGGGTATAGATATTGGCTATTGTCATTACATGATAATTCGCGCAACACGACATTTGTCTGAATTTTGTTTTTTGTGTTTTATTAGAATTTTACTTCTACATCCCTCATTTTATTTGTTCTTTTAGTAATATTATAGTAATGTCCAAAAAATTAGGTTATTTTAGAAATTTAAAATATTTAGAAAGCATAGGGAAAGGGGCCCCAGAAATTCAGTTAGCCTAGGGCCCCCCGAAACCACGATCCGCCCCTGTATGGACGATGAAAAATATTTCACGTTGTCCAACTCGAAGATCAAAGCTAATAACGGTTTCTATACGGATAATATCAAAACGCTCATGACAATGTTAAATTCAAAGGCAAAGTCAAGTTTGAAGATAATTTTTTTTGTGGTGTGCCATATCGGACGCAGGTGCTTCACGGCCGCATGTTGAACGTGTTCGAGGTGAAGCCATCAATGCAGACATTTACATAGGAAAATGCCCTACAAAACTTCAAAATTTTATAAATACACATCATCCCAACGACCAAATAATGTTCCGGCCTGACTTAGCCTCGTGGCATTACGCCAGAAGGACAAGATACTGGTTAGCCACAAACGGCATCAATTTTGCTCCGGAAACAGATAACTATTCCTCAGGCGAGGCTCATCGAGGAATTTTGGTCTCATTTGAGCAGAAAGGTATATGATGGGAGCTGGAAAGCTCAAAATGAGGAGCAGTTAAGTCGCAAAATCTTTCAGAAAACTCGGGAAGTCTATGTTGCTACCGCCCATAGACTGATGGGCCATGAAAGAAAGAAATTACGTGACATAGAAGGGCGTAGGTCTTTATCTGACATATAAATGTTATGCTTAGTTGAATTAAGACTATATAAGAATAATGTTTTTGATATGTAAAATAATAAAAAATACGATAAAAAAATTTGACTTTTACTTTTTTCCGAAAACTTTTAACACATACATAACCATAATACCATAAACTCTAAGCATATTCTAATTACGGAAATATTAACTGTAATACATATATTAATTCCAGTTATTGTCTATATACCTATTTGGAATTACCTCTGATGAGAAATTTCAACATTAACAAGGACCGTTATAAATCAAGATGCCCTTCTAATACTAACTAAGGCTTATTTATCAGGGATCCAATTATATATGAATAATTCCTGTACCTTCGTACGATTATAACTCTGAATTTAACAACCTCTAGTATGTGTCATAATATTTTTAAATATAAAAGTTATTTCATTCCATTTATTGCCAATTTATTTATGAATAATTTTTAAAATACAATTCAAAAAGAACGCCAAATGTTTCCCTAAAGTATGTATAGGGATTAGGTACGTAAATTAACAATTCTTCACACTTATATTCACTTTAGAAAAGAAAACAATGGACAAATAGCATTCTTAGGTACACTAGTAATTGAAGAATGTTGTATTCTAGACATAGATATTTAACAGAAACCAACGTAAAAAATCATTACAGCAGATTAAGAGGAGCGTTTACCTATCGAAAATTAAGGCATCGCCGTTTCGCGTTTTTTAAACTTATTTTGTAATTTTAGAATCTCAAATTTGGGTTAGTGATGCAAAAGGCATAAATTCATAATGTCAAGGTCAGTTTTTGTACTAATTTATTTTCTTAAAAAAGTTATGTGTTTTAGAAATAACCACAAAAATGCATGAATTTGATTAATGTCTACTAACTAAGGCTGGTACACAAAAGGAAAAAAACGACCTCTACTCGCCAGCTGCACATTTGATGTACGATATAAAGAAAAAATCAAATTTATGTAATTATTTTTAAAGATAAAAAACATTAAACAGTAAACATTGTCACACACATTTTACACGAGGTTTTTCCGAGCTAATCGCGTCGTCCATCCCCACTTTACGGTATCTCTACCGGTCCTAGCGAAGACGAAAATCTATCGCAATCGGTCGGCTATTGCAGACTTAAATGCGAGTGACAGTTTAATTACAAACTGTCACTCGCATTTAAATGTCATATATACCTATAATATTCGAGTGTATAATAATATAACAGTTATGGGCAAGCAAAAATTGGCTTATTATAAAACATCAACGACATCAACAGTTCCGTAAGTACTCATTCTTTATATACATAATGTTTCCTATCTATATTATTCCTTTATCTATGACAGAATCTGTGAATAAAACCGAAGCGCTGTGACAGAACCGAATATCGTCTACCTCCACCTACTCACACCCCCTTGCGTCTGCGTCTACCCGTCCCGCGAGTAATATCAGTTGCATAAGGTTCTATTTGTTGGTAAACGCCAGGTTCTATTTTTGGTAAACGCCCCTCTTAAAATCATTGTTTTCAACATACATGTTTTTCTTTGTTTTTTAACATATCGCTGTTAAGTTTCACTTATACTTTTTAAACGCACCTTCTGCAGTTTTTTATTTGTTATTTCTTGCAGTTCTAACATATGCTTTAATACTACGTCATTGATGTCGCCACATCATCACGGTTTCATGCGCGGTCGATCAGCAACTACTAATCTGATGTCTCTTAACTCAAGCGTCCTTTCATGAATTAGACAATCAAGGTCAAGTTGAGTGGTTTTTACGGTTTTCATGTGCCTTTGATAAGTTAGGTGATGGTGTATTACTTAAAGAGCTTCTGCGCTCGGATTTGGCATGTCTTTGCCTAAACATTTACATTCCTATTTTACAAATAAATGTAATTATGTTTTTCAGGTATTAATGGTTTTGGATATCGTGAGTTCTGTTCCTCTTCCGGTAACAATTTGCTTTGTTCCTTGACGTGTCCTATACTTGCTTACCTCAAAATCTATAATCCTATCAAGTCTGGGGGTGATATTTCCTGCCTTCAACAAGACTTACATACTTGGTCAAACTGGTGTTCCAGGTGCAAATTGCATTTAAATATAAGTAAATGTTGGTTTATGTCATTTACACGTAAAGTAGACCATCATAAATCTACTTACTTTATAGATGATGTTTTATTGGGGTCCTTTGCTACACCCGGCCTGTGAACGGGAGATCTAGCCCTAACACCAAACAGGCCAGAGGCGCAGTCAAATATGGCGCATACGCATACTATAATTCCATCCGGCGGTAATTTTGATATGTCGAAATAAACTGAATCAACTTTAGCATTAATCCACAAATAAATCTTAAAATTCCGTTTCGGAAACTGTGTGACCACCTTCAGACACCTTACCTTTTTGCTTCCCAAGTGCGATGAAAATCAAAGACAGAGATTATGCCGCTAGCTCATTCGTGTGTGGGCATAGGTTCTGTCGAGACAGAGGTGGATGGAGTACCCGGCGCCATCTCTTTGAAAATTAATCTCTATCCCAAAGTGAATTGACCCAAGAGAATGATCAATTAAAAGCACTTACTTCGCAAAATAATTCAAACCAACACTCAGATATCAACAACAATTTATTACTGCACAACTGTACCAAGAATAAAGCATCACAGTTCGTTCCACTCGGTAACAAAACTGAGAAAATTTATAAAAAAAACTAAAACATTGAAAGGC
This sequence comes from Amphimallon solstitiale, assembly GCA_963170755.1. Taxonomy (NCBI): domain Eukaryota; kingdom Metazoa; phylum Arthropoda; class Insecta; order Coleoptera; family Scarabaeidae; genus Amphimallon; species Amphimallon solstitiale. The sequence continues at coordinate 18,566,179 of OY720677.1, read as the reverse complement.
CAGTAACAGCAAAGCCCTAATTCATGACATTAACAGGCTGGATGGATCACCCAGTATATAAATTAAAGTAGCAATAATGTAAGTGAATCTAAACTATTAAAAGATAAGTTAATTCATGACATTAACAGACTGGATGGATCACCCAGTATATAAATTAAAGGTAGCAATAATATAAGTGAATCTAAATTATTAAAAAGATAAGTTACTGCCTAGATGCATAAAGCAAACCAGAATTAAATAAACCCACGCAAATTAAATCTGAGCTTAAAACTAATTAAATTCCCCAGTAATTACAATATCCCCATTTAAACTGTAAAAGGTAAACAACAACAAAATGCTCTACTGTGAGATGGTAAGTACAAGATCTTGTATTACAGGCTTCACCATGAGGGCTCTACAGATCAACACCCTGTAGATATATATATATAAATAACACCTACCATATAACTAAGAAATTAACATTTACAACAGCCAACCAATCAACTAATGTTACCTTTCAGCTTATAGGAATTACTCAAGATAAAGTTATTCGAATTACCTGAGCTCTTATAGCTGTAGTACTCTAATTCGGGGAGACGTGGCGTCCTTCCTTCAGGATGGCACTACACTTATTCACTGGGTGTTCCAGGATAGGGCTTATATTAGTGTCTGGGGTTAATGAAAGAGTTGTTTCAAACCACATGAATTTATTACCACAACTCGGTCACTAAAAACAATAGCCACGCAGGACTATAAAGAAATGGCTTAAGGCAACACTAAATATTAAGAGATATATACATAGATTGAAATTATATACACTGTCTATGGAGACACCTTGACCAAAGGGCTAATGATCCCACACACAGGGGGATAAGACAAAGGGGGTGGTCGCTAGATACTGGCAGTTTAAATAGAGAGAGATATTTGAGACACTCAGTTGGGGTTCTAGGGGATACGGCTCCCTTCGGGGTACCTGGTCAATTAACGCCTAGAATGGGTAAGGCTGCCTTCGGGTACCAAACCAACTAACTACTTCTGAGTGACGTGACGGGGCTATCTTGAGATTGCCAACCGTGCAAGCTTAGGAATCAGTTCAGTACTTACGGTTATAACAATGGGTACGACGTGAGGTCACTTTAGCCACACGTCACAAGTCACTGGGATGGTGTATCGGCACAGGTCTGACACTTGAATAACGATCCGTGGTCTGGATCTTTGTTGAGCACTAAGTGGCACTCACAACTTCAACAACCTCTCGTATTTGGTTGGGTCACTTTGTTCAACAACCTCTCTTTTGGTTGGATCACTTTGTTCAACAACCTCTCTTTGGTTGGGTCACTTTGTTCAAAGCCTCACTAACAGGTCACGAATGCTCCTTGGATGTTGGTTGAAGCACGCAACTGCTGTTGATTCGGACTCTTGGTCCTCCTCGTAAGTGTTCGGCTTATCCCTTTTAGGTCCTTCCTCGTCTTCGGGTATCTTCGGGTCACCTCGGAAACGTTCGGGTTTGCTTCGTCTCGTTCGTAGAAGCCTTCCTACGCCTTCGGGTATCTTCGGGTCACCTCGGAAACGTTCGGGTTTGCTTCGTCTCGTTCGTAGAAGCCTTCCTACGCCTTCGGGTATCTTCGGGTCACCTCGGAAACGTTCGGGTTTGCTTCGTCTCGTTCGTAGAAGTCGTCCTACGTCTTTAGTTCTCCTCGGGTATGTTCGGCTTTGCCTCGGAAACGCTCGGGTTTGCTTCGAGTCGCTTCGGCTTGCTCGTGGGAGTCGTCCTACGTCTTTAGTTCTCCTCGGGTATGTTCGGCTTTGCCTCGGAAACGCTCGGGTTTGCTTCGAGTCGCTTCGGCTTGCTCGTGGGAGTCGTCCTACGTCTTTAGTTCTCCTCGGGTATGTTCGGCTTTGCCTCGGAAACGCTCGGGTTTGCTTCGAGTCGCTTCGTGGAGGACTTTCTGCGCCTTCGGGTATCTTCTGAAACGATTGAATACGTTTCAGAGATCTTCAAGAAACTTTTTCCCGGCGTCGACTTTCGTCGGATGCGTTATGAGCTCGCTCGATAATGTTCGGCTCGCTCGTAGAAACGTTGTATCAGCTCTGAAGTCACTTTGGCGAAAGTTCGGTTCTCTCCAGAGAAGGGGGCTGTTGTCGCTCTAAGTCTTAGAGGCGACTAGATACTCATCAATAAAATTCTTAGCTTTTATAACTTCTTTAACGACGTAAACAAATGACGCGGTTGCAGGTGGCCTTTCGAAAGACGCATTCTATTCGTCAGAATAACGACTCTTTTGATTGGCAGGAGCCCTTGCTTCTCGTGCAATTTATTTTCCACTAAATAATAAATAAACAATAAATTGTCGAACAAAATTAGTGGGTGGAGCCTGTGAGTCGTATTCAATGTGTTTTTCACTTAGTGCATTGGTGAAAAATTGGTAGGTGGAGCCTGTGCGCGGTAAGTTCATCATTGGTCACAATAACGACTGTTTGGGTTGGTTAAAGGTTTTCAGTATTATTATATTTATTAATACTGTTAGAAATATATGGGAATTTATGGGAAATGTGCATCGTCTGTTATGTTTGTTTATAACAATCTCATTCACGGATCGAAATGATTTTTAAGTCCGCACAATCTTAGTAAATATTAATTACAACAATATAGAATGTTTATTAGCTCAAATTTATCGCAAGCACGTCGTTTAATTCGTTTCCAGGAGACGGCAAAGGTAACACTAAGGCTGTTCTGATTACAGTTAACTAATTTAAATAGATCTGATAACAGTAAAAATCACAGGTTCAGCATTAAATTGAACGATCCCTAACCTCTTCAACGCAGGTTAAGACAAATCGTATATAATTTACAAAATAATTACATGCATCAGCTTCCAACCAGCACATTAAGTACATAACAATTAGTTTTATCTAAACACATAGGTATCTTAGAAAATTTTTGCCAGTGTCTAAATATGACCAATTCATCCGATGCAACTTCATCGGGCTAATTCTAACATTTATTTGATTACAAAACTTAAAACATTGACAATGAACAGTGCTTTGGCTCTCTGGGCTTCATTAACTTTACAATTTCATATTTATCTCATTAATTATCTTGTATACAAAAGATATAAAAGTAACTTCTCTATAAGGCCTTATTCTCTCCGGAACTGGAAGTTTAAAGAGCAGTATCCCTGCAGACATCCACCAATAATATAAGCCGGGGCTGGAACAACCACTCGGTCACAATGAAGATGTGGAAATGACCCTTATCACATTAGAAATTACATCCAAGATGTCCAACAAAATGGAGCACAGGCGGCAAAGAGCACGTGGCAATGGCGGCACAGGGAAATTGCATTAGCGGCAATAAAAGCTTAGCATCCGTTCATATAAGATACCATCCGGTAATTACAGGATACCATCCGGTAATAGAAGCTACAATGAATAGTAAACGAGACAAAACGTTACTTAAACGGTCGAAATTAAAACAGAAATCATACCAGTGTGTAAATATCCAAAATTTCATCCTTCATCATCGATATTTAAAACGTAAACGGAAGCACCTCTACTAAATCATCTGCTAAATAATAGCCAGACTGCACTAAATACGGAAAAGATTACATCAAACTGTGCAAAGGTACTTGAACATTTAACACTGCTTCAACATGGACTGTCAACGACCGAATCTCTCAACGCTCTTTTCGGAGAGCCAACGCAGCGTTCCCGGCATGAATCAACTAATCAGAACCGTCCACGCCGCTAACGGCCGGTAAGACAGAACAATTAACCGTGTGACAACAAATAATTATGAGAACGGAAAGGTACAAATAGAGGGTGACTGATAAAGGAAATAGATGAAGAATTAACTCCAGAAAATTAGAAAACATAAACCCTAAATAAAATTAAATCGAACCACAACAGGTAGAACTCTACAAAATAGATAATAAGTCAGTCTTAAACACTCACCGCAAGATGTCCCAGCTTGTTGCTACGCCGAATAAAAGGAAAGAAACCCATAACTTAAGCCAATATTCATTAGAAATTAAGAAACACCATATTGTAAGGTAAATAAATGAAAAGGAGAAATGCCAAATAAAATACCGCGACCAACAGGAAATAATAAGGCAATCGCCGGGAAAAACAAGCAGCAATGTCCGCTTAAATTCCAAACTGCGAAAATACAAAATATATACAGTAACGTCCAAAAGTAATAGAGTAACACTCTACACGTAACAGTAAGCACCACTAAAAGATAGGACATACAGGGTGATCGAAAACAACGGGTAACAATTTATATTGAATTTAACTCAAGGAAAAGAAAACAAGGAGTAACACTTCATATTGTAATTAACTCAAAGGAAAAAAAAACAAAGTGTACCAATTCATATGGTATTTAATTCAAGACAAAAAAAAAGGTGTAACACCTTTTCGATAGCAGATTAAGTTTTTCCAACCATATAAATCACGTTTGTGGATCAGCCTCAAAGTCTTTGGGTTTTATTATGCGTTCCTGTAGGTTCTTCAGTAACCCATTAGTTCTGAGGACATTTATTTTAGTTTTGTGGTCACCAAGATGGAGTGCCCCTCCCAGGCTTGGTCTCCTTAGTCTTATTGTTTTGCCTTTTCTTCTTACGTTACTTGTTATTTTTGTCAGTGTCGTATTCAAGATTCTTCACATGTCCCCAGATGAAAAAATCAAGTGGGTTAAACTCCGGAGATCGTGGTGGCCAAGAAATGATACCACCACGACCTATCCATCGATATAAATACTGTTCATTGAGTAAATTAGTGACACCTCTTCCATAATGGACCGGAACACCAACATGTAAAGACAACATCCTCATAGCTTCATTATTTATTATTTCAGCCTAAAATTTACGGAGAATCTCCTCTGGAAATGGGTTTCTTAAACAGCATGAGGGTTATCGATTGCCCACACATGGTCGTTGTGGAAATTGTTGATTTCATCTCTTGTAAATATAGCTGTGTCACAGTATCTAGATGATTGCTCCACCATTCACAAAGATGATTCCGTGGGGAGAAGATCTTGTACCTGTTGGTAACGATACGGATGCAGTCCGTTTTCTCGCGAAAAGTGTCTTACACAGGCGCCCTAGTTTGTCCAGTAAGTACAGACATTCTTCTCGTACTAGGATCATTTTCAACAACCTCAAGCACTTCTGCAGCATTGATTCTTCGCATAAGTTTTTTTCACAAGTCGGGTTAGGGAACGCACCTGTTAATCGAAGAGTTGTGAAGGTTTTACTGGAAGATGGCGGTGTGGGTATCGTCGCTGATATTTCCTAACTAAGGCGGTGACCGTTCCAGTATCTATACACGAAAATCATGTCCGCGTATTCTTCATTTGAGTAAATTGCAGGCATGATTTTAACACAAATGACGCAATAGAAAATAACCAACACTCAATGATGACAACTAACAAACTGACAATCAAAAAAAAAATTATAGGATCTATTTATACGACCTGCCAACTTCAAAATCCTATGTTTTGAGAACCGAAAAAAAATGAGTAGAGCAGCTTCATTACGCTTTCCTTAAAATAAACCCCATGTTTCCTAAACTCTCTAGTAATTTACTTCAGCTTCAAACTCCGATATTTCAAGAACCGTTAGGAATTCGGGAAAAGTGAATAGAATCATTTTTGCTTAAAATTAGTAATTGAATAAAAATACGAAGTATCTGGGATACCTCGGCGGCCACCCTGTATAATTTACAATAGGTATGACATTTACTTGTAATTTTTACGTATAAATGAACTATGACATTTTTAATTTACGTATCGAATTTAATTTCAAACTCCTTCGGTATAAACACAATCCTGCGAAGATGTATCTAATTAGATCACGCCATCTTAACATTGTTGAAATTTTTCCTCGTTAACAAGTATGTCCGTTCTTACAATAGACTTTCCGGATGAAGAGGAAGTAATTTATTCAAAGACAAAAGGAAACACGTTCACGTGCGCGTTTTTTTTTCTCGAATATATTTACTGAAGCTCGTAAAGCAAAACTCGGACGTTTTACTGTATAAATTCGCTGTTGCTATCTGCAATTAATAGGTAATATAGAAATACGTCTGCAGTAATTCAAAAAATCCATTTTTAATTAGTTGCTCTGCAGTTTGAATATTTCACATGTACAATATAAAATCAATGCACATTCATTCGTGGCTGACTGAATATAATAAGCAGTGTCGAACTGTTGGATTGGTGAGATTATTGGTTCATTTAAATTCTCCCATACAAGTGGCAAATTAATTATTGTAAACACCGCCAGCCTAACTATCTAAATAGTGTTATTATGTTCACTGTATATTTTTCTTAATTTTCGTACACAATTACAATAATTACGAATATCTATAAAAATAGTATGACTAAGTCAACAGAATTGTGACAAAACTACAGATGAATTAAGGAAATTTATTTTCATAAACCGCATGATAGAAGAATAATAACTTGTAAATATTTTATTCTTCTAGCCATGGTACAAATATATAAGGTATGATCTGGCGCAGTTTCTTTATGACGTAATGGCACACACCTATGTTACACCACTGATATTAAGAAAACAAGAAAGATGAGTGTGCTTAAAACCACACGGCAGAAGTGAAAACTTCATCAAGGCGAGGTTAATAATACGAAATACACGCGTATAATATTCAGTAACGTATTAAATAAAACGTAAACCTCAACCATCTCCGTATCTAAAATTTCACATTCATACATCAATTTTCAAAAAATTCTTCCACCAATTTGTTTTTTTTGACATCTTGACTTTGGATTCGTGATCGGCGATCTAAGACACCCCCGTATCTAAGATTTCACATTCATACGTCAATTTTCAAAAAATTCTACCACCATTTTGTTTTTTTGACATTTTGACTTTGGAATTGTGATCGGCGACCCCCAAAACCCCCGTATCTAAAATTTCACATCCATACGTCAATTTTCAAAAAACTCGTCCGCCATTTTGTTTTTTTTTTGACATTTTGACTTTACAATCGTGATCGGCGACCTAAGACACCCCCGTATCTAAAATTTCACATTCATACGTCAATTTTCAAAAAACTCTTCCGCTATTTCGTTTTTTTTGCCATTTTGACTATGGATTGGTGATCGGCGACCTAAGACACCCCCGTATCTAAAATTTCACTTTCATACGTCAATTTTCAATAACACGAAATACACGCGTATAATATTCAGTAACGTATTAAATAAAACATATTCGCACATTTATTACATTTACGCGAGCGGCCATTTCGTTCGGTCGGTTCGGACGTATGTGTATGTATAAATAGACGATATAAATACTCGCTTACGGTCCCGCGCTTGGTCTGATGGTAACGTGTCATCTTCATACCCGTGCGGCTCGGGATCGAATCTGTTCTGGAACATGAATTTATTTATTCACTTAAATTTCAATTTAATTGAAATTAAATACCTCTACAAGTCTACATATATGATATATTTATTTATCTTGTTCCCTTAGCCGACTTTACCCGAACGAGCGTTACACATATCCGAGCGTTACATATCCGAGCGTTACAGTCAGTCTTGTTCAGTGCCTACAATCAGCGCAACGCGCCTAAAGAAGTTTACACTTCAAAAAGATTACTTTTGATTAACCACAGATGTTATAGTATATAGATTGCTACATAAAGAATAATAAAATAAACATAATACATATGGTGGAAACGCGTTACATTCCGTTGCACGTCATATTAGATTCATGACAACTCGCCTTGTATATGTTGCCGAATCTATTTTTATTTCTGTCAGTGACATTTGATATAACCAAAGAAAAAAATTATTCACAATTCAATAACTATAACGTAATATAATTAGTAATTGAAATGCTCTAAGACTTCAGTCTTTCTCAACTTATTTATTATATTGATTCAGATTGTCGAAAACCCTTAAATGAAACATCGTATCCATAATAAAATTTAAAATAAACATTACTTACGCTATTCTCGTTAATCAGATGATTATAGAAAAGTTTGTAAAAAGCTTCGACTGTTTACAGAAACCTTTCGGCATTATATTCAATGGACGCAAATAAATAATAAATACACTTCTAAGAAGCACTGTTTTTAAACAGTTTATATCAACCAGTGGCGGCTCGGGGTGGTTCACATAGGAAGTGCATAATTTCGAAATTAAAAAATTAGGTGTGGCCACCACACGACTTTCTTATACGTATGAAAGTGTTACTTCCGGTCCGAATTTTGAAATTTCATTTATACAAAAAATATTCCAAATCCAACTCTAAATACTTTTGTACTCTTCATAAATATATATAGAATGCATAATTTACGACATATTTTGCAAAAAAATCGTTATTCGGTAAGAGTAAAAGTGTTACTTCCGGTCCGAATTTTGAAATTTTTTTTATACAAAAGATATTTAAAAATACGTTCTAAATACTTTTATACTGATAATTTACCTGCCTAGAAAGCATGACTTGCGTGATATTCGCAAAAAACTGATTTTCGATAAGAGTAAAAGACCTACTTTTGGTCGGAATTTCGAAAAACTTTATTAATACAATTTTTCTCAAATTTAATTTTGAGTACATTTGAATTCCTTATAAATTTGTTTAAACTTAGTAATTGACGAAATATTTGCAAAATTCGATTTTTTCACTGAAGTAAACTACTACTTCCGGTCTGCCGATTTTGCTCAAAATCTAATCAGTTCTCAAGAGGAAGATTATATTCGTAAATACAAAATTTGAAATTGATATCTGTAGCGGTTTGATCGCTATCGTGGTCACACACACACAGAGAGAGAGAGAGAGAGAGAGAGAGAGAGAGATTTTTTAAAAACCACTTTTTTGGTATCAGGGGACCTCAAAACGTGGACATCTGCAAAAATCTCGAGGTCGAAAATTTTCATCATCACAATACTTCCTTATACTACGTATAAGAAAGTAAAAAGCAGTTGCTATTCCATCAGGAAAACTTTGGAAATTTTCCTAAACTAACCACATATTTTGAAAATCGGAATCTCTAATTAAAAGATGGATTAACCACATTAGATGTGGCTAGTAATAATTTCAAAAGTATCCCAAGTGACTTCGGATGTGGCCTTCGGCAACAGCAGGGCGCAGTTTTTAATAGATTTAATAACATTGCGGCAATTGTGTATGGTGGCAATGACAGAAAATCTAACTGCTAAATACGCTAAAATAAAAGAATATTTCCAGTACGGAAGTATTGTGATTACATCTGACGATAAACGAAGTCCATTTTGCGTGTCTTTGGCCTGCAGAACAGTTCTATCACTTTTTCATTAAAATTTGGGAAATCATTTATAAATTCAATTAAAAACCGGTGCTGCTTCGATGTGATCTCTGAGCGATTTATCTAATTCTGTCGTAAAATTTATCAATTCCCGAAAAATGCCCTTGGTATTCGACGTTTGCCGTTCATCATGACCCCGAAGTGCCAGTTCAAACGCGCCACAAAATCTAATGCAATTTATTATTAAATTTAACACATGCCTATTTGTTGTTACTGCTTTTCTATATGATGATCTAAAACATTCTGAATGTTATTTTTTCCTAACATTCTTAGACTAAATATATTTTTCAAATGCCCTTCGGAATTTTCATGTTTCGTAATTTTAGCACTAAGATGAATTAAATCTTTTATTCCGTTCTTTGACCAAGACGGTTCACCACCAAACAAAAGACACGGAAAACAAAACAAAGTATTTTTAATTTCACACCCACAAATCCAGTCATTTTTCTGATAAATATTCATTTTGAATTTTCTTATAACGTCTTTACCTTTAACAGATTGTTTATTTCCAAAACATAATTGAGGCATCGGCCGTTTAAGATTTTTATTGCGATTTTTTCATCATACGTTAACCGCGAAAACGTGTTATTATGCATCGCAGACACGAAATTCATCTTACAACAGCGTTGAGCAGACGGGAATCTTGCTCACATGCTATGTATTATACGATATGGAACTAGAACAAAATACAGTTCTCCCCACCTTCAATGTAATGTTTAATGGCTTAACGCAGCAACAGTAGCGCTTGCACATGGGTATGTTTCTCTCGGTGGAAGGGGTCTTTACATCCGTGCGCTGTTAGTCTTAGTTGTCATTATATCTATGACTACGATCGGTGCATGTAGGTTGTTTCGCGTGCCGTACACGCCACGTTCCTGTTCAATAACAATGAATACGTAATAAATAGATACTTTCACAGTTAGTCGCCGCTTGGTTTGTTTTGTTTCAAAATTCCAGGGGGTGCAATTGCTCACTTGCTCTCATTAAAGAGCCGCCACTGATATCAACGTAAAAATAAACATGAAAAATTTGACAGGAAAAATATACACAACGCACGTCTTTTTGACAGATATGATTTATCTGTCAACACCGCATTGAACTATTAGTCTATTAAAAATATGTAATAAAGAAATTAAATATTGAAAAGGAAATTATGTGTTTATTTGCCATGAATGCGTATATTACGATCAATTTATAAATCTTACATTTAAGCTAATGAAATAAATGCCCTCAAGTATAATTTAACAAAGTAACTTTTTTAGTTTTTCTAATACAGTTATGACAACATGTAAACGTCATCGATGAGGTGCAACGGAACTTAACGCGTCTCCAGGTTTACGAATGTGTACCTAAAATAAAATTTCTTTACAAATTATCTGTTTCAAAACGCATAAAGCAAAATAATAAAACAGTGTTATTGAAAAAGTTCCCACTGGATATTATGCGACACTTTAGTTTAGAGACCACTTTTATATTTTTTGATAACACAATTTATAATTAGTTTACTGACAATGTAAGTTATTAAGAAAATAAATTTAGGACTTCAATATGTCAAATGGACATATTCTTCTATATTGTTTTACTGATACCAATGAATATTGCAAACGTTAGAAGTATTTATACTAAGGAAACTATTGGTTTAGTATAGCATTTACGTTTATTAATTCTTGTTAACTTACAGATAATAAATAAAACAACCAATATGGTTACTTTTTTATTGGTATATTTAATGTTTTTCTTGTTAATTTTCTTTTTTGTTAATATTTTTTTTATTTATCTCTTTGATATGTATATATACTGTATGACATGGAAACTGCAACACCAAGAAGGGGTGCGGATTTTTTGACCAAACTTGGTAGAAACGTATAACTAGTCAAAGGCAATAATTGATCAAAATTTCAAAGAAAAAAAACAAAAGACTAACACAATTTAACATAATTTTTATTAATAATGTGTTGAACCGCCCCTATTAGTGTCACACTCCCTCACTCTTCGTGGCAGTGATTCGACTAGGTGGTCGATATCCTCTTGGGGTATGGTGTCCCAAGCAACCTGTAATTCATGCCGGAGAGCTATTAGTGTCTGCGGGGGATTGGCTAACTTCATAAGTTTTCGTCCCATAATGTCCCACACATGTTCTATTGGCGAGAGGTCGGGGGAGTTGGGTGGCCATGGCAAGATATTAACATGAGCCTCTTCCAAGCGATTTATAGAAATTCTCGCTACGTGGGGAGGGGCATTATCCTGCTGGAAAAGTGGGTCTTCGAGCGTTTGAAGATATGGTAGAATATGGGGTTCTACCACCTCATCAATGTAACGCTGGGCGTTCATGGTGGTTTGGATGAACACCAATTGAGACCTACTCCCATATGCTATAGCACCCCATACCATAACACCCACTGCTCGATGCACATGCCTTTCAACGGAAAACTGAATATCACGACGTTCCCCACGTCTTCGTCTGACCCTCATACGGCCATCATGCATCCCTAGACAAAATCGAGATTCATCACTGAATATCACCCTGTGCCACTCCACGTTCCAGTGCAGTCGCAATCTACACCACTCAAAACGTTGCTGTCGGTGTTGAGCCGTAAGTGGTAACACAAGATGTGTACGATAAGATTGTAAGCCGAAACCCCTAATTCGACGATAAACGGTTCGAAGGGTTACAGGACGACCAATATTACCTAACCACACGTCAGCAATTGATCTAGTACTGGAAAACCTGTCTCTTAGTGCCATTAAGCGAAGGCGGCGGTCCTGTATCTCATTAGTTCTTCTTCGGCCTCCGGTTCCTCTTTGGCGTCTTTCCTGACCTTCCCTAGTCCATGATTGATAACAGCGCATAATGGTGGATTGGTTCCGGTTAAGGCGATTTGCAATTTCTCTGTATGAAAAACCACCTTCTCGCAAACCAACAATTCGACCTCTGTCGAATTCGCTTAATTGGCGATAATTTCCACGTTGCCGCACTCTAGGCATAATAAAACTCTTTAAAAACGTTAAACAAAGGTATAATAAGACAAAACCGTTGAAATTAATTTCAAACAAACAATTAATACACCACACATTAATGTCAGCGAAAACTGAATGAAGTGTCAGATGTGTCATGACCACTTGATCTATCGCAACAAAATTTTAATCAATTATTGCTTTTGACTAGTTATACGTTTCTACCAAGTTTGGTCAAAAAATTCGCACCCATTCTTGGTGTTGCACTTTCCATGTCATGCAGCATAAGTTCAAACTCTCACATATGCTTGTATAACTTCCTCCAGTAAGTCTATTTTAATATTTTTCACCAAACCTTTTAATATGTTGATTTTCTTATTTACAAAATACTCTTCGAGAATACCTGGTTTCAATTCCAATCTTGTCGCCCATTTCCTTAACATTGACAAGCCTGTGGATATTGTCTAATACTTCTTAAATATCGAATTTTCATCTTTGATTTAATTAGTCTGATTTGCCCTGGCGTAAAATATTTCTTTAAAATTTCATTGTGGTGAAATATTTCTTGACTAAGGTGCTCTACATTTTTCTGTAAGGTCTGTACTATCTGTTCTACAAGAACATTCTTTTCCTTCCAATGTATACCTACTGTGTCTTATTGATTAAAGTGATTAGTATCATACCTAATCTAAAATAGATTGCCTAATTAATTTAAGCATTTCTTGTACTATTACTCACATTTAAATTTAGTTTAAGTCATTATATTCTTGCTTATGACGTTTTTATTCATATATTTATAATGAATTCATCGCTTTTTGGGTTGATTACAATTAATTGTTAATTTCAATTGGCTATTACTTCAGTACTTAAGAAATAGCCAATAGATGGCGCCACAAATTTATGGGGAGAATTTTTAATTATTACTCATATTTCCCCCACTTTTAGTGAAGAATAGTCGAGGGAAGTAGTATTTTATAGACTAAATTTTATTACTATCAAGTCCGTTTTATTAATGTCCCAAGGAGCCAGTGTTTTTTGCAATTTTTACAGTCTTGTCGACCGGGAAATACTCCTTGCTGGTCAAGCGATGCATGCGCCAAATGTCACTTCACAGGCTGTGAGTACAAAAAGAATCTAAATGTACTCAAAAGTGAAGTTAAGAAAAATGTTATTAAATTTTTTTTTAATTCTTTCCGAAAATAGGTTTTTTACTCTTATCGACAATCAGTTTTTAGCGAATATCTCGCAAGTCATGCTTTCTAGGCAAATACATTGTCAGTATAAATGCAATTAAAACTAGCTTTTCATAACTTTTTCTATAAAAAAAAAATTCAAAATTCCGACCTAAGGTAACATTTTTACTGTTATAGAATAGCGATTTTTTGCAAATACCTTGTAAATTATGCATTGGATATAAATTTTGAAACTGCAGTTACATGGTGATTGAAATTAAAGTGAAGGCATTCAAAGTTTAATTGAGTGTTTTATTTTACTTACAGCTAGTATCATGAATCTTCACAAAATAACAGCCGAAAGTGTTATATATTTAATATCGCTCTGTCTGACTTCTATACGAAATTTTACTCATTGGACGACAGCTCTGTTCCAAAGATAAGATCGTCTAAACGTATGTTTCCACCTTGGTTTAGCGGTGCCATCAAAAGATTAATACAGAATATTACTTCAGAAAGTGGATGTTAAGCAGATATCAGTATTATCGCGACGAATTTAACAGACTAAGATCGTTAATAAAGCAAGAGATTTCGACAGCATATAATAACTACCGATTGTACATTCAAAATCAAGTAACTTCAGATCCTGCCGTATTGTGGAAGTTCATTAAAGGCTTGAGGGGTGGCTCAAGGATCCCGGGGCGCATGCGTTATCACGGAGAAGAAATATCTGATCCGCAGGCAGTGGTTGATGCTTTTGCTAATGTCTTTTTGAACGCATTCTGGCCAAGTGCTCCATTTACTTCGCCAACAAACACTGGGCCGAATAATATTGATAGTGATAAGATACTTAAGCCCAACTTCACTGCGGCTCATGATGGTCTACCAAGTTTCTTAGTAAAGAATTGCATTCCGGTACTTTGCCAACCTTTCATCTTTAATTTAATCATCAGAACTTTTCCTGATGTTTGGAAGTTTAGCAGAATTATTCCTGTGTTTATAAAGGGTGAACGATGAGATCTCGAGAATTATAGACCAATTAATTTGTTAAGTAATTTTGCTAAATTGTTTGAGTTCGTTATTTATCAGCAAATTATTGGTGAATCTGTATCCTATCATTCCCCATATTTACATGGATTTACACAAGGTCGATCCATCTGCAATTCTTGAATCATATATATGGTGCCTGTAATACTGCCACAACATTTTTGGGCTTCCTGATTCGATCCTGCAGAGGTTTTACTAGTCACTTGGCTCTTAAATCTATTTATTTTGCTTTTGTTAGGAGTAGATTAGAGTACGGAGCCACTGTTTGGTATCCCTACTACTTACATCAGCAGCTGACATTCCAGAGAGTGCAAAAGCGTTTCCTGAAGCTTCTGAGTTACAAAAGTGATGGTTTTTACCCGGTTCGGAAAACGGACTACTTTGAGGTACTTGATAGGCAACCCTTTGAGTCCTTATCAGACAGAAGAAAATACAACAGTGCACTTTTTATATAACATGGTTAACAATGTGGTGGACTCGCAGGTACTATTTTCCCAGGTCAATTTCATTGTGCCATCTAGAGCCACGCGTTCAACTGACACCTTCTCGATGCCCAGACCGATAACTAACATGCTTTTGAGGGCACCTCTTTCCCATACTGTGGCAAAGTGATGAATATGTTCCCTGATTGTTTCATGTAGGCTGATGATCTCTGGTGCAATACATTATGCTTTTCTTATTTTCTATATTGTCTATGTTTTGTAATTTCATTCAGTTTATTATTATTTTGTAGGGAGCAACTGCTCACATGTACTACCTAAACTTATATATTGATTTTATCCTGTAAGTGGAGTTTGAAACTCTGTTGGGTAATAAGTGTATTATTATTATTATTATTATTATTAGTATTATTATTATTACCATCTCATATCATATCAATATGCTCAGACTAATACTGTAGCGATATGTACATTTCTGAATAAAATATCAACCTTATCTTTTATATTAAAGATGATTTCTTCTTGTATAGCACATCATCACATATCGCGAGGAAAGACAACAGACACCTAAAAATAAAAATAATATCCCAGCACCACATTGATTTTTATATCGCATCCTGTATGTACGACGTTATTGATGTGTTGATAAGATTTTTCCTTCTCTTTTTCGCAGGGCGATTGGGTTTATCCATATCGACCTGGCGACTACGCAACCCTAACGAGAAAGTAT
The DNA here is from genome assembly GCA_963170755.1 of Amphimallon solstitiale. Lineage (NCBI taxonomy): Eukaryota > Metazoa > Arthropoda > Insecta > Coleoptera > Scarabaeidae > Amphimallon > Amphimallon solstitiale. Next base: position 18,550,544 of record OY720677.1, on the reverse strand, counting down.
CTGGGATCGCTGTACTGGTCCACGCTCACGTTGACAACTATCGGAGATCTGCCGACCCCAGAGACCAATGCCGAGTAAGTAAATACGTACAACATAGATTTATCCTCTGTATAAAATATCTGTGTCTCTTTCTCCCTGACTCGCTGAGATTCGGTTGATTATAAGTTACAGGTCTTGTAATTTGCCGGGTGGCTTGCGTCATTTGGAATTACAACGTTTTATTTCTAACATTGATGCCAAATCACATGCTTTTATAAATTGTTCATTATGAAGGGAAGCTTAATCATTGATCAATTTAAAGATAGTTTTTCTGTTATATTGTTAGGTGGGTATACCTAAATTTCAAGTCAAATCATCACATCAATGAAATCCTATAGATATTTTGCACTCCGGCTTCTTCTTTATTACTTGTTTAATCTGACTGGCAAATTGCAATCTAAGAATGAATTAAATAAAAACAATTTTTTTTATTATATTTAACTTTTGTACATAATTACAAAATTTAGCATAAAAGATATAAATATAACAAGAAGAATGAGTGTGCTTAAAACCACACGGCAGAAGTGTAAACTTCATCAAGGCGAGGTTAATAATACCGTAGATAATACGAAATACACGCATATAATATTCAGTAACGTATTAAATAAAACATATTCGCACATTTATTACATTTACGCGAGCGTCCGTTTTGTTTGGTCAGTTCGGACGTACATGTATGTATAAATAGACGATATAAATACTTGCTTACTGTCCCGGTCTTGGTCTAATGGTAACGTATCGGTTCGAATCTGTTCTGGGACATGAATTTATTTATTCATTTAAATTTCAATTTAATTGAAGTTAAATACCTCGATAAGTTATATTTATTTATCTTGTTCCCTTAGCCGACTTTACCCGAACGAGCGTTACATATCCGAGCGTGACGGGTCAGTCTTGTTCACTGCCTACAATCAGCGCAACGCGCCTAAAGAAGTTTACACTTCAAAAAAATATTATACGGGAAACATTTCGGGAAAATCATAAATAAAATAAAATGATAACAATTTATAAGTACTTTTTTGTTTTTCCAAATAATCACTCTTAAGTTCCATTCGTATAAACCAATTAGTCAGTGACGTCTGGTACTAAAGGGCGCAAGGGCACGTGCCCATCCAATCACCAAGATAAACACAGAAAGAAATTCGCATGTAATTCAGTGCATTATTTTATTTTATTATTTTTACATAGTTTTATAACGATGGTATCAAAGTTTCCTTCCGCACCACACATACTAGCGTATGCCAATGCTCAAAACTATGTTCCGGGGCACAATTTCAGATGTACCTCCTTCGAGTATGAATCGGCTCGCTGCGCTTATCTTCGCCATATGCGCTTATAACTTCGGTTTGGGGCTCAAATTTGCCAGACTCCAGTTAACATCATGCATTCATTGCGAGTGAATGTTTTCGTTGCGTTACCTTGCGTGTGTGATTTCAAAGCCTCAAAGTGGCGTTCATTATCAATGAAAATACATATGAAAAATATGAGTGGATGTGCGGACGTTCACTAACAAATAAACTATTTTGTTATATCTGCTTAATTTTTAAGAAAGAGGTTAGTGCGTGAAATAAACAATAAATATCTATCGTCTTTCTTTCTACATTATTATAAATCTTCAACAAAAATGAAATCTGTTTTCATATACATACGAGGTGTGTAAATTAAATAATGAGACCGATTTTCTAGTGTTCGATTTGGCAACACTAAGGACGCGGCACGTAGAGGGGTAGGTAGATAAACATCTGATAGGCGTCTAGTACAAGTTTGAACACGCTAGAGATGTTGCGCTGTCTGTTTTTTTGTGAGAAACGTTTTTTTAGTGCGTTTTAAAAATGAGTGGACATCAATTTCGAACAATGTGGTGCTATCAGGTTCTGCTTCAGACTTGGACACAGTGCAACTGAAACATTTCGAAAACTGCCTATGGAGGCAGTGTTTTGTCGAGAGCCCTTTCAATCTAATTTTTAGGTGGTATAAGGCATTTTCAGAAGGAAGAGATTTAATTGAAGACAAGCCTAGCACCGGAAGGCCTTCATCTTCAAGAAACAATGAAAATGTTGGCAGAATCCGCGATCTCGTGCGTTCAGATCGTCGTTTGACAGTCCGAATGATGGGTAAAGAGTTGAAATTGACTCACACATCCGTTCATTAAATTTTGATCAATGAATTGGGGATGAGAAAAATCTGTGCAAAAATGGTTCCGAAAAATCATTCACAAGAGCAGAAAGACATCAGAAAGGAAAGGTGCCTTGACTTTTTGGGAGCAATTTGAAACGGGGAAACGGGAGCATGAAGTGGCACACTTCAACCTCTCCATGGCCAAAAACAGGCAAAATGAGCAAGTCAAAAATCAAATGCATGCTAATTTGCTTTTTTGATAGCCAAGGAATCATTCACAAAGAGTTCCTGCCTCAAGGCCAAATGGTTAATCAACATTTTACACCAATAAGTTCTTGAGAGACTTCGAAAAAGGGTCATAGGTGTGAGACAAACCATCAAAAACATGTGGGTGTTGCATCACGACAATGCTCCTTGTCACACTGCGGCTTCTGTCAATAAGTTTTTGGCCAGTAAAAACATTCCTGTGGCTTCTCAGCCTCCTTATTCACCCGACTTGTGTCCATGTGATTTCTTTCTGATTCCAAGATTGAAAATTCACCTCAAAGGACGTCATTTTGGGACACTAGACAATATTCAAACAGCCGTAACCGACCAACTGAAAGCTATTACAGTATCCGAGTTCCAGCACTGCTATGAGAGACGGGAGAATCGTCTCCAGCGCTGTGTGGCTTCCCAGGGTGGTTACTTTGAAGGAGACAATGTGAATTTGTAATTTTATTTCAATAAAAAAATTAGAAAAAATCAGTCTCATTAGTTAATTTACACACCTCGTATATGTATAATAAGGGCGAGTTTTCTACATTCTTTAGATGTGATACACAAGCTCATCTAAAATAGAAAAATAATGTGTAGCGCATGCGCAGTTTTCTTTTCTATTGCACTCTGTTGGAGCAAAGTTTTTCTTGTCTACACGCAATATAGTAATATTACATATATGGTAAATATAAATTACAAGTATACGCATGAATAGCTTTCTGTAATGTCCTAACTATAATGGAACATTCGATTGGTCTTTTTGTGAAAAAACTTTATCCACCGCATTTCACCTTACAGTGTTGCGTTTTTTTCCTCTTATTTTTCCGGACATCTCTTTGCGGTCCTGTCAACGGGATTTTCCCAGTAAATAATCGAGGAAAGTTTTAACTGATTCTTATTTGTTCCTCCATTATACGTTTCTGTTTCTTTCTCCACGCGCAGTAGGTATATATGTACTACTACGTCGACGACGACGACGTCGGAAACTTTCCGATTCGCAAAATCGATGAGGGTTTTGTCTTCATTGTCTGCGCGTTTCAGCGATTGGGAAATTTACCAAGCGTAATTCCTTTCAAATAATTTTAATGCCACAGAATTAATTCGGAATTCGCGAATAATGATTTTATTAATGGCTTTTCCTTCGGTGTAAATACAGAAATGCCGTTCCATTATTTTAAAACTGACGCACCGAAATGCGTTTTTAAATTATTTTCAGCTACGAGAGGGGTACGCAAAAATTATCGACTCTTCTAAAGAGTTTTCCAACAAAAACGATATGATTTTTTTTTGTTCGTCATATTTTAAGTCACCTTTTCAATATCTAAAACCTAGACTAAAAACAGCTATTTAAAACACATCCCAGAACAACGTGCTTAAAAAAATTTAAAACACTATAAGATTAATTAATGGAAAATGTTTTTATTTTTAGTCCGATCAGCACCAAACTTCACATGAACACTCTCCAGACTATGCTAGGGTTTTCCTGGAAATTTCATCAAAATCGGTTCAGGGGTTTCGGAGTCTATAGGGAACATACACACACCGCCACACACAATCATCGAATTTTGTATATAAGAGAAAGATTATATTTTGGCGCACAACGTGGATTATCTTATTCGATTACTAGCTGACCCGGCAAACGTTGTTTTGCCATATAAATTATTTCTAGTGAATATTTTGGTAGTCTAATATAAAATAAGTAATTATTGTAAGTGTGTGGGGATGTATGTAGTATATGACTGATAGAGGAATGGAGCGCTGTGAACGATGACGGCCTATAAAAATAACAAAACACCAAACATTCATTTTTTGAATTCATTGTACTTTTATTATATTAACTAATAATTACATCTCTATCACAAATAATGACAATTAAAAAAAAAATTATCAGTCTCTTAGTACAATGGAGTGTACGATATTTTTAGTGAGTCCATCTTTAGCCAACACAAACAAACTGAATGGTTTACCCACGCGAGAACATGCCACGTTTAATTGTCCGTGTGAAAAACACGGTGTGCCCAAATTTAAGCCAGGAACAGACATCGTTCAGCCTTGAGGCTTATTGATTGTCATTGAGAATGCCAATATAATTGGAAATTGAACCCGTTTGAATTCAATTGGCACATCTGTGGGAATAATAGGGATTCGTGGTAGTAATACATCTTCTGCTCGGAACTTGCCATTCAAAATGCTGACTGGCTTCGACAACGTCTTTCATGAATTTTTAATGACTAATCGCGTGCCATTGCACAGCCGTGGTGGGTTCAAATTACGAACCAAAATAACCGGAGATCCAACCTCCAGTTATAAATGGTGCGGTGGCAAGCCTGGCAAATCCAATGAGTTCAAAACCTCTGCTGGATAATTTACAGCTTCGTTGTTATCTCAAACTATATCGATAGATTTGTATGACACCAAGTCCCCTGGCAACAACTGTTGTATCTTGACATTCAAATCGTTGACGTCCACATTTTTTGCTGCCAAAATTGCTCTTTCTGCTAGCCACTCACGATTCAAGTATTGTGTATTTAAGAACTAATAAATGTATGAAAATATTATGGAACAAGTAACAAAATGGTTGTTGTTGGCCGGCGCTGGTGACACGTGTTGAAAACTATTGATTTATATGAGATCACTTAATTAACTGAACATGAGAACTATCATGAGGTAAATAGGAATAAATAATTATAACACTGCAAATTGATGATACATTTACTATGAGAATATATTTAATATGAGAGTTGCACTGAGAAAGTAAAATGATAAGTATAAGCGTCACTGCTACGATCGACGCACAATCAAGAATAATTACCGAAAACGGTTTAGGCCCTGAACTTTAGTGAGTGAGAGAAAGCTTATTGTGTGAGAAAGACAGGAGACCGGCTTCGTTCTCATCCCTACTCTGTGCTGTTTACGGGGTGAGAAGTGACACCGATAGACGCCTGGTGGGAATAAATGATCGAATGGTAACTGATCAATTATCGACCGCCGAGAGTAGAAAATTATTAAAGTACTAATATCGCTATTAAAAAAAAAGGGGTTGGTGGTAGAAGGGTGAAAATTTAGGGTTATATGTATTTGTAATGCCAAATCATAAAAAAAAATACAAAATTTTGTCCAAAAAACAAAAAAAATTGTTGGGGTGGACCACCCTTATCACTTAGGGGTATGAAAAATAGTTTACATCCTATTCTCAGACCTGCTGAATACACACACAAAATTTCATAAGAATCGGTCAAGCCGTTTCGGGGGAGTTTTGTTACAAACACTGTGACACGAGAATTTTATATATTAGATTAAAATATATTAAATATAAATGTTCCTATTTTTTTTATGAAAATCAATATACGCCATCTCATGATAAAACCCATAGTTGAAATTTGTTGGTTAATGTAATCAGTACGAAGACATTTTTCTACTAACTTACTATAACTACTTATATAAATTTGAAATAAAACAATAGATCACTGTAAAAAATGAATGTTTGGTCATCATCCAAGAAATATTCTATCTATTGTGAAAACGCAAAATACGCTAATAAAAACTAAACTATGGTACACGTATGTAAATCTTACATAATCTTAAAATCCGTTTTTCTCCGGGTAGAAATGTCTAATATGATTTTTCTGCTTTGCACTGAGTAATTAATTAGGTTTCTTTTTAATTGGTAAAATTTACCCAGGGTGAGATTCGAACCCACTCCTTCCAATTGCTAGTCAGGTGCGCTACCACTACGCTACCTAGGCAGTGACTTCGAATCTCCATAATCGTCTTGAAACATCTCCAGAAACAAATGTAATTATATATTTTGCTGGCATTTTTCCAATTAAAAAAAATACCTAATTAATTTGTGATAAGCCTGGTCCTGTCGGCTTACCTCTAATTGGTCGTCATCTCGATTGGCTCTCTTGAAGCGTCGGATCGCCAATGGGCACAGGGACAGGATTGGGGATTTGTTAGAAGGTTCAATTAAAAAGCACACCACCCCGTTTACTAACTAACTGCTTGCATTGGAACTGACTTATGGATATTACATACTTTTAGACTGATACATTATTCGTTCAAACACTAATCATTAATATTAATAGAACCTAAAGTCAAACTACATGTTGTTACACCTTGTTTTTTTTAACTCCATATGTCGTATCTTCTTAGTGAACTTATTAATATTTTAGAATTTTTAGTTCATTTAATTTTGGCACATTGCTTTGAGCGATACTGTATATCTGTATCTGGACTTTCCGCATGTAGTTATATAAGCTTTAAATTGCTGTTGTTTTCTTTTGTGGATTACCTTTAAAAATATTCCGTGGGGTTGCGGTGTCTTTATTTGGAATTATCCTTTATCTATTTACCTTGTATAATTGGGTGTTTCTTTTATTTTTAATATTATGGCTTAATTAATATTTTTATTTCTTGAGTGCGAAGCTACATGCCGGGACATCTAGTGTTGTCTAGTGGTAACTGCTGGAGTAGATAACTCTTTTATCGCCCAATGGAATTGATTTGTTCTGTATAATATTTTGTAATTTTTGGGAGTTAATTATATCCTATTTTGGTTTATTAAGCATCCTCTACTTGTTCTTTCCCTTCGTCCTTTCAATTAATTGACATCTAACGAATAATTTGTGTCTGTCTTACCGAGCGAATAGCAATCTTCGCGTGGAACATTCTGATTGGTTGTTTCAAGCAGGAAGACGGCTAAGAGATTTTCCCCTTGGAAGGGTTAAGACATTTCCATTTTGACCGTCGTTTCGTAAAGCAGTGTATTAATTGTCTGAAGTACTTTTCTGCACTAATTTGTGTTATATTTAACAACATTTTTGGATATTTCTAATTAGACAGTTATTTGCTGGTGAGTCTAGTATTTCTTTTTTTTAAATGTTCATTAACACTTTTCGTGTCGTTTCCGTCTGTCGTATTTAGCTTTTACCCTTGGATATCACATTTTCATCGTACTGCATGATTATGAGATTTGCACGACACGTGCGCTTTTTTTATCAGAACATATACCGCCATTTTGATGTATGTGTGAAATTTTTATGGAAATCTGGGTTTGAATAATTTCCTTACCCAAACTGTGGTGAAAGGTTTAGCGGAGCCTACCTACTGCTTGTGATCGCATCGAGGGAGAACCACCCCTTTAAATCCCCATACCAAGGAATCTTCTACTGGACAGCCAGGTTTTCTTTTGTGTTTCTTTTATTTTGATCCTCGAAAGAATTGCATTGTATCAGAACATTTAAATATGGACTAGAATTATACAAGTTTGATTTTATTAATTTAAATTAAGCACATGGTTGAGTTTCTTTTTTTTTTTTTGTTGTTAATTTTGGCCCGATAATTGCCAGTTATCGAAGGCCTAAGCTGTATCCAGGCTTATTAATTTATCCTGCGTTTAAATTAAGTGTTTAGAGCGTTATTCTAATTTTGTAGTGTTATTTGAACCTTGCAATTTTTTTTAACTTAGTAGTTCATAACTAACTTAAGCATATACTAGCCGATAATAAAGAAGGAAGGGGCTGGAAAAGTATTTGAAAATATAAGAAGTTACAGACTTGAAGAGGACGACATAAAATATAAATATTGGCAGGAAATAGACAGACAATTGAAAGAACAAGGACATTTGGAGATAGAAAGTATGGAAGGACTGTGGACAATTCTTAAAAACACACTTGTGAACGCAGCAAAGAAAGTATGCGGAAGTGCAAGATACGGAAAAAACAGAAAACATACGCCTTGGTGGAGTGAAGAAATTAAGAGTGCAGTAAAAGAAAAGAAAAGATGCTGGAAAAAATATCTAAACACTGGTAACAATACTGACCATGAAGAATACAGGAAGAAAAGAACACAGGTTAAAGTATTGATTATAGTAGCAAAACAAAAATCCTGGACAGACTTTGGATCGAAAATGGAAGATCAAGGAAAGGGATATTCCAAACTGCTATATAGAACATTGAAAACCTTGCGTAAGTCAGCTGGAACACACCTCCAATATATAAGAAGTAAAGAAGGACGAATTCTAACCGCAGAACAGGATATAAGGGATAGATGGTATAAATATTTTTGCGATTTGTTTGAAGCCGAAACAGGGGGAGAGGTTGACGCAGAGGATTTCTCGCCTGAAGAAGCTGAAGAGACAACATCAAACATACAACTGAGCGAGTTAACAGAAGCAGTGGAAAAGCTAAAACCAGGAAAAGCAGCCGGAATTGACAATTTAAAGCCAGAAATGCTGAAATACATGGGAGTTAAAGCTACACGGTTACTACTTAGAATAATAAACTTGGCATGGGAAAGGAAAACAACCCCCGAGGACTGGAAAATAGCAATTATAATCCCCTTACACAAGGAAGGTGACAATACGACATGTTCCAATTACAGAGCTATCTCATTGTTATCAGTAGCTGGAAAGATATACGAAAGAATAATAGAGAAACGATTAAGAGCAAACTTAGAATCGACCCTCCAAGAAAATCAGACAGGTTTCAGGCCGGGCAGGAGCACGCAGGACTGGATATTATGTTTAAGGCAAATTTCGGACAGAATTCTAGGTAGTAACGGCAAAATGTACCTATGTGCAATTGATCTAGAAAAAGCATTCGATACACTTCCGAGGCATAGGATATGGTCATCGCTGGAGAAGAGAGGGATTAAAAAAGAGCTACTAACGGCATTCAAAAGTATATACACCAACACGAGCAACATAATAAGAACTGAAAGCGGATATTCAAGAAGCTTTATCACACTTAAAGGAGTGAGACAGGGCGGAGTTCTGAGTCCCCTTCTCTTTATAACTGTTATGGACGATATTGCAAGAAGTGCCAATAGCCTAACAAAGGGTATTTATGTAGGGTCCAGAAACCTTCAACCTATAATAGCCAAGGAATTCTTGTATGCCGACGACTTGATAATTGCAGCTCCTAATAAAAATGTCCTGCAAAGAAATATAGATATATGGCACGAAACTTTAAAGAACTTTGGAATGAATATCAATAAAGGAAAAACGGAACTATTGCCAGTCTCCAAAGATGAAGAAGAAATAAATATAACAATAGATGGTTATCCAATAAAGGTGACAGAAAACTTAAAATATCTTGGAACCATAATCAACCACAAAGGAGATGTAGAGGCAGATGTGAATAATAGAATCAAAATTGTAAACTGTTTATATCATGCACTGAAGTACATATTTTTAAGTAAGAGAGAAGTCAGCAGGGAAACCAAGACAAAGATTTACAAAACAATATTTCTTCCGACACTATGCTACGGCAGCGAGTCATGGGTATTGACTAAGAGGCTGAAATCAAGAATAACAGCGACCGAAATAAGGATTTTAAGGAGAATAATTGGTGTTACCAGATTGGATAGAATCAGAAATGAGAAGTTACGAGAAAAACTAGGAGTAACATCAGTAATAGAAAAAATCCAGGAAAAACAACTTAGTTGGTTTGGACACCTTACACGAATGAGTAACACGAACCCTGTAAAAGAAATATGGGAGGCCGGCTGGAACAAGAGGAGAAACAGAGGTAGACCAAGAAGAATATGGAATCAGGGGATAGCGCAGCTGCTGGCGGACCGGAGAAGTACCTGGAGGGAAGCTCAAGAAATGACTAGGGATAGGATAGAATGGAAAAAATTCTGCAAAGCAGATCGCCTCGACGCCTAACGGCAAAAGAGGATACAGATAAATAATAATAATAATAATAACTAGCCGATAATAAGGTTTGAGGTTAACTATTTGAATAATTGCCGTAATTAAATTCTTTTCTTTTGTGTGCCATCGGCCGATTCTGTTAATTGTGCGTTCATTTTAATGATCTACAGTTGCTTTTCTTGTACGTTGCATTTGATAATTAGTTTTGTTTAAAATAAGAAATATACACCTACAGCGTTTGAATGCTGTAGAGGTATCTTGTGTAACCATCTCTGAAGTAAAATCTTACTATTCCCATTTAATGTTTTTTTTTGTAATTATACATTTGAATGCTTCTGTAAAATTTGATCTAATTTGTGAGCATACATACCTCTTAATTTTCCTTTTTTTAAAATGCGCATTGTTAATCACATGCATATACAGGCTGATCCATCATTTTGTATACCACTGTACTGGATAATTTATAATTTCATAACACCTTATTTTTTTTAAAACTCATTCATTTGTTTGATCATTTTGTTACATTTAATAAACTTGTTATTGTTGTTTATATCGTGTATGAAGGACTTACTATACCAAGTGTACCTAAGTTATTTTCGCTGTCGGGATAAGTAACATATTAGATTGGCCTGAAATAGAACGACAGCTGGCGCCTAAGAGTCATCCACCTTCAGTATTCTGAGTGACCCATCCCCTAAAACCGAGAGTTAGAGGCACAGGCTCCACCCTATCTTTTCTAACGCACACTAGGGAAGTAAGGTAAGGCAGGTTGAAGGTGACACACAATAAATTTCCGAAACTTTCATAAATTTAATTTAGCGAAGCTACAGGTGTGAAACTCCGGCAAACGGGCACATTTCTAATCGTCGACCGGATGACATTATTCTAGTTACCGTTAGCGCCATATGTGCCTCCCTTTCTGCCAGGACAATCCTACGGAGAAGCGAGCGTAACAATGTTTCAATGGATGTAAATACATTCCGTTTGAACGTCAATGAATAATCCCTTAAAAACTAACTTACACTTCTATACCGTAGTCGACAAATTTTAATTTCGGTTTGTACTTCAATCCCATGCAGAAGATGACCTTATAATATGCAGGCATACCTGCTTGCTAACAGTGGTGGGAGAGCAACGCAGAGTCGGGGGATCCTCACTCCTTACATTTTATAGGAAACGTTTGTCGAGTGACACTGTCTTGGCAGCCGCGCTATATCTATATCTTTAGTTTATTTCGTCGCGCTCTTTTCCTCTTTCTACTTTCGTATCAGAAATTAAAATATGTCGACTACGGCATATAACTTACTTCTATATTAACCTACTTAAATTGTTGTCGTTGACGGTGCATCAACTCTGGTCGTGTATTGCCATATATCGGCATTGGAGAAATGCTTACTTCGTATATTTGAATCTTTGTCTTGATGGCAAAGTATTGCGTTAATACTATCATCGTGAAATTATAATAAATGTACTTAATGTACGAGGTCTTGCAAATTATTGGTTTATTACAAATTACTCAGTGCAAAGCAGAAAAATCATAGTAGACATTTCTACCCTGAGAAAAACGGATTTTAAAATTATTTAATGTTTCTTGATATATTTCAAGACGATTAAGAAGACTCGAACTCACTGCGCAGGTAGCTTAGTGGTAGTGCACCTGATTAGAAAGTGGAAGGGGTGGGTTCGAATCTCACCGTGGGTAAATTTATCCAATCAATAAGAAATACCTAATTCATTACTGTGCAAAGTAGAAAACTCTTATAGTACACATATTCCACATATTATTGCTGAAGAAATAGCGATTTTAATCATTTCCTGTATCTTGAAACTGTTCCTAATTTATGCTAAAAATTCACGTCATCTGTCTAACTTTTTTCTAACAGCTAAAATCAATACTTAATTCACACAAAAGCTGAAATTTTTAATATTAAAAATGACGACAATGTGAGGATTTATTTTCCACAGCTGTGGCGGCTTTACGTTCATCTCATGTAGAAAACGTTTAAACTTGACAGAACAAAAGGAATCTCCGCACTTAAACAAAGAAAAGGGGAACGGAAAATTCACACTAGAAAGGCCGCTCCGGCCTACTTTTCTTATTTCTTTGCTTTTCTCCTTTATCTACGCCGACATATGTATAATAGGTATGTGGGTTATGTCGCCCGCAGCTACTCTCGGGTATTCATAAATATTTTTCCGGAAGCACTGCCAACATTCCCTTTTATATACAGTGCGAATGTAAAATAAGGAATAAAATGTATGAAATTTTTTTGTTAATCTGAGTTATCTCACAGTTCAGAGTTGATTCGGCAGGGTGTATACTTTCTGGAAAATAGGGAAAACCTGGAAAAGTCAGGGAACTACATTCCAATTCTGGAAACAGGGAAAAGTTAGGGAATTTGCATGATTTATAAAATAAGTCAGGGAAAATTAATTAAAACAGATGACAAAGAACTTGATCAAACATCGACGAAATATTTCACATCATCTTTTCTGGGCCATACGACTGCTGCAGATCTTCTAGAAGCTTTGAAAAACGCCTTAAAAGATTTCAATATGCAAAATTTACTTCAACTCTCTATGGATGGCCCAAATGTGAACTTCAAACTTCTCAATGACCTTAAAATGGAGCTAGAAGCGCCTGATGGTCCATCCATTCTAGAATTGGGAAGTCGTGGATTGTATACGGTCCACAATTCATTTAAATGTGCCATGAGAAGTAATCAGTCTCAAACTGTTGTAATAAAATTTCTACGAGCTCCTTAAAACTTATTTAAAAATGTACCAGCCACACGAGCTTATTTCATTCGCTATACTGGTTCATGTCAATTTCCAATTAAATTTTGGGCTGTGCGATGGCTGGAAAATGCTCAAGTTACAGAGAGAGCTTTAGACATGTTACTTCATTTAAAAAATTTCATAGAACACGCTAAACTCGAAAAGAAGGAACCGAAATGTGGAAGCTATGAAATTGTGAAACAATGTTTAGATGATAAAATGATAGCACGTAAGTAGACCTTTTTTAAAAGCGTAGCAGAGGATTTACAACCATTTTTAAGAAAATTTCAAGCAGATAAACCCTTGGCACCTTTATTGTACGAGCAATTGCATGGCCTAATGATAACAATTTTAGGAAGATTTATTCAACCAGAAGTTATGGACAAAAATCATAGTGTGAACGATTTGTTGAAAATGAAAGTGGATGATTCATCAATTCATAAAGTTTTAAAAGGTGTCAATCTAGGATTTGCAACAAAATTGAAACTGAAAAAAATTGACAAGGAAGCTGATATTCTGGTATTTAAAAAAGTATGCGTAAATTCCTTAGTTCAATTTGCAAAAAAAATTTTGGGCAAGTCACCACTATGTTATAAAATCGTAAGGGGAATATCTTGTTTAGATCCCGTGGTTATATTAGAAAAAAATGTGGCCATTAGAAGATTAGATCTGGCACTGGAAAGTTTAGTTTATTCTAAAAGACTATCAACAGTGGCAGCTGATATCAAATATCAAAATATTTCGATAAATTTGTCAGACAGAAGCTAGTTAACCACGAGATTAAAGCGTTTAATAAAACTTTCCGAAGTAATAATACTGTTGAAGAAAAATACTGGCAGACTGGACAAATTATATTTTAGCTTATGCCGACAAGAAAGTGCCCCAGAGTAGTATATTCAATTTGTCAAGCTTGTTATGACATTGTCACACGGGAACGTTGCCGTTGAGAGGGGATTATCTGTGAACAGACAGTGTTTAACTGAAAATGTATTTGAACAGTCTTTAATTGGACAAAGGATTGTATATGATGCAATGGTGGAGAAAGGAGTAGAAGGTGTAGGCATTGATAAAAAAATGATACATTATTTCAGAAACGCGAACGCTAAATATAATGAAGAGCTGCAAAAAAAGAATTTGTTGCAAGCTGCAGCAGAGGAAAAAGAAAAGAGTAGGAAAAGACAAAGCTTAAAATTGAAACACCTAGAGGCAAAGAAGACGAGAGTGGATGCAGAACAAGGCAAAGGGAATCTTTAATTGATGAAGAAATTTTTTATTGAAATGTAGTCATTATTTATTTAAAAAGTTACTGGTTGTTCATAATAACAAGTAGTACCCTAGTCCTACTCAAAATACTACAACAAGTGCAAAGATTAGAATTTCGTTTTTAGTTGTTAATTGTTACGTAAGCCGGTAAAGAATTTATTGTTTTCTTTTTAATTATATATTTTCTTAATAAAGAACTAATAATGTTTCTGTTAATTTGAAATTATGTTTATACTTTGAAAAGTAACAGAAAATTCCTCTGGAATTTTGATTGAAAACCCCTGGAAAAACTGGAAAAGTCAGGGAATTTCAAAATTGTGAGTTAGTTAGTTTCTTTTTTGTTATTCCGACAAAAATTGAACATAGAATAGTTAACAAAATGTTGTTAATGCATAATAACGTATTTTCCGACATATCTAGTATTTGGAAAGCCCAGTAAAGTACACCACAGTTTATACAACGTTTTTCAAAAAGAACTTCATCTACTTGAACATAAATTTCTTCTATAAATTATGATTATCCGCATTCTTGAAATTTGGATATAGATTAAATGGTATAAAGGTTATCCACCTGTCACTGTTAAAACTTATCATCGAGCGATATGGTGATGAAATTAATAACAATTTCAATTGGATTATTAATTTATTTAATAAGATAACTTTATAGATGGGATATTAATTAAACAACTACGGTAAATAACTTATTTGCTGAAATTTTAAGTAATTGTAATTTATAAGAAGTGTTCAAAATGGTCACCATTCTGCTGAATGCTAAATGTAATACGACGTTTCGCGTTGTCAAAAATATTCTGCAATACATTTGGTGTTACTCCATTACTTTTAATTGTAATTGTATTCACCAGGTCATTTAGGTTATTAATTCTTGTCTTACATACTTAATTTTTTAGCTGCCCGAAAATAGATCTAACGTAGTAAGGTCTGGCGATCGCGGTGGCCAAACACCTCTGCTTGTAAGTCGATGAGGGAAGTAGTGTTCTAGAAGCGCTAAATTTTCACGAGTTGTATGTGCAATAGCCCCATCTTGCTAGAAGTAATCCCCATAGAATTTGTCCTGTTGCAATTGAGTTAAAAATTGTGTTAATAACTGTTCTCGGTATCGTTGGCTATTAATGTTTTTGTGAAAAAATATTGGTCCTTCTATTCTACGACGAGATACAGCTAACCAAACTCTGACTTTATCAGGATTTAAAAAAACTTTTCCCGCTTAAATGAAATCATGCTTCATCAGTAAAAAAAACTTCGAGATCTAGAATTTCGTTATTATTTAAATTTTCTCGAAAGAAATTGCAATAATTAAGACTACTAGCGTGATCTCCAGGTAAGATCTAATGAATAACCGATACTTTGTATACATACATACGAGGTATGTCTCAGAATTAATGAGAATGAATTATTTGCGCTAAATGTGACAACGACTGCAGCCGATTGGACTCGACTACATGTGAGTGGAGGGGTAAATAACGTAATCACAACAGGTACAAACCGTTTAATCTAGTGTTAGTGGAGTGATCGCGAGTTGTTTACCGTGAAGTTTTAATATCACGTTACATGTAAAATGCAGGCAAATATCGAGCAGCGGTATGCAATTAAATTTTGCGTGAAACTGGGAAGAACTGCTTCAGAGACACTACAAATGTTAAGAATAGGAACAAAGTGGAGATGTTTTATCGTCAGCACAAGTTTTCAGCATACAAAGAGTCGCGACGCAGGTTCTAAACAGCCTAACGGAACAAGACCTCCAGAATTGTTATCAGGAATGAAAAACTTGCTGGAGATGCTGTCTGCATTCCCAAGGAGCATACTTTGAAGGGGACAATATTAATTTGTAGATACATTCAATAAAACACTTTA
This sequence comes from Amphimallon solstitiale, assembly GCA_963170755.1. Taxonomy (NCBI): domain Eukaryota; kingdom Metazoa; phylum Arthropoda; class Insecta; order Coleoptera; family Scarabaeidae; genus Amphimallon; species Amphimallon solstitiale. Next base: position 18,534,557 of record OY720677.1, on the reverse strand, counting down.
AAATTAATCATTCTCATTACTTCTGAGACATACCTCGTATGCATGCGACGCCTCAAAATTCTATGAACGGCACTAGAAGATACGTTCGTTTGAAGTGATAAACGACGAACTGATTGATGTATGCAGGTTGTCTCCAAAAAATTTTTGGTACGTGGTTAACGATGTTTTGCTGTGTATGTTGTCTACCAGAACATTAATAACATTATTTAGTAGTATTGTATATTAATTAAAAGAATTATTTGTCCGAAAAAACTTATATTGCTAGTCACAAAATGACACATGTCGCATGACATTAGAATTATAGGTTTCCTTTTGGTACCCCCTTGTATGTATGTAGTCCTCAATAAGGTTATTCGTTTAAGAAGAAGAATATATATATATGCCGGTTTAGAACGTTTTTCTCCGTTGTCCGACACCTAATTTCCATCCTCTTCTATCTTCACATTCCTCCGGTGTGAGGTTTCTTTCACTCATGGATCTTTGTATGCTTTTCTGCCATTCCAGTTTCGGTCTCCCCTGTTTCCTTCTCCCTCTTGGGTGCCAGTGCATTATTGTTTTGGGCCACCTGTTATTTTGCATTCGTTCTACGTGTCCGTACCAAGTAAGTTGTTTCTTTTCGATGTCCTGAACTATCGTGCCTTCTATTCCCATTTGTTGTTTTATATAGTCGTTCCTTATTCTCTCTCTTCGTGAAATCCGCATGGACCTTCTAATGGCATCCATTTCAACCGCCTCAACCTTCTTCCTTTGTCTATCTGCAATTCTTCAGGTTTCTGCTCCATACAGAAGGCTGCTCTTTATCATTGTCTCGTATATACTAAATTTTCTCTTCTTTGTTATTTCCTTGCTCCATAAAATTCCATTCAGGCATCCGATTACTTTTTTTGCTTTAACTATACGTTTCTCGATCTCTCTCACATCTGCTCCGGTGTTGTCGAAAGTTATACCCAGATATTCATATTCCTGACATTGCATTATTTCTTGACCATTGTCCACTTCCAGATTTCCGGCCTGGTTGCCAATACATAGATATATTGTTTTGTTTATATTGACTGTCAAGCCCCATTCTCGGTATTCTTCCATCATTTTTCTCACCATATATTGCATGTCCTCCTTGTCATTGGCCACTATGACCTGGTCGTCAGCGAACTGAAGGGTAAACAAGCACCTGTCATTTATCTCTATACCCATTCTCTGAATCTTCCTCTTCCAATTTCTTAGTGCCACCGCTACATATATTTTAAAGAGTGTTGGAGAAATACAGCATCCTTGGCGTAGTCCTTTATTTACCGTGAATGCATCTGTGAACTCTTTACCCATCTTAATTCTAGATTTGGAGTCTTTATACAATTCTTTAAGGGCCGTTATGTAGTTGTAATTGATGTTAGATTGTTCTAATACCTTCCATAATCTTGACACTGGGACTGTGTCATATGCTTTTTGTAGGTCAACGAATGTGAGGTGGGTTTCCAACTGTCTAGCAGATCTCTTTTCTAAAACTTGTTTTAGGCAGAATACGTTGTCCGTACATGATCTTCCTGCTCTGAAACCGCATTGCTCTTCTTCTTCTTTGTCTTGGTAATCTTCTTCAATCAGGTCACGCAGGATTCTACCGTATAGTCTGCTTAGTGTGCTTGTGACTGATATGCCCCTATAGTTATTGCAGTCCAGCTTACATCCTTTTTTATGAATGGATGATATAAAAGCCGTTTTCCAGTCTTGCGGAACAGGATGTCCATTTAGGCATTTACTGATAATTACTGTGAGACTTTTATAGAGCCTTTCTGTTCCATATTTGAGCATTTCGGAGTATATCCCTTCCGGGTCGCTGGCCTTGCCTGACTTAAGATTCTTAACAGTCTTCTTTATTGTTTCTTCCGATATCTCAACTTCTTCCCCTTGTACTACAATCTGTCTTGGGGAATCTATTATATAATCTTGTCTATCTTCTTGTAGTAGGCCTTTGTAGTGTTCTAGCCACTGTTCCGGTTTGATTATTCGGATGTTAGCATTGTTCCTTCCTGGGGTTTTAACATTTGATATAAATCTCCATACCTCCGAGCACTTCCTACCTCCCATGTAGTTGTTAATTTCTTCGCATTTCTTATCCCATGACTCGTTTTTTGCTATAGAGATGCTCGTTCTTAGTTTCTTTATAGTCCTCAAAGCCCTGTTCACTTTTTGTTGTCAGCCATTTCAGATATTTTTGCTTCTTTTCTTTGACTAATTGTTCTATTTCTTCGTTCCACCAGTATTTCTTGTTGTTGTTGTTCTTCTTTTTGATTCCCATAGCTTCTTGGGTGGCTTCTATTAGACTGCTTATAACGTTCTCGTAGAGCTTGTTAAAGGTACACCCTTCCGGGTTCAGTAGTTTGCTGTCGAGTCGTCTCTGATTTAGAAATACAGTGCTTTTATCTTTGAAACTGTCAAAATTATATTTGGTTGTATCCACCGCGTTTGTGAGTGTTGTCCTGCTGCCTTGTTCCTCTTGGGTCTTGTTCCCTTTCCTAAATTGCATTCTTATTTTGGCTCTCACCAAAAAATGATCCGACCCGCAAGTTATTATCCTTAGGACTCTTACGTCGTTTATCTCTATGTTTGTTTCTTGTCTACTTATTACATAGTCAATAATGGTTTTTAGGTTACGGGTGTTCTGCATCCATGTGTAGCGATGGGTGTCTTTGTGTTTGAAGAATCCGTTGTTTATTCTAAGATCGTGGGTCTCGCAGAGATTTATAAGTCTTTGGCCATTATCTTTGCTTATTTCTTCACCAAATCGTCCCACTACTGGGCTATTGTTTGCCCTTCCTGTTTTTCCGTTGAAATCTCCCATCATTTTGACTTCTCTCTTCCTTCCAATACCCATTAGGATTTCGTCCAATTTGTCTTGGAATTCCTGCTTAATGCCGACTCTTTCGTCCTCTGACGGTGCGTAGGCTGCTATATTGGTGATGTTATATCCATGTAGTTTCAAGTTGACCATCAGGGTATTCTCGTCCACTGCTTCCCAGTTGTTAATTTTGTTCTTCCAGTCTTTCCTTATTTTATTAGTATGGATACCCCTCTAGCTGCTCTCATTCCTTTTGACACCCCAGTAAACAGATGAATGTATTCTCCGACATCCTCTGTGCCACTTCCCTTTTTCTTGGTTTCGGTCAGCGCTATCAAATCGATGTTCAGTTTCTGAATTTCCGATGCAATAATATCCGTTTTCAGTCTAATACCCTGTACATACCGCGTAGCAAGATTCATAATCCATCTTCTTTGCCGTTTTCGTCGTCTCAAAGATCCGTCCGTTGTTCCGAGGCTTCGTTTAGGTTTTTTGGTATTTGTATATTTTTCCGAGTATTAGAGAACCAGTCTAATGCCTCAACCCCCATCCTGGAGGACCGGGCCAGTTTTTGTTTCACGGTGAGTATTTTATTTCCTCACTACCCTCTGAATCTGCTGGATTGCAGACCCAACGAGCTTCCCCTAATTCCCATAGGGACGCACCCGATGGAGGTAACTGACAAATCCCCACTAAGACAAAATCCTAATACATATTTATTTAAGAATATTGGAACTAAAAAAATATTATTATATGATTAATAGGTAAGTGAAATTCGCAAAAGATGTACTTGGTGTAAACATATAAATAACGATATCCTTACTCCATTCAACAGATAAATAAACTGAATATGCATACGTTCAAGCATATCTCCCTATAATTTAACACCTGGGACAATGAATTGCATGTCAAAGACACTGAATTCCCTTACCACATAAGCTCTCTTCCAACACTTCTTGCTTTGTCTTTCTTTCTTTAATTATAATAAGAAGGACAAAAATAACAGTTATATCAGACAATTCATTCTGTTTACTTTCTTTACGAATTTAATGACAAAACATTTATTTTCCGTGATACGTGCTTGTAATAGAACATGCCCCTTAGATGCAACATAACGGTAAAAAGGCTGAACTTATCATCATGATTATCATTTGTTTCTATAATTAGAAGGGGGGTTTGAATAGATCTTCTCACCATATTTACTAGTAAGTAGTTAAAATTTGTACTTTTTTGAAAATATAAACGGTAAAAATGAGGGATAATGACAGTAAAATGTAAAATTTGTCTGCATCAGAAATTATGGAACAAGTCTTAGTAGCCACGAACAATTTATTACCAGCTAAATGTGCAAAACGAATGGAAAATTTTACGCTCAATTTATGAAATGGAATGTTCAAAAAATATGTTTTATTATGGTGTCGTAGAAAAAATAGTGTATGCAACTCGCATTTAATGGCTATTAAGACACTCGTATTCATTACGATACTCGCCTTCGACTCGTATCGTAATTTTCATTCTCGTGTCTTAATAGCCATCATTAAATGCTCATTGCATAATGCACTAATTTATTATTCTCTCGAAACGTTCTTGTCATGCTATTAGAAAATAGACAAACAAGGTAAGTTCAGTAACAGGCAAACGAAGGTTTTGATATTTAGAGTTGTGAATAGTCAAAGGTAATATAACGAGAGCTTGACAAATAGTCGACTATTTCATTGTCATCAATTTTTCGAGTGTGCGCTACTGTCAATTTGACGAGACCAAAATTGGCATTAATAATTTGACTAGAGCACGAGAGCTTTAGCTCGAGGGCTTTAGTCTTTAATTATTAATGCCAATTTTGGTTAAGTCAAATTGGGAGGCACACGAGAAAAATTGAAACAATGTAATAGTCGACTACTTATCAAGCTCGAGCTATATTTGTTAAGATTATTTCCTAAACCAAGTTTCATAATAAAAAATGAGTTGTCAAATCCATGTGATTATCAATAATTTCATCCGAAACATCGCTAAATCTCTTTTTGTCGGACATTTTCATCTATTTGACACGTATGCCACTTAATGAAAAAATACATACTTGATTTGTTACCTACATTTAAAATAGTCGATTTGTAATAGTCGCTGATATCAAGAACCGGTACCTTTCATTGGTTAATTTCAACTTCAGTTTTGATTGTGATTGGACAAAATTTAAATTTGACAGGTGAAGGAAATAATCAAAAATATTCAACACCTATTTATTTTATTACACCCTAACCTATCCTAATATATAAGGGGTGATGATAGGTTATAACCGGAATAGCAGCCAGGAGAAAAGCAGTTAAGAAAGCATATGACGCTACGAAAGCTTGAGCAACATAAAAGAGAGTTAACCTCTTTTCCAATTTAGCTACTTTTTCGATTATCACTTTGAAATAAATGACTCCTTGAAAAGTATAGTTGAAGAAATTAAAAATATATATTTAACTTTATTAAGTTCCACGATCTTCTTTCTTACCGTATATGTGTTAATTTCTTCTTCTTCTTTTGCGTCATGGTAATACGAATAGCATAAGCTATTTTCGACCAGTCGCTTTCCTGTGAGCAGAAAACGGTGCACTATCACAAACTCCAGCAAATACGACGAATAAACCAGCAAAGAATCACAAATGAATGCATAGTCTGCAGGCTTTTTATGTAGAAATTAGTACAAACATATTAATGATATTTACGTGAATCAGCACACTTTAGAAACAGGGTGCAGGCAGGAGATTAGAATAGCTCTAAAAACGTGCTCTCTAAGTTATTTTTCTTTCTTATACTTGGTATAAATACTGCTATAATGATACAGTTTGACCAAAAGCTAATAAACCTACCTACCTATGCTGAGCGAATCCGATGAGCTTTAGATGCCATATATCTTTCCTTTCAAATGACACACGTCGCGCGACAATTGATAAATAATTACAAATAAATAAAACGCAAATGGCTTATTATAATTTGCAAGTATTAGTTACCCAGTACCTACTAAGATGAAGTACTTACTATGACAAAAATCATTTGGTACAAGTAAACAGGAAAATAGGTAACACATATCTTATATTTAAGCAATATTTAATTTCCTTACAATTTAAGATTTGTCACTGAGATCATTCACAAATGGATTATTATTCGTATAAAGCTAAACTTTCATTCGATACGTCATTTTTACACATTTATTTTATAGAGAATTGAATTATATTTCTTAATTTTTCAATCACATAGAGTGAGACGTATTCCCTACTCACCTACATACTTGTTATTATTATTAAAAAAAAAAGCATTACAAAGACGATGATAATTATTACATTTGGTTTATTAAAAGTTTTTCTTTTTCTCTTAACACCAGGCGGACCAATTCTGTGGACGGCCCTAGGTCCTTGCCGCGTCGTGGTGTTAAGTCCAGGCTGCTCCAGTTCAACAACAACGGCGGGTACGTCAAAGACCGTCCTTAAAAAAGGCTAACGTCTAAATTTTTCAAAAATTTAATCCATCATTAAATTTTTGTCACTCCGGAAAGAACAAGACATATTCCCAAAGTAAATGACAAATTTTTTTTAAATTAAAAATACCAAATTAACCCCCACGCGGCAGGACTTATAAACAAAGGGCTGTTCACAAAACCTATCGCCGTGAAGAAAGATTTTGAACGTACTTGTAGCAAAAAAAAAGAATACAATCTTTATGTTTACTTTCTTTAGTAATACCTCAAACATAACCTCAAAGTTTCGAAACAGCCTCTGAACACAGTCCTGGCGCGTTGGTGTTTTGTTTTTCTTTTTTTTTTTCTATTTTCTCCTAGGTTATTACCGTTTGAAAAGGGAAACTTTGCATAATTAAAACATCTTTCCTATTTCAAATGGTTCACCCTTTCTCGTACTTGTAATTGTCTCATATGAATTCTGTACGAAACTTTGAGTGTGTTACAATACTCTTTCTTGACTTAACATAATTATAGAATTTAACGAACTGAAAACTTATCAAAGTGTTCGATCATCAGATTTAAACAATTGAATAAATTAAAATGGATCATTGAGGAATTACAAACAGGATTTTACCTTCTCTAGTTAACTTTAAATTTGTTACAGAACTTTGAAATTGAGAAGTTTAAAACAAACCGGATGTACCTACTCAATGATCATTTATTTAAATGTTATAAATACTTTTTATTGGTATCACCCACATTGATTGTTAATAGTTTAACTTTTGTAAGATATCAAGAGCTTCTATGACTGTGTTCAAAAAGTCTGGAAATAGTCAAATAAAATCGTAACGTATTGAAAAAAAAATGAGGTGTGGCCACCACACGACTTTCTTATATGTATGAGCGTTTCAAATTATAGACTTTTAAGAATTTTTTTATACAAGAATTATTCAAAATTCTATTCTAAGTACTTTCATTCTCTTAATAAATCGCTATAGAATGCATACTTTGCAAGATATTCGGAAAAAAAGTGCTACTCGCTAAGAGTAAAAGTGCTACTTCCGGTCCGAATTTTGAAATTTGATGTATACAAAAAATATTGCAAATCAAACTCTAAATACTTTTATACTCTTGACAAATATATATATAGAATGCATAATTTACGAAATATTTGCAAGAACCGCTATTCCATAAGAGTAAAAGTGTTACTTCCGGTCCGAATTTTGAAATTTCATTTATACAAAAAATATTTCAAATCCAACTCTAAATATTTTTGTACTCTTAATAAATATATATAGAATGCATAATTTATGACATATTTGCAAAAAATCGCTATTCGGTAAAAGCAAAAATGGTACTTCCGGTGCGAATTTTGAATTTTTTTTTTTGTTCTAGAAATATTTAAAATTATCATTTAAATACTTTGATACTCATAATGTACCTGCCTAGAAAGCATGACTTGTGAGATATTCGCAAAAAACTGATTTCGATAAGAGTAAAAGACCTACTTCCGGTAGGAATTTCAAAAAACTTTTTTAAAACGATTTAATTTTGAGTACATTTGAATTCTTTATAAATTTGTTTAAACTTAGTAATTAACGAAATATTTGCAAAATTCGATTTTTTCACTGAAGTAAACTACTACTTCCGGTATACCGATTTTACTGAAAAACTAATCAGATCTCAAGAGGGAGATTATATACATAAATACAAAATTTGGAATAGATATCTACAGCGGTTTGACCGCTATCGTGGTCACACACAGACAGACACACAGAGAGAGACATGTTTTAAAAACCACTTTTTTAGTATCAGAGGATTTCAAAACGTGGACATCTGCAAAAATCTCGAGGTCGAAAATTAAAAAAAGTTAATTAAGATTTTTAAAGAGCTATATTATGTCATCACAAAAAATGTCAAATGACAACTTTGCATTTTGACTACTCTTTCTTTTTTCATCTTTCAATGTTTATTCTAGTAAATCCGTCAGAAAACGACCTTTTGCATACCAAAAGTTTCATTTTACTGGACTATTTCTAACTGATCGTCAAAAAAATTTACAATTTACTTAAGACATTGTTTGAAAAAAACTTTAAGTTTTAATCTTTGAATTGAAGTTTTGTTTAGAAACGTTTACTTTTACTTTCTTATACGTAGTATAAGGAAGTATTGTGATGATGAAAATTTTCGACCTCCAGATTTTTGCAGATGTCCACGTTTTGAAGTCCCCTGATACCGAAAAAGTAGTTTTTAAAAAATGTCTGTGTGTCTGTGTGTGTGTGTGTGTGTGTGTCTGTGTGTCTGTGTGTCTGTGTGTCTGTGTGTGTGTGTGTGACCACGATAGCGGTCAAACCGCTGTAGATATCAATTCCAAATTTTGTATTTACGTGTATAATCTCCCTCTTGAGATCTGATTAGTTTTTCAGTAAAATTGGTAGACCGGAAGTAGCAGTTTACTTCAGCGAAAAAATCGAATTTTGCCAATATTTCGTCAACTACTAAGTTTATACAAATTTATAAAGAATTCATATGTACTTAAAATTAAAATTGAGAATAAGTTTATTTAAAAAGTTTTTCGAAATTCCTACCGGAAGTAGGTCTTTTACTCTTATCGAAAATCAGTTTTTTGCGAATATTTCGCAAGTCATGCTTTTTAGACAAGTACATTACGGATATAAAAGTATTTAAAACATAATTTTCAATATCTTTTGTATAAAAAAAATTTCAAAATTCTGACCGGAAGTGCCACTTTTACTCTTATCGAATTGCGATTTTTTGCAAATATGTCGTAAGTTATGCATTCTATACATATTTATCAAGAGTATAAAAGTATTTATAACTGGTTTGCAATTTTTTTTGTATATATGAAATTTCAAAATTCGGACCGGAAGTAGCACTTTTACTCTTAGCGAGTAGCACTTTTTTGATAATATCTTGCAAAGTATGCATTCTATAGAGATCTATTAAGAGAATAGAAGTACTTAGAATAGGATTTTGAATAATTTTTGCAAAAGAAATTCTTAAAATTCTATAATTTGAAACGCTCATACGTATAAGAAAGTCGTGTGGTGGCCACACCTCATTTTTTTACTTTCTTATACGTAGTATAAGGAAGTATTGTGATGATGAAAATTTTCGACCTCGAGATTTTTGCAGATGTCCACGTTTTCAGGTCTCCTGATACCAAAAAAGTGGTTTTTTAAAAATGTCTGTGTGTCTGTGTGTGTGTGTGTGTGTCTGTGTGTCTCTCTGTGTGTGTGTGACCACGATAGCGGTCAAACCGCTGTAGATATCAATTCCAAATTTTGTATTTACGAATATAATCTCCCTCTTGAGAACTGATTAGATTTTGAGCAAAATCGGCAGACCGGAAGTAGTAGTTTACTTCAGTGAAAAAATCGAATTTTGCAAATATTTCATCAATTACTAAGTTTAAACAAATTTATAAAGAATTCAAATGTACTCAAAATTAAATTTGAGAAAAATTGTTTTAATAAAGTTTTTCGAAATTCCTACCGGAAGTAGGTCTTTTACTCTTATCGAAAATCAGTTTTTTGCGAATATCTCGCAAGTCATGCTTTCTAGGCAGGTACATTACGAGTATAAAAGTATTTAGAACATACTTTTAAATATCTTTTGTATAAAAAAAATTTCAAAATTCAGCCCGGAAGTACCACTTTTACTCTTATCGAATAGCGATTTTTTGCAAATATGTCGTAAATTATGCATTCTATATATATTTATGAAGAGTACAAAAGTATTTAGAGTTGGATTTGGAATATTTTTTGTATAAATGAAATTTCAAAATTCGGACCGGAAGTAACACTTTCATACGTATAAGAAAGTCGTGTGGTGGCCACACCTCATTTTTTTAATTCTATTTTTCCTTGACAATGTCATAAGATTGACTTTCTATTTAAAAAAATGAGGTGTGGCCACCACACGACTTTCTTATACGTATGAGCGTTTGAAACTATACAATTTTAAGATTTTTTTATTCAAAACTTATTCAAAATCCTATTCTAAGTACTTTCATTCTCTTAATAAATCGCTATAGAATGCATACTTTACAAGATATTATCAAGAAAGTGCTACTCGCTAAGAGTAAAAGTGCTACTTCCGGTCCGAATTTTGTAATTTCACATATACAAAAAATATTGAAAATCCAGTTCTAAATACTTTTGTACTCTTGATAAATATATATAGAATGCATAATTTACGATATATTTGCAAAAAATCGCTATTCGATAAGAGTAAAAGTGGTACTTCCGGTATGAATTTAGAAATTTTTTTTATACAAAAGATATTGAAAATCATGTTCTAAATACTTTTATACTCGGAACATACTTCTCTAAAAAGCATGACTTGCGAGATATTCGCAAAAAACTGATTTTCGATAAGAGTAAAAGACCTACTTCCGGTTGGAATTTCGAAAAACTTTTTTAAGACAATTTGTCTCAAATTTAATTTTAAGTACATATGAATTCTTTATAAATTTGTTTAAACTTAATAGTTGACGAATAATTGGCGAAATTCGATTTTTTCACTGAAGTAAACTACTACTTCCGGTCTGCCGATTTTACTGAAAATCTAATCAGATCTCAAGAGGGAGATTATCTTTGTAAATATAAAATTTGGAATTGATACCTATAGCGGTTTGAGCGCTATCGTGGTCACACACACACACAGACACACACAGACACACACACACACAGACATACACACACACAGACATTTTTTTAAAACCACTTTTTCGGTATCAGGGGACATCAAAACGTGGACATCTGCAAAAATCTCGAGGTCGAAAATTTTCATCATCACAATACTTCCTTATACTACGTATAAGAAAGTAAAAATTAATTGAAAAGTTTTCTTACGAATGATGGAAATTTACTTTTAGATATTGCAAGGTTTATTAAAAACAAAATTAGAAAAGAAAATTAAAATCTACTTTAAAAGAATATTTTGATGACATTACTTTTTAAAAATCATCAGAAAGACCGAAAGTGATACCATGTACAGGAAGCTTTTCGAAAACTTCTCTTGCCTACTTTGGAATTTTTACAAAAGTAGTGCGCACCAATTTAATTTGGTTGTTTGCAGACTTTTTGGACACACTGTATATCAATTTCTATATTTTAATTAATTTAGTTGTTGGAATTCACGCTTATGTAACTATACACTTCTGGTACTTCACGCCCTAATATCTTGTTCATTTTCAGGTATATCTTTACAATAGTTTCCTACTTAATAGGTGTCTTCATTTTTGCCACAATTGTGGGTAAGTATTTTTTTCAATTATGTCTAGAATAGATAGAATAGACAGGCATTATGCGTTTCTAAAATTAAAACATTTGTAATGTTTCCTTTTGAAAACGTGCCAATTCAATTGTTAATAAGGAATTTTTCAATAACATATTCTTTAATTCAAGGTTATTCAACAATCCAATAAAACTAAGACCTTTTTTTCATTTGCCAGCTTCCTACGATAAAATATACAAATCATCTAGTTTTTATAGTTTTACTAGCTAGCCCGCTAGACGTTGTTCTACCCTTTCCGGTAGGTGTCGCGACTTGGTTAAAGTCTGAATAGAAGAGGTCATTAGTGCGATTGCAGAATACTCATGGGGACCGAAAAATGGCCTATGTGGAAATTCAAAGAGAAATTATGTTTATATGTCAGAATTCAATTCTACCAAACAAACAAAAAATAGCGTTATCTGTCGAACGGCAGCATATGCCAAAACAACTTTGTTGACCACGCAAACATATTGTGCAGATACATACAAATCATTTGTGCTTATAAATATAAAATTTATTAATTGCTCGACCACTGCACCACCTCTGGTGTACAGATTTGTGATTTTCTTTTTTGTCAGTAAACCAACATATATTGTGAATATGAGTCATATTTGTCCTTAAATATAGAATTTGCTAATAACTTGACTTCAGCGCCACCAATCGAATGTTTCTTTACATATGTTCTGAGAATATCAAGAAGATTGATTGAGCCATTAAAAAGTTATTGAATAACTTACAAGCGCACTAACGATTATATACTTACATAAAGATTTATTATTTTTATATATATTTCCATTTATCTATGATATAGATTAACTCCTTGATCATCATTACGTTACTTCCCTCTTTAGGCTACTAAAGATAGCTCCCACTTTCAACACCTCTCAGATAATCGCACCTATAATCCTAATTATCTTATCTATTGTTGGATTTAGCCACTGATATCATTTTTACCTGCGATTTTGATTAATATGCCGATCCATAAATTATATACATATTTAAAATTCTCTTTGCATTTGTTGTTTGGTTGTTGCCGTATTGCACGGTCAATTTACTCATTTGTCAGACCCTTTACTATCCACCCTTTTCCATCAGGTTACTCTAAACAGGCCCCACGTTATTGGTCGCCAAATTGTCAATCGTGTTTTCTCAAGATTTTTGTCAATTTTACGTGTCAATAATAATCATTGACAAATTGGCGCGCACTAATATTGATAGTTTTGAGCCAAACAAAACTGACAATAGTTTAAACGACGTTTGTATATTATTTCTGCACAAATTAACAACGGAATTGCAAAGATCAATTGCAAAATCTTTATATCACTTTATTCAAATTCAGTTGTATCGAAAGCGATTTAAATAAGTAGTTAGATAATCTTTGCACTTTTATAATTTCGGAAGTTGTTTGTTGTTTTCACAATGTCACAATCTAAATATATTATTATTACTTTATTACAAACAAGTCTTGGGCCAACCGTCAGGGTTTACTCTTAAGTAGGTTTTAGTCCAATACACTTTAAAGTGAAATTTCCAATAATTATTTTTATTGTAACTGATGGAATTGACTACTTAAAATATACACTGGCAAGCAAAAAAATTGGAGCCATTTTAATATTTTTTAAACTTTCTCACAAAAATCTTAAAACTTTTCTGGAACTATTTGATAAGAACGGACTAGGCTTGCTAGAAATAACATCCAGAGGTAAATACTATTTACATATATACATTTATACACAAAACGTATATGCATGTATGCATATATTGATTGTCGCTAATGGCACTAGATGTATGTGTGTATCCCAACACATGCATATACGTTTTGTGTATAAATGTATATATGTAAATAGTATTTACATGTTTATGACTTCATTAAAGTTTTAAACAGTTGGATCACATCTGAGAGAAAATTTAAAAAATATTAAAGTGGCACGAAATTTTATTAACATTAAAACATATTGCTTCCTAGGTCAAGTAGGCAATGTGATAACGAACAGGAACGCCAACCGCTTAGAATTCGAACGCCTTCTAGACGGAGCCAAAACGTATATGAGACACCATAAAGTAAGTCGCAAACTGTCCTTTTGATTTTCAACTCAAAAAAATTGACATCGTGCGATATCCCTCCAAAAAGGTACCGGGTGGCATGAAAAGACGAGTGCTTCGATGGTACGACTATTCCTGGTCTAGAGGAAGAATTCAAGGTGGCGGCGACATCAACACCGCTCTCGGATTGCTACCTGATAAGTTGAAAACCGAATTGGCTCTTCACGTCAATCTAAGTGTCCTGAAAAAGGTACGCTGCTATCTTTTTGTATTATTCGAGTAAAGATAAGATAATGTGTTACAGGTGACCATCTTCCAAGAGTGCCAACCTGAATTCCTGCGCGATCTTGTTTTAAAGATGAAAGCGTACATATTTACTCCCGGAGATTCGATATGTAGAAAAGGTGAAGTCGCCAGGGAAATGTTTATCATCGCCGATGGTATATTGGAAGTCCTGAGCGAAACTGGTAAAGTCCTGACTACCATGAAAGCTGGAGATTTCTTTGGGGAAATCGGTATTCTTAATTTGGACGGATTAAATAAGTAAATATTTCTTTTTTACAGTAATTTAAAATTTCATCTATCCTATAGTAAAATAACTACTGCCATTTTCAATGTAATTTTTATACGTATAAATCGAATTGGTACTTCCTCGCCAACTTGCATACTGACTTAGTGAGAAAGGCACTTTCAGCATTCATTTGAATTTATTTAAAAATTGTCAAAATTAGTAGTTTGACATAACCTCAATAAAATGTTGATTGCAATAGGCTAATACGACGTGTCTCAAAATTAGCAGAACACCTGGATGGTACGTTATTATGTGAGGACCAAGAATCATGAGAAAAATATGGACAAAATTCCAATTCAAAGAAATTAATATTCAAAGTTAGCACTTTAGATTCCGTTTGTCTAAATTACTGTAAAACATTTTAAAGATTAGTGTTGATATGGTCAAAGGGATAACAATTTTGAATAACTATAACGAGGTTTGAAATTAATCACTCTTATAATTATACCCTTTCCAGAAAATCATTTTACGCTAATTTTACCTGAAAAAATATATGGCAACCTTGTCCTAAATTTACACTTAAACCAATTTAACATAAAAAAATATCGAAATCAGAATTGCTTATTAATGTTATTTTGACGTTGTCAAATTGTCCTGCTTATTTCAGGCCTATTACTACCTTATTAATTTTCATTGCATTTTCTTAGCTGTATTTTCCGTTGATTAGTACTTTAGTGTTTATGCTAATTTTCGAGTTTTGCTGTCTCGTATTGGTGTTTTTTTTTAATTTATGTTAAAATGTTCTCAAACGACGAATATGAAACATGCATTTGGTGCTGGGCGAATGCGAAAACAATGCTCCTGCTGCTGTTGGGTCTATTGCGAAGACATCCTAGTCATAATGTCTGTAGACGTTCAAACCGAAGGATAGAGAAACAGGAAACGCATCGCCAACGGGCGAAGCTAATTTTTCACGAGATGGATTTTACAGTTAGCAAAATTCACATTATTATACTGCAACCACCCTTATTATTGCGTAGCACTTTATACAGATATAATGAACTACAATGCCTCCAAAATACAACAATGCTCTTGTTGACAACAAAGCTAAAGAGATGTTATTAGTCAACTTATTCCGGAGTCTCACTCAGTATACAATAAGGCTAAAAAGGGTTTAAATTATCTAAAAAGGGGTTAAATTGTCTTGGAGCCTTTGCATTCAATAAATAAACTACAGTTAAAACTACTTATAATATCTGCACAAGTGAAGGTCTCGTTGAAATATGTAGGTCAAAGTCTGTTAATCTACTTCACACTGTATCATATCTGCATCCGACACTGGAAAAAGTCGATGATCTTGCACTAGTACATAATGGCTTCATAGAGGTGATGAGTTACAATAATTCTGAGCTACGCCTTGCTTCTTACTCACTGACATATACTTGCAGGGTTATCCCGGTGCTTGTTTAATATCTTGCAATATTTACACATGTACCTTCTGCAGCTTGTCGCACATATCGAGATGTTTTCGTTATTTCATACTCAAACTATATTACTGCATTCTCTGCCTAACAGCTTGGCCATTTATTTTAAAGAATCTCGTTCCTTACAATATTCCTTATCTAGATGTTAATTTGCTGGTCATATATAGGATGCTTAGGTTGTTACTTGCAATATTCCCTTTTCTTTTAAAAGGTAACAAAGGATTCCCTTTCAAAGGATTTCCTTAAAGTCTAAAAGTCGAATTAACAATTAGCATGTGTTTCTTTTGAGGTTAAAATACAAGCGTTACAAATAGCGCTTGTAAAATTAGAAATAATTATCAAAAGGTGCATTACTTATTATCATTAACAAATAGGATGCCCTGAGATTATAATTAAATGATATTTATCAATCGAGCTTACCCTAGTGTTTTATGGGGCTTCACATTTAAAACGAAGCTTCAATTTATCTACCTCACATTTATACGCCTGTCAAATTAGAAAAAGAACCGCATGAACATAGCTGTTCTAAATAGCCTCGATTACCACACA
This sequence comes from Amphimallon solstitiale, assembly GCA_963170755.1. Classification (NCBI taxonomy): domain Eukaryota; kingdom Metazoa; phylum Arthropoda; class Insecta; order Coleoptera; family Scarabaeidae; genus Amphimallon; species Amphimallon solstitiale. Next base: position 18,518,397 of record OY720677.1, on the reverse strand, counting down.
TGCTACTTGTCACACCGGCAACAGTGATTGTTACTGAATCATAACAGGTATTTCTAACTATTACAATACTTTGGAAAATCTTCGGGTATTTTGGCCAGCCCACCACCAGCATATGTTTATCTTAAATATCGGACCAGTCATTATTCTTAACAGGCTAGCCGGGGACGATTTTTTAGAATTTCTGGTAAATGGTTTTCAAAATTTGGTATATAAACCTCCATTAGCGGTAATCAATAATATGTGGCTACAAATGGATGGTGCTCCTGATTCCTGGTTAAATGAGAAATTTTCCGAAAGGTGTATAGGAAGATGTGGACCGTTCCGTTGGTCAGGTAGCTCTCCCGATCTAACCCCTTTAGACTTTTTCGTTTGGGGTCACATTAAACAATTGAAGTACAGAACACCAGTTTTAAATGATGCAGATTTAACTAACCGGATGTTTGAAGCAGATCGTTCAATAGCCGGAGAAATGCTAAAGAGAGCAGGAGAATTTAATTAGAAGAGCGGAAATTTCCAAAGATCAGCTTGGACATAATTTTGAACATTTATTATAAATTTCTTATTATAATTTTATCTCGTTGACTCTTTTGACATTAATCGTATTTGTCATTGACATTCAAATTTTGAATTCATTATTCTCTCTTATTCCCATGAATACGGGCAACTCTAGTACATTATCCATTATTAGGATAAATCAAACTTGTTGCCAAATTTACCTTTACAAAAAGACCAATATTTTCTAGAATCAACAATGTGGAATTTTTTAATATTTTTTCCCTGTTCCTTTATCACTACTTCAAACCGTAGTGCGGAGCTGTTCCACGAATTTTGGCACACGTTGTATATTGACTTCAAAACTTATATTAAATTACTTTATAATACATTTACAATATGTGACAATTATGTATAAATTTAGTTATCCTTTAGCATATTCTCGATTGCTCAAAGTAATTGGTACTCATCCCTTCGTGTGCTCTGTTGTTTCTTTCCATTTATTATCAATATCTTGCTGTTTTCCCTATTCGAACATGCACTCATCATTTACTATTTAACAGACGAACAGCTGATGTTAGATCGGTAGGGTACTCGGAACTTTTCTCATTATCAAGAGAAGACGTTCTAGCAGCGATGAAAGATTACCCAGAAGCGCAAGAAATCCTACAAGCGCTCGGGAGGAAGAGACTGATGGAGGTGAAAGCTTCCGCCAGACATCCCCCGAAAGACAACAAAGATCACGGTGCTCACGGTACCGATCCCAGAGGCTTGGTGAATAAAATCAAAAGCGAAGCAAAGGTAAAATGCAATTACGTACATGTTTTGAGTTGATTTTAAATAATATGCCATTTTCTTGCCTTCATACCCAACAGCAGGGTTTAAGGAACGTCCTGAGAAAGTCTAGAACTCACAGAAGATCGCAAGAATCCCTGGAGTTACAACCGCTACACGTGTCTTCCGGCAACGGTAATAATAAAAGTATGCTGAAGAGGATGCCCAGGGTCAAATCTCATGACTTGAGTCAAGAAGATAGTCATGGTTCCACAGCTCAAAATGATCACCACATTGGGGAAGCCGTTATCTCACCACTAGGAGCAGGATTACCTTTATTATCTCGATTAAGGTAAGAACTAACCCTAAGTATCTTAAACCCATAATGGGTGAGTCTCCGTGGGCATTGAAATGTTATATTTACACTTCTATTATATATTTTACTTGTTATATAAAATGTTGTTTTTAAGTTAGTTTAGTTAAAACAAAAACGAGAAATATAGAAAATTAAAAATGACTCCATTAATGCTTACCTTAATAAGCTGACAGGTAAAAGTAGTACTGATTATTCTTTATCGAAAGCAACAAAGAGATTAAAAAGGCCGATCATACAAATTCCGCCAATAAGAGAAGAAAGTCAAATGGACTAGAGATTATGAACAAAATGCCAAAATATTTTCAAATCATTTAGAAAAATATTTCAACTTTACGATGAAAATGAAGAGACTCCTGACTGGGTAGAAACTATACAGAAAGTGGGGGAAGTTCGACTTGCTACACCCAGAGAAGTAAGTACTGATATTAGAAACAATATTAATCCGAAAAAAGCATCTGGATTTGACTTAATTACAGGAGGAGTATTAAAGCATCTGCCAAGAAAAGCTGTACAGAAACTAACCAGCCTAATAAATGCTGCCTTTATGCATGTGCCTAGGTTGTAGAAATTAAAGCGGGAGTACGACAAAAGAGTGTGCTGAGTCCGTTGCTCTGCCTACTGTACACTTGTGATTTCAACTCAAAAACTACAAGAAGCCGCGCAACAGATAAACAACTGGACCAAAACATGGCGAAAAAAAAAACTAAACAAAACCAATTCAGTAAACATTGATTTTACAATTAAACGATTTGTGTCTATTACAGTCAATTTAAATAATGCTCCGTTTCCATACTCAAATACAGCTAAATACTTAGAATACTAAATACACTTGATGCAAAGCTACGATGCAAAGCCCACGTTAAGAAAAAAGGGAAGAACTAGGTATAAAGTGATTGGGGCATATTTTACCGTGTCTCTACATAAAAAGTTACTTTGTAAGCAAATTTTAAAGTCTGTATGGACGTATGTGGTCGTACTAAACAGAATAATATGCAAATCATTCAGAGATTTCAAAGTGGAATATTAAGGAACATAGCTGAAGCACCTTGGTGATGCAGAAACAGTGACTTACACCGGGACCTGAACATGGACACTATAACCAGTACAATTAAGAAGTTTACCAAAAACCACGACAAGAGGCTCCGTCAACATGTAACGAGGCAATCCAGCTGCTAGACACCACAGATAGTTGCATCGTTATTATTTACATAATTACATTAATTGAACAGTTTATGGTACACCTAGACCTTTTAATGGAACTGCATGAGTAATACCGATTGTCCTATGCTTATTCTTTACATTTTCATTCACACATATTTGATTTACATTCTATATTTGTCAATGTTTTCTAAATGACAACCAGTTGTCATATTGTTATTATTTTTGCTCATCATTATGCCACCACTACCAAGAAGATATTCATTTTTTCAATACATTTGTATATTTGGCAAAGAATTTTAATATATTTTATATATATAATATATACCATAAGACCGCGTGCGTCTGCATTATCGCGATACCTGTAGAGTAAGCGAAACAGATAGAGATGTCTGTGTATTATAACGGTAAACAAGTGGACCCAGTGTTATACTGGATTACAACAGAGCTAGTATTTCGCATATGCCTATAATGCACTCGATTTGTCCAAAAAATCTACATTTATACGGTGTAGTCGGGCAGTCGCATTCGCCGTCGCTTCCACATATGGGCGTCAGTTCGAGTTTTATTATTGCTTAAGAATAACATTTTTTTAGCTAATTACAGGTTAATTGCAATGTTGAATTACAATTCTGTTTTAAGAAGTAAATATTTTATGTTTCAGTATTTTATTATAGTTGAGTTTTTAGATTATAATATTTGTTGAAAAATATTATTTTAGTTAAGAAGTTTTTTTTATTTTAAAGTCTAGGAGTTATTTATTATTTATTTTTGCTCTTTTATGTTGTTTATGAAGCTGTGATGAGTTACTTCACTGACATATTATCAGTGATTATCTGATGCTTCAAACAACTACAAATAATTACTTACAACGGGAACGCAATACCTATTACACTGCTTTTCACTTGATTTGCCTACGAATACATTTATACGTATAACTTATACGCCCGCTGTCGGTGTGGCAATTCAAGTTGGCATGCCCATTTATAGTCGACCAGTAGTTACTAATACATGCATCGCGCTATGAACGGCGGCCACACGGTATATATATATATATATATATATATATATTGTTACAATACAAATATAGACTGTAACAATATTAAATTTATGAACTTGGTCATCAAAATTAACTTAATTATTGAAATTAATGATAATGATGTTTTGGAATAATTTTATTTGAATCTTGTTTATAATTACGTGATAAAGACAACAATGTTCTTTATCTGAGTAGTATTTCTTGAGGTTGTAGTCATCCTGTATGTTGAGGGATTGAGTAGTTTCATTTTTCATTGTAGTTACCAAAATCTAGAGAGAAGAGATTTAAAATGTTGTTAGTATATTGTAGGATAAGTTATTATTTGTGTAAGAACATATTCAATTGACGTTAATGATGTTAAAGGTAATTAAAAAAATTAATATTGAATAATGAATAGCTAAATTGGAATAAAATCACATTTCAAAATTCATATCACCGGATGTGACATTTAAAATGTCATTTTGACAACCGGTTAGTAAATTGATAGGAACCAGCTTATAAAATGTTTAAAGTACATAAGATGCTATTTAAAAGCGGAAAAGAATTAAATTAGTAAAGTTATTAATATTAGAAGATATTCAAAACATATAAAAAGATTTAAATTCTATGTTGTTTAGAAGGTATTTGCAGAAGAAATTGATTGGTGGATTTGAAAAAATAGAGGGTTGTCTAGGGGATGAATAATAAAAACAGGAGATGCGAGATAATTTTGAAGAAAAACGGGCGCGTTTTAGCGAAGTATAATATTAAAACTCAAAAATCTATTAATATAATAGAACAGAATAAAGTATAAGTGTTCAAATTTAATATCTTGATACAAAGTTCATCGAGAAAAATAATTAAAAGTGATATAAAAATTTTAGGAAAGAAGAAGTTAATTTAAAGTATATAATTTAAAATTACTCACCTTAAAAGCAGTCCCGAGAGCCATTTCTTTGGAGTTAATTAATGGTAGCAGTTCCGAGAATCAATTTCTTGAAGCAGTCCCGAGAGCCATTTCTTTGAAGATAAATAATAATAGCAGTTCTGAGAACTAATTTCTTCAAGCAGTCAATCGTAGAGGTTCAGAAGTGCAAGGCGCAGCATTGACCGTAGAGATTTTGAAGTCCGTGGTTGGAGTTGCACAATTTTTTTCATCGTCGAAGAGAGATATTGTCAAAATCCTGAAATATCGAGGTATATTCACATTGCAGAACCAGTTTTTAGTGACAATAGGCCCAAAACAACATTGAAGAAGGTTATTAAGACGACAATGATCATCTAGAACATAAGGATAACATCTTACGAAGATACTGTTAACCAGTTGAAATTAGAAGCATATATTATCGACATAGTGTATTCAGGTCGTATAAAGATTACGTATATTTTGGAAAATATTTATATAATTCAGTTAATAGAATAATACTGTTGTTTAAAATAAAATTAGAATGTTATTAAGTATGCAAATCTAAAAGTATTATCAAATGGAATTTAAATCTTTTCTAGTTAGATAAATTGAAACTCGTACAACCTCAATTAATTATTTATTCGTACGTTTCTCTTGTAATTTATTTGAAAAGAACCATTATTGGTGTCTTAAAATATTCATTAGAAAAAGTGGTTCTAAATTATTAATATATAACGAAATATTTACCTTATAAAGTATATTAAAATAAAAGGATTGTTATTATTATTCCACAACTTCAAATTGCATTAAAAACGTCATTTGGATAGGTTTACAGTCTTGTTTGTAAATAAGATATTTGTTGATGTTTCTTTAAATTCAACCTCTATAATTTTTTTATTCACGATATTTATTAAACTTGTGAATATTTATATCGCTTGTAGTTTTATTGCTCTAAAGTATTCATCAAATATAAACATTGGCTTGACAAGAGATTTATACCTAATCTGTAATAGTAAATAGAAAAACATATTTAATTTTATTTGTTATATGCAAATAAATGTTACTTACCAGTTCTACAATATAGTAAAGAAAGGTTAATTACTTATTTTAGACAGTAATTTAATTCAAAGCGGACCACTGACACGACATGAGATGAGTTCTAAAAGAATGAATTGAAGTTTTATCACAAGCGTAGTTAAACCAACTGTAAAATATAAAAACTACTAGTATTAAAATACTATGAACTGAAAGAGTTTAGATTACTGATGGGTATACTACCAGTTATACAATTTTTAGAAATCTAATGTATTTCTTATGAATAGATATCTGGGCTAGTCGGTGCATATTTATAATAGGAGTAATAGGAAAAATTAATACAATCAATAAGGGTTGTATTTTATTATATATATATATATATATATATATATATATATATATATATATATATATATATTATACTATTGTCTTTCTAGCTAAGCTCAGTCGGTAGAATTATAATCTAGTATGAAACATAAATAATAATCTCAGGATTGAATTCTTTTGTAAAAGTTATTTTAATATTTATTTCAAAATAATATTTTGAAAACACAATATAATGTATGTTTGTTGACTAAATAAGTTAAGTAATGATGGACAAAACTCTTTTTAACACATAAAGAATAATTTCAATTTCAAAATTAAATTCTCCTTCTGAATGAAATTATTAATTCAACAATATAAATATGACTATTCATATGATGTTAATATAAAATAGAATCATTTTTTACAATAAATAAAAGATCAATTCTATTATTCTCTTTATCTTATAAAGATTTAATTCAATGTTTGATAATAACGATTATGAAATGATTTTCTTTTAAATGTTTATAATTTTACTTTACGATTTTCTGTTTCCGTCTAAGACTGGTCCTCTTCATAAAATACATCTATCCCGGATTGCAGGTACAGTTTCTTAACGTCCGGATAATATGTCATATAAGGTCCAAATGAAATTCATCCAATAGGTTTTTCTCGTATTTGTATACACGTTATGGCTTCTTCTATTTCGGTAAAACGTTTCTTATATGTATTTTTCAGTTTATAACTTCCATTCCATTTATTTTTACAAGAAAAAATCAAGGTAATTCCGGTTTAGTCATCACTTCGGTCCAAGATATGAGTTCCACAAGTTTATGACTTATCAAACATGTAGATGATGATAATTAACTTATTAAAATCAGGTATTTATTACTTTTATACCAAATTTTCTATATAAATTCTTCTTTACTCCAACAATCTCGTTCCATTACATAAATCTTTACCATTCATGTCAAAATTCACAAATCATCTATTTGTTTATCAGTAACCAAGATATTTTTACTTAGTTTCCATACACGTATTTGACTTTTCATAATAATGACATTTTCTTGTATAGTAATTTAAGTTGCCTATCTTATGTCTTGACAATATTAGTTATATAGTGAATTTTTAAAATCTTTCAATAAGAATGAGATTACAATAAATTTAGTTCCTATCTAACATTTTATACATTTCATTACTATTCTAATAAAATTCTTCTATTCTATATACGAATGATCTTTTATTTGTATAACATAAATTAATTTTCTTGAAAAGTTAATTTTGATTTATACTTATAAATGTTGACAATTTAAATCATTATAATATATATATACCGGACATTCAGATTGCTATAACACTAAAATCCAATACATAGTTAAAATTTCCTAAGATAATACAGTAACATGCCTCCCGCGAGCGGTCAAATTTAGCAAATTCACAAACATAAATTCGATTTCCATTGCTGTCGATTCAATTATGGCCATGGTTCGTTATATAGAGTATGCAAAGTGCTATACTAAAATGCGAAACATTCTTATCCTTTGTCCTATCCAAGTGTGTTATAACAGAGGGCGACAATTCAATATGGATATGAAGACGGTTGTTATCCAAATAATTCGGTTAGTGCGTGTTATCTCCATTAATGTGACAACGATCTCTCAGACCGCGTGTTCCTCTACCAGAGCTGCTATGCGCCGGAAGCAAGAACGTCCCGACACGGGAAAGATAATTTAATTAGGCGAGAATATGGGATCATCGAAAACAACAAGTTCTGTATTTCGATTACTCTCTGTGCGTTTAAATGAGTGTCTGCTTCGCATTACCAAAATTATAATTAAAGTTAATATAATGAGTGTAAATTTAAAATTAAATTCTATAAAATGGGAACAGAAATTATCCTCTAGATGCCTTCTACCAGAATAAGTTTGACGCTGGAATGCCGTAATCTAATATATACAGTGTGTCCCCGGATGGACTAAACAATAGGGAAAAAAATTTTATTTGAGCCTTTACGCAAAAATGTCATTCTTTATAAAATTTTTGCCTATCTCAAAACCACCAATTCTGAAATAATAATCTAAATATTACTTTAGCAGCTGAGAAAATTACAAAACACACTTGAATTAAAGGATTTTTTTTATTTTATTGAACGTGGTGTCCTCCAACCTCTACACACTTTTCAGATCTACGTACAAATTCTTTATAGACATTATGGATCATACCTTCAGTGACAGAATTGACCGCTTCCGTATTTGTTTTTGACTTTAATTTCGATATTGTTATCTAAGGGGTGATTTTTTAAGAACTTTCGGATTTGATTTAAAAAAACACATAAAATTTAGAGAAATGTATGAAATCTTTATTTGAGTCGATAGAACGATCTATATGTACAGGGTGTAAACGATATACGCAGCAATACTGTAACAAGTAACAGCTGTAATAATATTGAGCATAAACTGTTAATGCACGAAGGCTCTATCTCGAATGAGATCTAAGAAAAAAAATTTGTTAATAAATACGCGTGGCCCGATCCGACTCTGGTAAATTTACTTTCGTTTATAACAGCGTCACTCTTACTAAAGCGGAGTGGTGGGAGTTGTAGATGCGATGATTCATACTGTTAGTATCAGTCTGTTATGAACCTCTGCGAAGTATGGCTTAAACAAATCACGAATTAACAGATATCGTATTATTGTACGGTGAAACAGGTGGAAATGTTAGCGGTACTAGACGTATTTATTCAGAACGTTTTCCGAACCGTAGATGTCCTTCAAAGGATTTAATTTTACAAACAGTCTACAGATTGAGAGAACGCGGTACATTTCACCCAAGTTATGAAGGGCGCGGTAATGAAAGACCACGTAGGATACTAGATGCGGTAGGTAGGTAGGCGTTTCACATACAACAGTCCATAACATTCTTCAAAGGAGTTCGCTATACCCCTACCATGTGCAACGCGTCCAGGAACTTATGGAAGCCGATCGCCCGCTACGAATTCATTTTTGTAGATGGTTTCGTCGGAAACTTACACAACAGCCGCAGTTTGCGTCAAAGGTGTTATTTACCGATGAGTGTGCATTTACGAGGGGAGGTATTTTAAATTTTCACAACCTTCATTACTGGGCCGATGAAAATCCTCACATCATACATCAATCTCGTTTCCAACACCGTTTTTCAATAAATGTGTGGGCTGGAATTGTCGGTGATCAATTGCTAGGGCCGCACGTACTACCTGCACGACTTAATGGACAGAGCTACTTGGATTTCTTGGAGAATTCGCTACCCGGGTATCTAGACGATGTACCTCTCGATACACGACGCCGTATGTGGTTTATGCACGATGGTGCACCTGCCCATTATTCTCGTGGAGTACGCAACTTTTTAAATAACGCATATCCGCGGTGGACGAATTCCTTGACCTACGCGTAGTCCCGATTTAAATCCACTAGATTTTTTTGTATGGGGCTCTATGAAAGCACTTGTTTATAACGGCATTGAAGTTGTAAACGAAGAAGACCTGCAGCAACGTATTTTTCAAGCTGCGGCCCATATCCGTGAAAACCGTGCCGTGTTCAATCGTGTACTTCGAAAGTTTACCGAACGGCTAGAAGCTTGTATTGACGCAAATGGCGGTCACTTTGAACATCTACTTTAATCATTAGACCTGTTTCACCAAAATCTGTTAACGAAAAATAGAATTTTTAAAGAATTTGTAATGTAAATTATGTACCATTTATTTATCGCGAGATATTATTATAAAGGTCAATGCCTTGCGAGCAGCTGATAGGCAATAAAGGGATGTTTAGAAAAAGATACACAACAAACACACTTGTGTAAATAATGGGCTAGCTTGTATTACAATTCATTGTGCCGGGGATTTTTTTAACGTAAACACAGAAATTCCTGTTCTTGAATAGACAACATATAACTTCTATTTATTTTGATTTACTGTGAATACAGGACCGTATTTGAAAAGTTTGTGTTCTTAAATTTACGCAAAAGTGAAAGTTTCGATAGGTTAATTTTTTTTTGTAGATTTGAATTGCTGTCTTACCTATCTATTACATATGTAAGTATTGCTGCATATATCTTTTACACCCTGTATAATTCAATGTTTAAAGATGATTTCATGTAAATATTGACCGCGGCTACGCCTCAAATGGTTCATACGCTGGGTCCAATTTTGGCATACTCTCTCCAACATATCGGCCGGTATCTCACGAATAAATTCTTCAATATTGGCTTCCAGCGTCAACCGTTGCGGGCTTGTCCCTATAAACATGAGCCTTAACATAGCCCCAAACGTGAAATAAACTGTTCACCGAACTCGCCTCTCAATTGGGCCATTGTTTCGCGTGCTGTGTGGCATGTGGCACCGTCTTGTTGAAAGCAGATGTCAGCCAAGTCCAGCTCTTCCATTTTGTGCAAAAAAGAATTGTAATCATCGCACGGTAGCGCTCGCCATTCTCAGTAACGTTCCTGCCTTCGTCGTCTTTGAAAAAGTACGGTCCAATGTTGCCACCGGCCCATAATCCACAGCAAATAGTGCATTTTTCGGGATGCATTGGCAATTCTTGCAATGCTTCTGGCTGCTCTTCATACGAAATACGGCAATTTTGCTTGTTCACGTATCCATTCAACCAGAAATGAGCTTCGTCGCTGAACACAATTTTCCGATAAAAAAGTGGATCTTCATCCAACTTTGCCAGCGCCCATTCACCAAAAGTTAGACGTTGCGGTAGGTCGTGTGGCTTTAATTCTTGCAGCAGCTGTATTTTAAAAGGTTTTACACCCAAATCCTTCCGCAAAATTTTCCACGTAGTGGAGTAACAGAGGCCCAATTGCTGCGGACGGCGCCGAATCGATAATTCAGGGTCATCAACAACACTGGCGGATACAGCTGCGATATTTTCCTCTGTCCGCACTCTACGTATGCGTGTTGGTGGTTTAATGTCCAATGATGTAAATTTGGTGCGAAATTTAGTCACAAGATTCCGAATAGCCGCCTCAGAAGGTCGCCCAAACTGACCATAAAATGGAAGAAGTGCACGATGCATGAACTTTGATAATAAAATTCCATAATCTGCAAGCGTTGTTCATTTGTAAGTCGATTTATGGTTTAATTATAGACCAAACTGAAGATGTTTGACAGTAACATGTTACACGAAACCAGCTGAGCTGCCAAAAACAGTGTTGCCAAAAAGAAAGTTGCTATAAAATCACCCATTATATTAGTATTAGATTTTTACATTGTTGCAGTTTATATTCCTCCGAGTATTTCCCAGCTCGATTTTTAATTATTTTGCGAATCATTGGAAATGTTTCTTTTTGATAAACCAGTAATTCTAGTTGGCGGCTTTAGTATACCAAACTTTATTTATAATAATATTTCCTGCTCGAAAACAACCACTTTTCGTTCAATCTGCAACTCTCTTCAACTCAATCAATGCAACTTAGTTACAAATTGTGACAATCGTTTACTGGATTTGGTACTTACTAATAATGGTGATTGTGCCGTTGACGTTGATCTAGAAGATTCTCCTTTTGTACCCGTGGATCCTTATCACCCGCCGCGATGTATTTCTTTGTCTTCCTTATCTAATTATTCTAGAAAGGTTATTTTTGCTTCTAACAGTAATATGAGGTATAATTTCCGCAAAGCCAATTACCAAACCTTATATACCGACGTACTGAATAAAGACTTCCTCTACGAGTGCAATAACGTAAACGATGCTTTGGAAAAATTTTATAGTGCTTTGTATCATATTATTGATTTGCATGTGCCTAAAACAATTTCTGCTGCTAAATACCCTTATCCGCCATGGTTTACTGAGCACGTCATACGTCACCTAAAGTTGAAGGCTCACTACAGGCGGCGATGGAAGACAACAAAAACCAATTATTTTCACACCGAGTTTAAGAGATTAAGGGTTCTATGTAAATTATTGATTGCGGACTCTTATAAATCATATATGGATGGGGTGGAATTGTCAATCTTGAAAAATCATAAGGATGTATTTAAATATATACATAGTAGGCGTGGCACTTCACGTATACCTAACATACTGTATCATAACAACCAACAAATTGACTTGCCACAAGATATAGTTAACGCCTTTGCTAATATGTTTTCATCCGTATATCAGCTTAGCTCTCAATTCTCATTTGATAATTCTCAACCACATCAAGTTCCATTTACATTATCCAGTGTTTCAGAAGACGAGCTAATACGAATAATGTCGTCTTTCAATCAAGATTATACAGCTGGCGATGACCAAATCCCAAGCAATGCCAGACTTGCTTTAGCTGAGCCTCTGGCTATAATAATGAATACTTCAATAAGGACAGCTAGTTTTCCTTGGCGCTGGCAAAGAGCCAGAATACGCTCAATTTTTAAAAAAGATGACACAACTAGAGTTGAGAACTACAGGCCAATATCCATTCTACCCAACTTCGCAAAAGTTTTTGAAAACGTAATTTATTCCTGCATAGCTTTCAATACAAAATCTTTGATTTCTGAATGTAAACATGATTTCATTCGTGGACGGTCTACAGTTACGAACCTACTCACTATAACTCAGGCTGTCTCTCATGAACTGGATGCTAGTGGCCAATTAGACGTGATCTACACTGACTTTAGTCGCGCGTTTGACACAATAGATCCATGATCTATTGGTATCCTTCTGGAAAAGCTCGCAGCAATTGGATTCAGCCCGTCCCTGCTCAAACTTCTGTATTCATATTTGACAAATAGGCGCAATTATGTCTTTTACAATGGATGCAGGTCATTTGAGTTTATTTATTACAAATAAGAATGTGATTAATTTGTTATTTATTAATGTACGTTACTTCTTTGTCCTATAATTGGTTTGATACTGTTGGACTAAATAAATTATTATTATTATTATTATATAAACATCCTGTTTAACATATCCCCATAAAAAGAAATCCAATGGGCTTAAATCAGGGGAACGAGCCGTCCAATTAACAGGTCCGTAACGGCCTATCCATCTGTTTGCAAAATGTTCTGGCAGATAATTTCTAACCAGCACTGTTGAGTGAGCAGGGCACCCATGGTGTTGAAAAATACTCTTTCCAAGTTAGGTCTTATTGCAGACATTAAAAAATTTTGAAGCAACTCCATGTTGATTCACATTTTCATTAAAAAAATACGGACCGATGATTTTTCCATACATAATACGACACCACACATTAATCTTTTTGTAATACTGGCCTCTAGTTGTAATTTTGAAATTAGGATTTTCTCTCGACCAAAATCTACAGTTTTGCTTTGCAACTAATAATGCTTTTGCAGAAATTCCGATTTACAAAATGATTTTCTCCTACCCATAAGCAAAAGTCTAAACGCAATGCATCATCAACATTTGTCAATTCATGTACAAAAATCTGTTTATAAGGTTTAATTTTGTTTTCTTTAAAATCTACTGTAAATGCGATTTGCCAATTAAATGATGTAACTGTGCAGCCCTTTTTCGTAAGGATAATTTCGGATATGTTTCTACAGAATCTAGAGCCAGTATTCTAGCAGCAACTTCTTCATCGTGTATCCTTTTTCTTTTCTTGATGTCATGTACACTACCTGCTCTTTCAAATTTTTCTACCAAATTTCATAGCGCATTAACGCACACGTGAACATTAATAAATTTTTGTTGAAATTTTTGAATTGCAAAGTTATAAGAAACCTCACCAGTTCCGTAACATTGATCGAGGTAAACTCTTTGTTCTAAAGTTATTACTATTAAGTAAGTCTCAATACGTAATGAAAATAACAGATGCCAAGTAACTTGACCTACATATTAGGTTGTCATGGAAGATAACAAGACAATATGATCAAACCAAAAACATGCTTAAATTGTTGTGTGTTATTGTAAAATTAAATAAAATATTAAAAATTGTAAATAAAAAAAAATCCCCATTGTTCAGTCCATCCGGGGACAGACTGTATATGCATTAAGTTAAAGTAAGTATTCAATTTTAAATTATAATTCACATATATTGTTATTTTAGAAATCCATTGCGTCAGTTTTCCGCGTCTATTCGCTTTAATAGAATCTCTTAGGCGATGTATTAATCTTGCGTAATATTCTCCTGTTACTGTACTACCCTTACGTAGATAATCAATCATTAGTACGAGGGATAAGCTACAATTATTGAGAATTGAAAAATCTAGTTACCCGTGCAAAACAAATTGTTGTTTATTAAATAGTGCATTATTTTATTTGTCAATTGCAGTTTAGTTTGTGACATTTGGTTGAATAGTGTCTGAGAAACAGTCCATATAATAAACTTCTGTTATCAGAAAAATGTAATTATCACGAGAGAACTTTCGGATAATGATTTACTATGATTTCAAGAAAGGCTTGAGCGCGTATGAGTGTGAGGAAAGTTTAAAATCGGCATTTGGGGATCTCGCACCATCATTGGCTACTGTTTATAGATGATATAAAGAATTTGAGCGAGGTTGCAAGTCGATGGTACACAAAGAAGGAGCTGGCCCTCCTTTAACTGCTGTTAACCCCGAAAACATAGCTACGGTGAAGAAGATGGTGGAAGAGGACAACCGCATTACCTATGCAATGATAGAGTCCAATCTGAAGATTGGATCCTCGCAAGTGAGATCAATATTGTACGAACATTTACGTTTGAAAAAGGTTGTATCTCGGTTTGTACCCGACATCTGACAGAGTTACAAAAAGCAGAACGTGTTAGAATTTGCCAACAAACTTTAGAAATGTTGAATGCTGGAGGCCACCAAATTATTTCTAAAATCGTAACTGGCGATGAAACGCACATACCGTTTTTTGATGTTCCCACTCCCCAAGAAAGCCGAGTCTGGATACATGAAGACGATGAAACCCCTACGATGGTGAAAAAACAACGAGCAATGAAAAAATTTATGTATGCAGTATTTTTTAGAAGTCCGGGTTTGGTGGCCGCAATTAAATTAGAAGATCAGAAGACAGTTACCGCTAAATGGTATGTTGAAAATTGTTTGCCTGCTGTGTTTAGTAAAGTGCCCAGAAAGGGGATGATGTTACGTCATGATAACGAGTCGTCCCATACAGCAAGGACAACTGTTCAGTATTTAGCGGAAAACAAAATCAAAATTATAGAACATCCTCCTTACTCACCGGATTTGGCGATGTGTGACTTCTGGCTATTTTTTGAGCTCAAAAAACATTTGAGAGGGAAAAGGTTCCAGTCAGAAGAAGAGATTGACATCGCCGTTAAGTGTTTTTTTGATAGTATCCCTAAGGACAGCTGGTTGAACGCTTTTAAACTATGCAAGGAGAGAATGGTTAAGTGCATTATTGTAAATGGCAATTACTTTGAACATATTTAAAATAAAAATTCTAAAAACTTGTATCAACCTTTCTATTCTCAATAATTGTAGCTTGTCCCTCGTATTCGTTGACAATCCCAAAATGTGCTTGCCATTATTTTTCCTGCAGAAGTGGTGACCTTAAATTTCTTGGGAGGAATTGAGCCCTTAACATGCCACTGCATTGATTCTTGTTTTGACTCAGGGTCAAAATGATGGAGGTATCATCTGCGGTGACAAGTCAATTGATAATTAAACCTGGCTCGTATCCACAAAGCGACAAAAATTGTTCACACGTCTCAATCCGCACACGCATTTGGAATAACGAAAGCATTCCCGGATTCCATCTGGCACTAACTTTTGTTATTCCAAGGTATTTTCTGAAAACCGTGCTTTCTGGAGCTCTTAATTAAGCTGCTAATTGTGGCTGCTTTAATCTTGCATCCTTCAGTACCAAACACTTGTCGACATGGACGGGGGTCCATCATCCAGTGATTCTCGGCCATGTGTAAACAATTTTGTCCATTCGCAAACAGTCGACTTTGAAGGACAATCATCCCCGTATACACCCAACATTTCTTCAAAAATAATTTTTGGAGATTTTCTTTGCTTTGTCAAGACTTGTATAACTGCGCGATATTCAAGTTTGTGCATTTTGATACAAACTGACAGATATTAAAACTAATACTGCTGCAATTGTTCTGTAAATTGTCAAAGTCATTACCAAGAAATGTATGATAATAAAACACTATAATGAAAAATTATATTAAAATTGAAAAATGTCTAGTCCGAGAATATAAAAACGTAGTATACGGAAGTATTGTGATGATGAAAATGATGGACCTCAAAATTTTTGCAGATATCCACGTTTTGAAGTCTTCCAACACCGAAAAATTGATTTTTGAAAAATATCTCTTTCTCTGTGTTTGTTTGTCAATCTGTCCCCCCACTGTGTATGACCACGATAGCGACCAAACGGGTAAAGCTATCACTATCAAAGTTTGCATTTAGGAGTATAATTTTTCTCTTGATATCTCATTGAATTTCAGTAGTACTTTACTTCAGTGAAAAAAATCTTATTTTACCAATATCCAGGCAAGTACTAAGTTTAAACAAATTTCTAAAGAATAGAAAAGGACATAAAAGTGTATTTTAGAAAAACTGATAAAAATTCTTTCGAAATATCTACCGGAAGTTGACTTTTAAATCAAATCTAAATGTAATTTTTTTCAAATATCTCGCAAGTCATGGTTTCTAGACAGATATATAGAAAGGATACAAAATAATACAAATATTTAAAGCTTGATTTTGAATAATTTTTGTGTAAATAAATTCAAAATTCGGACCGGAAGAAACACTTCTACTCTTATCAAGAATCACTTTTTGTAATTATTATGCATTATAATAATATACAGATTTTTTTAAAAGTATGAAGGTATGTAGTGCATGTATTTGGAATAATTTTTATGCAAAAAAAAAATCAAAATTTGGACCGGAAGTAACACCTTTACTCAGAGGTTTAGTTTATTAAAAAGATAAAGGTGTTTAAAACTCGATTAAGAACGACTTTTCTAAAACAAATCCGGAACGCACATACGTATAAGAAAGTCATGTAGTGGCCACACCTCATTTTTTTATTTTAATTTCTCCTTTTCAATGAACAAATTTTTCATAAATTTTACTGTTTTTCCGTATTTATTTTTCTTTTGCTGTTAACCTTAATTAAAAGCTCTCTCCGAGTTAATAATAAGTCTACTTGCTGATTTCATTTATATCTTATTTACAATCAAAACTAGAGGTATTCTTCGAAATTCAAGTCGTTACTTTTATATACAGATAGAACTTCCTGCACTGAATTAGTAATAGATTCCTGGAAATAAATCGAGCTCTAAATTGGAAAATATGATTGCCAGTAACGATCTCAATCATTAGAATGATTAGTATTCTTTCAGAGTGCCACAGTTAGAAGTTAGGTTCGAAAGTTACGTGTGCGTCGTAGATATGTACTTTCATACGTTTTCTGTCAACAGACACTAACGAAGCCGGATTGTGTAAATCTCCCAGCTCATTTAGGAATTCCCCGTAGCCTACTTAATTCTAAACACGTGAATTCCTAATGATAGAGGAAAATGAACTGTTATAAATTCGCCTTCATTATCGACAGAACCTGTATGAGATCGCTCCGTGAATAATTTAATACAACAGCGAGATTTTTTAGGCAAAAATATACAATTAAATGCAAAACAAAAAAATGAGGTGTGGCCACCACACGACTTTCTTATACGTATGAGCGTTTCAAACTACACTATTTTGAGAACTTTTTTACACAAAAATTATTCAAAACTCTATTCTCAGTACTTCTATTCTCTTAATAAATACCTATAGAATGCATACTTCGGAAGATATTCCAGAAAAAATGCTACTCCCTAAGAGTAAAAGTGTTACTTCCGGTCCGAATTTTGAAATTTCATTTATATAAAAAATATTGCAAATCTAGCACTAAATACTTTTGTACTCTCGATAAATATATACAGAATGCATAATTTACGACATATTTGCAAAAAATCGCTATTCGATAGGAGTAAAAGTGGTACTTCCGGCTTGAATTTTGAAATTTCTTTTATACAAAAGATATTGGAAATTATGTTTCAAATACTTTTATACCCGTAATGTATCTCTTTAAAAAGCATGACTTGCGAAATATTCGAAAAAAACTGATTTTCGATAAGAGTAAAAAACCTACTTCCAGTAGGAATTTCGAAAAACTTTTTAAATAAAATTGTTCTCAATTTTAATTCTAAGTACATATGAATTCTTTATAAATCAGTTTAAATTTAGTAGTTGACGAAATAACGGCAAAATTCAATTTTTTCACTGAAGTAAACTACTACTTCCGGTCTGCCGATTTTACTGAAAATCTAATCAGATCTCAAGAGGGAGATTATATTCGTAAATACAAAATACACACACACACACACACACACACACACACACGCGCGCACACGCACACACACACACACGCGCGCGCGCACACACACACACACACACAGACACAGACACACCACACACACACCACACACACACACACTACACACACACACCACACACACACACCACACACACACATTTTTTAAAAACCACTTTTTCGGTATCAGGGGACCTCAAAACGTGGACATATGCAAAAATCTCGAGGTCGAAAATTTTCATCATCACAAAATCATAAAATACGGCAAAGAATTTTCCTTATTTTGAATATAATGACGGCCTGTACTTAACATACGCATTGCGATTTATACATTTTTGTTTTATTAAATTAGCAACTTGTAAATACCTTCCTTCATTTGTTCTATCGCCAGTTTCGTGCCTAAAAATTTAATCCACAACATAATCATCACTTTATAACATATGATCATGCATTCATGTAAGTATAAAGTTGCCAATATGATGAAATAGCATTAATAACCTGTCCTTTCACATTCATATTATTTTAAGGTTGATTAGTGTATGTTGATAATTTTCAATATCACTGCTACACTTTAAACTGCGCTTAGGGGATTCAAATGTCAAATTTGACAATTAATTTGAATTCACGAAGGGGTATAAATTGTAAAACACAAATATCATTAAAATGCAAATGGCGGCGCAAAGTTTGGTATTAGTATCTGTAGTCCTTTGTCACAGACAAACAGACATACAGACATGTTTGTAAAAATCACTTTTTTGGTATCAGGGGACTTCAAAACGTGGATATCTGCAAAAATCTCAAAATAAAACACTTTCATCATCACAGTACTTCCTTATACCATGTATAGGATAATAAAAATGTTGCTAATTCTCTATAGAATGCATACTTTGCGAGATGTTCGAAAGAAAGTGCTACTCGCTAAGAGTATAAGTGTTACTTCCGGTTCGAATTTTTAAATTTGATTTATACAACAAGTATTCCAAATCTAACTCTAAATACTTTTGTATTTTTGATGAATATATATAGAATGCATAATTTACGACATATTTGCAAAAAATCGGTATTCGATAAGAGTAAAAGTGTTACTTCCGGTCCGAATTTTGAAATTTTTTTATACGAGAAGTATTGAAAATTAAGTTCTAAATACTTTTATACTCGTAACGTACCTGTCTAAAAAGCATGACTTGCGAAATATTGGCAAAAAGCTCATTTTTGATAAGAGTAAAAGACCTACTTCCGGTAGGGATTTCGTAATAAAATTCTTCTCAAATTTAATTTTGAGTACATATGAATTCTTTATAAATATGTTAAAACTTAGTAGTTGACCAAATATTGGCGAAATTCATTTCTTAACCGAAGTAAACTACTACTCCTGGTCTGCCGATTTTACCGAAAAAGATACTTTTTCGGTATCAGGGGACTTCAAGACGTGGACATCTGCAAAATCACGATAGTTCCTTATACTGCGTATAAGAAAATAAACACTAATATCTGCTATATACATATAGAATTCAGAAATACAATATATAAATAAACCGTAAGATATTCATAATTATTTTACAATTATAAATGTTACCTTTAGTTGTCCTACATTATACAATTTAAAAGATAACTAACCTTCATGTGTTGTGTAAAGTGTAATTTGTATGCTCTTTTCCGGTCTCTTATCATCCAACGTCTTTTGAATTATAGCTAATCGAAAGTCCACTTCTACACTGTTCTCCTACAATGGTATAATCTTCATTAACTCGATCTTGTAATCAATCTTAATTCCATTCTTGTTTCTTAATCAATCTAGATTACAATTCTGTACTAATCTTTTTCTTGTTATTTCAATCTTCTTTTACACCTGCCCTTTTATATTATACAATGACTTTGTTTATTTTAATTCAAACTCATATCGTTACTATGGCTGATATCAAGGCTATCCTTTTGGACAGCTTTACTGCACAGCAAATTTATTGATTTCTTTTATAATGAAATAGATTCCATATTTGTGTATTAATATATAATGTAATATAAATAACATTTTATAATAATGAATAATTAATTATTCCATATGTTTAATAACAAATAAAACGCTTTTGAACGGAAGTGCAAATATAATACTACTGTATGTACATATAACGGCGCACACCGGGTTATTTAAATAAAGGTGTATTGAAACAGTTTGCGTTTTATTTCACAAGACCTTCAAAATAGCAAATTTCTTAAACAATTTCGATAAGACATATTGTCGCGGTGGCCCTTAACGTTAATGTCGCAGGTCTAAACCCGTGACGGGGGTTTTGCTCTGGGGGAGCACTCGTTAGATAATTATAAAATAAATAGCCAAAGGTACCTACATTTACTTCTCCGCAGGACTCGGCTTTCACTCTCAAAGAGGCGAGGAGATTGAGTCGTCTCTTTTAACAGCTATAAATATATTTATTGAACACTAATCACAAGTGGAGGATCACCTTGTAATCCTCCTATCGGAAGATCACTTATAATTCCCCCATTCCGTTCGGAATGTGATTTTTTATTACCTCGGTAACGCCGAGTCCGTCAATACCTTGCAGAATTTGCACATTCTGTTCGTTCGATCAACTTGCGTTGAACTCATCGAACGGACAGACAGGATGTCATTTAGACACTATAGATTCATGTTACACCGTCGACTCAGTGCTAGGTAAATCAGGATTCAGGTTACCACTATAATAATTCTTGCACTATACAAAGTGTTGATTCGCAACAATATAGTTTAAAATCTTACTACAATTAAAAAATTCTTACAATAATAATGATATAAAATGCGTTAATTTAGACTTATGCGATTTCCCTTACTTCATCAGATACATCTTCCTACTCATATTGATATCAGCTACCAGCTTCCTTTTTTCCTCTTCTTTTCGCCCTACTCAATTCACGCAGACTACTTTCTTATTTCTGCTATAGTCTTCTTTCTGCCTTACTCAATTAAAGTAATTATTATACTCCTTAACGTAAATATTCCTTCCTGAACACTCGATTAAGAGAGATCACTACGTTAGGATAACTGACTTCAAGAAGATTTTCCCTCAGCAAGAGCAATAGTAAAGAAATCCAGTAGAGAAGATCAAGAACCACATTCTATAATATTTAAAATATTGATATTGGTGTTTATCTTTTTATAACTGTTTACTGTTTGCTAAAACAATTATTAACAGTTCTGAAACACCACACCGTCACATATCCATAAATATCCACGAATTAATATTTTTGCTTCGCAGATTATTAAAAGAGAAACAAGACCACGAAGAACAACGTAACGCAGCGACGATCACCACCACGTCACCGTCAGTATTATCACCGTCCCCATCCAGTGCGAAAAGTCCACCGCCCACCCAGGAAGAACCCGAAGTCATAGGCGCCGGATTACCTCTGCTCCAACGTCTACTCCTGCTGAAAGCTAAAGAGGAACGCGCCACGAATCTCGCTTGCAGTCAGCCCACCAGCCCGACGATCACTACGACCCAGACCACCACCACCACCACCACCACAACTACCACGAGATCTTCATTCTCCGGTGGACCTACAAAGGGTTTAACGGTCGCAAAGACACTGCTTGGTGTTGGACAAATCAAAGGTAAAATTAGTTTTCGCGATAGGTTAAAGATGCACAAAGAACAAGCGCCCGGACAAACTAATAGTGCCGTCAGTAATAGTGGTGCTGTTGCGAAAGCTGCAGAAGAACAAGTTGCATTAGTGCCGTCCAAAGATGTCGCGGAGTGGGAGAAAAGTGAAAAGTCTGATCCACCTTGGAGTAAATTGAAGAAAGCGGCCATAGTCCGTGATATCAATGAAGGAACGTCCACAGTAGTACAACTTAGCAGTGATGATAGTGTATGTAAAATTAAACCAACATTGACACTCACGCGTAAAACTAAAAGTTACCGTTCGGTCGATGACTTATCGCCAGAGTACGGTGGCCTTCCCTTCGTTAAAAAACTGAAAATCCTAAACGAACGGCAAAAATTAGAAGAACTAGAGACAGTGATGAAAACCAGAAGTTTTAGTTTGGACATTCCCGACACACAACCCTGCATAGACGCGGAATCCCTGACCAGATCTCAATCCGAGGGCAGCACTATGCACCATCAAGATAAAAATTTGCTCACGGCCAATCTGGTGCCAAGTTCTTTAAATTCCAGCTCGGAATCGAACGAAACTCCGGAGAGGAGGAATTTAAAGTCGATATTAAAAAAACTAACGGAAGATCCTAACGTGCCGCCCCTATTACCCAACAGGGTGGATTCCACAGAGTTTAGACAATTGATGAGGGCTCCTACAGTTGAAGGATATGCGGCAAGACACAGTAAGCTCTCTAAAAGCGTGACTTTTAACAGAGACACCTTGCAGAGTCCACCGAACAGTGCCAACGTTCTAACGGGAGGTGGAAATCTCTTCAGCTTCACGGTGAATTCGTCTCCCTCCTCGCCTACTGCCACGGCGACACCGCAACAGCAAAATGTCGAGAATGGAATTGGAGAACACAAACGGTTGCAGTTGCAACAGAGTCAGCAGCAACAGCAACCGCCTCAGCAAATCATCGAGCCCGAACAGGGAGGGGAAGTGGTAAATAAAAGGCAGGAATTGGAAAAGTGCGGAATACAGCACATCTTTGCGGCAAAAAAGAACCATCAACAAATGAAGTTCATCAAAAGTGAGTATCCATTGCTGTTGTTTGATTGTTGTTGTGCAGTAGTTGCTCTCAATCACATGATTACATTAGTTAACATTTTTGATTCGTTTAGTATTCTGTTAAGTCATTATGTTCTAACACTAGCATCTAAATAATCAAAATAGTGTGAAATAATGTAGTTATAATAATAGTTAAATGAGGTAAAATACCGTCATTTCAGTGATAAATTTCAGAATTTTGCTTAATTAAGTTCTAAATATATGTTAGAGTGGTGCATGATGGGTTAATGTCATTTTGTTTATTGGTTTGCTTCCTTTGGCCATAATGATATTTTGGATTAATACTTTACCGTTCCACACCTTATAGTTTTGTTTATTTGTCTACTCTAAAATGTTGAAATATATAAAGAATGAGTGATTTAAATATCCGCCGAATCATTAACCCATTAAACATTATTTTTACTAGATATGTAACTTTTTCACTTTACGTAAAGATGCATTGTCCATGACTATTACCACATCAATTTATGAAATACTTGTTGAAACTATTCTTTAAAGATAATGAAATTAAAATTCATTTCAATACGATAGTCAGCTGTTTTTATACCTTCTACCTATTGTAATTTTTACATATTCACAAATTCTAGTAGTTTCAAGTGCTTGTCCACTGTTTTTCTACATCTTACTTCGCCTGTTCCTATTTTTTAATATGCGATATAAAGTCAATTTTGCCCGTTCTATCATAGATACATGTTCTTAATATATTGTAATTAAAGTAACAATTATTGTTGTTCCCTTTTTGTATATATGCATTTAGAACTGCTTTTCCTCATCTTGACTGTACCAATCGATGACGCTGTTTACTTGGTGAATTTAACGGTAACCAATATCTCTTAAAATATATACCATTTTGGCGCGATATTTGAATCACTCCTTCTTATTTCGAGACAAGGCATAGTATATTTACTGAAGAATAGTTACTTTTTTAAATTACTAATTTGATATACATATATCATTATAACTATATACTACTAGTAGTATTTTTAATAGTAGAATAAATGATTTTTTACTTGAGAATAAGAATTTATTATATTGACAGTCAGCTGAGATATCTATTTACTTGACTTTATAGCTTGTCAATTCATGATCGAAATTTCAAAGCCAACTGTATCTCGCTAACGCTGCGCGATATAAGGCAGTCACATATTTCTGATAACCCCAAAATATGATCCTTATATGGCGCCATCTATCCTAAGCATTGTAAACTACTTGATAATACTACACACATTCAGTCGTTTCATTTAAGGCTCCGGACTACTTATTTTAATATTGCGATTTTAAGTAATACGGGTTGCATAGCATATACTGAATTAAAAGTGTGAAAATGTCCCCCGTTAGCTTCCCCTCTTCAATACTTCTCCTATAAGGGCGAGGCCTACACTTAGGAGACTGCAACGGAATAATTTTTAGAGAATATCTCATAAACATCATATTTATATGTAATGGGACTGTAAGGAAGACATACAAGTGGGGGGCTCGGGGTGTTTGTTTGGTGAAATACACATATGTTTCGGTTTCGGAATGAATATTCTCTTATTGAATAAAAAGTTGGTGACACAATTTTTGTGTTTTCTTACATATACATATCTGAAATACACCCGTCTAATAGAAGATTTCTATATTGTTTTCTCATTTATTCATTGTTCTGTTATTATAGATCAAAACCATACTTTCTAAAAATTCAAGACATATAAGATAATTTCCAATGCTTTTTACTGATCTTGTTTACCACACTGATAAATGAGTGGTTTTTATTTTTCGGTCAGACATACCAAGTTATTTTCTTATTATTGATTTTCGATTTCTTGATAGTTCTTTCATAAGATATTTTATTTTAATATGGTGTTCCAAATAACTAATTTATATATTATTTATTATATAATATTTTAAATAATGTGTAACAGGTATAACCATATTAAAGTATGAAGTAAGTAAAAGAAAATGGATTTTATATTAATTCAGTACCTAAATGAATCAAGGGAATACACAAATATTATTAATTTACAAAGTACATAAATATAAGATTAATAATAAAATATATCAGTTTTAGTGAAAAATTAAAGCGACAGTGCTAGTTAGTAGAAAATTATTTCCTACATATACAACAGGAAATTAATTTTTTGTTTTCTAACTTATTCTAGATATTTGACAAAATTTTGTTTCTATGTTGTTTTTTTTTTTGTTACTTTAAAGCAATCAATTATTAATTTACTAAAAACTAAACTGTACATACTGTGTGTCCAAAAAGTCTGGAAACACCCAAATAAAATCGAAACGGATGATTTTTGAGAAAAATGCAAAAACAGGTCAATTAGTATTTTCAAAAAACTACTGGCTGATGGTATCTGTTTGGAATTTTTGATGATCTTGAAAAAGTTATGATGTCATAAAAAAAAATTAAATGGCAACGTCGCATTTTTAATTTTATTTTTGATAGATCTTTTAATTGTTTAAACGACAGTCAAAAAATTTTTCATTCTGCTTAAGAAAAATTTTGAAAAAAAAATCATTATAGAAAACAAAGAAAATTTTAATCGTAGAAATCAGCAAAAACTCTTACAATAAATGTTCAAAATGTTGTCCTTGAGCATCTTGGCAATACCCTAAACGATAATAAAATTCATTTTGAACGTTTTCTATCATTTCAGGAGTGATCCTTCGTACTTCAATCTCAATCCGTTGACGCAAGCGTTCCAAATTTTCAGGTTTAGTTGCGTATACCTTATTTTTTAGGTAACCCCCCAAAAAATAATCAATAGGCGTTAGATCTGGCGACCTAGCAGGCCACTCGATACCCCCCCTCCTGCCAATCCATCTGTTTGGGAAGGTATTCTCGAGATAATGCCGAACATTTCCCGCATAGTGGGATGGAGCCCCATCTTGTTGAAACCAAATTCTTTGGCTGGACAAATTAGGATCTTCATGGTTCGGAAATATTTCTGCTAATGACGGAATTAAATAATTTTGTAAAAAATTCAAATACATATCCGCCGTCAGGTTACCGTTGAAGAAAAAAGGTCCTATAATTCTGTTACCAATTAAACCAGCCCATACATTTAATTTCTGAGGATACTGAGTTCGTACCTCTCTCATCCAGCGTGGATTTTGGCGTGCCCAGTACCTGCAGTTTTGTCTGTTAACAGTCCCATGTAATGTGAACGTAGCTTCATCTGAGAATAAGATATTTCTGATAAAAAACGGATCATTATCACACATAGGCATCAGTTCTTCGCAAAACTGTACACGCCTGTCGAAGTCGCCTTCAGACAGCTCATGAACCAAACAGATTTTGTAGGGATGATACTTAGTTTTCCGGAAAATATTACCAATTGTACTCTTCGACACGTTAAATTCCCGCGCAAGCTGCCGTGTACTAGAATTTGGAGTTTCCTCTACTGACAATAATACGTCGAGTTGCGTATCTTCTGCGATCTTTGGACGACCACTTCTAGGGCGATCTCTAACATGGCCTTCTTGAAATTTTTTGTGAATCTTACTCACTGCAGAAATACTAATTGGGGCACGCTCCGGATGTTCTGTATTAAATAAGTCGCAAACTTCTCTAACTGAACGAGCCCTATCCCCAAAACCAATCATCATCAATATTTGAATACGCTCCCTCTCACTTAAAACCATTTTTAAACAGATTTTTTTAACTTACGCACAATTTGTATTTGACAGAATGTCACAAATAAAACAAAATGTGTTTGAAAAATAATCGACTTTAAACCAACTATGTTTTTTTTTAAAGACAAACTTTTCCATTTTCGAAGAAGTAATTAAATTTTTCTCGGTCATTTTCTTAAGTAAAATGAAAAAATTTTTTATAGTCATTTAGACAATTAAAAGATCTATCAAAAATAAAATTAAAAATGCGACGTTGCCATTTAAATTTTTTTTTGATGACATCATAACTTTTTCAAGGCCATCAAAAATTCCAAACATATGCCATCAGCCAGTAGTTTTTTGAAAATACTAATTGACCTGTTTTTGTATTTTTCTCAAAAATCATCCGTTTCGATTTTACTTGGGTGTTTCCAGACTTTTTGGACACACAGTATAGTTTACATAAGCGTCCCTAGTTGTAGTCTTTTGTTCTTGTGTTTCCTGCCTGTAAATACCTTAGTCACCCAGCCCCCCTTTTTTCGAAAATTGAAATTCTAAAGGGTGTTCCAGGTTGTTTTAGTTGTTCTAAACATTGTTCAAAAGAATCTCCGGACAAAAATCAAAATTGTCAGAGATAATCGGAAAAAACGAGCTTTTGCCGCCCCCCCCTCTCTTAAAAATTGTAATTCTGACGGTTGTTCCAGGTTGCTCTAAGTTTGTTCTCAACTGTTCCAAAGTATTTCAAAAATAAATAATAATTGGCCGAAAAAATGGCAAAAAGCAATTTTTCGCCAATGCCTCTTTTTTCGAAAATCGAAATTCTGGCAAAATCTCGTTTTTTCCGATTATCTCGGCCAGTTTTGATTTTTTCCCGAGATTCTTTGGAACAATGTTTAGAACAACTAGAACAACCTGGAAAAACCATTAAAATTTCAATTTTCGAAAAAAGAAGGGCTTCAATTATTTCGGCCAAATTTGACATTTCTTTTAAAATACTTTAGAACAATTTAGAACAAACCTAGAACAACCTGGAACAACTGTCACATATCCGATATTCGAAAAAAAGGGGGGCTCTTCACACACTCGAAAAAGACACATGTTAATAAATGTCGAAACACTCAAGAAAATGTAGTTTTATTTATGGTATTTATGGCCGCTATTTGCCAAGAAAAGAAAAAATTGTTTTAATTTAGGAACATTATCAATACGAACAGGGCGGCAAAAATAAGTTCTTCTTATTTTCATTTTCATATTATATACGTATATATATGTGTGTGTCTATTTCTAACAAAAAAATAGGTAAACAAATTGCGAGAAGCAATATTCACACTCTAAGTACAAACAGTGTTTTTATGACGCACCTGTTATTTACCGCCTTTTATTCTGCATTGCTGTATAACTTGTGTTAGCAAAGTATTCCGGAGAGTTCAGACAAAAAATAATGTGCATACTACGCCTACAGTTTGTGTAATTACGAATTGATCAACTAAAAAAACACATTTAGCAGAAGATTTGTAGTACATATAAATATAAAAAAATTCGTTAGCGGTAGGTAGAAGGATATACATTTTGAAAAAGAATTAAATTCCCATCTTACGAATCAAAAACAAATTGTGTGTTCTATTTGCAAAAGAAATATTTTCAGCGTCAAAAAAAAGTGGAGGTATATCTTTCAAAGAACCAGCATAAAATACCATAAATATATTGGAAATTATAACTCATTTTTTTTTAGGGAGACACGAACACTTTTCGTAAAAGTGCCCAGATTATATATCTACACTACAATATCCAAGAGAATAAAAATTCATTTATCCCCGAATATTTACACATTTGTATCCGCCCTCCAGACAAACTGTTGGTCGGAAATCTATCCCTACCCTTCTGCCTGTTCCCTTGAGTGTAATGTGGGCTGCCTAATTTTAATTTCTTTTATATCAAATATCTAAGAAAATATCAATTTTGAAAAAAAAAGGACTTCATAGCGAGCAAGGGTTTTAAACGCTCTATTAAACAAAACAAAATTATTCTTCTATGTTAAGAAATAAAGGAAGAAAAAGGAAAAAATGGTTCGACGTTTTATTTTTTTTTAAACACATTTAAAGACTATTTTGAAAAAAGGGCGTCATAGATACATTGCATTCATTCATACGTATATAAGAAAAAATAGTGCATTGCTTCATGTTACCAAATAAGCAAGTAAAAAGAAAAAAACGGTTACATGTAATAGCATATACCTATAATTTGGGTAGCCCGGAGCCTTTAATAAGTATGCATGCATATATATCAGTTTATTGTAATATTTAAGTATACTGATAAAGTTATTTTGTCTTAAAAAGATCATTTAGTTGCGATTCTGTAGAAAAAATATTTTCACATGTTAGGCTTAAAGGAGGTGCAAATGATACTATCGATGCCAGAGTGGCTGATATTTTATGAGGCAAATATTGCGATGTGGAATAGGAAAGCTTCAAAATCTTCCAGTACTTCATTTTCAGTAACACTTTTAATTTTATTTTGTTCTGTTTCATTATTTTAAAATTATTAATATTAATTACCCACTGTAAAATTAATGTTTAAAGTGTTATTTTAAAGTTTATTTCAATAAAAATACAAAAATTATTTATTTTCTGTACTACTAGATGGCGTTACATAAGGATTAATATTTTGAGGTTACTAGAATCAAATTCATCAATGTAAATGGAAGTTATGTGACGGCCTTATATCGCGCATCGATAGCGAAATACGGTTGGCCTTGGAAATTTTATGTAATGACGCTATCTATCTATCAATTTTAAAAAATACAGAAAGTTTGTTGTGTATTAGAAGGTTATACATTTTATTATTTATGATAAGAATGTATGAAAAGTATGTTCTAAAATACTAACCATGACAATATATTCTTTAAATTAGTATATTGTTGCCTGTAATTACTTCACTCACTGTCGGTTGCTACTGCGGCTAAATTGAAAGTTTTCTAGTTATCTGTTCTCAGAAGATTACTCAATAACAAGTACACGAAATTAGAGTTGAAACTTAAGACAAAGAAATGTACTAATTCTACATTTTTTACTTGAAAGAAACAGATTAAAACAAATAAACAAACCTATACCATGTATGTGACCAACAAAACGAATCACTCAGTAAAAGTATTCTTTTTCATAAATTTTTCTACGAAATCTATATACTTTTACTGAATAATTCGTTTTCTTTTATCACAATACATTCAGAGTAGCCCATGATTGTAATAGACTGTTGATGACATTGAAATACAAGATAGCCATATAAATGCGAATTATCTAAAAATTCGATTTAGAAATGTTGAACAAGAGTGTCTGCTTGTTAAACTTTCTTAAATCAAAAGGAAAAAATTAGCAACCGGAGCAAATCTTCAAATTATCCATTTAAACGTATAATAAAGTAAAACTCTTAGGAGTATATCTTGGCTTCCTAGCTGCACTGTTCCGCTATTTCTTTTATTATTTTTAGCACCATCTTAAATTGGTGACTGACTTAACCCGATCTATGTAATGTAATGGAACACCAGCAGTCACTAGTCGCTAGTCACAGCAACTCGACCTATACCGTTCCACTCAACTAGCGATTTTTTTGATGAATTTTTTTGAGTGTCACATTAAAAAGTAGTATATTTCGCATTTTGTTACTTTCTAAACTGTCATCTCGTAGATAATATTTGCACTAGTTGATGTGTATGCCAAACCAGAAACACCACGTCGACGTGGACGTTAGAACACGTCAAACCGAGCATTCACAGCAAGCATTACATTACAAACCTCGGCTCAAGTCAATCCTCGCCTTTATCTTGACTGCAATAACAACAAAAAACAATCAAAACGTATTTCTCTTCTAGCACTGATCTACTGTTGGTGCTTTATCCACACAAACTAGGCAATATATAGTTAACAATTACACATGCTAGTTCGACACTTTTACGTAGGGTATTCTCACACACCATAATCTAAAAGATGCAGAAAATATGGGTAAGAATAGATCAACAATATCATGCATTTGGGGAGGAATGTATAGATTCAATCGAACTAGTTAAATGCACGTGGATCAAGAAGAAATAGACCTATCCAACCAGTACTGTTAAATGATATGGGCCATATCGACATCCATACGCCAATGAAACGTCGAACCATATTTCCTGCATCACTTTGATAAAAACATGAACCTTGTACGCATGTTCGGTAATGTTCTCTTTTCTAATCTAGGTTCACTGGAAGATGACCAACAATATTTCGGCGATATTCTCATCGCCATAAAACAAGTAATAAGTGCCCACATGCAGGAGGTGCACGACAAATTTCAGAGTCGCTTCGAGAGGTTAGAAGATGAGATCAGAAAAAGAGACGTCCTCATTAACCAATTGAAAATACACATTTCCGAGTTAGAGAGGGCAGCCGAAGAATCTTTAACAGTAAGTAGTGCAAGATTGTATTTTTCAAATACATAACCGACAATTTATTTTTTTTTAATAACTGTTGTAAAAATGGGTATTTAACTGAAGACATAATCAAAAACCAAATCTTTCCACCACCTCTTGTTTTAGAGTAATAATCATACTCCGCTAGTAGATAAATAATAATATTATATTTAGAAAATGTGTTATACAGAAGTTATAAAAAGAATTAGATAAGAACAAAAATCTTGACATAAAAAATACTTGAATGTTTAATTAATTAGTTATTTTCTTCTTTTTATGTAGCCTGCTGCTTTCTCATTAGAGAAAGCAGCAGGCAACATAATCTCCCATTATGACGGAATCCCACCTACCTTGATATCGTTTCTCCATTTCTGCAATCTCTTGATGGAACCTTTTCTCCTGTTCATGACTCGTCTTTCTTAAATTAGCAGGAATGAAATCCGAATGTGAATGCAAAAAATTACCTGTGGGCGACATTCGGCACCCTAAATTTGTATAATTTTCTAGCTTTCACGATATATTGGTAGTTTTCACTCTTATGATTTCCCAGAAAATATTTGCACACATTTTTAAAAGAAGTCCATGCTGTCAGCTCTAAATCATTCATGGTACGTTCAAAACTTTCATCTTTGAACAGCTTCCTAACTTGTGGACAAACAAATATACCTTCGCAAACTTTCGCATCAGGCAGCTTTGGAAACTTCTCTCTTAGTTATTTAAAACAGTTGCCTTCTCTTTCTAGTGCTTTGACAAACTGTTTAATCAATCGTAATTTAACCCTTTCAGGCACATAAAAGAAAAACTCTTTAAAAACAATATATTTCTGAATAATTTTAAAATTTACATTCTAAAAACAACATTTCATCAAATTGTTAACTTAAAAGTAATGTAAGAAGTCCTCCAGGACATGGTTTCATATGGTAACCACTGTGATATATAATATGATCATATAAATAAACCAGAAATTCTTTGCACACAATCAGAATGTGAAATTAGGTACTATGGTATGGTGCAAAACAGTTTTTTTCTGCATTTAGGCATAAGCCCACGTTACATGTGTTACAAGTCCATTTAGTGCGATGTGGCACTGATGCAGTGCTACAACGTGCACAACGTCTAGATCCAGCATGAACAGGCATGTGAATTGCATTGCTTTTTCTTATTTCAGGGGGCACATATGGTTTGTATCTGTTCTCTTTTGGAATACTTTTTTTGTTGGCAGTGCCTTTTTTTGTAGCACCAATAAGCCCAGAAATTATTCTAAGTCGAAAAAATTTCATAGTTAGTTTCTCTGCCTTTGGTGAACTGCGATACAAAATAAACGAATTTACCACCGAGACATCGACGAAGTGCCAGAATAGTCTGTGCCACCACTTCCTTGATTTCCTGTCAATATCGTAGCAGGACTTCAGCATGTCAGCACGATCGACACAACCCATACAACGTCTATATTCCTTGATGGCTTCGGGGCAATATATTTCTTTTACACTTCCATCCTTTTCTCTTCTGTTTACTTGAATGGTTTTTGAGGGATCATGAATCGAAGACAAGACCTGGACAACACGTTTGTCCTTCCATTTTACGCAAGAAATATTACGTCCATTCACTGCCCAATCAGTTTGTCCCCTAGCTAAGTCTTTGTCTTGAAGCAACTGAGGAAGACCTTTCCTATTTGCTCTAACTGTTCCACATGAATATATATTTCTTTCGGCCAATTCCTCAAGTAGTTTCACAGAGGTAAAGTAGTTGTCGAAATAGACGTGATAGTTTTTTCCAATAAGAGCCTCTGTAAGTTTTTTTACAACGGTTGCTCCCAAATTTTCATCTACTCTGTCTCCATTTTTACCTGTGTATATGTCAAAATCGCAGAGATAGCCAGACATGTCAGCTCTAGACCAAATTTTATATCCTCTTTTTATTGGTTTTAGAGGTAAATATTGTTTGAAGGATATGCGGCCTTTAAATTTGACCATTGTTTCATCAACAGCCTGTTCCATTGAAGGGCCATAATATTTTTGATAATTTGTACGTAACTTGTTGATAAGTGGTCGGATTTTATATAATTTATCGTATTGTTGTTGCCCTTTTGCTGGCATGACAGAATTATCGTTTAGGTGGAGATGAGAAAGGAGAGAACTGAATCTATTCAGGCTCATTGTATTAGATATGTATTCATCTCTCAATTGAGGATATGATGACCAACAGTCTCGATAACTAGGTATATGTGTTATGCCCACGAGCATATTTATAGCAATAAAAAAATTTATTTCGTCGGAATTTGTAGGTGCAAAATTATCACCGTTTTGAATGGAATATAAATGCGTTTGGAAGACAATCTCGTCAATCATATCAAAAAGTAATAAAAAGAAGCCGACGGGATCTTGTAGTCCATCTGGCAGATTTTTAGGACCAACGAGTTCTAGAAAATTTGCTTGCACTTTTTTGAATTCCACTTTCTTCCATTTATCCAAGTTCGCCCAAACTGCAAGGGATAGATCGTCTTCATCACTGAACTCATCATTATCATAGTTTCTGTCATTTACATCTGGTTCTGGTTCAGATTCGGAATCACTCTGAGGGGGCTCCTCGTGATTATCCACATCTAATAAATCTTGACGAACCAAATCTTCCTCCTCTATATCTGACATATCTGACAATTCGTCCTCTGACTCATCCCCAGATGGACTTTCGTCCAGTAGATCATAACACTGAGATGACGTTAAATTGATCAATTTATAACTTCGACTCATAGCTAAAAAAAAAAAATTAACGTTGATCATTTGGTCATACTGGTATCGCTATGTAACCACGTTTACCTTTTCACGTATTTAGTTTTGTCATAGTGGTTTCATAGTGAAACCATCAAAAAATGACATGGTTAATTTTGCATAGCTTTGTAAAATTAAAATAGTGTAATTTTTTTGTAATTTCTGCAACTCAAATTCAAGTAATTAGCAGCTTAGTTGCGAGTTTTAGGTTAAGTACAAGATTGCACTAGTTACCTCATACTGGTTTCACACCGAAACCATAACACAAACCTGTTTCTTTATTACGATTTTTGGAAATATACCATACATCTAGCTTCTAACTTAGTTATAATATTATAAATACACAAATTAATTTAGTACTTACCGAATAATTTTGCAAAAATAAAAAAAAACTATAGAAACACCCGCAGAGTCCGTCACTTCGGTAAAATACCACCACACTGAATAATGAAACATCCATAAACAGGAATTTTGTTGATTCGGTCCGTTGCCGTACATTATTATAGTTACCCGATAATAGATGACGCTAGTAATTATGCTGGTTAACGTGAAAGACCACAGTGAGAAGAAAAACAGACTTTTGAAGTGATGGTTTACCAATGAAACCACTATGCCTGAAAGGGTTAATGTGTAGAGAGGGTAGAATCACCAAATTAGAATCCACTAACGGCTCAAATTTTATATTAAATTCTCCAGGAACATTGCTGGTCCGTGGATGCTATACTTTTATTTGACAATGATGCTGAACTGCTCGGCTATCCCACAGACACAAAAAACAACAATATTTTGTAAACCCTCCTTGCAGTCCAAGTAATAAGGAAATAACCTTAAGTAACCACAGATTTGCTAAAGATGATTTGAATATTGATTGAGATTCAATATAGTTGACATACTGATACCCTCTAAGACAAAACACGTCGTAGGGGAAGTACGGTACGAGCAAAAAAATTAAATTTATTCTAAGAAAGAGAGCATACTTTTCTTAGTACTTTGGTATGGTCGTCAAGGTTGAATCATTAAAAAACATTAATAGAAATGATTTGATTGACACGCTTACTATAAGTACCTATAGCAACACGTTAGATAAAGATTTTTAATAAAGTTGCTTTTACTGCAAATACAAAAATAATATATTTTCTCAAAAAAAACATAACAAAATATTCTTTAGGATCTCAAAAACTTTGGCATAAAATAATGATTAAACTAAAATTTAATTTGTAGTTTAGCAGGGCTATTTGAGTACGGAATACACATCTGGTACATGTATAATCCTCATCATAGTCACTAACTGCTGCACATTCATGTGCCCATCCGCGACACGCTGTGCATTGGATCCAACCTTCTTCACTGATAGACCTTTTAAAACTTCCACCGCACAATATGCATTCAGTGCCATCTGAATCGTCACTATTACTCCCACTACGCTCCCGAAGCTTTTATTTTCCTTTACTTTTCTTTGTTCCTGTTGAAGTCTGAACTGCTTTAGTTTTAGCCAAACTTGCTTGTTTTTTCTGCTTCTTCCTTTTTCGGCTTCACATTTTTCCCTCTTTTCTTTTTCGAGGTTATCCTTGTATGGAGTGCTCGTGAGAATTACAGTATTCCTACTTCTTTTCTTGTCAATTTTTGGAAGAGCATGACAAACGGGGGGAGTAGTAATAGTAAATGAAGAATTATTATTGTGCAGTTGTGACTCGTACACGTTTCTGGATTGAATGGAACAATATCAGTTTTTCAAAGCCCATTGATAGCGTTTATCGGTGTAGAAGCTTTTAAGTATGCTTCGCAAAAGACGCTACTTATTTGATACGTGGTGATGGTTCCTTCCAGGGTGATTGTTCATGCATTTTTCTAGAGCTTGGTCCAAGTAGGTATTTAAGGGGAACATAACTCCAACGTCTGGTTGGAATTTATGTGTTGTGTGTGGTGACAGACACAACAAAGAAAGAAAGTTGTCCCTTGCTTTTAAAATTACATTAAAATTTTTGGTATGTGTTAAGTGTCCATCCAAAACAAGTAATACAGGATCATTTTTTGAGAGCTTAACAAAACTCACAAAATGATCGAACCACTATTTAAATAACTCAAGCTTTATCGACCCACTTTCATTACATGCGAAAGTTGTTCCTGGTGGGGCCCCGTCCATTAAATCAGCTTTCATACGTTTTCTGCTGAAAATAAGTATGGGTGGTATGAAATTTCCAGCTGCTGAAATACAAATAACTGCTCTTGTAGATAGGTATTCCACGTTCAGCTGACGTAATGCGTGCCACTTCTTTTCTTCGCAAATGTCTTAGAATTTTTTCCAGGAACTGTGAAAATTGATGTCTCATCGACATTGAATATTCTGTGGGAAGGATAATCATGTCGTTCTCTTAAGTCTTTCAGAAAACCAAAAAAACTTCGTCACCACTGGTTTATTGAAAGCTCTTGCGCGAGCGGCAGAAGTAGACTCTGGACTTCGCAAACTGGACTGGATGTCTTGTTTGAAAACCAGATAGCTAGTCTTTTCCGGCGGCCATTTTTATTTGTAAAAGTAGATGTGGTATATTATTCTTTTCGGCCAACTGAAAGGTCAAACGACGAAGATCTAGGGTTGTGATGCATACATTATTGTTTCCAGATCAAAAATCTGTTGTACCAACTCGTCTTCTTGATCTAGAATAAATACCGCCCTCTTGCTGCCAAGATGTTTTATACTACTCTTGGCAATTTTGTTTTTATTTTGGCTCAACGTTTTATTGACATAATAGGAAGATTGAAGGTTTTTGCTGCGGTTTTGATAGGCAATCCATTTTTAAACTCATCCAGAGCATTTTGTAGAACACAATAACTCAAATAAAATTAAAACAATACATGGGGGTAAAATGACCCCGGGATAATTTTGTACGACCCAATAGGGATCCTTTAAATTCAAACGCACATTCTGACTTTCACATAACTTAACTTAACAATCTTTAGTGAGAAAATAGGCCCTAACTGCTTGAGGATTTTGAAGTCCAAGTGTACCACTACAATTTGTGCACAAACTCGATTCCATAAAGAACAATACATAGATTTAATACTGATACTACGACGCACTTACCTTATATCGGAAAGTCACACAACACCGAAATGCAAACTACGAGTTTTTAAACAGGTTTGAACTGGTCACATAGAGTATCCGTGAGTACAGAACACTTAAATTTCAATATTCTGTCACTGTAAACCAGATGGCATCATTAGTTTTTGCAAAATGAGATGGGATCATTTCACCTCCAGGGATCATTATACCCCACTCTACCCTACATAAGTACAGTAGCAGAAATTTCTTTCAACTTTGTAAAATGAACTGAATTTTTCGTGACAACTCTTCAATACAGAGATTCTTATAGTGGAATGTAAAAGATTCCATTCTTTTAATCGAAATCCCAAAATTTGTGATTTTTCTTTGGTTAAATCAAAATCCCGTATCAAATCATTCAGACCTGATTGAGTAATGAAATGTGGTTCGTCAGAAGGAACATACGTCAGATCACTCAAGAATAACACATTCAAAATATCGTTTATATCTTCTTCGTCCGTGGAATTTGCAGAAGAATTTGAATGTATTGGAGTTGGAAGCTCACAATCAGTTCTTTTCAACGGTTTGCTACAGGTGGATGGTCTGGATACATTACTTTGTGTATATTTCTTTTTGAAAGCCCTTCAATCTTTGCAAGACAGAAGTAAGAGTCCGTGACGTGATCTGTTGCTTCACGCCAAATCATTGGCCTTTCTGACAGGACTTCAGATGAAATCTTGTTTTTATTCCATTGAGTTAATTTGACATAACACAGAATATAGCATAGATGTTTTGTCTTGATTATTAATTTAAAAATACTGTTCATAACATCTTTGAATTAATTCGTTTCTTTTTGCGATTTTGTAACATATAATCCACACACATAACAAAAACTGTCCGGAAAATTTTACAGCCACTTGCACGGTTTTCCATTCTTAAAAATCACACGCAACACAACTTGTGGAACAGTGCTTCAAACTTTCTTAACTGACAATAAATGAATCACTACGCCGCACCTCCTTCATGTCATTCGGAATTTGTTACTGGCAACGCGGTATAATCGGGACGTTATGGTAAAGTGACGTCATTGTTTACATTTGCTCAAACGGTATTTCTGTCAGTCATATTGTGATGGGGTGTGTGTCGAGCTATTAATTGCAAATTGAAAAAAATCAGCCTGTTTTGTTCTTTGTTCTCTGCAGCGTCTTGCAAGGTAAGAATTGTCATCTTGTTTTAAATTTTAAGGAGAGTTTCTAACGTCACTAACTTATGAAGTTCTTAGTAGATGTATATATTTTTTAAATTGAGATTTAAAAATGTATCCTCATGTATCCAGCGTTAAACTTTTTTTTTTACTTTTCTATGTATATACCTCTATCAAAATAAGAATAGTTTAGCTGCGCCTGTTTGCGCCACTCATATATTTTATTCATTTTCTATAGAGGTGTACAGCATGAAGAAAGGAGACATTTTTCAAATATTTCATCACAGCAAAAAAGAGTGTAGAAATGAACTCACTTGCCATTCTATATTTGAAAAATATAATATTTCCATGGACATAGACAACGAATCAAGGGTTTTGCAGGTATTCGTGAGCATCTTGTGCAAAAAATTAGACACCTTGCCAGCTTACGCTGACAGTTTTGCCATTTTGTTTCTATTTTTTACATAAGATGCTCACAAATACCTGCAAAACCCTTGATTCGTTGTGTATGTCCATGGAAATATTATATTTTTCAAATATACAATGGCAAGTGAGTTCATTTCTACACTCTTTTTTGCTGTGATGCAATATTTGAAAAAAGGCTCCTTTCTTCATGCTGTACACCTCGCAAAGAGGCGCACCTAAACCAATCTTATTCTGATATATACATAGAAAAGTAAAAAAAAATGTTTTACGCTCGATACATGAGATACATTTTTAAATCTCAATTTGAAAAATATACAGGATGTTTAAAAAAGATGCGGCAATATTAAAGGGGTTGATTGTCCAGGTCATTTTATACAAAAAAGTTTATAATAAACAAGGTTCGCAAACGCTTCGTTACCGATCTACAGCGTGTTGAAGTTTAATTAAAAGGAACAGTAAAAATTAGATTTCTCCAAGAAGGCATTGAAGATCATAATGAAATTTTAGGCCTGTTATTTTTCAAGAAAAAAATAGGACGCCGCTGATTTTTCTAAAAATAAAAATATGTTTCTATTCTTTGTTCAATTGTGAAGAAAAAAGCTCTCTTAACTTTTTATCGTACGACGTAACGTTTTTTAGTAAAAAAAAAAACACATTTTAGTGCATGTACATTTATCATGCTTACAAAAATATTTTTAAACAGTCGTGTTTTATTCACTGACATATTGAATGACATATGATTAATAATTTTGTATGTGGCGAATTTGTTGAATTTCCTTATCATGAATCGCTATACAAATGCAGAGATGACCGACATGCACTACATTTATGGACTTGCTGATGGAAATGCATTAGAAGCTAGGCGGTTGTATACTGAAAGATTTCCTGGCCGTATTGCTCCTGATAGAAAAACTTTCGAAAGTATTCATCGGCGTCTTTATGAAACAGGCACATTAAGACGAAATGGAGGAGCAGGAAGGCGTCCTATTTTTTTTTTTTTTTTGAAAAATAACACGCCTAAAATTTCATTATGATCTTTAATGCCGTCTTGGAGAAATCTAATTTTTACTGTTTCTTTTAATTAAACTTCAACACGCTGTAGATCGGTAACGAAGCGTTTGCGGACCTTGTTTATTATAAACTTTTTTGTATAAAATGACCTGGACAATCAACCCGTTTAATATTGCCGCATATTTTTTAAACACCCTGTATACATCTACTAAGAACTTCATAAGTTAGTGACATTAGAAACTCTCCTTAAAATTTAAAACAAGATGACAATTCTTATCTTGCAAGACGCTGCGGAGAAGAAACAACAAAACAAGCTGATTTTTTTTGCAATTTGCAGTTAATAGCTCGACACACACCCCATCACAATATGACTGACAGAAATACCGTTTGAGCAAATGTAAATAATGACGTCACTTTACGATAACGTCCCGACTATACCGCGTTGCCAGTAACAAATTCGTAATGACATGAAGGAGGTTTCATATAATACAAGCCGAAACGCGTACCTTTTGCATCCCACACTGTGCGCCGGTTGCAACCTTTATATATGCACGTAACGATTCCAGAAGTTTCTATTTTAGTATATTTCCCGATGACTAACATAATATATTAGAATTCTCTACTTCTCTCTGGAATGCGTGACGTCGTATCCTTTATAGTTGCCGAAAATGCTCAACTGTGATACAATACTTTTTAATTTTAAATTTTACGTTAATCTTATTGAAAACAGATGAATATTTTATTTTGAAAATGCGACGTGATGCCCTATGTTAGAATACAGGTTTTATATTTAAAACAATGTAAAATACTAAAATTTTAGATTGTTAATTTTTTGGCATTTTTTGTTGGTCATTTTCATAATGTCACATCAAGCCAATAAAACTGAATTGACACATCAGGTTAGCCTCTAAGCTTCTTTGAACTATAAGGAATCCGTCAAAAACTTATTAGGTATTTTTATCCGAAATGGTTTAAGAGTTAATAATATTCTGCTGAACCCTTGATTTAAAATTTTTTTGACAGAAATTGTCGAATGTCAAAAATTATGACAGATAAATATTGACAACCTGGGTCCGTTGTACTCATAATGTAGAGGTAAGTTCAACAAAAATTTAAATACGACAATTTAATTCATCTGTCAAAAACATGACATTTTAATACACGCTGTGTTAGTTTGCTATCGGATAAACTGCATGTTTGCTAGCGGATAAACTGCATGTTGATTTTCCATGGCAACGAAAATTCAATTCTGACAGTATCGTTCAAATAAATTTCATACATAAACATTTATATTTTTCTCTTTCTTTTGTATATGTATTCAAAGGAATGTTAAATAAAAATATTTCGGTTTATTAATATTAATTAAATGATTCATTAAATTGTCTTACCAAATACCATTCGAGTTTGTGTTTATTTCCGGAACAAACTTTCATTTTGACAAAACTCAAACTTTGTTGCTTAAGGGTAACACGACTCGAACAAATAACAAAAGGTAAAACCGCTCCACCTTCGGTGTCGCGGTTTTACCATGTTATTTGTTCTCGTCAGTTACCAAGCAACAAAGCTTTCGTTCAAAATGAAAGTTTGTCCGGATAAACACAAACTCTTATGGTATTACCCCCGACAATTTAATTCATCTGTCAAAAACATGACATTTTAATACACGCTGTGTTAGTTTGCCATCGGATAAACTGCATGTTTGCTAGCGGATAAACTGCATGTTGATTTTCCATGGCAACGAAAATTCAATTCTGACAGTATCGTTCAAATAAATTTCATACATAAACATATGTATTTTTCTCTTTCTTTTGTATATGTATTCAAAGGAATGTTAAATAAAAATATTTCGGTTTATTAATATTAATTAAATGATTCATTAAATTGTCTTACCAAATACCATTCGAGTTTGTGTTTATTTCCGGAACAAACTTTCATTTTGACAAAACTCAAACTTTGTTGCTTAAGGGTAACACGACTCGAACAAATAACAAAAGGTAAAACCGCTCCACCTTCGGTGTCGCGGTTTTACCATGTTATTTGTTCTCGTCAGTTACCAAGCAACAAAGCTTTCGTTCAAAATGAAAGTTTGTCCGGATAAACACAAACTCTTATGGTATTACCCCCGAATAATCAGAATAATAAGGTACTATTTAAAATATCAAAGACGGCTTCAACTTTCGGTATTTCCGGAAATGCTCCCATGTTGAAAATCTTTTGCTTAGAATTGCAATGGTGGATTCTTCCATGTTTCAAATTTCTATAGAGCGTCTCAACCTTAGTATTCAGTCCAGACTCTTATGGGATATATACCTCTTCTACTACCGTAAGCAATTTGTAATAAACCCACTTTTTTTATTTCAAGGCAATGTTTTCAGATCTATTAATTATGTTTATGGTTGATATTGTCGTGTTGTGTATAATATAATATAATAATATATTCGAATAATATCCTAATCAACAACTATTTAAAATGTCGTGTGATTATGATGACTTAAGGGTCCTATATAGTGGATATGTGAATAGTTGAAAAATAGGATATTTTTGATTCAAGATATTTTTGTTGACTTTAAAATTGGAGTAAACCTTTCAACATCAACTTATGAAGAATTTAGTAATCTGCCCCGCTGAAGAATCAAATTTAGAAAAAAATTATCGGATTAAAGAAAATTAATTAATATGTCAAAATATTAAAAACAAGTTTTCTCAAAAATCCTTGGTAGCAGATTTGCTGCTTTAGTTCACGTTATAAAATGAATAAAAAGCTACCCCGCTCTATACTTATTTTTCGTTCAACTATTCTTTACTTTGTTTTAAATGAATATAAAATAAATTAAAATTAGGCAACCCACATTACAGTGAATTGTTTATCTGGTAAAAATCTTCCCCGCGGTTACAAATGTGTAAATATTTGGCGATAAATGCATTTTTAATCGCTTAGATATTGAGTTATTATTTCAAATATTTATTATACCAAGTGCTTGCGGGCGATCTGCGTATACAGTTTACTGTGAGATAAAACGACGACACCGAGAGTTTGTATGAGTTAGTACGAGAAAGCAATATACAAACTGCTTTTTGGTCGAATATAGTGTTGGAAAAGAGGGGATGCGATTACATTTACGCTGAGGCCAGACGGGCTAGACTGACCCTCGTTTAATCAGGACAACAAGGATAGATAGCAGCTGTACTTGCGCATATTATATCAATATTGTTAGCGGCCGATATCTAGTCGACAAACACACTTTTAAATCGCGTTTCGGGTAGGTGGGTAAGGTTGTTATTTTTGTAATTTAAAGATGGATTACTATACGCCAGAAGAAAAACTATTTATGATTAAGCAATTTTACGGCGGTAACTCTGCGCCAGTAAGTAGGGATTTATTTGCAGTGAATTATCCGGAAAGATCGATTCCTAGCGCAAATACAATTCGTAACACGGTTCGACGTTTTGAAACGACTTTTACGTTGGTAAATAACAAAAATAAAAATGCTCCTGATAGGTATGTCAGTGATTTGGAAGTGCAAAATGCGCCTCTGTTGAATTAAATCCTAGCATGTCATCCCGCCAAATTGCTCGTGAATTTAACATTGGTGCTACAACAGTTCGAAAAATATTACGTAAACATAAGTACCGGTCCTACAAAATATCAACGTCTCAAGAACTTCTTCCTGCCGATTATTTC
Source organism: Amphimallon solstitiale (assembly GCA_963170755.1). Classification (NCBI taxonomy): domain Eukaryota; kingdom Metazoa; phylum Arthropoda; class Insecta; order Coleoptera; family Scarabaeidae; genus Amphimallon; species Amphimallon solstitiale. Next base: position 18,475,123 of record OY720677.1, on the reverse strand, counting down.
AAGCGCATGGAATTTTGCGAAGTAATGATTAATAAATATCAGGATGATGAGTTATTTTTTAATAATATCCTGTTCACAGACGAAAAATCATTTCAAGTGCATATGCATCATAATCGCGCAATTTGTCGGTATTGGTCGCGTGAAAATCTACATTGGAATATTTCGACGCGAACGCAATATCCAATGAAAATAAATGTAAAGGGCAGTATCCTTGGAAATGAAATAATCGGACCTTTTTTTATTAACGGTAATTTAAACGGAAATAGGTACTTAGAGTTGCTGCAAAATAATATTATTCCAGCCGTACGGGAACGATTTAATATTAATGAAGTATGGTTTCAGTAGGACGGCTGCCCCGCACACACCACTCTTTGGAGACAGATGGATAGGCAATTCAGGTCCTATTAAATGGCCACCACAATCTCCGGATCTAGCCCCGAATGACTTTTTTCTATGCTCCTTTTTAAATAATTCAATATACGGTTAGGGTGATCAACGTCCATCTAGTTTAAAACAATTACGCGCCAAAATTATTGAAATTTCGAATCATGTTACCCCAGAAATGTTGACAAATGTCCGTCGAAATTTTTATAATCGGCTGGGTTACTGCTCAGCTCAAGAGGGAGGCTTATTTGAGCATTTAATAAATAATTAAGTCATTGTATTTGCATTTATACTTACTGAAACATTTTGTTTAGTTTTATACAAATTTATTATTTACTTTCAGAATTTTAGTTTATTTCCTTTTCTATTTTTCTACGGAATTATTTACTTTTTATCTTAATAAGAGTTTTGTTATTGTTACGTTTTCGAATTTTATATCAGTTATATTTCTTACCTTTGATATTTTATAAGAAAAGAGTTATTGTTTTTAAGTTTTTAGAATTGATGATCATTTCTTTTATTTACTCATACAATTTGGGAAGCTGTGATGAAATCCGTTACTTACTAAAATTGTTTACTACAATTATTTGATGTTTCAACAAGTTTCTACTTATAAATTATCCAGGTAGTGATTTTTTATTGATTAATATTATTTCCATCTTCTCTATAGCAGTACAGTAAATGACTTTATTCTTGGTTAAAGAATTTGTTATTAAGAGTAACAGTAGCAATTCTCAGGACTAACGCAGTAACGATTTCTGCAGTGTCGACTTTAACGTAGCTCTAATGTTAGTAACATAGGCTACATTCTCCCACTTATAGTCGACCAGCTTGTCTAGTATATTCATCCGCAGGTAGACCACGTGCATGCTGTATACATATTTATTAGTGATTGCACGAATATTGCAAAATACACAAGATTTCTGCTGTGTATACATGGGCGAGATAGGGAAATACGGTTCAGTTTCACGCAAACTAGACAGAATGTTTTGTCGGCTCTTGGGGAAACCGGTAGGTAATACGGTGCCCGAGAGCCGACAAAACAATCTAGTCTAAGTGAAACTGAACTGTATTCCCCTATATCGACTTTAACGTAGCTCTAATGTTAGTAACAGAGGCTACCCCCTTATACTCCCACTTACAGTCGACCAGCTTGTCTAGTATATTCATGCGCAGGTAGATCTATATAAGCCCTTCCCCTCTCGTCGTAGAACTGACAACTAATGTTGTCTCTCTTCATAAGACACACACTGAATATTAAGATTGAGACGTTCTACAGCTTAATGGTAAACTGAAAATTTCGCCCATTCTAGGAGAATCACCTTGTATAATGAATAATCCTGTACAATATACATTCAGAATAAAAGTGCAAATAATATCTCTTTCGAAAATAAATATTTTCATTTCTTTTACAGGATTCTGTCGAGACTATAGTTCCGCTAAGAGAGCAACTTTCATGGGAAGAAAGAAACCGAAGGGAATCCCAAGAGCTGAAAGAATTACCACAAACGACGCTCCAACCTCAACCTGTGTGGCCACTTCGATCGCAGACATCAGGGAACGTGACCCTAGATATTGATTCCCCCACGGATACTGAATCTGAAATGGGCGATTCGTCCGAAACCGGGGACGAACAGGAGTACGAGAATTCCAGCAGCAACTGGGAAATTGAACTGTTGGCCGCACAGATACGTGAGAAGCGATCGGCCAGTTTAGATCCGAACGCCGGCAGACCCATACGGAAGAGATTCATCAGGACGGGCAGCATGGAACAGAAAAAGGAATGATACACGGCGGTCGGTTGTTCTGGTGGGGAGCAGATGCTGGAACAGGGCGTCCTTATACTCGTTGTGCTCAGAATGGATTGATAAAACTGGTCTGTGATATGAAAATTAACTAAGACGAAGAGGACAGTGTTGACCAAAGTTCACTGAAGAAACGCATTACACTTATCGACTAAGAGAAAAAGATTTAAAGAAATTACAAATCATGATATACTAGCAAAATAGGTGCCCAAAAGACAGGGGAAGTCCAGCAACCCTTAATATCGGATTTAATTAAACTTTAGGTAAAATAGCAGCGGCATTCAAAATATTAGACATTTATTTTTATATCTGTCCATTCGCGTCACCAAACGTTGAAAACCATTATCTAAAACAAGTAGTTTTATTTTTTTTTTGTCAGAATTATATGCAAAATGATATCACACAAAGAAGTGACATGTTTATTACGATTGTAAAAATACTCATGTTTATATAAGTTTGATTGTAAAAAGTATGGATGGATTGTTTGCACTAATAATAAGAATAAATTATTTTAGAGCCGTTTCACTAGACAAAAGTGATAATTAGGTTTAAGATTCGGGAAATGTTAAATTCGTAGTATTTTTGTATTTATCTTTTATTGATAACCCACAGAAGTTTATTGGTTTGATTTTTATTGAACATGGCCATAAATATCAGTTTATGCTGACTTGTTTTAGTCTAGTCAGCATAAAAAAACCAACAAACTCGCCAATAAACTTCTGGTTTATCAATAAAAGATAAATACAAAAATACTTAACTATATTATACACAAATCACTGACCTGTATAATATAAATGGATGAGCAATAACAATGTTACTGATTGTGATCCTAATACGAACTGCGCACGGGGCTGACGCACATGCGCATTAACATAAAATAAAGGCGCTAATTTGAAATGCCTAAAATTTTAGGAAGGTATGTAACAGAACACGAACTTTAAAATTAAAATCTGCATCTGAAGATAATAAAATATTTAATTAAGGGAAATTTTAAAAAATACTCAAAAAAACAATACATTATTTTTGAAATATATATTGCTTATAAAGAAGCATTATTTTTGAGATCTTTTTTCTTACAAGTTCTCCACGTTCTACTTCAGTTTCCTTCTTTGCAATGCTATAGCAGCGGATTTTTGTATATAACATCGCACAACGTGCTTAACTAAAAGAGAAACGTAACTTTCATGTAAAATGGATGAATCAAACATGTGTATCTAAGGATAGAAAGTACTTATTTTCTACTAACAAGGTATTAGGAATTGAACGTACAAATAGCTCAAAAAAATTCTGCCGCTGCAGGAAGTTTATTGTTGTTTAGTACCAGAATATGGCGTATTTAGACTTCAACTATTCTACATATTTTGGTGACATCTCTTGAAGAACACCACCATGATTTTTTGTGTTCAAAAGATGAAAACTAGCACACATTTAGCACACTTAACAATGCGCTTCATTTGTTTGACAACAAAACCAGAAATAACAACATTTTGTGATAACAATGTCAGTGATGGTATTAGGGAATTGCATAATTATGATTCTTTTCAATGTCTAGTCAAAAGACTAGGGTTGCGCATATTCGGAAGCCCTGATTTAAATATTCAATTTGGCATAAAAATTTCACACGCATCCTATCGCATTACTCATCCACGTATATTATACAGGTCAGTGACACAAATGTGATATAATATTCACGAAGCCATCTATTTGTCGGTTCTTCAGTTAGAGTCTAACTATCCTGTATACTCATCTGTCTCGAGCTTACTCCACGTCTGGCTTTTTTTTCCATCCTATTACAAGTTCTCCATCTCGCTCCCTCTACCCCTCACTCCCCCTCTCTTCTATCCCTCCCTCCCTCTCTTCGCCATTGCCTTGCCACTTATTTTCTCTTTTTCTCTCCCTCCTTCCCCCTCTTTCAATTCACATGAAAACTTGTATTTTAACATACTGATAAAATGATCAATTGCAGGTATTTCAATCCAAACGGAAAAATTGCTGATTTACTAAAATTATTTTCATTCATTCAAAAACCGATTTGCTGTGTCACTTTTAATCCCTCTACAATTTTATCATATTTCATCAAAATCGGAGTTTAAGGATTGTCAAACTTCCCTTGTCGATATTTTTTACCAATAGTTTTTCAAACGGACTTGATTACTTACGCCATGATATAATGATAATTAAATCAGAAGAAACTAAAATTAAAGAGAGAAAAACATATAAATTAATAAAATAACTTCAAATAAATGAACAACTGCACCTCATCTGCACGCATCATCGATAGAGAAGAACGCAGGGAAAGATGAGTTTATTCGAAGTCCTTATCAAAACCACTCCGTTTGAAAACTGGTAAAGTAACAGACAGAAAAAATATTTATTTTCGAATCTGGTTTTGACCACTTCGCAAAAGAGAACACTGAAAAATGTTTAATATTTCCTGATTTTCTGAGGAGTTGATGTGAAAGTAATGCGAGTATTCGCGTTAATCGATTTATGATTGCCACGTAACAATGGTTTATTTACAATAATATACAAACATCCTATTCCAAAATATTGTTTCAGTAAAAAAAATGTATAATAACTATTGAGTTATTGGCTAACAATATAATTGTTTCATAAATTTATGATAACAATAGTATTGTTCTATATACGATAAGCTTTTTTTTTCTTACATTTTTATATTAATACTACAGTGATACAAAAAGGTGCTTGCACACTAACATTTGTTTTTCTTCATGTCTATACTATTTGATATTCGATCAACAAAATTAAACTTAATTCTATTTCTGAGAATTCACGACCAATGTAAAGTAACTTTGAACTTTGCTGATGGTCTTCAAGCTCGTGCATCGTCCCTGAAGCTTTTTCGGAAGGCTGATGGCAAATTTTCCGTTGTTCACTTTTAAAGCTCAGGAAAGCTTCTACTAAAATAAAAGATGTTAACCCGAAAAGTAAGCACCACGAATTTTGTGAAACGACCACGTAATTGTTTTTAACCTAATTAAATAAACTTAACTCTTTCCTTCAAAGAAACACAGATTATTAAATAATAACAATATTTATTAATGTTTGCAGCAGCAATACGAATACAGACAAGGAATAATATGATAAACACAAGTATTATGCAATCAATAAACCCAAAAGGAGTTATATTATTCAATACATATTAAATTTGAATCGAGATTGACAAAATAGTAGTAAATTCATAAATAATAAATCATCGATGATGGCAATAATAAAACAAGTGTTAATGTCATAACTAAAACTGACTAGGTTAACATGAGAAATTGACAATTTAACTTTATGTAATTGCAAAATTGAACAAACAAAATTATATATACATGATTAATTAACCTATGAATAAATTTACAAGTCTATTCTTGTAAACAGAGAAATACAGGAACAAATTAAACACGTCAATACATATTTCGTCGGAAGCGCCGGCAAATAAACATTTAACATTACCTACATGTAGATGAAACAAAGAACAAGGCAACGTTATGTGGCCGACTTGAGGATGATTTGCAGATGTTAAAAAGTTGCAACTACTACCTTTCTGTAGTTAATACGATATTGAGAATTTTGCATTTGTTGATGTACACAAAATTGTCAAAATGGGACACTTAGGCGGTTAGCTTCTAAACCCGAGTTATATACTCGTGCTCCAAGCAAGATAGTACAAATGATTCACCCATGTCAATGGTGAGTCCCCACGCAAGCCCAAGAAAGGAGTGCCTCCGATCGTTACACAAGCGATTGACCACGATGATGTCGCACCACACTATCTAATTAATATAAGTAATATTATCAAAAAGTATTAAAGGACTACATACACCGCTTATGTGTTTCCAAAGAAAGCTCAAGTGTAGATATTTTGATATCCTTGCGCCAAAACGCGAACTTAACTAATAAAGCGATAATTTGTAATTGAAATTAAAATGTTCCATTTACTTTATATTAGTGAGAAAGAGCGCGGTAGATGCCATTTTTTGAGCAAGTAACATCAACAATCTATAGGGTCTTTCTATTTGAAATAACATAGCCGGAAGTGCGGCCATTTTGGATGTTTTTATTTAGACAGTCGGTAATATCCAGACATCAAATTTCATATTGATAATCAAAATCGAATATTTTGTAATGAACGTCTTTATTTAATAATTAATATATATCGTAAACTATTAATTTTAGTCATATAAATGCATTATTTTCTAATATTATAAAGAGTTTACATTTTACATATTGCTTTACTTACGTTTTTATCAATATCGTTAAAGGTGATTGAAGCTATGTTAAATTAAAACGTTGCAAGTCATTATTTGAGTGTTACATCTGTCAAAAACATAGATAAGTGCAAATAACTCGAAAATAATGGGCAAATTAAAATGTTATCTTATACAAAATTGACTTAAGATATACTAGAGAAACCAAAAATGCAATAATATACAGGGGTGTTTAGATATTGCTTTAAAACTAAATACCCCTGTATAATTGAAAATATCTTCAAATTATGGAAACTATAAAATGCAAGGGTCTTTTATCTATACTTCTACTATATGAAGCCTGCATATTTATAGATAATAATTTGCTAAAATATCAAAAATATTTTCATTACTTTAGCATCAACTCAATAAAACAAAAATCAATTCTTGCGAGTCAACCAATCACGGGAAAAAATCTAAAAAGATAATTTAAAAACGAGATATGATTTAAGAGAAAAAAAAAGACAAAAACCGCAGTGAAAAGACACCAATAATGAAGTATTAAATATTAACAAAATTAACCCTAATAAAGAAAGAAACGATATAAAACCAAAATTCCAGAGGTAAATTATCCTCAAAATCATGACGTTATCACCAAAACACATAAGGACCATTTTCTATGAAAGGAGTGCCAAAAAGTTAGAGAGTTTATCGTCAGTAAAATTAAGTCTATATATTCTTAAGAACTATTAAAGTAATATTATTGAAGCAACAACAACATAGAGTGTAAAGGTAAAGATAAAAATTAAAGAAATTGTACATATTTTATATACTTACGCCAAAATATTTGAAGGAAAAAAATAAGTAAAATATTAATAATAATAACATAATTTCATTGCCGCATACATAATTTAGAAATTCCATTGTACCATTACATTGTACGCTCCTAAATAAAAATTAAAATTTTATAGCCGTTATTATTAATAAATATATTGAGGAAAAGACAGAAGATGTTAGAATTTAGAAGGTTTAATTGTGTTAATTTTTCTATAGATAAAGAAAAGTATTCATACAATGTGCTCCAAAAGAATATAACGATTAAATTTATACAGGACATGACAAAATTATACAAAAACATCAAATTATATATTCTGAGAACAAGTGGAAATTTAATTTATTTTAGCATTAATAGATTGTTTAGATATTTTTTTTTAAATGATTGCACTGAACACTCATCGCAATTTTCATTATAACGGGTGTTCAGAAAAATTCAAGGACAAAGTAATTCTCGAAAATTTGAAGTCATGTCTGAGATAGAGAAATTATTGTGTCAATTATTGGCGGACAACAATTGACATTTAATATTTAATACAAATTGCAGACATAAGCCCTTCGCGACGATTTCTATTCTGGGAGACATGGGAATAATTTTGTGTTTTTTTTTATGTTTGCATAACTCTAAATTATCTTTTATAATAGAAAATGTCGAAAAAACTTGAAGGGGTTGAGGGGGTACATATAAGCACCGTTAGACTTTTGTTGTGGTACTTTTACGTACCATTAGCCCTATAGAAACAATATTTTAAAAATTAATGTATATACCAAGTGCTTGCCGGCAAGCTGTGGATGGCATTTACTATGTGATAAAACAACGACACCGAGAGTTTGTATGAGTTAGTACGAGAAAGCAATTTACAAACTGTTCTATTGGTCGAGTGTAGTGCTGCTAGTAGCTGTACATGCGCATTTCATTTCAATTTTGTTAACGATCGGTGTTTAGTCTACTAGCAAGCACATTTTTAAATCGCGTTTCGTCCATCTAATTTAGAACAATTACATTCCAAAATTATTGAAGTTTCGAATCATGTTACCCTGGAAATGTTAACAAATGTCCGACAAAATTTTTATAATCAGCTCGGTTACTGCTCGGCTCAAGAGGAATGCTTATTTGAGCATTTAATAAATAATTAAGTACTTATAGAAATTCATTTCTCTTTAATAATTTGCGTTTATAGTTTATCTTACTGAAATATTTTGTTTAGTTTCATACAAATTTATCGTCTTCTTTCAGAATTCTAGTTTATTTTATTTTCTATTTTACAATACTACGGAATTATTTACTTTTTATCTTAATAAGAGTTTTGCTATTGTTACGTTTTGTTTTCTTATATCAGCTATATTTCTTATCTTTGATATTTTAAGAAAAAAATTATTATTTTTAAGTTTTTAGAATTGATGATCATTTCTTTTATTTACTCGTACAATTTGGGAAGCTGTGATGAAATCCGTTACTTACTAAAATTGTTTACTGCGATTATTTGATGTTTCAGCAAGTTTCTACTTATAAATTATCCAGGTAGTGATTTTTTATTGATTAATATTATTTCCATCTTCTCTAAAGCAGTACAGTAAATGACTTTATTCTTGGTTAAAGAATTTGTTATTAACAGTAACAGTAGCAATTTTCACGGACTAACGCAGTAACGATTTCTGCAGTGTCGACTTTAACGTAGCTCCAATGTTAGTAACATAGGCTACATTCTCCCACTTATAGTCGACCAGCTTGTCTAGTATATTCATCCGCAGGTAGACCACGTGCACACTGTATACATATTTATTAATGATTGCACGAATATTGCAAAATACACCCCTGGTCATCTACGGCCCAGGCTATAAATGAATCTCATTTACATTATCGTTAGCTTATCGTACTCTACCAGCAGGGGATACTATAAACTATTTAGTCAAATTAAAATAAGTTGAAACGAAGGATACATATGTGTACCAGGAGTCGCGAAAGGGTTAAGTTAGGATGTACGATTTTTTGTTCAACACCTGCTTGACTTTGAATGTTTCTGAACACCCGATATACCGGGTGGTGCAATAATGTGTCGGCGGAGCTTAGTATGAAAACTAATAACGCTGCAATTAGATTTTACATACGTATGTAGTATGCGACTGTGCATTTTCTAATTTTATTTACAAATATACAGGGTGTTTCAAATTTTCGCAACCACCTTCAACTTTTTTATTTTAAATACATTGCTATACTTTCTAGATATTATAATGATAGCCATTCAAATTATCTTTGCAATGATATATGGATGTGTACACTTCAGACTGTTAGTTTTGATTTTATTGATAATTTTGTTAAAATCTTGACAGTTGCAGCATCTAACATTTTAAGCTCTAGTCTGAAAATGGGTAGAATGCCTCACGTAACTCTTGTGTTACTAATTTATGGACTAACACGTTATTTGTTTTGTGGTTGAACAAAGTGAATAAATATACAGGGTGTTAAATATGTCATGTCTAAGTTATAGATTTTTATTGGTTATTTTCTCGTTTCTTTAAAATCTAACCTATAATATTTTTATAAGCATATTTCTTGTAAAATTGCCTTTAAAATGGTAGCAATAACATAGTACTTATTTCTAGTATTTTCAAAGTTATAACCCTTTAATGGGATATACTCATGTTTATAACATGCAATATTGGGGCATCTAATAGTTGGTTGGCCTTAGTTTAAAGAAAAAATGGTTGTGCAACCAAACGTCAAATATCTACTTCAAAAGTCTATAAAAAGTCGTTTTCTGTATTTTCTCTTTGCTCTAATTGCGTTGTATTGTTATAAATTAAGTTCGGCTAGTGAATTATTAATTTCTGTTTGTTTGTTAGTAGTTGTTACGTGTTGTATTTACCTTGTTATCAGTTATATCGTTTTATTGACATTATTTTTTATTTAGATACCATAATAGTTTATTGTTTTTTTTTGTTGCTTTAAAATGAATTTTTCGAAAGAGGACCTCATAGACATGGCATTTGCTCTTGGCGCTAGCAACAGAAATCCATTTTTAGCATCAAGAACATATGCGATGGAATATCCCAACCGAAGAGCACCGAATAGTAAAACGTTTGAAAATTTGTTGATAAGGTTTCTTCGAACGGGTTCAGTGAATTGCGTCGAACATGAAAGAAGTAAGACTATGATTACAGTAGATAATGAAGTGACAGTCGTCCAGTCCATTGTGGAAAATCCGCACGTATCTACAAGGATAATTTCGAAACAACACGGGATAGAAGTCACTGCTGTAAAAAGGATTTTAAAAAAACATAGGTTTCACCATTACAAAAAAATCATCAAGGCTTATTACAAAGGGACTTTGAAAGGAGACTAGTTTACTGTGAATGACTACTTTAAAATTACGACACGATATAACTTTCTAGATCATGTGCTTTTCACAGATGAAGCAACATTTGCTAATTGTGGAACAACAAACAGAAAAAATACCCACCAACCCACATTTTGTTCAGCCCATTTTATATCAACAAAAATGGAGTGTTAACACATGGGGAGGCATCATAGGAAACACTATTGGTCCATTCTTCTTTAATAATACTTAAATTGTGCAATCTACACAAATTTCCCACAAAATAATTTACCATTGCTATTGGAAGGTCTCTCAGATAATGTCATCAGGAGATTGTGGTACCAACATGATGGTGCACCAGCACATTGCTGGAAGAGCACATTTAGATAGGGTATTCATCAATAACTGGATTGGGAGAGGAAGTTTCATAAGCTGGCCACCACGATCACCAGATCTCACACCTTGTGATTTCTTTCTGTGGCCAAACATTGTTTACGCAACACCTCCTACAACGGCAGAGAACATTCAGAAACGAATAAGAAACGCTTTTCTTCAATTAAGTGAGAATAACTTAGCTCAGAATGTAAGTCTGTCGATACGGAGACGGTTGAGAGCATGTGTAGAGCAGAATGGAAATATATTTGAACACATTTTGAAATAAGATTGTTTTATTATGGAAAATTTTCAAATTGTAATTCTAAAACTAATGATAAAGCATTTAAAAAACAAGTGTTTGTTAAAAATACTTTGTTTTATTTTCATGACCAACCAACTATGTATTAGATGCACCGCATTTTGCATGTTATAAACATGAGTATATCCCATTAAAGGGTTATAACTTTGAAAATACTAAAAATAAGTACTATGTTATTGGTACCATTTTAAAGGTGATTTTACAAGGAATATGCTGACTTATAAAAATATTACAGGTTAGATTTAAAAAAACGAGAAAATAACTAACAAAGATCAATAACTTAAACACGACATATTTAACACCCTGTATATTCATTCGCTTTGTTCTTTGTTCAACCTCAAAACAAATAACGTGTTAGTCCATAAATTAGTAACACAAGAGTTACGTGAGGCACTATACCCATTTTCAGACTAAGGCTTAAAATGTTAGATGCTGCAACTATCAAGATTTTAACAAAATTATCAATAAAATCAAAACTAACAGTCTGAAGTGCACATATCCATATATCATTGCAAAGATAATTTGAATGGCTATCATTATAATATCTAGAAAGTATAGCAATGTATTTAAAATAAAAAAGTTGAAAGTGGTTGCGAAAATTTGGAACACCTGTATATTTGTAAATAAAATTGGAAAATGCACAGTCGCATACTACATACGTACGTAAAGTCTCATAACTACAGCGTTATTAGTTTTCATACTAAGCTCCGCCGACACACTATTGCACCACCAAATAAAATCGTTTTAGCAACCGAAACGGTTAAAGTACGAACTGCAGATGACGATACAATACCGCTACAAGTTAAATATCAAATAAGTTTATTAAATGTTAGTTTTCTATACCGATATTTTATATAACACTTGGCTATTGTGTTAATACATGTACTTTTTATGCCAGTGATTTAATAGATCAACCTGTGTAAATTAAATTATTATATAATAGCAATCCTATCAACAACAGTGCGCATTTTTTTTATTATAGTAAACATTAAAGTGTAAACATAAATGTTCTCTTTAATGCAGATCGTTGAATCAATCGATATATACGTATATATAACAAGTGCTTCAATAATTCCATTTTTTTTATGAATCAACTGGCGATAAATAAATAACAATAAAATTATCTTTATTTTTTGATATTTCTTTTGGTGCACACTGTATACAAATACACAATATTCAAAAATTTTATTTTATTTTCTCACCTTAGATAATGTTGAAATTTAATCGCAATTAATTGTTTTGTTGTAAAGTATTTGTTATCAAAAGAAGAAGAAAATATCTATTAATAGGTGATAATATTCAGCGAATTTCAAACAAAAAAAAAAGAAAAAGAATAGAATTCAAATTATATTCCTATAATGTAAAACGATAACGCCATAACGAAATTGAATAATACATACAGCTCACAGATTGAGAGCTGACCGGTGAGATGCCCTTCCCACAAGATGCGCAGTGAATTCTTATATTATTAGGATAAGCAACAAATGTTATCATTTCCGTTTTCCGAATACTTTCTCTGTCTCACACTGACCTATATGACTCCGCCCAGCGGCCAGGACTCGGTCTGTGTACTGTACATACGTGCAATGGTTATATTCAGGGCAATTACCGACGAAAACATGACGATTTACCCACCAAAGACACCAACGCATTTCAAGCCAAACAATTTTGTTCCGATGTCATTAAGAAGTAAAAAAATACATAGATACAATTAATCTTATCAGTAAAATAAAATTTAAGTTTTATAATTTCATTAACTGTAATTATATACTAATTCGCCTTATAAGCAAAGAATATTTTTGAATTGAAATATTTCGAATTCCTAATGCAAGCAACCGTCAATCTTCGGCAAATGCCCCGAATATATCCAATTAAGTTACTTAGATTACCTGGAATCATAAAACAAAAGAAATATATAATATATTTAGAAATAATGAGAGAAATGACATCCAGGTAACGACCATTTATTAGGAAAAGTACATATTATAAGCCATTGAAAGTTATTATTATGAATTGTAGATAGAAAAGGGAAAAAACAATTAAAATACTGATTACAAAGATAAGTTACGTTGTAAATTATATCAGAATTATAAGAAGAAATAAAATAAAGTCTTACATTGTAAATTGTTGTTTTTCTTTCATGTTTTTTTAATATATTTACATATTTTATAGAAGATGGCTATTTTTAATTGAGTGTTTCTCTGGAACAGCTATTAGTCTAGTCATATTAGACCAAAAAAAGTGGCTGACCCGAAAAAAATTAAAGGTAGCAATTTCCCTTAGCGAATCGTTTCGGGAATCGCACCCCATTGGTTCAGCCGCCATCTTTAATTTAAAGGTGAATTTTTATTTATTGAATAAGTAGTTTATTTTCAATTTCACACGAAAAATGGCAATGACCAAAGTTGTTGGGGATTAAATTTTCTACAATTTTTGTTCTTATCATTTTCTCCCTAAGATCGATATTTTTTTATTTATACCCGAAAAGAGTGTACCTAAACATTGTATTATCTCGTTTATCATCGACTTTACAGAAAATATACAAAGATCTTGGCAATTAAATTTTCTGCGTCTCTGATACCGGCCTTCTTTTTATAGGATTGATATTTTTGGACGCACACTTACGCCAAAGGGAGAGAGAAGTGTAAATGAACCATGTTGTTCATCATTGGTGGAATTTCTTCCGGGCTCGCGTTATCGAAAATCTACCTTCACTGAAATTTTCAACACAAACAATTGTAAGGTGCAGCAGGAGTTTTTCCTGAATTGTTTTATTATTATACCGCCTCTACATATCGACGAACATTCGGCAAATTACGCAGAACAGCGATGTGTAGACAGTTTATTCGGCAAATATTTGATATTCGCGTCGAACACGAATGGCGATCCGTTCGGAATCGGTTTTCGTTTCACATATCAAAGAACATTCGTATTCTAACACAAACTGACTACACATCGTACGAGGGCGTATTTTTATGTTATTTACCTAGCCATGAAACAAAAGAGTGACGATGTCAAACAAATTATTAAAAAATTGCTGTCACTGTTAGAAGTACATGTGCTAAGCTGTGTTTATCTTATGCTGTGTATAGAGATTTGAGACGGTCCATTTCTCGATAAAATGAGTGAAACTAAAGTTGCACATCGCGGCGTAATAAAGTTCCTGACAAGGGAAGGCAATGGTCCAAAAGCAATTCATGAAAGAATGGTTGCTGTGTATGGGGAAGATACACCATCTTATTTCCAAGTAAAATATTGGTCTAAACTCTTTCGATGGGGCCGAGAGTCAATCAATGATGACCCAAAGTCCGGACGACCCGTTGAAGCTCGAACTGAAAACATTGTGCGAAAAGTCGAAAATTTGGTACCTACTGAAAGATCGGCGTGTAAAGATCTCTGTCATTGCCAATGAAGTCTGTATATCCGAAACAAGTGTTCTCAAAATTTTGCATGACGATTTGGGTAAGAAGAAGGTGTCTGCACGGTGGAAACCCAGATTGCTTACACCTGAACAAAAACTGTGCCGAAAAAAAGTTTCTCAAGAAAATTTGGTCAAGTTGGAGAGGAACAAAACATTTTTATCTCGAATTATTACCGGAGATGAGACTTGGGTATATTACTGGGACCCTCCTACTAAACAAGAATCCATGCAGTGTGTTCATAAGGGCTCTCTACCACCAAAAAAAGGCCAAGACACAATTTTCTGGAAAAAAACTGATGGCAACTGTTTTGTGGGATGCTGACGGAGTTTTGCTTATTGAATATATGCCGAGAGGGTTTACCATAAATGGAGAGGCCTACGGAAACACAATTAAAAATTTAAAAACTACTCTGAAGGAAAAACGCCCGCATTCTTATCCACAAAAAAACTTGTTGCTGCACGACAATTGTCGGGTTCATAAGGCAAACAAAGTTCAGCAAATAATCAATGACTGTGGGTTTATAGAGTTAAGGCATCCACCTTATAGCCCCGACCTAGCTCCGTCAGACTTCTTCTTATTCAAAAATTTAAAATAGCATCTCAGAGGAAAGCGTTTTGCTTCTGATGAAGAACTCAAAGAAGCTGTTGAAGAATATTTTGCGGGGTTGCCGAAGCAATTTTTTTTCTGAGGGTATGGGGCAACTGGAAAGAAGATGTAATAAGTGTATTAGTGTTGAAGGGAGTTATGCAGAAAAATATTTTTTTAATTTCTCTTATGTCCTTTTTTCATGGCTAGGTAGATAATATAAAAATACGCCCTCGTATAATGAAGTGAGATGTATATATAAGTAAATAGATAAATCCTAACGTAAACATATAACCTATAATTTAAAGGCTTATAACTAAAAAAGGTATTATTTTATATGCGTTATTTAATTATGGTGGAGTGAAATAATGATTTAATACTAGAATTTTTGTAACTGTACCAGGCAGAATCCATTATATATGATCCGAAACATCCTGGCCATAAAAATAAAATGAAAGAGAACGATGCCAGGGTCAGAATGAAACGTGCCCTCAGTGTTGAAGTAGTACACTGATAAAAAAATCTATGTAAAATTACTATAAAAAAAATTGATTACCGGTGACCAATGTGTTCATGGAAATTTTACGTTTTAAAAGTCACATACACGTCAAAATGTTGGAAATATACACGGTAAATCCGTATTTTTCACTTCAATTTGTGATTAAACAACTTAATTATACAAATATATTTGTAATTTTAATTTGAATTCTTTAATAATCCAAATAAATTGTTAATTTACTTTGATGCATTTGTACTTCAGTAACTTACAACCTAATCACTGTAAAATGTTACAAAAAATTTATGTTATTTCACACAATTTTTTTTCTGTGTAGAGTTAAAAAAGAAAAATGATTAATTAATGGCAGAAAGAATTATAATAAGAACAGATGAAATGACATGGAAACCAGGAAGAGTAATAACTGAAGAAAAAGACAAACCGCGATCTTACAGAATACGTTATGATGATAATACTAAAGAATTGAGAAGAAATAGGAAATTCATTAAAACATTTTAAAACGAAGAATGTAATAAGAGAAATCATGACTTATTTGACAAAGTGTTAGAAGAATACATAAACAAAAAACAGAACCAATCGACCAACGAAGAAACGAATATCGTAACCCATGATTTGACCAATTCCACATTATCTCTTTTTTCATTAGGTGTCTTAATTCAAATGTTAATTTTGAAACATTAGGAATAAATTTCGCAACATAGGTTACCATACCCAAAAATCTGCTCAGTTCTTTTTTATCTTGAGGGGGTTGCATATCCCTCAAGGCTTTTATTTTAGTCTCATCGGGTTTAATTCCATCTGAGGTAAGTTTATGTCCTATAAAATTTACTTCATCAATAGCAAATCTACATTTTGATTTGTTGAATCTAATTCCCATTTCCCTAGCTCTCTCTAAGACATTCGCTAAAATTTTATTGTGATCCTCTATATTTTTCGCATGTATTATCAGATCATCAAAGTAAATACCAATTCCCTTTATTCCTGAAAATGCCTCACTTAATGTTTTTTGAAAAATTTCAGGCGCGCATGCCAAACCAAATGGTAGCCTCAAAAATTTAAATCTACCAAAAGACGTTGCAAACGTAGTTAACTGTGATGCCTCCTCGGTCAAACGAATCTGCCAAAATCCCTTATTTGCATCTTGAACTGTGAAATATTTTGATCCACCCAAATTTATTTTAAGTTCATCAAATGTGGGGATTTTGTTGTGCTCCCTTTGTATGGCCTCGTTTAGATGTTTGGGATCCAAACAAATTCTGATTTTATTGTTTGGCTTTTTTACTAGGACTATTGGGTTTACGAATTGTGTGACTGCTGTAATTGGTTCTATGATTTTATCTTTGATCATTGCGTCTAATTCTTCTTGTAATTGCTTATTTAATTGAAATGGAATCTGTCTACTTGCGGCTATATGTGGCTTATAATCCGGTTTAAGTTTAAACTCATACAGCTTAATTTTAATGTGTCCTATTCCCTAAATAAATCTTTATTTTCACTAATGATCTCCGACCAATTTTTGTTTATTTTAACCTCCCCCAAACTTAAAATTTTCAAATCATTTACAGTTGTTGTTCCAATAACCGGTACATACTGTACTATAATCTGTTTCTATAATAATAAAATTAATTTCATATATTTCATTTTTGATTCTACAATTTAAAATACATTCGCCCACTACTCGTAATTGTGAACCACCATAATTAGAAATTTTCACATTAGTTTTGGCTGTTGTAGATATTCCATTTTTTTTCTTTTTGTTTTCTTTTTAACACTAATTAATCTTTTAACTGATTACTGTCTCTTTGACTAATCGTTTTTTTCTGACTGCGCCATGTTATGTTGGGTAATTCATAACGCCACATGAGTTTTATTAAGTATACTTTAATGTTGATGCACAATGTTACAGAAAACAACTATTATTAGGTTTGTTTTTGTTTCGCTAAGAACGATTCCAGAACAGTTCACGTCATGCGCAGAATTATGTTAAGTGTTCGGGTTTCCGGAACTGTTCTGGAACAAAAAACGTCGTGTTTTGGTTTGTGATTGGCAGTTCTGGAACCGTTCTAGAACTGCAGAACTAAAGGCATCGAATCGTTCGGAACCGTTCCAAACGGTGTACTATGACGCATCAGCACAGGGATTCTGATTGCAAAACGACATCGAGCGACTCGAAGTCTCGTCTCGATAGACAAACTCGCAGCGACTTGATGCGATTCTGAAGTACTTTCGAGTCGTAGCACGGCGTAGATATCGTAGTTGATATTATTTGCGCGTGTGCATGAATTTTAAAATAAAACCAAGCAAAATAGTTATTTTTATTTAAATTATAATATTAATATTATTATACTACCTTTATTATTTACGTATTTCTGATTATACTTTGTAGAATTACATATGTTCAGAAGTAAATTATTGGGGAAGAAAAACGGTTGAACTTCTAAAAACTATTAATGACAATGAATTGGTATAAATAGAAATATGCTTATAAAAATTTACCAAAGACAATTTCCTAAACTATTCAACAATCTAGTATTAATTAATACATGTTATTCACAATTATTATACAAATTCACTTAAAAAAAGCCTTAATATTTACAGCACCATATAAGTTTGGCTAGAGTATAAACCTTTTTTAAGATTCAATTTATTTATAAGAGTGTATTGGAATAAAAGTCTGTTTTATATTGCAATATTTTATTTATGTTTAAAATCGCATTTCAAATTGTCTATGCTTTATTTCATTAAGGTGACTACTTCATATAACACCAATTTCTTTAGTTGCACTTAAAGTTTTTATATACAATTCTTTTAATTCATCTTTTTCATTATGCTGTGTTCTCTTACTGGGAGTACTATTTTTCGATAAAAATAAATAATCATAATTATCACAGATTTCATTCTTCCTTTTCTGAATGATGGGAGATGAACTATATGAACAAGAAGGTTGAGATATATTGCGTATATTGCTTGCCCTATCCTGCTCTCCCCATATTTATTACAATCAACTACAAAATATAAGATTGCTTATTTCTGCATATTTTAATTAAAAAAATATTAGTTACACCACGCTCTGCAACATTACACCCTTCAAAGAAAGTGTTGCCCAACAGACCAAAAATCTTCATTTTCTGCTGGGTAAGCTATTTTCAATTTCGAGGCCACCTCCTGTAGCAATTTGTGCTCGTCTAACTTCAGCAGCATTTTTCTTTAAATTACATTTGTAATCCCTCCATGTCTATAATGATGAAACATGTGTTACGGCTTATGTATATAGGTAGGTATTTGTAGTAGTATGATATATAAAAATAATCTGTACTTTACTCACTTTTTGCCATTATTTACAGTTTTTACTCCATATCCAGCACCATTGAAATTACTGCTAAATAAGCTTGCCACTTGCAAAATCTGGATGATTATTGAAAAATTCAATAAAAACACCCCAGTGAATATCTTTAAACTTTGAAAGAAGCCCTGGAAAAATAAGCAAATTACTATTAGAAACTAGTTATAAATTGAATAACTTACATGTTTGTTTAGTAGGAAAGGATTTCTTTAAAATATATTTCACTTTTGTTTTACTCGCCTTATCAAGAGAGGTATGTAAGAAAAAAATAAGTGAATTATAGAAACGCGTAAAACATCTGGTAAACATATTCTTATTACCGCATTAGTCATTGCATAATTCTAACAACCCTATTTCAAAATACAAAATTCAAATCGGTGTGTATCCAACAAAGATAGTCATACTTTTTAAAGTGAGAAACATATATCGTTTTGAGAACTCGGGACCACAGTAGGTACCGTCTAGAAATGACAGTTTTAGACGAAAGCACGTGACTATCGGGACGAAACGATAGCAATGAGAATCGCACGAACTCGGAAAAATGGCGTAAACGATACTATCGAGTAAAACGATAGCAATCAGAATCCCACTGCAGTTCTGCGCAGTAACAGAACTGTGTTAGAACCGTTCGTAATATTAAACACAAACAAACCTATTATTATTATGTTGCTCTAAACGCATATACCTACAATGTACCTATACAACATTCGCCATGTCATGAAAAAGAGAAAGGCATGTTTTAAATCATGGTGCTAGTTCTGATGAAATATACAAACCTATCCGTTTATGACTGTAATACAATACTACAATCTGTTACTATAAATGTTTAAATAATAATTGCCAGTACTAATATAGTATAGTGTAGCAGCAACTTGCTTACCTTCCATTATTCTATCTTCTTTTCAACGGGAATATTGCGAATACGATGTGTGTATAAGCAATTCTTTCATATTTGTGCACGAATTATTTGAAGAAACATTCGTAAACAAATCTTCGGCGATGTATAGAAGCGGCATTGATATATCAAGGACACTGTAAAACGCTCTCAAGATTCCATTTGAACGCATGATAGAAGGACTAAAAGAGATATGACACTCCCGTGGTTAAAATTCGTTCCTTCTGCGCAATGACGTCATGCGGTGACGACCAACAACGTAATTACACGAGTTTAATACGTAAAATTGTACATTACTGTTGATTGTGGATTAAATGAGGCCTGTTGACACAAAAGTTGGTAAATGAAGTGCAATGTCCTCTAATTGGATGTTATATTATTTTCAAATATGACCTTGGGATTAGCCGCAAATGTGATATTCTCATTTAAAAATCTGGATTTATAATATTGTCAACCATCCACTCCGCATACTTTATCCATTTTAGTCATATCTGAAGTTTTAATAATATGAAAAATCTTCTTTAAAATTCCTGGAGATATTAGTATTTTTTTTAGCCATGATCGAAGAGTTGAAACTGCTGGAAATGGAAATCCACGTTTTAACATAAGTCTATAAGCTTTAGGCCCTGCTGCATGAATAGCTATTGCTTTTGAAATATCCTCAGCTGACCATGTCAATCGTTTATTAGGAGTTTGTATTTTCCTTATCTGCTGAGGGCTAAATAATTTTTTCAGCTGGTTTTGTTCTTTTTCCATTACTGCTAATTGTGCTTTAAGATCAGCTATTTTTGTATCCCTGTCGTCATACTCCGTATTTACTCTAAAACAAAATGTAAGAATTCAAGAAATAAAATGTAACAATACATATTATAATAATAGTAAGACTTACCCCTTGCTAACACATGTATCCACAAGCTTGTTATTGTTACCATCACCTTCTAGAGCATCTGCATCTGGAGAAGAACCAGGTAGGGCCGGGTGATTATTATGGGTACCACCGCCATCCGAAGAAACAGTATTAACTGCATGTGTAAAAGAACTACAACAACCCAGAAGAATAATGCAGGCATTGTTAGATTTACATAAGTTAATTTATAGTATTATGAATACAAAATAGTACAATATTACCTGTTTACAACCGAATCAACAATTTTCTTGCGTTCTCTGGCTTCTCTCCTTTGCTGCCTAAATTTGTTACATTCTGAAGGCAAGGTTTTTGCCTTCATGATGTTTATACTTGGTACGGCACTCTCCTTCAACTGACGACAGTTTTTTGGATTGTAGTTCAGTAATTCGTGTTTCAAATTTCGAACGTAGTCATCGTCTGTGAAATGTGTCGAACAGATTCGAGAATTTTCAACGTTGAAACAGTCGGCACGAGAACAACAGTTCACCCATACACTTCGCGTCGGTTCCTCTTTAGGAAAACGAAAAAATTGTACATTTGGTCCAATACTTTTTAAATTGTTATTGACGGAGCAACCAAACACTGCGCACCGCATTGTACTTAGGTTAATTAATTACCCAATAGAAATAATTTCTAATTTCACAAGTAAAACGATGAGTAAAACGTCAGTCATGTCCGTCATATCACCACAACATGGTCACCACTTGACGTCACCGAGCAATGACCGGTGGGGGAAACATGCGCAATGTCATATCTCTTTTAGTCCTTCTATCATGATTTGAACGGAAAGATGATGTACAAAATTATGGGCGTTACCATGGTTACAATAAAAAAATATATTATGTATAATATACAGTCCGTGCGTTCAGGGAGTTACGGCGCCGCTAGCGCTGAGCTGTGCTAGGTCGAGCGGTGTCCTGAACGCGACTGCTGAGTGCCGGCGCTCGAGCTAGCGGTCGCCATCTTGCCTAGCGAAAATAAATTTCGCTCGATGACCTAGCGGCGCTAGAAAGAAGTGGGGATAAGCGGTGAATATTCAAATATGAATTTAAAAATTCAAACCCACGGATTAATAAACATATTAATTTATTAATTGTAGTAGTAAATATTATTTTTACGGTTGCTGTTGTACTTGTTATATTTAATGTTATGCGAAAGTTATAGGTAAATTTATCATATAAAATAGATGTTGATAAGTACTATTATATTCGGTTTGCATATAAAGTGAATATGTTTATATAGGTATTGAAATGTATTTTGAAATAGATATAACTAACAAGTAATGTCAAACAGCATAATTCCTTCTAATTTGGCACTAAATTTAATCAAAAATATTAAGAGCTGCTACTGAAACTAATGAGCTATGTAATATTGTTTGTTTTTGGGCCTTATCTTCTTATTATATTTTCGTGTTCTAAAATACATTAGTATTGCATGCATAAGTATAGATAGCTACATAGTCTATTAGGTAACGTAACTTAAGACTTTTACACAAGATCTACCATCAGATTCCAGTACGATAAATGTTGTAATAATATTGCTTCTTCAACCACAACAATAAAACAACCACACAATATTATCAGTTTATGTCATATTTATTTATCAATAGGATAGGCGATTTATTTATACACTTATTACAAAGCAGCATTCAGAAAATACATCAATTAATTAAAATTATTCACAGTGCCGATAAGTATCTCAACCAACACTGCTAATATAATAGTGTTAATCGTTACATCATCTTCAACTAAAACCTCAAAACATTCCAACGAATTAGCTAACATCAGATTTCAATAAGTTCAATAGGTAAGTAATAAAATAAATACACAAAGTTATTTCTTTGTAATAAATTTATGTATCCGTTATAATTCTGTGGTTATACCTACTCTTACTGCAACATTAGCATTCAGAAAATTCATCAACTAATTAAAATTGAAATGAATACTGTTCACAGTGCCGATAAATATATCAACCAAAACTGCTGATATAATATTGATAATAGATTACACCAACTTCATCGAAAACTTCCACATAATCCATATTATAATACAGTGTAAAATGTAGTATTTAGACACACTTTATATTATAATAAATAATTTACCATCTTCTCTGTCAATTCTAAAATAAGGATTTATATTGCTATCATATATTAGTTACACACCAAATACGTTGACTTTATTTTTAGTTTAGATTTTAAAAGTACGTATGTCACGTCTTCATACTTCAAACAATAATAATAATAATTAAATTAAATAATAATAAATTTCAGAACGCCATATTGCCGCTGTCAGACTTCAGAAGTAGTAAAAGTACGCATGTCCAAGCAACAATTTTAAAATGTACTACTATGACCCGTTCAATGACTTCAGGCGCTGGCCACAAGCTCTAGCGGTATACGCTTCCAGCGCCGTAACTCCCTGAACGCACGGAGTGACTTTATACAAGACAGTGGCGACAATACGACTCAAGCTCCGCCCACTAACCATTTTGGTGCTAAATTTGAATACTCTGATACGGGATCATTGATTATATATAAGGAGATATATCAACGAGCACTTTTTCACAAAAATTGTAAATATTCTCAATAGGTGTCGGAGCAAACCAGAAATTACCATCTTATGCAGTTTTTCCCACAATTTGGGAATTGTAGATTTAGCGCTTTCTGGTATTTATTGGAAGTACTAAAATTTGGTTCACAGCCTGCTTTGTAAATATGTAATAAATCCTACTGATTTGACACTTTGTTTACATTTGTATAAATCGACATAATATAGGGCCAAAAAATCATCCTCTATTTTTTTTTCTAAATGCTCCTTTGTATTATTACGGAAAATGAATATAAATAGGGAAGTTGCTTGAAATAAATGAAAGAAACAGTATTTCCTGCTTTTCTCACCTCACATAATTGTTTTAGATATATATTGTGATATTTTTATTATTTGTTTTGACTTGTCATGCGTTCTAAATATATACATACGTCTGTATGTGCAATATATTGAAGACCAAAATTCTTATTTTCCTACCTTTAGTGACTTAATAAGTTCCTACACAAGCCCCATAAGGTATTTTAAGTTTCAATAAAAACATATTAAGATTTCGATGACCCTGCAAATGCACAATATTTTTTCTCAGTTTTTGTTCAATGTGTGTGTATATGATCCCTGTTTTTATAATATACTTATATAAACAAGGATATGATGAATGTTATTAAAATAGATAATGAATGTATCTATAATGATGTGTCCTATCAAAACAATTATTGAAGAAATGTAAACGAAATGTTTTAATTAGGATCGCTAATATAATCGCAGGAATAAGATAATCTCTGTGTATTGGAATTGAGCCAGTGAATTCTAAGTTAGCCGTTTGTAAAGTGTAAGTAGGTTGGCTATTGTTGGACAACTCAGTATATTTATCTATCTGAATCTGAACTATCTTTGTTTTATTTGTTATTTAATTCCTGCCTTACTTTCTTATTTTCTGGCCATAATTAAAACTATTCGTGTGCTTACTGTATAGGGGTGATTTACTCTATTATTCATTAAGTATATCGCGTTCGCTATTTAGAGGGATGCTTTCTGTCTGTATGTATTAGGAAGTGAAAATATTTATTACAGTTAATAGAAAATCTGTTTGACATAGGTGTTACATTACATACATAGGTACTCAGGTACTTTCCAATGTTTTACAAAAATTGATTTATTCCAAATGTATAATTTTACATATTATTAAGGATAAAACAAGAGACATGCTTGAAATTACTTTATTTGATTTTTTACATAGATTTTTTTATAATAAATAGCACAGAAATCAATAGAAATAACAAATAATTTATAGATTCTTCACCTTTTTTAATTTCAAGCTTTCTTTGCCAATTACATGCTTAGAAGAAGTAAATTTACATCTCTTAAAAATGACACATGTTATGCAACGTTCTAATAGTTGCACCTTATGTTGTTTACAAGGTTCGTCAGTTAAAAACGATGTTCTTTCCAGATTTTTTGTAACTTTGTTTAATATCCTTTTGCGTAGTTTCTTCTTATGTTTTGTACAATCAAAATATTTTTCAAATGTATCTAAAGTCAATTTAATTGCTTCACATAGCTGATCTGTTGGTGCTAATAAACTAAATGCACCTTCTTCAATATATCCATACATTTTATTTAATATGAGTAATTCATTTTTATTGGAAAGTGTAGAGGTAGTATCAACAAAAGAGTGGTAGCAAATTTTACATTTTGATTGCTCAAACGATGTTCTAGCCAGGTAGCCGGCGAAATATGTACCTAATACTGCATTCTTGTAATGTAGTTTCGGTTTTTGTAGGTGTTTCAACAGTCCCTCCTGATAAAATATCACAAGAAGATGTGGAGAAGCTACTGGAAGAGTGCAGTATTTCTTGCGCTGTAGAATCTAAAGAAATTGGCTCCAATAGATCTATTTCAGTCTCTATTTCTCTTGATTGATGTTCACAGTTTGATGCCTCCGAAGGTGTTAAAAGAGAATTTATTGCATATGAACGGAAAGTGGTTCTGAATGTTCGCGCGCTTGGATTAGGGTTGTATCCTCCTTTTTGACGGAAAATGGAAAATAAATTTTCAATAACATCCTGGTTGGTTTTTCTAGTAAGAATATATGCATCAGGATGTTTGGTTGTTTCACTGTCATACAACATTAATATTCCTCGAATTGTTTGTAGGAGTCCATCAAAACATGGTGGTCTTGATGGTGCTCTTGTTTGGTTATTTTTTTTTAAATTTTGAATAAAGACTAAACTTTCTTCTAATGTTGTTCTTACTAGCGGATGGCTATGATGTAAACTACATTTGTATGGGTTAGGATCATGAAATGTGCTGCTATTGAGTGTATCAAAAAGATTATTTATCGTAGATATAAAATTTGCAGTGTGTAAAGATGTATTTGATCTTAGTTCTCCTGTTGCTACACAAGTCCGAATACAACTTGCCACGGAGTGACTGAAAATTTGTGTAGCTAACTTCACTGACATTTTTTGAAATCCTTTGGGATTTATATGTTTTTCCGTGATTTTTGGCATTGCTCTGCAAGGTTTTGTGCTGTCAATATGATAGGCTTTACGTATATCTTGAAAACTAATAACGGTGTTATTTGAAATAATAAAATCGGCCTTTAGTAGATTATTGCGAAAATTCTTTATTAGATGTGGCACATCATAGACAGCTACAATGGGGTGATTTTGAATATTAAAGAAGGGCTTTTTCTCAGTCACTCCCAATTTTTTGTAAGTGCTTTGATTCGAAGCACCTTGATCGCAAACTGTTGCATAAGGGAGTAATCCATTCTCTAAACATCTTTCTATTATATCTTGCAGTAGTACTACAAGCTTGTTTGCAGGCACGCCAGAATGACTAAGGAAGTATGCCAGTGACAACTTCCATCTTGAAAACAACCCTCTAGCAAGAAAGACTAACGCATACGTTGCTGGTCGGCTAGTTCTTCCAAGATGTCCCAAATCCTCAAAACCTTCTATAAGATCCAGATGTTTGTTGTATTCACTTATTTCCTTAAGTGACATTTCATCGAAGCTTATCAGGCAAGCTCTCTCTACAATGCTCCAACTTTCTATCTTTCTGCTAATTTGCCAAAAGAGCTTTTGGCTAAGTCCTGGTAAAAAGCTAGACCCACTAATCCATCGTTTTATTGTACTAGGTGCTGGTAGTACAATTTTTTCAAACAAGAACTTATACGCTGTGGGTGATTTATAATATAATGCCAACGCAAAATTTTTCTGATCTAATGGCCACTTTCTTACACTATTTTGTCCTAGTTGCATATTCACTAATGTTTTGCTACATTGTTTTTTAAATGAATATGTATTCAGTTGATGATGTAAATTTGAGAATCTCACTTTTTTTTTTAATTTGGATATTTGTGCTCGTTTTCGTAAAAGCAATTTACTTTGACTCTTAATATTGCTCTTTAATTTTTTTTCACGAGATGTATTTCTTCCAGATATAGTTGAAACTTCTGCAACAGGAAGATTTGTGATATCACGCAGCCAATCCATATCCGCTGATTCATCCATTAATTCTACCTCTTCTTCCCCTTCGTCTTCTTCCAAAGTTATATTTTCATCGCTTCGTATTTTTCTTTCATACGTTGTTATAATTTTAGACGGGCCTGGTTGCGGCTCAGATATTTCCCGTTTTCTTTTAGAATCGTATGGTTGGGGAACTGCTGATTTTGTTAAACGATTCTTCAGTATTTGATTAACAAAACTGTCACTCTCGAAATGTCTTTGGCAAATTTGATACCTTTTTAGGTCTTCCAGGGGTGTGGTGGCTAAGGAAGAGTTTCCTATAAACCAAAGAAATTTACATTTATAGATTTGGAGATGAATTAATACCAATTTTCACTTAAATAGTATTTTATTACTTTATTAACTATAATTATTAATTAAAATGTTTATTATGTGAAAAATCCGTACTCTATCATCATTAATACTTGTTTGTTTAATACATTTTGCTTTACAAAATAATGTAATTTATTAATTAACTTGATCTTATACCAACATTTTTTTGAAAGTCTTGTTGTGTTAGTATTGGTAATTTTTTATACAATATTCAGAAACCTTGCAAATTAGCACAGAAAGTTGAGGGTTGCGATTTTTAATTTTACCTCAAATAACTAGTACTTTACTCTTGATATAATTTTACGTTTCCTTAATTTTTAAACATCCTTTACGTTATACCGACATTCTGGTTATAGCTATCGACTTTTCAGAACAAGCGAAACTCTTTATGAAGAATGACTTTCTCAAAAAATAAGAAATAAAAGATTTTAGGGGTATAGTTAGGTCAATCCGAGGCACACTGTATATATAGGTCTAAGTTAATATAATAATCCTGTATAAAAAATTGTTTAAACTCTGTCATTTAAATGTAAAAGATATTTGAAATTATATATGTATGTACTACCTCTAAATAAAAATTTATGGCTTAGTGAGTTAACATATGTATGTCAACATACATATATCCTTATTATCTGCATATAGAGATACCTACCTATGTGTAAAATACTGTTCTTAAAATTAGGGCAATATAAAGGAGAACTTTAAATATTTAAATATAAGTACATCATAATTCGAGCTGAGGGATTTTGCGGGGTGCCAGGATAGTATTCAGGTAAACGCACGAATATAATGACCTTGTTTCGATCGGTGATGCATGCGTGATTTTATTGCTTTACATGCATTCGCTATTTATATCACTTAGGTATGTCAGTTATGTCGTTATAAAGTTTATATTTAGAGAAATACTAAGCAAAAAAAATTAAATTCTTAACATACATAACATAATTTTTTACAAAAAAAAAGACAATTTCTCGGTCGTACGTATATTTTAGTAACTATGTGTACATTTTAAAAAAGAAGTCTATGCCTACATGTTTATACAAAAAATAAATAAAATTTGAGTTTATAATTAAATAATATATTCAGGTGAACGTATTTTCTACATAATTTAAATTGCACTGAAAAATAAAACAATCCTTATATTCAGCAGAAACACCATAAAAAGATCTATCGACAAAGCACAATGTCGCCTATTCATACATTTATACATAAACTCGATGCCGCTCTAGTACATAATGTATTATGTAAACATAATACATGCCGCTCTAGTACATAATGTATTATGTAAACATAATACATTATGTACTAGAGCCGCATCGAGTTTATGTATAAATGTATGAATAGGCGACATTGTGCTTTGTCAATAGATCTTTTTATGGTGTTTCTGCTTAATATAAGGATTGTTTTATTTTTCAGTGCAATTTAAATTATGTAGAAAATACATTCACCTGAATATATTATTTAATTATAAACTCAAATTTTATTTATTTTTTGTATAAACATGTAGGCATAGACTTCTTTTTTAAAATGTACACATAGTTACTAAAATATACGTATGACCGAGAAATTGTCTTTTTTGTAGAAAATTATGTTATGTATGTTAAGAATTTAATTTTTTTTGCTTAGTATTTCTCTAAATATAAACTTTATAACGACATAACTGACATACCTAAGTGATATAAATAACGAATGCATGTAAAGCAATAAAATCACGCATGCATCACCGATCGAAACAAGGTCATTATATTCGTGCGTTTACCTGAATACTATCCTGGCACCCCGCAAAATCCCTCAGCTCTTCATAATTATTAGGGTAATAAATAATGAAAATATTAACGCAAAATTCCAGTTCTGTTATCTCTTTCTAACCTTAAAGAGACAAGGTAGGTATTTCATGGATGTTAAAAATTAGAGGCCCTTAACTGATATATTATGTAAACACACTTATCAATAGCTGTTTCTGTTCTAGCCCATCTGGTTTCAAATATGCTTAGGCTTTTTCCTTGAATTCTGATATGGATGTATCTCTAATACATAATTTCAAATAATTTTATTTCTGGGAATATATCTATTTTGTAATGACAGCAGTTAACAGATTTCGGAATATATTTTATAATTCAAATTAGTAAATAATAGAGTAATAGACAATGAAGAAAATATATGTACTTATATATTTAAAATAAGGACAATTATGGTTATTATTATTGTTAGTGTTATTTCTGTGTCTGTCTAATTTCCGCTGTCTATAAAGGGTAAAATTTCTTCCTGCAGTAAGATGAGTATATTTATTATTAAACCCAAAAGGTAAATATTTGATATTAAATATGAAACTTACCTGAATTTAATATCCATTGCTTTACACGTTCCAAATCTTGCACAGGAAATGAGAACATACTTAGATTCGGAACAGTTCTTCGGTTGTTCTCACATTTAAAGCGGCCTCATCCCGAAACTGAGTTTTAAGCGTAGCCGATTTTCTTATTGCGTTGATATATCTCCTTATATATAATCAATGTACGGGATAAAGCATTAATTCTTTAAAAAACGTTTTAAAAAAAGTAATTTAATAATTCTATACTCCATTCAGTCTAAGAATAAAGTAGATGGCGCTACAATATGAGCACAGTTTACACACGATGAACTTTGTATTTTGAAAACAAGTAAAACATATGTTTACTGTCAGATGGATAGCAGGGATATACATATCTGATATCATTATATTTTGACATTTACGTACATTTTTATACAAGTTGGTAACTCATTCCTCAAGAAAAAGGAATGCACATGTCGTCTAATTGTACTTTTTTGTGCTTCATCCAATTTATTGTAAGTATGACGATAATTTCTTTTTCTTGGAGGAGAAATTGGAACTCCATATAATTCCATTTCTTTAATAATGCAGTACATTGTATTCCTATTAATACCCACTTCCTCTGCTGTTTGATTGACTGCAGCTGTTTTAGACATATTGTTTTTATCCTTAATGTACACATTATAAGCCATTTGCCTTTGTCCAGATCTTATGTGTTTCCCTTTACGATTTTTTGAAGGACCTGGTAAAACTGCTTCCGCCGTACTATAGAATATTAGCGATTACGAAAAGAAAGTTAACGAAATTGATAAAATACCTTAACAAATGAATATTTCACTTGCGAGTTCTAAGAAGAACTATTTTTTAAGAATATTAACAACAAATAACTATGTAAAATACGGAAATCGACAAAATCTTTGAACAAAACTGTCAGTAAACAAATTTTTGACAGAACGAGCTAAATGCGATTATTTTGCCGGTGTAAATGCACACTCGATTTCAACCAATCACAAACGTTTATTTTAAGCCCTATCTTTCCCAATGCTTTATTCTTAGACTGAATGGAGTATAGATGTATGTGCTACTAGAAAACAGTAATAATACACTCAAACTTGTCAGTGTGATTGTCAGATCAGTCAATATAAAATATTAGCAATAAATTTCACTGTTCGAACCCTGTTCGATTATTATCATATCTCCAATAAATTAAAGTAAAATAAAGTACACAATATTTTGTAGCAATTATTATAGATATTTATTTGGTACAAGGTGGTACAATAAATGCATAGTACAAAAAAATACAGTCATAAAATAATTTATTACTTAATAGAAAGAGATCTGCTAGCATACCTGTTCATAATTTTTGTTTGTTTTTTGCTGGCAATCTTTAACCTAAATACTATAAATCGGGAAACAATTTTTTTTTCAATAAATGGCAGCTTGGTACATTAAATTCAATGTTTGTCATTTTAGTTTCATAAAATAATTTTATATCCACATTTTGTAAAGATATTATCTTATAAAATTTACGAAATGTACTTTCCAACTCTATAAAATAACAAAATGTGATTTCATTGCAAAAAAATAATGAATGCATTTTATATGATTTAATATTGGTATACTTTGTAAAATTTGTATGCAATGGCTCTTTTGCACCCAAATACTGAATACAATTATCACAAGTTTTTGAATTACGACTGATACTGTTCACAATATATCCACAAATATTATAAAAAGCGTGATGGCAAGGCAGATTTTGATGGAATTGGTGTTTCCTCATCAGGAATTTCTGAAATCCGTTGTCGTTTTGCTATAGGGGCCCTTTCAGTAGGAGGTTTTCTCTTTTTTTTTCAACAGTAAAAGAAAACAAAGTGGAAATTGCTTCCTGACGAAGTTTCCTTTTTCCATCTTCTCGATTCTTTTCCCACATTTCTTCTGAAAAGTGTACCTTAAACATTTCCTCATAAATAAAAACTGTAACCTCAAAAATGTAACTTACTTCACACAATCAAGAATGAATTGTGGGGTTCCAGAAATCGCGTTTCATTTTGGCTAAATTGGAGTATATGGTTGCAACCGATTTTTGACAAAAAAAACTAGTGTACCGTATAGAGGACCACTAATTGAACAACTTTTACTTATAAATTAATCGGTGCAAACGTACAGGAACGGAGATAATTAATAATTAAGGTGCTCACCGAGTGAATTTTCCATGTCACATTTTTAGTCGTATCTGTTATACACACCGTTGAAATTATGAAAATTGTAATAAATGATGTTTATTTCACTTTACCGCACAACAATTACATTGAATTTTTATGTTTTTTAATTACTTTTCAGCGATTTTAAATATCTTAACATAACCCATACATAACAACAAACCGCCTAGTGGAAAAGTTGCATTCCTACCAACTACCACAGACTAAACAACCCAGACCGGCAACTACTTGAAAAAAAAATATCCAAGATCTTTTATCCTTCTCACACATCAGTGAACTTGGTACGAAGATGGCGCTAGCAGCACATTGGCGCGGAATTTGAAATGAACTTGTTTTTAGAATACGTATATTAAATACGTTATTTATGTAACAGAAACATACACAAAAGTTACTAAAACTATGGTAATAAATATTACTTACTGTAACAATTATAGCCATAGTTTGAGCATCTTATGTGTAATTTTGTGGTGTTACATATTAAATATGTGATACGAAATATAAATATTAATCTTTTACTTACATGTATTATAACATCGCTCTTACGGTGACCTATTAGACACAATAAACTAATAAGATTTAAAGAAATATAATAATCAAGTGAAAACCGTCAAGGTAAACATAGGGATATAATAATAATAGTTTTTATTGATACATATACTTATACAATACACAATACATATTAAAATTAATTACACAACCAGTAACAAGAAGGCAAAAATAATACAAATCTTGTAATATAATATAATATGATGACTAAGAAATTTTGTAATATGCATATTTAAAGCACAACTTTACAATATTTATACTCACTAGTCGATATTTGCATGAAACCTGTGCATTTTGTTAACTTCATCGTGCCCAAACCCGCACACTAAACACTTGGACACCATATTTGTATCAACATATAATTAATACGATGTACGACAAAGGATTGCAAAAATATGTCAAACGTGTCAAACTTGAAATGTAGTTTTGAATGACATATAACCACAACATAACAAACATTTCAATTGACGCTAGCGCCATCTCATCTCCAAGTTCAGTGAATCTGACAAAGATGGTAGAGTATTGAAATTTACGTTTGCTAAACAAGGATGAGTACTCTGGATAAAATCTATGAGTAAGTTGCCGGTCTGGATTGTTTAGTCTGTGCAACTACTGTCATCCATAGAGTTATAGAGTGGGTAGATAGATTGTCGAACAAACTTGTATTTTTCAATATTTATTTGAAAATTATATGCAAATCAGTAACAAAAGACGTTATAAAATGTATATTATTTATAAATTTGTAGTTTATTTCATTGATTTTTAACATGCCTTTTAATATTATATAATATCCAGTAAATAAGTACGGAAAGATATAGAGAATGTTTATAGGTGTTTTCTTTCATTTTTTCAAACATTCATAAGTCTCTTTTTGCACATTTACATGATTTATACTGCAAACTTTGTTTACTATTTCGCTTTGTGGCACACCTTTCCCTCACACTTTTTGGGCTTGCCGCCCTTTTCACTCACGCTTTTCAGGGGGTGGGGGAATAGTGCAGTTTTTGCATCGGATTTTTCAGTTGATTTATATCGGTTTTTTACTTTTTTACCATCTGCCTTCCCCCGGTGCAAATTTCGTTCTTTTGTTGCCGCCCCCTTCACACTACCATGCGCGCGCGGGTTTGTGTTAAGGGGGCGGCAACAATATTTGTTTTTGCTTTCTGTACCCCATTCGTTCTTCGTACTGGTATTTATTTCGGTTGATTTATACCAGTACGGAGAACGAATGGGGTACAGAAATTGCTATTAATTATTACCGTACAAGTTCGTAATCACATTGAATTCATTTATTGTTAAATGTTTGCATTGCATTTTTCGCTCATTTCTATTTTTGCCACCCCCTTTTCCCCACCATCTCGGGGTGCGAACACAAAATTCATATGAACAATAATTGCAATGCAAACATTCAACAATACATTTTATATGAGAACGTACCTATATATTAATAAGCTTTATGCTTCATTAGGTTCTTATAGAAGTCAAATGAAATTTATGTTTTACTTTAATGTTTACAAATTACATGTCTTACTTTCTCGTGAATTTCTCTGAAATAAATGCTCTTACATGGCAAATTTAATTTGTGTTTTTCTTTGTTGTTTTCAAAATATATGTTTTACTTTCTTGAGATTTTTCTCTAAAATTCATGCACTTACATTGCAAATGATAGACCACTTATTAACAGTATACTTAGTAAGACAGATAATTCTCTGAACAGCTCACAATGTGTCAGTATTTTTAACTTCATTATATATTTTCCAATTGTTTCTATTAAATAAATACCACTCTTTGAGAGACGGTAAAGAAGTAAAAAATCTATAAATTAAGGGAACAATCAAAGTAAAGATTACAGAATAAATTATGTAAATGTGCAAAAAGAGACTTATGAATGTTTGAAAAAAAGAAAGAAAACACCTATAAACATTATATCTTTCCGTACTTATTTACTGAATATTATATAATATTAAAAGGCATGTTAAAAAATCTATGAAATAAACTGCAAATTTATAAATAATATACATTTTATAACGTCTTTTGTTACTGATTTGCATATAATTTTCAAATAAATATTGAAAAATAAGTTTGTTCGACCATCTATCTACCCACTCTATAACTCTATGGATGACAGTAGTTGGTACGAATGCAACTTTTCCACTAGGTGGTTTGTTGTTATGTATGGGTTATGTTAAGATATTTAAAATCGCTGAAAAGTAATTAAAAAACATAAAAATTCAATGTAATTGTTGTGTGGTAAAGTGAAATAAACATCATTTATTACAATTTTCATAATTTCAACGGTGGGTATAACAGATACGACTAAAAATGTGACATGGAAAATTCACTCGGTGAGCACCTTAATTATTAATTATCTCCGTTCCTGTACGTTTGCACCGATTAATTTATAAGTAAAAGTTGTTCAATTAGTGGTCCTCTATACGGTACACTAGTTTTTTTGTCAAAAATCGGTTGCAACCATATACTCCAATTTTTCCTTCATTTTTACCAGCCAGTCTTTCCTTCTTTTGGGGTCACTCGGAAAGCGTTTCATTGAAAAGCCTTTTTTTGCAGAATTACTGCAATTTATTGCAGCACAGCCAGGCATTGTTCAACTAAAACAGTAAAAATGAGGTTATGTGTACCTTTTGTAATAAAATTACAACTCCAAAACAAACAATAATTTAAATAATTAGGTAACACCTGGGTAACACTTGGTACTTGGAAGTACTTACCAGCATGCACCCTCTAAAACAGCCAATAAATCAGCAAACGACGTCTGAAAGTCTTCCAGATACATTAAGATTACTGTTAAATCACTTAAGATCCGTTGTGAGCTCGAATATCACAAATAAACTTCAAAAGAAACTCCGCAATAATAAAACACCAAACAAAAACAATGCGAAAACAAACACGTTTCTAGCACCGTCAGCACCAAGATGGCGACCGTATGAACAGCCAATCAGAAACAAGACACATCATTGTCGCCACTGTCTTGTATAAAGTCACTGTAATATAATATACAGTGACTAGATAAGAAACAGTGGTGACAATAGGGTGTTCACTTTCCTATTGGTTGACTGAGTCACGTGGTAGCGGCAGCCATTAAGAGGCAAAGTTGTCTTGTTTACATTGAGAAGTAATAGGTGTGTTCATAGTGCAAAACCTACGTTTTCAATAGATATTTTATTGTTTTGGTGGAAATTGTTCATTTGTAATCAGAGTGCTCGCACGTGTGAGTGTTATATGACCTATATTCAGGCATTTAAATACAAATAATATTGATTTGGTTGCTTTAGCAGTGGACTAGCTATGCCTGGGTGTGCTGCTGTAGGTTGCAACAATTCAGCCAAGAAAGGATATTTAATGAAACGATTTCCTAAAAATCCAGTAAGGAGAAAGGAATGGCTCATTAAAATGAAAAGGGACAAGTGGACAGTAACAGATTATTCATGTTTATGTGAGGTAAGAATGAGAAAATGCAGTGAATTTCAGTAGGTTACAGTGACGTTATTGTTAACAATTAATTGAAGGGGTCCTGTTCAGGGGTTGGAAAATGGCATCAGTATATTTTATGACAGATATGCTGTCTCAAAAACATGTTTTATTATGACTTCATCATGAGATTTGAAAAATACATTGCTTTTATATGATAGTTATCATTGTTATCTAGTTATGCTAGGACTCCAAAGAGCTTATTCTGAACAATGATGCTTCTTAGTAGAAATAAAGAATTTACTATATTACTTATATATTTTTTAGGTCCATTTTGCTCCTGAAATGTGGGAACGAACACGGGTTGATGGTACACGAAAATTGAAAGTAAACAGTGTGCCCACAATTTTCTCTTTTAAACCACCTGAGATACCGAAACGAAAAGCCCCAAGGAAAAGGACATTTTCAACTTCTGAAGTTTATAACATGACACCTGAAACATTGGGTAAGTTTCCTAATAAAAAATAATTCTTTGTCGAGTTCAATATGTAAATTATATATATATATTTACTTATGTATTCTTCTAGATGGGGTACCACCTGAACCTCTGCAAATTGTTTCTCACCATGAAGAAAAAGCTGGACCTTCCGTTTCATATACAGTTATATCATCTACTTCAAGTAAAGACAGCGAAGATTCAAGAGAAGGTGATATCTCGCAAACTGTTCCTGATAAAGACTTACTTGCCAAGTTGGCGAAATATGAAAATATGTATATTAAAGAAAAAAGGAAGGCGAAGAACTATAAGCGACTGCTTAGAAATACGAAGAAAACACTTGCAAATAGGAGTCAAGCAGTCAGAGTGGAAGAGTATCCCTTATTAAAGCAGATATTTAATGAGGACCAAATAAATGCATTGAAAAAGAGGAAACAAAAAACAAGCACCAAATTAATGAGATGGAGTAACCAAACAACAATGAGATCCCTAAAACTGAAATTTAGTTGTGGGGGTAATGGGTATAGGGAACTTTTAAAACAAGGATATCCACTACCTTCCATACGTACATTACAAAGACGCTTACAGAATCTAAAGTTCGATAGTGGTATTTTAGATGAAGTGTTTGATTTTTTGAAAATCAAAGTGGAGTCGTTCGAACCTCATGAAATGGACTGTATGCTGGTTTTAGATGAGATGGCAATAATTCCAGGAAGAACTTACGATTCTTCTTTAAGTAAGATGTTTGGTGATGTAACATTACCTGATCACACTGGAATGGCTACTCATGTTCTGGTGTTTATGTTAGGAGGTGCGAACACCAGGTGGAAACAAGTAGTGGCATATTACTTTACTGCAGACTCAATCAATGGAGCTGTTTTTGTGGAAATAATAAGAACTATTTTTAAAAGAACCCAGAGTCTAGGGTTAAATATTCTGAGTGTTACTTCAGATATGGGGCCTGCTAATCGAGCACTGTGGAGAACTTGGGGCATAACAGCTGGAAGACATTCAGAAATTAAAAACAAAATTGACCATCCACTAAATCTTGAAAATCCAATATATGTTTTTGCTGATGTGCCACATCTGTTTAAAAACATAAAGGCAATGTTTATGACAAATAAGGTTATTCACCTACCAGAAGACATTAAGGAAAAGTACAATTTGCCAACCAAAGAAGTCTGTGCAAGCCACATTGCTGAGCTTATTATTCATCAGAAGGACCTCTCTTTCAAGTTGGCACCAAAATTAAGTGAGGAAGACCTTATGCCAAACCATTTTCAGAAAATGAAAGTGTCAGCATCGACTAATGTAGTAAGCCATACTGTGAGCAGTGCTTTGAAATTTCTTTCTGAAGAGCTTGACAAACCTGCTTACCTTACCACTGCTTGGTTTTTAGATCAAGTAGAAAGATGGTTTTACTTAATGACATCCCGTCATCCAAGTTGTGCATTAAGCAAGTTTAATCATGCTGCATATAATGATGCAACTGCTTTTTTGCAAGACTTTATGTATGTATTTGCTAAAATAGAAGTAGGTCACAAGAAACTGTGGAAACCATCACAGACCGGTGTATTGATATCAACACAGTCCATGTTGGAAATACAAGCTCACTTGCTAGATACGAAAGAATATAAATTTGTGCTAACAAGTAGATTTTCCCAAGACTGTTTAGAAAATTTATTTAGTGTTTTGAGAAGTAAACAGGTAATTCCGAATGCCCTTCAGGTTAAAAATAATTTAAAATTAATCTGTGTGTCACAGTACCTAAAAAATTGTGATAATAGCAGCTATGAAGAAGATGAAAGACAATTTCTGTCTGGGTTTTTAGATGTGCTTGGTCAGACAAAGCCTCAGTATGATGAGGTAATAATTCCGACTGAAATAAATGATTCTCCAATAAATTTAAATTTTAGTGAATTAAATTCTTTGTATAGTATTTGTGGATACATTATGCAGAGCATAATGAAAACGAGCAAAACGTGTAAAGGTTGTATAGATGCTGCAGGTTCAAAAACACCATTAACTAAACGGTTCACTAGATTTACAACTATAAAACGCTTTAAAGAGAATACCCTTTTTTTTGTGACAGAAGAGTTGTTTTATTTTTTTGTAGAAATGGAATATATTTTCCGCAAATATATATCAATAGTTTCTTCTCAAAATATTAAAGTAACAGATTTTTTTTTTAATCAAATTGCTTGTATAGACTTTCCATATATTCCCAATTGTCACCAGCTTAGAACTAAAATTGTCAAACGATACATTGTATACAGGCTAAAGATTTATTCTAAAATTGTATTTAAAAAGAGTAGCAAACAATATGCAAGCAAATCTGTTGCTTCCCATATATAATATATGTTTTTTTTCTACACTTATTATGCTTTTTTTTTGACTTTTTGTAATGTTTTGTGGTTATATTAGCAATTATTATATTAAAATAAATGTTTTTTTATTGAATATGAATTTGTTTTTCTTATAAATATTTGTATTATTCCGTATTTTTCTAAAATTGATATCCCCAGCTATGCAAATTCTATTTGAATTTGCCACATCATGGCGGATGGGCGGGGCTTAGGTTGTATTGTCACCACTGTCTCTGATATAGTCACTGTAATATAATAGAGATAATGGCGTCATCTATAACCAAATAGGTGAATTACGCATGTATAATTTAAAAAATATTGGTTGCACTTTAGATTTCTTGATTTTTGTACTACATTTTCATTAGTGTCGCCAACCCCACCGATTTAAAAGCTAATCTACCGATATACCGATTTTGCACATCATCTACCGATTTTTAGGATTTTTTTAATTTCAGTCAGATATTTAAAAATAAGAGAGATCAGATAATACTGTAGAATTTTGACGAGAAAATAAAAACTATTTTTTCTGTAACAATATTTGCCTCTGTATTTCCAACCTACCGATTTTTCCCGATATATTTTTTACGGTCGGTTCTACCGACTTTTGGATTTATAGGTTGGCAACACTGATTTTCATCCTTACGAAAAGGGTCCTGTTATGGCCATGGCTGCTTTTTATTCTTGATTGTGTTTTGTACTATTTTTTTTAACAATTAAGTGGAGAGTTGGATAATATTCGGCTTATTTAACGGTCATATAATCAGATTTAAAAGAAAATTATTTATATGACATGTAAGTATATTTCTGTTGTAAGCATTATGTATTTTCTTGAATTTAAGTTATATAGGTACATACATGGTCATGTACAATGTTGATATTGATATATTATGTCGCCCGTAGTTTTCTGTCGCCTGAGACATTTCCCTGGTCTTCCCTTTCTTTGAAAACATAAGGCTTTTAAAATATAGAAGAATTTATCAACTATAAAAAATAACGGTAGTTAAGAATGAATTATGATAATGGAAATTATGGAAAAGGTAAGTTATTGTACAGTAAATTTGTATATGTTAAGTTTGTACCTTTAATATATACAATGAAACTTTTCATATACCCACTAAAATACTTACAAAACTAAAGAACTGCATTAATTACATTAATACTAATGTTAAGAAAAAACTGTTCATTTGTCTTCGTTCTTTTTTTTAGATTTTCACTTATCATATACTATACCAAGAAAGAAGGATGATGCACAAGATCCATCCCCATCTAATGTTATTCCTGTATTATGCAACACTTATGAAAACATTCCAAAAGTGTATCCAAAAGTAGAAAACAAGCTGTACAAACGAAGAACGTTTGAGTTAAATGATGATCAATCTAACACTGTCGATACTGATTATTCAGTACCAACTAAAAAGAATAAATCATCAGTTGCTGACCCACAATTGCAAGCATGGGTAAATAAAAATATTCCTGGGCCAAGTAGAAGTAAGTGTTAAAACTCTTGTTTCGTGAACTTAATTAATATTTTTCATGTAGCCGAATCCAGATTTCGAAATATGCATGATCCTACATTACCCTCGGAGTTACTCTCATTGTATCAACCCCTTTTTTGTAAGCTTTGCATGATGCAATTGACAAGTACTTCAATGGCAAAATTGCATTATGACTCGAAAAACCATGATAAGAAAGTTCGGGCTTGGCTAATAGAATATTCTGAGAGAACTGGGACACCGTTACATGAGAAAGTCAATGCAAGAAGAGTAAAAAATGAAGAGGTATGTGTATATATATATATATCTTATCTTCTAATCATCAGTTTAAATGAGATATATATTTGGTGATTTGGGTATAGATATTAAAGTTATTTTATAATATTATAATAGATTAATATAGATTTATTTAGATTAATATAATAGTCAAATAAAACGGGTACAAATTAGTGTATTTTTGAATATGAGAGATTTTATATTCTCTCTACTATGGTCTGTAATTTCGTGGGGTAATAGCGAAAGCCAAATTTACACTATGCTGTTTTAGTGAACATGTTTGACACTTAATTACTCACAAAGTTGTGTTGTAGGTTATGTCTAAATTATTTTTGGAACTTCAGAATTTATGTACTATGGTGGACTCCCCAAGGTGGACACCTAATGTACCCTGTGTAACAAGTACTTAGTACATTACATTGGTATAAGTCAAAGTGACACAACTGACTGAAACGCCACTAATTGAAACCATATTTACAATACATAAAAATAAAAAAAATACTATAGCAACTAAAAGGTGT
This sequence comes from Amphimallon solstitiale, assembly GCA_963170755.1. Lineage (NCBI taxonomy): Eukaryota > Metazoa > Arthropoda > Insecta > Coleoptera > Scarabaeidae > Amphimallon > Amphimallon solstitiale. The sequence goes on along the minus strand of OY720677.1, from coordinate 18,434,176 downwards.
CCACTTTAAAAAGTCCACCGTTGTACATTTAAATATAAATGTAATTCAATATTACTAGAAAATGACAATTACTGTGTTTGATAAATGACATTTCCTTAATAAATTAGTTAAAATGGAAATGTCATTTATCAAACACAATAATTGTCATTTTCATAGCTTACTTTAATAATGTTAACTGTTCCATAATACATGATACTCGACATTTAATAAATCGAAAACGGTATCATGGCAAATTTTTGAAATCAGAGTAAAAAGACCATTATAAAAATTTAATAATATACAGCGTATTCCATTAAAAACAAAAATTATACCGTTGTATCTGCACGCCACTCTGTTTTTGATGGCATGCAAATAAAATTCAGTCTCAGCCACACGACTTTTATTTGAAACACTTTTTTTGAATATGCAATAATAACGATGATAAAGGGTGGGTAATTTATAATGTACCTGGTCACAATGAAAATTATTGCACTTAAGGGTCCTCGATAGTGGCGAATAGTTGAAAAATAGCAGATTTTTGATGCAAGATATTTTTGTTGATTTTAAATTTGGAGAAAACCTTTCATCGTCAACTTATGAAGAATTTAGTAATCTACCCCGCTGAATAATCAAACTTAGAAGAAAAATATCCGATTAAAGAAAATTAATTAATATGTCAAAATATTTAATATGAGTTTCCTCAAAAATCCTTTGCAGCAGATTTGTTTGCTTTAGTTCACGTTAAAAATTGAATAAAAAATTACCCCGTTCTGCACTTATTTTTCGTTCAACTATTCTTTACTTTGTTTTAAATTAATATAAAATAAATTAAAATCAGGCAACCCACATTACAATGAATAGTTATTCTGGTAAAAATCTTCCCCGCGGTTACAAATGTGTAAACATTTGATCATAAATGAATTTTTATTCGCTTAGATATTGAGTTATTATTTCAAATATTTATTATACCGCGCGATCATTTAAATTCTAAATTAGAGCAGGCTGTGAAATTTAAATTAAGTTGGTATATAAGTACTAATTTACAATTTGAATTGTCAAAGTGACGTTTCATAATGTTAATTAATTCAATAATTGACATTCTGGACAATCTAATAAAAAAAATCCCGCCTGCTATAATTTAGAATTTAAATGATCGCGTGGTATATTCCCTATGTGTAATAGGTACTCGGACATCCTTCGATTATTAAAGTACGTGCTATGCAACCAATATTGCGATTGCCGTTTCAGTATCGAGGAGCCTTAATGGAACAATTTATGTTTATTAATTTCACCAATCAGCAACCACCAGAAACGGCATAGCTGTATATGCGTACTTTTTTTTATTTTCTAATCTGTCATTTGAAACTAGCATACGAGGAGCACCTTTTATATTTTTACAGTCGACCACTAGGTGGTGCTTTTAACAAATGTAAACACTATATTCTTAAAGTTTGACATTTGTTAATGAAGTATCCGCGATAGCTTTGAAATCGTGTCAGTAGTTTGTTGACAGTGACAGTTTTAAGACAGGGAGTTTGTAAAGTAATGGTGATTACTCGTGAAGGTTTTCGTTGAATGCTTTTTACGATTTTAAAAAGGGCCTAACTCCACAAGAATGCATTATATCGCTTCAGTCAACTTTTGGTAATGAAGCCCCATCAGAGAAGACAGTTTACAGTTGGTTTGCAGAATTTCGTCATGGTCGTGCCTCAGTGAGTGATGAATCACGTGAAGGTCGACCGAAATCTGTTGTGCTTCCAAAAAACATCGATCCTGTGCGGGAAATGATAGAACACGATCGACATGTGACTTACAGTGAGATAGCGGCATCTCTTGGCATATCGCAGGCTGCAGTACATTCGATTTTCCATGAACATTTATTTGTAAAAAAAAGATGTTCCAGATGGATTCCACATTAATTGACCGAAGCACAGAAAGCAGCTCGTGTCAATTGGAACCGCAAAATCCGTATACAACATCGTCACAGGTGACAAAACATGGATATATGCGTATCGGCCGAAATCCAAGCAACAATCTACTGTATGGGTGTTCCAAGATCAATCGAAACCCGCAAAAGTTGTTCGTGCAAGGAGCACTTCCAAGAAAATGATCGCTTGTTTCTTCGGCTGTACAGGACACATCGCAACAATTCTCTTAGAGGATCGAACAACTGTTAACGCTGAATGGTATCCAGTAATTTGTTTGTCAAAAGTAATAGACGAAATCAGGAAGAACAACCGAAAACGTCGCATTATTCTTCATCACGACAATGCGAGTTCCCATACAGCACGTCTAACAATTAGAGGTGGGCAAAACGGTTCATTTCATTGACCCGACTCACTCGGTTCAGCTCCTCATTGTGAGCCGGGTCCCGGAACCGGCTCATTTGAACCGTGTGGATCCGTAATAGCATACCGTTCCAGGAACGTGTAGGACATGATAATACTCGGCGCCGTCGCGTCGGCTCAAATGAACCGGGATTATTTAGGCTGCGCGCACACCAATTATACAAAATGTTTGACAAACAATTTATTTGAAGCTATAATGCACACAAATTTGACAAATTATCAGATTGTTGTATACAAATTAAGCAACGACCCAAGTGAGCCGAGATCCGGTTCATTGAAATTTAGTGAACCGGCTCCCTCGGTTCCCTGCTGGGATTCGATTCACTGAACCGGTTCGTTCGCGAACGACCCACCTCTACTAACAATTGACTATTTGAAGGAGAAAGTGTTGAAATAATGACTCTTTGCCCATATTCAACAGACTTGTCGCCGATTTTCAACACCTCAAAAAGGAGTCGAAGTCTTTGAAAACCTTATTTCTGAGATACAACATTCAGAGTGGAAAAAATGTTTTGATAACTGGTTCGTACGCATGCAGAAGTGTATAGACCATAAAGGCGAATATTTAGAAAAACAATAAAATAGTTTGTTCCCAAAAATTTTCTTTTCTTCCCAGATTTTGTAAAAATCTAAAAGGTGCCCCTCGTAACCTAAATTTGCTGCACAATTTGCCACATTTATTTTATTATTTTGTACGTTGCTGTTTTATATTATCATGAACAACGGCGTTTTAATTATCTGGTGCATAGCTATCTCCATTTATTTGACAAAAAGACGTTTTAGAATCTATCTGATTGGCACTCCGGCTGCTCCTACGCCTGCGCACTTAACGTAAATTAAAGCAGTGTGAACGACTTCATAAATTTTGTGTTTATTTTACGGTACGTTAATTAAAGTTTAAGTTAAGTGGATGTGAACGAGGCTTAAGTCTGATTACATAAATAAATTAACAATTTTGACATATTTTGACTTCTCTTGTCGCTGTAGACCCGTTTTTTATTTCTTATTCAATCAGTAAGATTCCTTTTATATCTCAAACCACAACCACCATCAGCTTTCCCGATAAATTCTGCGTTCTTATGCTTTTAGCGGTGTAGATATCACATGTGGATCTTTTGCAAGTCGGTAGATCCCAGTTATCACCTCTCTATCGTGTATTCTACCAAAAACTTTAAAAAATTTGCTGTAGACATTTTTCATTAGTTGTTTTGTTTTTAATGTTTTTTTTACAATGTATTATATCGCGAGATCAAAAATTATATTGATAAAGGTTTGCCATGGACGTAAAACGTCTGTCTTAAGTTATATCATTAAGTGTCATACTGTCACTTATACAGTGTGTCCGTAAAGTATGGAATAAATGCATTTTTTGCGAAACAAACAATTTTAACGAAATTTCCCGAAACAGGTCGATTTTTGCTTTAATTAAGCGTTATAATTACATATACCGTATGTGTCAATTTTCATTAGGTATAGGGATTCAATTTTACATGCGATTTATACATATACAAGTAATATGTGGCAACGTGCCACCCCACAGCGTCCGTCACCAATCCCGGAAACAATCGACATCAAAACGACTTTCTCCGATCTTCCCACTTCTCCCGACCAGATTTTACATTCAATGTTAGCTGCGAATACGTTGGAATCTAATCTGCAATGCCGTCTTATTACTGGAACGGGAAACATCAAATGGCCGCCGCGATCTTCTGATCTAGTAATTTATTATTTTCAGAATCCTTTTTTATTTACCTTATTTTCAATTTTATTAGAATTACGCTTTTGTTTGTGTCATGCAGCGTGAACGCAGCTTAATAATTCTCTGCATTTACTAAAAGGAAAAAGGAAAACAAATCCTTGTAACTCGTAAATATCTCTGAACGCATTACAAACATCGAACCCGCTGGTCGAAGAGATACTGCTAACCACGCTAACTTGTATTTACTTACGAGCATGCATCGGTCGCGCTGACATTGGAAAGGAAAGAAGGGGTATACTATGTTGCCACATACTGTATGGATTAATCGCCTATGGCTAATGAAAATTGACACGTGCTGTATAGAGTGAACCATATGTGAGAAATGACGTCATCGACAATTTTTTTAATTGGAACACCTGTATATTGTTCGAGTTTTCGAATATATGGAACATCCTGAATCCAAAAAGGTATCATACATGTCGTTTAGCTTTATAATAGCGCTATTGAAATCAGACAAACATCTGTTTACAGTTTCAATAGACTGTTTCTTTGTTGTCACAGTTTTTATTGACATTCCTTTTGCACTTAACCGTTTAATATTGCGCACATTTACTTATAAAAAAAAGTAGGCGATTAGATTTTGTGAAATGTCAGTATTTTTACTGATGTCCAATAACAGTTAAATAGTACAAGTATTGTATTAATTCGTGAATGTTCTGTGTTATTGCTTGGAATTAATTTAAAGTGAAAATGAAATTAAGTGTACAGCAAAAAATTGAAATACTTAGGTCGCCCCTCTGTCAATTTTAATAGAAAAGTAGATGTTCTACTTGCTGTTGAAGAAGATCCGCATACTTCTGTTCGTAAAACTGAAAAAATGACATACCTTTAAAATAAAACTTGTACATGAATTAAACGATGATGATCCAGATAGAAGAATAGAATTTTGTGAAGCAATTATGGAAAACTACCACCGAGACCCTCTCTTCGTATCAAACATTATTTTCTCTGATGAAGCCACTTTCACATTAAATGGCGAAGTCAATCGTCAGAATTGTAGGTGCTGGGCAAAAGAAAATCCCAAATGGATGCGTGAGCATCATACACTATACCCGCAAAAGATAAATGTATGGGCATTTAATATAGAATGATCGGACCCTACTTTTTCGAAGGTAATTCAGACGGGCCAATATGTCTTCAGTTTTTATGTGGTTTTTTTTACCTACTTTAATCAATTTTTTCCTCGGTAGAATTAATCCTGGAAGTTTTGATCAATGTTTATGGTTTCAACAGGATGGTGCGCCTCCGTACTTAGACAAAATTTTTCTGAACAGGTTGATTGGTAGACGTGGACATATTGATCATTTGGATTTTTTATGTGGGGCTATCTGAAGAATGTTGTTTATAAAACGAAACCAGCACATATTGAAGAATTACAAGAGCGAATTCGAACAGAAATAAACAATATTTCTCGGGAAACCATAAACAAGGTTCAACAAGAATTTATTCATCGTTTAGGTTACTGTCAAATAGAGCAAGGGCTACAGGTCGAACATTTAACATAAAGTCATGTATCTGTTATCATTAGCTATCAATAAAATTGATAAATAAGATTGGTCGCCTACTTTTTTGCAATTGATAAGAAATACCGGGATATCAACAATTAAATTGGTCAATGGTGGTCATGGATTTTAAAATTATTGTCGTAGCGTGCATCGTACATTTAGGTATGTCATAATTTTTTGAATGTCAAAATCTGTCAAGTTATTTTGTTAAAGTTTTCTAATCCTGCACGGTTTTTGAATCATGGTTCTCACCACAGAGCACAAAATTTACATGATTTAAGCCTATTTTTGAACGGGTGTGCTAGTTTATGGAACTTGGGAATATTGGAATACAATCAACGTTTGTGTTTGGACAATTTTCGAGAGCACTTCCCAGCCGTAGCAGTATTACCGGACAATTTTTATGCATGCCTTACAAATTGTGTTGAAGTGTTTCGCGAAACTGGTTCTGTGACGCATAAAAAAGGTGCTGGTAGACCAAGAGTTCGTACAGAAGAAGTTATTAATGACGTTCGTCAACGTATGGAAGAAGAGCCTACAAAACCTTTAAAACGTCTCTCTCAAGAAATTCGGCTTTATTATGGAACATGCCAAGCGATTGTAAAGAAGGACCTGAACATGCATCCATATAAGATGCAATCATATCAAGCTCTTCTGCCTGCAGACCACCCCAGACGCCTTGCGTACTGCCATTGGTTCGTTCATAATTTAATGAATGACGATCTGCTGAACTTAACTTTTTTTTCTGACGAAGCTTGGTTCCACCTTTCGGGATACATCAATTCTCAGAATATGCGAATGTGGAGCACTGATAACCCGCATATTTTTATTGAAACGCCACTACATGCTCAGAAAATTGGTGTTTGGATGGCAGTTTCTCGCAGAAGAATAATTGGGCCAATTTTATTCAATTTCACCGTCAACGCAGAAAGGTACAGAAATATTTTTTTTACTGAATTTGTGCAACAGTTAGACGATGATGAACTTCAATACGGTTATTTCCAGCAAGACGGTGCAACAGCACATACTACACGAGAAAATCTTGCATTTCTCCGCGAGTTTTTTGATGACCGGATGATAAGTTTGCATACGGAAGTTGAGTTTCCTCCGAGATCACCTTGTTTGACAATTATGGACTATTTTATCTTTCCTTACTTAAAAAATAAGATTTTCGCAAATCCGATACATAATTTGCAAGAACTGCTACAAAATTGTTCAGCAATGTGCAACCATAACGCCAGAAATGCTGCAAAACGCTTTTCACAGCATGAGGAGGCGCGTAAACTTGTGCATTGAACAAAACGGGGGACATTTCCAACAATTATTGTAATTTAGTTTTTCTGGTTAATAAAAACGTTTTTCATAACTTGTAGTTCATTATTATTTTACAGCTGAACTAAGTAGGTAACACATTTGTAGGTTATTGATAATGACAGTGTAGCTTGACAATGATTGAATTATTTCAAAAGGATGATTTAAACTAAGACAAGCGTTTTACATTCCATGACCAACATTGACCAATTTAATTTTTGATATCATAGTAGTTGTTAGGACGTATCTTTCAAATTTTGTCCGCTAGACCCCAAGTATCTACCTTTTTGGAATCAGCTCATTAATAATAATCTAAAAGTATTACCAAATACAGGGTGTTGTCTTTAAACAATATGCCTATGACGTCGTCACATTAATGTGGATCACCTTGTATAATGAATTTTTATTGTCGAATGTAGAACGTTAAAATCAAAAATCGACGTATTTCAGGTTTTTTTTTTAAATGGCTTTTGCTTTAGGAAATATCGAATTTATTCCATACTTTACGGACACTCTGTGTAGTAATACTTTATGTCAGTATGACACTTAATGATATAACTTAAGTCCTTGTTCACAATGGACATAAGAAACCCATAAGACGTAAGATTTACATAAGAGATACATAATGCGTAAAATTTAATTACTATTCACAATGAACATAAAGAAAACATAAACGTAAAGATTTGCGCATGCGCTATAGTGGTATTTTGACGTTTTAAGGTTAGCAACAATTCTGACAATACTAAAATTTCTGTTAGAATGGATAATAATCTGCATATTACCCTTATTGTTATTAACGAAAAGTAACAAAAATTAATGTCAAAGGAAAACAAGAAGAGCAAATCCAGTCTGTAAAACCTATTTAATTTATAATATGTATTCTCAAATATATGAATGAACTTCATTTAACCACACAAATTGAAAGCTTATCTATTTAACTTACATTATAAAGTCTTTAAGAATCATTGTATCTGTATTTTACGAATACAGATTTCTTAATTTGAAATAAAACCCTTTGGTTTTTTATTTTACTATCGTGTTTTATTTATACACACAATTTTTTTTCCACACATATACAAATATTAAATGCTCTATCTTAGGCTTGTAACTTGTTTTTAATTTATATATTTTTTTACATTATAATGTACTATTAAGTCCTCAGATAATGAAATTATTAACATCGTAATCCTTAACCATTTCCATGTTATATGCTGATTAGCTTTTTATTCGCATTCATACATTAGACACTGCACTTTAATTCAAAGTTATAATCACACTTCAAGAATATTTGGTTCACTCTTACATTTAGGAAAGGCTATAAAGACAGCAAAAGCATTATATGCTTGCACCATGGTGCTCGGCTTTGGTGGTGGTTACAGTACCTAAGTAGTATGTGGAGGTATTCGGCATAGCAAAATTCCAGTCAACTTCACATCCATATTTCCAACAGCACTTTAGAATTAACAACTTCTTCTTGCTTTCTCATGTGTAGTGTTCCTTCAATCTTTCAATGCTCTTTTGCATATATCACTTACTGATAATATTTAATACGCCTTTGTAAACCAGTGCTATAACTAATGTTTAAAATACTTGTGATATCTGGTGTTTCTGCTACTCCTTTCCAGACATCTTGGTAGATGACATCTTTGAAGCTCCGATGTGCCTTGCTAGATATATAAATATGCTTTAGCTCTCACCAACTGAAATAAAAGAAGTTTTATATCGAGTTGCCCCTTTTCCGTCATCTTAATTAAATTTACTTTTTTTACTCAATATGTAAATAGCACCAACAAATATTTACTCATATGGAGTAATTACAACTTATTGCAGTAATTTGTAGTAGATATATATATTAAATTATATTATTTAAAATCGATAAAGCCTTTGTATTTTTCACGCTATCAGAACAAAATCGTCGCAATTCAAATTGACACGATTCAAAAGCATGTGATTATACAGGCTTCCCGCGTTTTTAATAATGTAACGTTTTCGGGTTCCAATAAACAACTCGTGCAATTATTTATTTAAAACAGTCTGTATATTTATATACTCAAAATTATTTAACAATATAAAAACATAAAACTAACTTAACACACTTAAACTACTACAATTTAATTATCACAGGTATTTATTTACTACTACTATTATTTATATCTCTGTCCGTATTTATTTATATCACACTATTTATATAAAACGGCACTACTATATTTATTTCTACGCTACCACTACGTAAGGACTTTCTTTATCCCGAACTACTCCGCCCGCAATGAATGAATCCCGTAATGAATTAATTCCGTAATGACTTGAATCCCGGTGACTCAGTCGTCTTATATACCATGCATGTGGTGTTCTCGAAGCATTCTCGTAAACTCTGTCTCCCTCTAGAATATTTGTAGAATATTCCCAGACATTTGTCTCCGCTTCCGATATAGTACCATGCGTAAGTGTATGACTCACCGCTTTACGATGTTTACCAGCCGCGCCGAATATGATTTACTGCTCGCCCGGTCTGCCTCTTCTTTTGCGTGTGACAATTTCGTTTTTATCGCGCCGAGAGATCTGATTCTTTTATTTAATGTAACTCATTTCGTCTGCTGGTTTCGTTACAATAATATCGTTGCCAATCGGTTTAAGTTGTGAAACTTCATAAAGCTTATTTTACTAAAATTATACGTAAGAAAAACATAAAGTTGAATTTATTTCAACTTTATGTATTCCTTGCGTTCACACATAAGGAATACGTAAACATAACATAAGCTGACATAAGCACTACGGCCACTGTGGACAGCTGCATTGGTTTCTCATACGTTTAACTTTACGCGTTACGTTTATGTCATTAAGGGGACACTTAAAACTATAATAGTAAAGATGACCACAGTGTGACATTCATTAACATTAATAATAACTTTCACAATCGCTACTACCGCTATCATTAATACAAAATATTACTGGATTAATATCTGTTGTATCAATTTCTATTTCCCTATCCCACCATGTCTTTATTTCTTGTTCAATATGAGTGATGGTAGCCCAAGTCTCATGTGTAATTGTTCGAAAAACGCTATACTGAATACCAGTCACCTGCTTGTCATACGCTACGCTTGTCAAGTGTCATCCGCTCCGTGAAAATAAAAATCTGACAACAATGCTCAGAATAGCCATGTATTAAATAAAATATTGATATAGAAAAGTAATATTTAATAATTTTATCTATATTTAATTTCTAACTGACTTTCATGTATTAGTATTTTACTAGCCGTAGCTATTTATCCTAAAATATTAATTAGTTGGTTGAATTTTATTGTTCTAAAATTGTTCCGGTTGATTGGAATTTGTAGTGGTATTGAATCAGCGTTTTTAGTTCGTACTTTTGCCGTGTCGGTTGCGAAAACGACCCGACTATATGGTTTACAATACAGTGCAAAAAACGAACTACATGACATGAACAGCCAGCATGCATGTTTGGATGATTTCACAGAGCACTTCCCAGAGTTAGCTGTAATTCCCAAAAGAAATTATAATAGCCTTTCCAATTGTACTGATGTTTTTCGTGAGGCTGGTTCTGTAGGCCATAAACACGTACTGGTAGACCAACTGTTCGTTCGGTAGAAGTTATAAATGATGTTCGTCAACGTATGGAAAATGAAACCATAAAACCTATGAAACGTCTTTCTCAAGAGATTGACCTTTCTTATGGAACATGCCAGAAAATTGTAGAGAAAAACTTACACATGCATCCGTATAAAATGCAATCACATCAGGGTATTTTACCGGTAGACTGCCCTAGACGTCTTACTTACTGCCAGTGGTTTGCAAATAATTTAATGCAAGATAATGACCTACTAAATTTGACATTTTTCTCTGACGAAGTGTGGCTTCATCTCTCGGGGTACGTCAATTCCCAAAATACTCGGATGTGGAGCAATGAAAATCCATATTTTTGTTGAATCGTTTCTGCATTCTGCGAAACTTGATGTTTGGCTAGCAGTTTCTCGCCGCAGAATTGTTGGACCTATTTTTTTTTAATTTTACATTTAATTTTGTGAGGTATAGAAACATTTTGAATGAATTTATTGAATAGTTGCACCAACATGAATTACAATATGGTTACTTTCAGCAAGATGGTGCAACGTCACACACAACACAAGAAAATATTGCTTTTCTTCGTAAGTTTTTTGCCGATCGGATTATAAGCTTCCATACGTAAGTTGAATTTCCACCACGATCTCCGTGTTTGACAGTTATGGACATGTTCGTGTTTCCTCGCCTAAAGAATTGAATACTTAAAACTGCAGTTGCTATTTGCAAGCTCTGCAGGAAAGAATTATTGAAGAATGCTGCAAAATGCCCTTAACAGCATGAATGAAAGAGTATAAACTTACTTATTGAATAGTTGCACCAACATGAATTACAATATGGTTACTTTCAGCAAGATGGTGCAACGTCACACACAACACAAGAAAATATTGCTTTTCGTCGTAAGTTTTTTGCCGATCGGATTATAAGCTTCCATACGTAAGTTGAATTTCCACCACGATCTCCGTGTTTGACAATTATGGACATGTTCGTGTTTCCTCGCCTAAAGAATTGAATACTTAAAACTGCAGTTGCTATTTGCAAGCTCTGCAGCAAAGAATTATAGAAGAATGCTGCAAAATACCCTTAACAGCATGAATGAAAGAGTATAAACTTGGGAATTAAAAATAATGGACAACAATTTCAACTCTTGCTTTAATTTCGCCTTTTTACTTTCTTATACGTAGTATAAGGAAGTATTGTGATGATGAAAATTTTCGAACTCGAGATTTTTGCAGATGTCCACGTTTTGAGGTCCCCTGATACCAAAAAAGTGGTTTTTAAAAAAATGTCTGTGTGTGTGTGTGTCTGTCTGTCTGTCTGTCTGTCTGTCTGTGACCACGATAGCGGCCAAACCGCTGTAGATATCAATTCCAAATTTTGTATTTACGTGTATAATCTCCCTCTTGAGATCTGATTAGTTTTTCAGTAAAATCGGTAGACCGGAAGTAGCAGTTTACTTCAGCGAAAAAATCGAATTTTGCGAATATTTCGTCAACTACTATGTTTAAACAAATTTATAAAGAATTCATATATACTTAAAATTAAAATTGAGAATAATTTTATTTAGAAAGTTTTTCGAAATTCCTACCGGAAGTAGGTCTTTTACTCTTATCGAAAATCAGTTTTTTGCGAATATTTCGCAAGTCATGCTTTTTAGACAAGTACGTTACGGGTATAAAAGTATTTAAAACATAATTTTCAATATCTTTTGTATAAAAAAAATTTCAAAATTCAGACCGGAAGTACCACTTTTACTCTTATCGAATAGCGATTTTTTGCAAATATGTCGTAAGTTATGCATTCTATATATATTTATCAAGAGTACAAAAGTATTTAGAACTGGATTTGCAATATTTTTTGTATATATCAAATTTCAAAATTCGGACCGGAAGTAGCACTTTTACTCTTAGCGAGGAGCACTTTTTTGATAATATCTTGCAAAGTATGCATTCTATAGCAATTTATTAAGCGAATGAAAGTACCTAGAATAGGAGTTTGAATAAGTTTTGTATAAAAAAAATTTTAAAATTTTATAGTTTGAAACGCTCATACGTATAAGAAAGTCGTGTGGTGGCCACACCTCATTTTTACTTTCTTATACGTAGTATAAGGAAGTATTGTGATGATGAAAATTTTCGACCTCGAGATTTTTCCAGATGTCCACGTTTTGAAGTCCCCTGATACCGAAAAAGTGGTTTTTAAAAAATGTCTCTCTCTGTGTGTATGTCTCTCTCTCTGTGTGTGTGTGACCACGATAGCGGCCAAACCGCTGTAGATATCAATTCCAAATTTTGTATTTACGTGTATCATCTCCCTCTTGAGATCTGATTAGTTTTTCAGTAAAATCGGTAGACCGGAAGTGGCAGTTTACTTCAGCGAAAAAATCGAATTTTGCCAATATTTCGTCAACTACTAAGTTTAAACAAATTTATAAAGAATTCATATATACTTAAAATTAAAATTGAGAATAATTTTATTTAAAAAGTTTGTCGAAATTCCTACCGGAAGTAGGTGTTTTACTCTTATCGAAAATCAGTTTTTTGCGAATATTTCGCAAGTCATGCTTTTTAGACAAGTACGTTACGGGTATAAAAGTATTTAAAACATAATTTTCAATTTCTTTTGTATAAAAAAAATTCAAAATTCAGACCGGAAGTACCACTTTTACTCTTATCGAATAGCGATTTTTTGCAAATATGTCGGTAAGTTATGCATTCTATATATATTTATCAAGAGTACAAAAGTATTTAGAACTGGATTTGCAATATTTTTTGTATATATGAAATTTCAAAATTCGGACCGGAAGTAGCACTTTTACTCTTAGCGAGGAGCACTTTTTTGATAATATCTTGCAAAGTATGCATTCTATAGCGATTTATTAAGACAATGAAAGTACTTAGAATAGGATTTTAAATAAGTTTTGTATTAAAAAAATTCTTAAAATTGTACAGTTTGAAACGCTCATACGTATAAGAAAGTCGTGTGGTGGCCACACCTCATTTTTTTAATTAAAAAAATCTTTAATACTGGCTGAATTTGTTGTTTTATTGTATTTTTAAATAAAATGACATATTTATTGATGTCAGGATGACATTGTCTAAAGAATTTTCAAAAGTTAAGGTTATGTCACGAGTATGATAATATCGCTTAAGTTCAGACATACGTTTTCTATTTCAGTGCCATCTTCGTGATATCATAAAGTCTCTAACTTTAGTAATAGTAGCAAGGTATCCTTATTTTTATTATTAAATAATGCTTATCTGTTGCTGTTAGACTTTTAAATAAGAGCCGAATTTACGGACTGAGCCGCGAAGCGGCGACGGAGTAACTCGACTCCACGGAATAATAGTCATTATTATTATTAGTATACACTTCTTTATCTACGACTAACTAAAGATTACTAAAAAAAAATTTGGGTGTGCTTAAGACCACACGGCAGAAGTGAAAACTTCATCAAGGCCAGGTTAATAATTCGAAATACAACTTTTTCTTTCGTTCACGGTATTGATTAACTTATTTTCTGAATTGTTCATTGTTATTAATTTTTCACGTATAAATTTTGTCTGTATTAGCGTGATCTGTTGGACAATTTAATAAATATGATTATTACCTTCCAGGACAACAATCCAAAATATTTCCATTGCGATGTTTGCGATCTAGATTTGACCGGAAGGTTGCACGCCGAATCCCATTATATGGGTAAAAATCACCAGAGGTAAATTGTCGTTTTATAAATTTCTCGTGAAACTTTATTTATTGGAAGGTTGCAGGGCCCTAGTGGGTAAAAAGGATCCGGCAGGAAAGGGTTCCTATAACGAACAGGGGCAATGGACTAGAAGGTAAGTTTCCCTTTTAACACCGCTCAGATATTAAAGCCAAACAGCTCTATTGCAACCGTCATATTGACGCCAACAATAACGAGCCAAAATAGAACTGTTCGCCTATTGTCATTCATTGTCAGCTAACGCACAGTTTGCTATTGCGATGCAATAAGAACGTTTATTTATTGTTTAAGGGTTCTTGCTTTTATAGAAATGGTAAGCAAATGTTGTGTATCGATAATTACAAATGTTTAATACCGTAAAATCTTAAAACTGTGAACCCAAAAAATCAGGACTGTTCATGCTACTGAATAATGCAACCAATTAGTAATGCTGATAGTTTTTTTTTTGTCGTGAGGGTTATAAATATCGACCGGACGCTAGAGGTTGATGACTCATCGTCTCATCATTGAAATTTTCCATTTTTAAAGAGTTTTAATTTTATTTATATATGTAATTGGATAACAAGTGGCTGGTGATCTATAAAATACAAAATACGTTATTATTTGTTCATTTTGTAGTTCAAGTCGAGTAAAGAAGTATTTATATTTACTAGCAATACTTTCTCAAGCTTCCCTTCTATAGGATTTGTTCTCTTTGAATGAAGTACATCCATGTAGGTAGAAAACGTCCTTTCTACATCGTAACTGGTTATAGGTGCGTACTGGAAATATTCTTTTATTTTAGCGTATTTAGCAGTTAGATTTTCTGTCATTGCCACCATACACAATTGCCGCAATGTTATTAAATCTATTAAAAACTGCGCCCTGCTGTTGCCGAAGGCCACATCCGAAGTCACTTGGAATACTTTTGAAATTATTACTAGCCACATCTAATGTGGTTAATCCATCTTTTAATTTGAGATTCCGATTTTCAAAATATGTGGTTAGTTTAGGAAAATTTCCAAAGTTTTCCTGATGGAATAGCAACTGCTTTTACTTTCTTATACGTAGTATAAGGAAGTATTGTGATGATGAAAATTTTCGACCTCGAGATTTTTGTAGATGTCCACGTTTTGAGGTCCCCTGATACCAAAAAAGTGGTTTTTAAAAAATGTCTCTGTGTCTGTGTGTGTGTGTGTGTGTGTGTGTCTGGCTGTGTGTGACCACGATAGCGGTCAAACCGCTGTAGATATCAATTCCAAATGTTGTATTTACGAATATAATCTCCCTCTTGAGAACTGATTAGATTTTGAGCAAAATCGGCAGACCGGAAGTAATAGTTTACTTCAGTGAAAAAATCGAATTTTGCAAATATTTCGTCAATTACTAAGTTTAAACAAATTTATAAAGAATTCAAATGTACTCAAAATTAAATTTGAGAAAAATTCTTTTAATAAAGTTTTTCGAAATTCCTACCGGAAGTAGGTCTTTGACTCTTTTTTGCGAATATTTCGCAAGTCATGCTTTTTAGACAAGTACGTTACGGGCATAAAAGTATTTAGAACATCATTTTCAATATCTTTTGTATAAAAGAAGTTTCAAAATTCAGACCGGAAGTACCACTTACTCTTATCGAATAGCGACTTTTTGCAAATATGTCGTAAGTTATGCATTCTATATATATTTATCAAGAGTACAAAAGTATTTTGAACTGGATTTGCAATATTTTTTGTATATATGAAATTTCAAAATTCGGACCGGAAGTAGCACTTTTACTCTTAGCGAGAAGCACTTTTTTGATATCTTGCAAAGTATGCATTCTATAGAGGTGTATTAAGAGAATAGAAGTACTTAGAATAGGATTTTGAATAATTTTTGTATAAAAAAAATCTGAAAATTCTATAATTTGAAACGCTCATACGTATAAGAAAGTCGTGTGGTGGCCACACCTCATTTTTTAAATTTAGGATTTGTGTTAGTTCCTTGTACTCAGCAATACTTCGAGCAACGTCATTTAAACATGTAACGAAATTTTGTAAACTATCGAAATTCTCTGCATAAAAACTAGTAGCTTTCAACCATGTTCCCCATCTAGTTATTACTGGCGAAGGAGGCAGTGACAAAGATGGAAGTTTTTCCCTGTAAAAAGCTGCGCTCGATGGTGCTTATCTGAAAACTTTTTTAAAAGCGGATAAAAGTCTATCAACTTCGGGATATGTGTCTCTGATATATTCACAGATCTGTGGAGAGCATGTGCTACACAAGTAATATGCAGCATACAAGGATATGTTTCCTTTAATAGTCTGTCTGCTTTTAACATATGCGGCACTGTCACTAACAAATAAAAGCATTTCTTCCTTGTACCTGTCGTCCGAATGAAGCATTTTGTGCAAATTCTCGTCAATGGTTTTAGCAACTGTTACATGGAATGGTTGGATGTAGTACACCAGTTACAACATTTACCACACTGCGTCCTAATATATCGACAGTTTCGTCGGCACTTACCCATAGGTACTGATTTGAAAGATATCTTCTAATGCATTCTACTGTTTTCGTGAAGCACTTAGAAACACAATATTTGCGTAAGCTGGATTCATCAGGAACATTTCGACCAGTATATTTTTGGAGAAATGTTTTGAAAGTGGGATTGTCAAGTTTATTTAATGGAATATTAGCCGCCATTAAAGTTTCACAGAGTTCTTCGTTAAAATTGTCAGCTCCGAACGGGTCCAATTTCTGTTTGTGTTTTAGCGATGCTAAGTTGTACGTGCGATTTTTGGACATTCTGTAACGATATTTTACAGACTTTGCAATAAATTTCGGAATCACTGACAATGGAGGGCATACAATCAGTATGTCCCTTAATCCAACTCGACATTGTTTCACGATGCGTTTCTCAACGTTCTTCCATATCATAGTAACATAAACAATGTTCTAGATCTAAATAAATGATAACTAAAAATGTATGCGTATGTTATTGAAGCTTGACGAAATCCAGTGCACACTTACGTCAAGGTAATTGGGAGAAATAGATTCAATGAAACGGTATTGAACAGGAACTATTACAAAAATTACGAAATATGTAATTAACAGTCAAAACAATGAAAAGACGCAACTAACATAAGTATCTGATGAAGAAAAAATTTAGGAGGAAAATGCACTTTTTTTGCTGTCGTTTTCGGGCAACAACAGATGTTGCAGTTCACCATATGAATAGTGCTATTCAGTAACTGCGTGTTGTTTACATTATTTCTTTGTTCCGTCGTAATTTAAACCTTGGACGTCCGGTCTATACTGATAACATATACAACAATTCAAATCAATTATGGAATCAAATTCAAACAACATGGGAAAATGTCACCGTGGACTATTGCCAGAAACTTGTCGACATCATGCCGTCTCGTTCAGCAGAAATAATAGAAAGTAACGGAGGGCGGATACACTATTAATTAATTTTAATCTATAAATTTATTATTTCTTTGCATTCTTTTTCTTTACTTCTTATTATATCCTTGTTATATTGTTTTTTAAGTTTTGTGTAAATATATTATCTCATTTCCTAATAATTGCCAAAAATATAAAATGTCCTTTGTTTGTATCAGCGAAACTGTAAATCAAGAAAAGGAAATATAAATTTTCTTATACATGTGTACCGTGCCTTCAAATCATTGAGGAAAAATACTATGGAGACGCTGTAAAGTATCCTTGCCGTACGCTCAAAACGGGAGCATTGGGCGGGGCTAAGAGGGGGACCAGTATGGCTGCCTCACCTGGTCCAGACTACTCAATAGTATATTAAAATACAAGTTTCATCAGACCCGATTTTTGCGCACGCGTGCAAGCTTAGAAAACAAGCCGCTAGGCGATTTTTCTAAAGAACAAGTGCGCAAAATGTCTAATGAAACGTGTATTTTATACTATTTTTTTCTATTATACTATTCCAATTACGGCACTGCCCATGGTTTTCATTTTTTACACTAACCTATGAAATTTTATTCCAGACGAATTCGTCTTATCAACGCCGTCTCTGCTGTTGCAGCTACGTAGAGCACAAGAAACCATAATGTCTTTTAATATTTAACTTATTATATGACTCTAATACACGATGCACTTAACAGACACTCCACTTTTTACCAACACTACCTGTTTGACATAAGTGTAGTATCAATATGACGGACCTGTACCCAGTTTGATCACGTGACGTCGTCTCCCTACCTATTCTTTCTCAATGCTTCAAATACTTTCCTCATTGGAGACGGCCA
Source organism: Amphimallon solstitiale (assembly GCA_963170755.1). NCBI lineage: Eukaryota > Metazoa > Arthropoda > Insecta > Coleoptera > Scarabaeidae > Amphimallon > Amphimallon solstitiale. The sequence continues at coordinate 18,415,730 of OY720677.1, read as the reverse complement.
TGCTTTTTTTTAATGGTTGGTGACGCATAATTTTGGTAGTTTGTTTATGTCATGTAAATTAATAATAATAGGCCTTTGAATTTAAGTATGACAACTGTCAGAATTTGAAGTTTTCAAAAGTTTAGCATGTACACCAGCATTGATTACTTAAAAAACTTAGAAAACAGCCTACTCTAATGCGGAAAGTGTTTGAAGGCACGGTATATCGATATGAAACTAAAAACATAAAACACAATATCCACATTATTCAATATGTGTGGAGATATTATTCGTGAAAATTAGGGATGGGTACGAATTTCATAGGGCTGAATTTTTTGTGGAAACCTTTTTTTGTAACTAAATGCCATTACGAGCACTGCATCTTTAGAGAAAGAATCACTTGCTAGGCTCCAGAACATATTAGTAGATGAAGTAATTTCTAAAACAATAAACCACAATTGATAATGAAATAATGAGAGTAAATAAAAGCAAGTATAAAAAACACAAACAAAAAAACTTGCTAAACTGTACAGTGTGGAAATAAAGTAACGGATAAGGCATTAACTTCGTTGATATTAATTTTTTGAAAAAAAATATCTAAGCGGTATAGCGATTTTAACTAAGGAGAATATTTTCATCGCATTTTCAGTTCACCGACTTTTTTTCTTAGATAAAAACCTATATGTACAAAGAGATCGTAAATGCTTGACCGTGTCGCTTCATAGTCATGGTGTAATTGCCGCACATATCATATTCTGAATTGTGTGTATTTCGTTCGTGCGACATCTATTATTTTACGTATGAACTATTTGCAAGAATTTTTGTTAAATTTACTCGTTTTAATAACTCAAGAAATACATTTAATAATTGAAAATATATTTATTAAAAATAATTTAATATAAGATCGATATTGCATAAGGTAACATTACATATTTAGACATATTATAACATAATAATAAACCATAGCTAGAAATAATGGATTTAAAGAGAAAATAGTAGATGACATTATTAAACACAAACAAAGAGAAAAACTCAAAATACACTTTTATCCTAAAATAATAGAAAAAGACAACACCAAATGGCACATTATACAATACATTCCACATATTAATTATAAAATTAACAGAATATTTAAGAAAATAGGTATCAAAACAGTCAACATAAATAAAAACAATTTAGGTGCTATGTTAGTCAATAACAAGGAAAGAACTAAACTTACCGACAAATCAGGTGTATACAAAATTAGTTGCACAGACTGTAAAGCTATCTATATCGGACAAAGTGGCAGAAAGATCGAAACTAGATTAAAAGAACATAAAAGATCAATATTGCATAATATTAGAAATACAGGCCTTGCCGAACATTGTATAGATAATCTCCATTTTCCCGATATAGTTAGTTGTAAACTTATACATAATGTAAACAAAGGACCGAAATTAAATCTGTTACAAATATTAGAAATTAAAAAATCAATTCAAAGAAAAGAGAAAGTAACGAACACACATAGAGATTTTTCAAGCACACACACACCCATAATAGACACTTATGTACAAAGAGGCAATAATTACAACGACATATATAACAACCCTACACAAACTGACCTTTTAGTTCCCGCTCGATAATGGTATGAACAATACCGAAACATATGTCGCAAAGACTAAATAAAAATTGTGGAAAGTTTTCAAGAGTTTTATTTTATTTTTATTTTTATTTAAAATAGTTATTAATAAAATGTTCCACCAAGAACCGTCTGCTAACTCAATTAATAGAATTATAACATATGTTCAAAATGAGATCCTTCATTTTGTAGACACACATTTATGCGTGTTTTGAGAGAATTGAAAACATTTTGAATCATTTCTTCTCTTACACTGTTAACAGCATTTGTAATAGCATCTTGTAGTTCTGGTAATGTATGTAGTGGAGTCTTAAAGACCGTGTTCTTTAAATACCCAAATAGGAAATAAATCCAGAGTAGTCAAATCTGGTGATCTAGCAGGCCATCTATTTCTGCTAATCAGTCGGTTATTATTAAAATATCTTTGGGGGAATTCAATTGTAGCATGTGCAGTGTGCGCGGTAGCACCCTCCTGCTGAAAATATCCAAATTGTCTCTCATTGTCGTCAAGTTGTCTAATAAATGGTTCTAAAAGAAGTGTTCTATATCGTTCTGCATTTATTGTATCATGGAAGAAAATTGGCCCTATTATTCTTCTTCGTGATATTGCACACCAAACACCTATTTTAATAGGATGCATGTCAGTTTTAATAAAAACGCGTGTCTGTGAAGTCTGTTGGCAACAATTTCTGTACAACAGATACTTTATATGGATATAAGTGTAGTTTTTTAGTGGCTTTATGGCATGTTCCATAAGATGAACATATGACATAAAACATGAAAACATGAATGAACATAAAATCAGAATTAATAAAGTTTCTGTATATCAATCAAAGTAATATTTTACCTGTCTGCGCTGATAGTCGCCTTAATGATTTCTTAGGACTCACGTCCAGCCGTTCTTGAATATCTTCAAGCACTACTCCTGTTAGTAAAGTAGGTCTACCAGAAGAGTGTTTCTTAGATATACTGCCAGTTTCTCGAAAACGACTAATAAGACGGTTGACGTATCTTGCAAAAATATCATGTTGGAATTCCATTTCTGGGAATCGAGTGTGAAACTGTTGTCTACATGAATCAGTAGAATATTTCCACTCTGCATTCGGTTACAGTTCTCCGCTACGAAAATAAGCCTCCACAATAAACTTATCTTGTTCTTCCGTAAATGACATTGTTGATTTCAACGCAACTTTAAAATTAAACAAAAATGATAATGATACTCGTATAAACACAAAAAAAAATAACTTACAGTAACAACGAAATGTGCCTTTTATTGCCTTGAGAAAGACAGTTTCTAATAATCAATTAAACGCAGTAAACCAAGGGAAAAAGAAACGACAAATATCTATTAATGACAGAATATTGGAGTGACAGCCACTTTAGGGAAGTTAGATACAAACTAAATATTCATACTACAGCAATGAACGTGTGGCAAACTCGTGCTAAAGTTGATATATCGATGAAGCGGCACGGTCAAGCATATATGATCTCTCTGTATATATTTTTTAATTGATTTCGACAGTACTTTCAATTCCCTATTTAACGGTATAAAAATTTGAATATGTTATATTTAAAAAAAAAATTGAGAAAAGGGGTTTAATAAAAGACCTACTTCCGATAGGAATTTCGAAAAACTTTTGACACAATTTCTCAAACTTAATTTTGAGTATATTTGAATTCTTTATAAATTTGTTTAAACTTAGTAATTGACGATATATTTGCAAAATTCGATTTTTTCACGGAAGTAAAGTACTACTTCCGGCCTATCGATTTTACTGAAAAACTAATCAGATCTCAAGAGGGAGATTATACGCGTAAATACAAAATTTGGAAAAGTTATCTACAGCGGTTTTACCGCTATCGTGGTCAGAGGGAGAAAGAGAGATTTTAAAAAACAGTTTTTTGGTATCAGGAGACTTCAAAACGTGGACATCTGCAAAAATCTCGAGGTCGCAAATTTTCGTCATCTCTAGTTGAGCGACAGACAGAGAATTGAAGTGTCAATAACGATTGGCTTTGGCGGCAGAGCTAGAACACATCAAGAAGTGTGTCAACCTTTTAGAGAAAAATACCCGGATCAATCCATAAGACATTGTAAAGAATGTTCAGAATATATAATAATAACTAAAAATAAGTACGTAATATGACTGACATTTATCTCCAAAATGGCCGGCGAGTCAGCTGTCCTAAATATAGTAGCTATAGGCTGGACATTTCTCCTTTGCGTGTGCTATATTTGGTGGCTGCTGACGGCACCACACTCTCGAAATCGGAGGCTCCGAAAATGAACCGCGGGCTTACGTAAAGACAAATAGGCGCATATGTGAGGGAAAATAAAATTAAAACACTTCAAAAATCAAAAATTGTCAGATATGACAGATACATCGATAAGTTTCACGGTTCTCACTCTCACGAAAGAATTCAACGCTATCGAGGTTTTGCGTGCAGATGAATGCTGAGAAACCGATAAAATGGACTTTTAGACAACGTTTGGCAGCAATCTCCACTTTCCCAGTACTTCTATAACGAAGGTACAGGTCATTTAAAGCCTCTCTGCAGGCGGATCCGGTAAAAAAATCTCGCTAGAAAAAGTAGGCGACAGCTCGCGTCAATTCAAACACATCACATTTTGAAAGCTTTATTTCTGACAGTTTCATATCTTGACGTTTTCTAATAGTAAAAGGATTTTAATGTACGAACAGAGCGTGAAATGGTCATACGCACCCGATTTGTAATTATCAGGACGTCCACAAGGTAGAAGAATCGACAGTTAGAGGAGAGACCGGCAAAACAAGCCCTATTGCAAATTAAGGTGGAAAGAATTGACACCACAGGGTCAGTAACTACATATGAATATATTATTATGCCGTATAACATTTACAAATTACAGTCTTAAACGTTTGCAGGGTTTATACGGTAAATACTGGAAAAATCCAAGGCAAATAAATTTATAAATCGAGGGAATCAAATACGTAAGCACTAAGAAATATTCTAAATGGCATTAATTTCATCAAACACGAATTAATATTTATACGACAAAGCGTAAACTAAACATATATTACAGAGAAGATATGTACATTTTTAATTTTTCTGTATGAAAACTTTAGCTGCACGTTGCCGAATAACATACATCGAAGAAAAACATTTAAGGAAGTGCTAATATTAGGCAGTTAATTAATTTTAAGTGTAGAATAACAAGAAACTTCAAACATCCAACCACAGTTTGATGTTCGACGACAGTCTTACGAAAATTGAATTCCGGATTATGAACCATGTCAAACATTTATATGGGCGCGAATGAGCGAGCAGTCATTGTATGAATAATAATGGCAAAGAAATGCAAGTTCAAGTGTGATACTTACTGAAATGAGGTACCTATTAGATATGTATTTTTGTTGCTGTCAATTATGAATTGTCAATAAAACTAATATGTAATATCCCATGCACAGTTAAAATTAAATGTCAATAATGACATTCAATTTGACAATTAGGACTCTCAATAGATTTATGTTGAAGTTTATAGGAACGAATAAATGTCAATTACCTTTTGCTCAAATTAGACGTATATACAGGATGCGTCAAAAGTTTAGAAAATCGGACATTATAAAGAGCATAATGGCAATGTTCGCGCTTTACAGGATATTCTAATAAAACTGTAAGCAGAAGCTTACATGAATTCAAGCTCGAAGAGATTGAAAATCCTACTAGTTTTCTAATAAAAACGAACGTGTGCCGTAAATCTTTCCATCAAATTTATGTAACTATATTCCTTTTATTAGAATAATTTTTGAACTTTAAGACACCTTTTCTCAATTTTTTTCAAAAAATGAATATTAACAGTTTAATTAAATTTAATTTAATTAAAGTTAATGCTATCCGTTACTTTATTTCCACACTGTAGATACACAAATGACTGTCTAGAACACAAACACTACTTTAATATAGTAATTTTTGCATACTACAAATACAAGATAAGAGCAAAAATTGTATTCAAGAATCGATTCGAAGGGTTTGAAGTCGAAAGTGATGTTTACGTAACTTTATTCATTTTTAAACTTGTTCTGTTCACAGAGGACCCTCAAAAAAAGAAAAAACAATTGGTGATGGTTTCGGGGAAGATTTCGTCAATAAGGTGCGAGTGGAGGTCACGAAGAAGAAATCATCGGAGACGGCACCTGCACTTACGCTCAGATGCGATACGTGCGACGTCACATTAAGTTCACACGGCCAAATGGAAGCACACCTGAATGGCATAAAACACAAAAAGAAATTGAAGAACGCAGACTTGGCAGTAGTCTTGGCTGAGAGATTAGCAGGCGATGACGATTATATACTTGAACCGGAAAAGGCAGCTGATGATCCTAGCGCACGTGAGTACGAAAACATCTTTCATTACATATACAAAAATGCAGATAAACTTCCACCACAGATAATACTATGGAGACGAAGCTAAAGCATTAAACGTCGTTACTGTATTTTTGAAATCGGATTTCAAACACAAGATAGCACCCCTTTAGAGGATGTGCTGACTTTTTTTACCGAGAGATGGTAGTTTTTCTAGTAGCCCTTAATAAAAATATGTACATTGCGCAGTTTTATAAATATAAATTCAAATATTTAAATTTAGATACTTTTAAACATTGCCCAGTAAAAACAGTTTTATAAATTTAATCGCTAGAATAGGCAGTAGAGTAAGGGAATAAAGTAAACTTATTCATAGATAAAGAAGGCTGATAGACATTACCGATGTATACAGGATGTTTCCATATAAGTGCGAAAGTTTTCAGAGGGTGATTCCTTGTCAAAAATTAAAGTTTCATGTAAACAAAAGTTCTTAGACTTATTCTTGAAAAGTTAGACCCTTCCAAAAACAAAATAAAAAAATTGTTTTTTTCTTTTTCTTAAAACTGCTGAATAGTTAAATAAATGGCATTCTGTAGGCGTGTTCTACCAATAAAAAGGCTACCTATTGTAACGAAATCCCTTCGTTAATTGTAATAAAATACCATTTTCAAATTCATATCTAATTTATCTGTAAATATTAAATTATATATGTAAACAATCTTTGCTGTTTTTATGTGAAATGATAATTAGGGTATTGGGGAATCCAGTAATCAAAACAAGTTTTATAAAATCATGAAAATCTACCTCTTTTAATCAATACTTCGCACAATCGGTTCCTGTGCTTCCTCAGGATTAACTGTAAATTACAATGGCATGATAACATCGTAAGAAGTATGCACAAAAAATTCTTTTTATAAATGACTTACAGATATGATTTCTCTCTATGGAGAAGATAATGCATATACGAAATCCAGGTTATAATTGTTAGGAAACAGCATTACAATATGTACAAAATGCCACGAGCATTACGTTTTTTTAATATGAGAGGATTAAACCAGCTGTATTGTGTCAACAAGACAATGTCATTAAAATATTTGCTTATAGCGCAAGTCATAAAATGAGTAAAATCAACACCAACACAAGAAAAATCAAAACATCCGAAATGTAAAAATACTAGGGAGTAACTAAACAAAGCATCGTCACAACTGGAAGCCATTATTAACATCATTATATGACACAATAAGCCTGTCCAAGTCTATTTAATTGTTAATAAAAAGAAAAAGAAAAAACAAAAGAGAAGGTAAAAAGTACAATTTGTAAAAGTTAAGTTGTTAAAACCCCCAGCTAGCCTCTAACATTAAGACTTAACAAATATGAGTATATTATGCTTAAGTACTGAAGATCAGACTTGAAATTCATCACATTGTTTATTTTGTTTATATATATCATCTCAAAGAACTCCCTACTGTTCTTTCTACTCTCGGTCCTCAAAATTGTGACCCCTTCTAAATTAGGTGTGTAATCCTCTTCTAACATATGCTTAGCCAAGGCGCATCGGGTTTTACCCGTGCGTATGTCACTTTTATGTAAGGTTAATCGTGTTGATAGTCAGTTGCCTGTTTGGCCTATATATTGTTTATCACATTTAGAGCACGGTATTTGATATATTATGTTAGATTTGAATTTAAACTCAGTCTTGTCCTTTAACATTGAAAAGAAATCACCTATTTTTATATATTATAAAAGCGAGCGGGACCCTTTACCGCTCTCACGGATTTAGTAGAGGAGGGAATATCGGGAGTGAAAATGGCAAATTTGGGCGCGAGCGATTGAGAAACGGGTGCATTTCGGGGTAGATTTTCGATGCGAGCGTGTTCGGAGGACGAGAAATTGTGGAAAAGGCGTATTTTTATCTCTCCGAATGGTCGTTAAGGAGGCGAAAAGAATTTTTTTTTAAATTTTTGCACTTGCAGAAAAAAACCGACATTTTCCCATAAGGAGGACGTGTGAATTATTTTATGCCGAAATAGAAATCCCGACAAACGTCAAAGTGACAGACACTCGAATACGTATGCAAAGTTTCACTTCTAAGCGTGAAATTCCAAATTTTCAAGGTTTCGAGGACACAACAAGATTCAGAATAGTCAAGTATGTACTGTCCTTTCGGGACCTTTTACGTGCCTATTTCCAGTTTATAGTGGTACAGGGACAAAGGTACCGCCGATTTAAAGTGCGTTTGCAGACGGATATGTTAGAAAAATGCTTGCGAATATCGGCCATCTTTATTTATATAAACGTCAGATTAAATTCAGGTGGCAAATATATACACATGATATATTTAGTTTTACGACAAATATAAGGCACTAAGTGAATTATCGGGACGCAATTATAGTAGTTTATACAACGAGTCAATAATGACAGTTATTATTCCCGAGAGCTGAATTTACTCCCGAGCCGCATAAGCGGCGAGGGAGTAACTCAGCTCGAGGGAATAATAGTCATTATTGCGAGTTAGTATACACTACTTTATCGACGACTAACTGAAAATTACTAAAAAAAATCAAAATAAGTAAACGAAAATGTCAGATTACTATATCAATATGACGTTTGATGGTTAGGCAGTCAGTAAAATGGCCGGACTTGTCTATCGTTACTATGACAACGTTAGGAACGTTATGTTCTTATTGGCGGAATGCAGTGAATAATGGTAACGTTATGGCCCATTATATGTTCTTATTGGCGGAATGCAGTGAATAATGGTAACGTTATGGCCCATTATTCACTGGTCGCATTTCATTATTCCCTACGGGTATTATGAGTGTTATTATTAGCCAATATTGATTAATATAATACATACTTTATTGTTTAGTCGTCGATAAATACATTTATTTATATTCTTTTTACGATTACACGTACATATATTTTCTCGCGAATATAAAAAAATTGATCATCTCCCAGTGTAGCCCGAAGCATACATATAAATACCCAAAACAACAAGTTATTTGTAAATACCTCGGTGGTCTAACGCTAAAGCCACCGTTTCCCAATACAGCAACTTAGATTGCTCGGGTTCAAATTTAGGCAGGGACAAGTACTTTTTTTTCCGAATACGATTGATTTCATATATGAATATTTACGGACATTTAATACGACAAAACGACGGTTTCTCGACATAATGGTCCCGGTCGCTCGAATTAAATTCGTATATACAGACTGGTTCTTCTTTTAAATATTATAAATGTTACAGGTTGCTCGAAAATTGACGTGCGTTTGTTAAATTTTGCTTTCAGGGCTTTTCGAAGTAGCCCATCACTAATCCAAATGTCAAAAAAAAACGAAATGGCGGACGAATTTTTTGAAAATTGATGTATGAATGTGAAATTTTAGATACGGGGTGTTTGCGGTCGCCGATCACAAATCCATAGTCAAAATGTCAAAAAAAAACAAAACGGCGGACGAATTTTTTGAAAATTTACGTATGAATGTGAAATTTTAGATACGGGGGTCTCTTTGGTCGCCAATCACGAAGTCATAGACAAAATGTCAAAAAAACCAAAATGGCGTAAGTATTTTTTGAAAATTGACGTATGAATGTGAAATTTTAGATACGGGGGTGTGTGCGGACGCCGATCACAAATCCAAAGTCAAAATGTCAAAAAAAAAACAAAATGGCGGAAGAATTTTTTGAAAATTGCCGTATGAATGAAATTTTAAATACGGGGGTGGTTGAGACCGCCGATCACAAATCCAATGTCAAAATGTCAAGAAAAACAAAATGGCGGGAGTTTTTTGAAAATTGACGTATGAATGTGAAGTTTTAGATACGGGGGTGTGTGCGGACGCTGATCACAAATCCAAAGTCAAAATGTCAAAAAAAAAAATGGCCGAAGTATTATTTGAAAATTGACGTATGAATGTGAAATTGTGTGGTTGAAACCGCCGATCACAAATTCAATGTCAAAATGTCCAAAAAAAAATGGCGGAAGAGTTTTTTGAAAATTGACGTATGAATGTGAAATTTTAGATACGGGTGTGTGGTCGCTTATTACGTCTTTAATTTGGCGATTCTTCGAAACATGATTGAACAGGGCTTAAATTTAATACTTCAATTTTTCTTAACCATAGTAGATTAGAAAACATCATATTCGTATTGTACACAGTCTCAATGAATGTTGCGCACTTTGAGCTCATTGTTTCGTTCGATACTTTAACATGACTTCTGTTTGACAATAAATTATCTTTCTCGCTCTTGAGTGGGTACCAGTTTGTGTGAAAAACAGTTCGAGAAGAATTTTAAATAATAATAAAATATGCAAATGGACATTCTAAAAAGCGTTTTTTACAGGAAAGGCGCTTCAATAGGGCTTCAATTTAAAACTTGGGCTTTTTACTTTTATTATTATTTCGTGCTCCTTTATTAACGATAGTGGCTTTTGAAAAAGTTGACAGGCTTCTACACTTTCACATCAAAATAGTATTGTAAACTGTCTTAATGAACATGTTGGGCTTTTTGATCCGGTTTGTCTTAACAGTTCGAGAAGAATTTGAGTGTTTTTCTGCTTTTATTAATGTTTTGTTTTCTTTTATTAACGAGACTGGATTTCAAAAAGGTTGACAGGTTTTTATACTTTCACATCAAAATAGTATTGTAAACTGTCTTAATAAAAATGTTGGGCTTTTTGATCTCATTGTGCCATTGGATACCTTAACATCACTTATGTTTAAAATTAAATTATCTTTCTCGCTCTTGAATTTGTGTTAAAAACAGTTCGAGAAGAATTTTAAATAAAATATCCAATTGGCTTAACAAAATATATGTTTATACAGCGGTGCTTCAAAAGTTTATAAATAGCGGAAGAGTTTTTCGAAAATTTTTGAATGTTTCTTAAATTTTGGATACGGGGGTGTTTGTAGTCGCTTATTACGTCTTTAATTTCGCGATTCTTCGAAACGTGATTGAACAGGGCTTAAATTTAATACTTCATTTTTTCTTATCGATGTAGATTCAAAAACATCAGAATAGTATTGTACACTCTCTCAATGAAAATGTTGCACTCTTTGAGCTCATTGCATCTTTCGATACTTTAACATGATTTATGTTTAGCATTAAATTACCTTTCTCACTCTTGAGTGTGTACTGGTTTGTGTTAAAAACACTTTGAGAAGAATTTTAAATAAAATATCCAATTGGCTTAACAAAATATATGTATATACAGGGGTGCTTCAAAAACGTATAAATGGCGGAAGAGTTCTTTGAAAATTGATGAATGTTTGTTAAATTTTGAATACGGGAGTGTTTGTGGTCGCTTATTACGTCTTCAATTTGGCGGTTCTTCTAAATCTAATTGAACAGGGCTTAAATTCATTACTTCATTTTTTCATAACGATATTAGATTCGAAAACATCAGAATAGTATTGTACACTGTCTCAATGAAAATGTTGCGATCTTTGAGCCCATTGTTTCTTTCGATACTTTAACATGACTCATGTTTAACATTAAATTACCTTTCTCGCTCTTGAGTGTGTACCGGTTAGTGTCAAAAGCAATTCGAGAAGAATTTTTAATAAAGTATCCTATTGGCTTAACAAAAGATATGTATATACAGGGGTGTTTCAAAAGTTTATAAAAGTGGATATTCTAAAAAGGGTCATCCCAGTGATCGCCCTTTACAGGAAAGGCGCTCTGGCTTACATTTAAAACTTGGGCTTTCTACTTTTATTAATGTTTTGTGCTCTTTTATTAACGATAGTGGATTTCGAAAAGATTGACAGACGTTTACACTTTCACATCAAAATAGTATTGTAAACTGTCTTGATACAAATGTTGACCTTTTTGATCTTATTGTGTCTTTCAATACTTTAACATTAAATTACCTTTCTCGCTCTTGAGTGTGTACCGGTTTGTGTTAAAGACAGTTCGAGAAGAATTTTAAATAAAACGTCCTATTGCTTAACAAAATATATGTATATACAGGGGTGCTTCAAAAGTGTATAAAAGTGGACATTCTAAAAAGCGTCATGCCAGTGATCGCTTTTTACAGGAAAGACACTTCAATAGGGCTTCAATTTAAAACTTGGGCGTTTTACTTTTATTATTATTTCGTGCTTCTTCATTACCGATAGTGGATTTTGAAAAGGTTGACAGGATTTTACACTTTCACATCAAAATAGTATTGTAAACTGTCTTAATGAACATGCTGGGCTTTTTGATCTCATTGTGCTTTTGGATACCTTAACATGACTTATGTTTAAAATTAAATTACCTTTCTCGCTCTTGTGTGTGTACCGGTTTGTGTTAAAAACAGTTCGAGAAGAATTTTAAATAAAACGTCCTATTGCTTAACAAAATATATGTATATACAGGGGTGCTTCAAAAGTGTATAAAAGTGGACATTCTAAAAAGCGTCATGCCAGTGATCGCTTTTTACAGGAAAGACATTTCAATAGGGCTTCAATTTAAAACTTGGGCGTTTTACTTTTATTATTATTTCGTGCTCCTTCATTACCGATAGTGGATTTTGAAAAGGTTGACAGGATTTTTCACTTTCACATCAAAATAGTATTGTAAACTGTCTTAATGAACATGTTGGGCTTTTTGATCTCATTGTGCTTTTGGATACCTTAACATGACTTATGTTTAAAATTAAATTACCTTTCTCGCTCTTGAGTGTGCACCGGTTTGTGTTAAATACAGTTCGAGAAGAATTTTAAATAAAACGTCCTATTGCTTAACAAAATATATGTATATGCAGGGGTGCTTCAAAAGTGTATAAAAGTGGACATTCTAAAAAGCGTCATGCCAGTGATCGCTTTTTACAGGACAGACACTTCAATAGGGCTTCAATTTAAAACTTGGGCGTTTTACTTTTATTATTATTTCGTGCTCCTTCATTACCGATAGTGGATTTTGAAAAGGTTGACAGGATTTTACACTTTCACATCAAAATAGTATTGTAAACTGTCTTAATGAACATGTTGGGCTTTTTGATCTCATTGTGCTTTTGGATACCTTAACATGACTTATGTTTAAAATTAAATTACCTTTCTCGCTCTTGAGTGTGTAACGGTTTGTGTTAAAAACAGTTCGAGAAGAATTTTAAATAAAACGTCCTATTGCTTAACAAAATATATGTATATACAGGGGTGCTTCAAAAGTGTATAAAAGTGGACATTCTAAAAAGCGTCATGCCAGTGATCGCTTTTTACAGGAAAGGCGCTTCAATTTAAAACTTGGGCTTTTTACTTTTACTTTTATTTTGTGCTCCTTTATTAACGATAGTGGATTTCAAAATAGTATTGTACACTGTCTTAATAAAAATATTGCGCTTTTTGATCTCATTGTGTCTTTGGATACTTTAACACGACTTATGTGTAACATTAAATTACCTTCCTCGCTCTTGAGTGTGTACCGGTTTATGTCAAACACAGTTCGAGAAGAATTTTAAATAAAATATCCTATTGGCCTAACAAAATATATGTATATACAGGGGTGCTTCAAAAGTTTATAAAAGTGGACATTCTAGAAAGCGTTTTTTACAGGAAAGGCGCTTCAATAGGGCTTAAATTTAAAACTTGGCCTTTTGACTTTTATTATTATTTTGTGTTTTTTTCTTAACGAGAGTAGACTTCGAAAAGGTTGACATGCTTTACCACTATCACATCAAAATAGTATTGTAAACTGTCTCGATGAAAATATCTTATTGTTTCTTTAAATACTTTAACATGAACTATGTTTAACATTAAATTACCTTTCTCGCTCTTGAGTGTGTACAGGTTTGTGTAAAAAACAGTTCGATAAGCATTTTAAATAAAACATACTATTGGCTTCACAAGATATATGTATATGTGGACATTCTAAAAAGCGTCATGCCAGTGATCGCTTTTTGCAGGAAAGGGGCTTCAATTTAAAACTTGGGCTTTTTACTTTTATTATTATTCTGTGCTCCTTTATTAACGATAGTGGATTTTAAAAAGGTTGGCAGGTTTCTACACTTTGACATCAAAATAGTATTGTACACTGTCTTAATAAAAATGTTGCGCTTTTTGAGAGCTCGTTGTGTCTTTGCATACTTTAAAACGACTTATGTTTAACATTAAATTACCTTTCTCGCTCTTGAGTGTGTACAGATTTATGTCAAAAACAGTTCGAGAAGAGTTTTAAATAAAATATCCTATTGGCCTAACAAAATATATGTATATACAGGGGTGCTGCAAAAGTTTATAAAAGTGGACATTATCAAAAGCGTTTTTTACAAGAAAGGCGCTTCATTAGGGCTTAAATTTAAAACATGAGCTTTTTACTCTTATTATTATTTTGTGCTTTTTTCTTAACGAGAGTAGACTTCGAAAAGGTTGACATGCTTTTCCACTATCACATCAAAATAGTATTGTAAACTGTCTCGATGAAAATGTCTTATTGTTTCTTTAAATACTTTAACATGAACTATGTTTAACATTAAATTACCTTTCTCGCTCTTGAGTGTCTACAGGTTTGTGTAAGAAACAGTTCGAGAAGCATTTTAAATAAAACATACTATTGGTTTCACAAGATATATGTATATACAGGGCTGCTTCAAAAGTTAATAAAATCGCACATTCTAAGAAGCCATGGCAGTGATTGCTTTTTACAGGAAACTGTGAAGAAACTGTAAGCGGACGCGAAAAAAGCGCTAAGAGAGATTGACTGACAGCTGTAAGCGGACGCGAAAAGGCGATTCAAGCTCGAAGAGATTGATGGACAGCTAGTTTTTACTATAGTAACCAAACCGTATGTGATCCGTTTTTAAGATTTTAGAAATCTGTTGGCTTAAATTGTTTATATACGGCAACCTGAAGTATTTAGTAGGTTGATTATTGTTTGGGTCTATCTGAGGTTGAATCTGTGGATTATCTATTCTCTGGGTGCTAAATAACAACTTTGATATGACTGTTTTGGGATACCCATTATTGAGAAATAGATCAGCTAATGTTTTTAGGTTTTTTTAATGGAAATTGGGGTGGCTTAATCGTAAAACTCTTTGTTTCATCATGATCACCATGTTGATTTTTTGCTGAATGGGGTGATTCGAATAGTAGTTTAGGAGTCTTGACGAGTTTGTTTTCTTTCTATACCAGTCAGTTAAGACAGTGTCTTTCCTAACGATTTTTATATCCAGGAAAGGGATTTCAGCATTAACCTCTCTTTCTAACGTGAATTGAATTTTATTCTGGAAACTGTTAAATATTTCTAGGATGTTATCCGTTTCTTGTATTCGAATCGCAAGAATTAGGTCATCGACGTATTTATGAATGAAATTTAATTTATAATTAAGTTTACTAATAATGTTATTCAAGCAATCGTCCATGACTATGTTAGCTAAGATGCAACTCAGTGGGCTCCCCATAGGGCATCCATCTAGCTGCCTATAAAAGTTACCATTGAAAGTGAAAGTATTATTAGTTAAAGTAAAGTGTAACAGTTTAAAAAAGGATGTTTTTGTTAAGTTAGTGTGTGGAGAGATCAATTCCCAATCCCTTGTTAAAATTTCAGTAGGTAAAGTTATAGGAACTTTAGTGAATAAAGATATAACGTCTAATGAAACGATTTCATGTTCTGGTGGCAACACGTGATTCTGGTATCTATCTACAAAGGTGAACACGTCAGGGATGTCATAAGGACTGTTATTATAGGTCATTGAAAGTATCTGTGCAATGTGGGCAGATACGGGATAGGTGGGAGAGCCGTTACAGGCCACAATAGGACGAAAAGGTACATCAGGTTAATGGATCTTGGGTAAAGAGTATAATTTCGGGCTAACAGAGTTATATATCACCAATTTTTGGTATATTGTATCTGAAATCTCATTCCTGTCTTTTAATGACTTTAATAAGTTGTTTAAATCTCTTTGAATTTTAAATGTAGGGTCTTTTTACTTTCTTATGCGTAGTATAAGGAAGTATTGTGATGATGAAAATTTTCGACCTCGACATTTTTGCAGATGTCCACGTTTTGAGGTCCCCTGATACCAAAAAAGTGGTTTTTAAAAAATGTCTGTGTGTCTATGTGTCTGTCTGTCTGTCTATGACCACGATAGCGGTCAAACCGCTGGAGATATCAATTCCAAATTTTGTATTTACGTGTATAATCTCCCTCTTGGGAACTCATTAGATTTTCAGCAAATTAGGTCGACCGGAAGTAGTAGTTTACTTCAGTGAAAAACTAGAATTTTGCCAATATTTCGTCAACTACTAAGTTTAGACAAATTTATAAAGAATTCATATGTACTTAAAATTAAATTTAAGAAGAATTTTATTAAAAATTTTTTTCGAAATTCCTGCCGGAAGTAGGCTTTTTACTCTTATCGAAAATCGGTTTTTTGCAAATATGTCGTAAATTATGCATTCTATATATATTTATGAAGAGTACAAAAGTACTTAAAGTTGGATTTGGAATATTTTTTATTTAAATGAAATTTCAAAATTCGGACCGGAAGTAACACTTTCATACGTATAAGAAAGTCGTGTGGTGGCCACACCTCATTTTTTCAAAATGTCATAAGTGCCGCTATCTTTCAACAACTCTTCAGTTTTATTTAAGTATTCTGTTCTTTCCAGGGCTACTGTTACAGCACC
Organism: Amphimallon solstitiale; assembly: GCA_963170755.1. Classification (NCBI taxonomy): domain Eukaryota; kingdom Metazoa; phylum Arthropoda; class Insecta; order Coleoptera; family Scarabaeidae; genus Amphimallon; species Amphimallon solstitiale. The sequence goes on along the minus strand of OY720677.1, from coordinate 18,399,178 downwards.
TTTATCTGCCCTCGTAATAATGATATCAGGGTGGTTTTTTAAAAAAGTTCTACACTCAAGTGAGTCGTCCATAAAATGATCTTTTTTATTTTTGAACTTAGTAATGAAGTTGGTAATACTATTAAACGAGCCCTACGTATGTTAATATCGTGGGTAGCACTATTGTCTAGTATCACCTTACAATCAGCTAATACACCTGCTATATCTAAATTGCCTATGTAAACAGGTATACCAAAATTTGGACCCAATGAAAGGAAATTCTTAACGTTTTCTGGAATGTCACTGTTTGTGCGATTGACAAACCAATCATCGTTGTTTAAAAACAATTTCTGTTGTTTAAAATTTGTTTGAAGTTTATTGAATTTATGAATATTAACTTTCTTAATTTTGTTGTACATTTTTTGGTACTTGTGACCCACTGACAATTCAAAGTCCCTAAAAATGTGTAAAGGCAACTTATCTCTGGCTAAATCAACAAATTTTGATAATTGCTTAGTTAGGAATCTCAAGTCTGATTCAGTAATTGATATTTCTAAATTTAATATTCTATGTTCTAACCTAGCATTAAGATTAAAAGCTATTTTTGATAGTTTCTTATCCCTCGTTGACACGAACCCTCTCACATTCTTTGAACCTTGTGTAATGTGATTCGGTGTTATGTTCTTCTTTCTACACCGTAATAAGAACTGCCTCCTGTTGTTGATTCTTGCAATCTTCTCCGATGTCTTCAACCAAAGTTTCATATTCTTTCTGGTTGCTTTACCGTAGTTGTCTTCTATGTCTTTAAAGTACCCCATTTTTGTGTTAAAATATGTAAACAATCTTTGCTGTTTTTGTGTGAAATGATAATTAGGGTATCTTCTCCATAGAGAGAAATCATATCTCTAAGTCATTTATAAAAAGATTTTTTTGTACATACTTCTTACGATGTTATCATGCCATTGTAATTTACAGTTAATCCTGAGGAAGCACAGGAACCGATTGTGCGAAATATTGATTAAAAGAGGTAGATTTCTATTATTTTATAAAACTTGTTTTGATTGCTGGATTCCCCAATACCCTAATTATCATTAAATTATATATATATATATTATACAAACTTTAGTATCTCAGTATGAACAATGACCTTTTCTGTGTATTTACCGTATTATTTTTAGTAATTCATTTAATAATATCTTAGCAATTTATTATTTGTATGTGGAAAAGTACCAGCTGCCTACGTCATGGTCATTTTTCGCGCGATCTGTTAGTTTCATGTCTCGTGTGCAAATTCAATGTATTAAACTAGTTTTTGTCTGCATACGTATGCGCTGCGGATGATATATAAGACCGACTTCCAGCATTGTAAATTCATTCATGTTTCAGGTCTTTGAATCGTGAAACCTCCTTTCCTTTCTACTTTCAGGCCTAGAGCCGTGAAAATCGTCCGCTTAACCTCATTCAGGCGTACTGCCGTGGAGAGGTTAAAACCCAACCGCTTAATCTCACTCAGGCATAAAACGCCGTGAGGATGTTAAAATCACCCTCTAAAATCTCATTCAGGCATAAAACGCCGTGAAGAGGTTTTCCTTCCACTAAACACGTCCTAAAAGAATAAAATCTTTCCTGGTCAGATTTTAAAACGTCGTGACCGATTCCCGCCAGAAAACCGTTATCAATAACGCATGCACTTTTTATTCTAGGGCCGCGAATGAACGTCAATCAGCGAATAACTATAAATATTTGAAATCACAGGTCGCGAATTTTAAGTATAATAAAGACTACCCCATGACGTAGATAACTAATGTAAATTTCCGTAATAATTATTTTAACTTCATCAAACAAATATTGATTTTGTTTTGTAACTTATAATTCTTCTATGACTATCGATGAACATGCCCAAAGATAGTAACCAGCGAAAGTCAAATTATTGTTTAAATCTAATGTAAAAGTTCGAACTTTATTAAGTTTTGTGAATATAAGTTCTGTAACAGTAGGCCTGATAAATTAACATAATTAATTACAGACCAATGTTATACTATGAATATATTTTTAATTTTGTTGTGATCTTTTAGAGGGGTGAAAGATGCAACCTCTATTCCTTTTTTTTACCAGACCTTTTTAACAAAATAAAATTTCTTGATTTAAAAATATCCACTGAAAAGAATGATTTAGTGCTAAACTTTTTTAACTCTTGTGTTTTTTTTCCGTAAAAGCAACAGTTTCTTAATAAAAAAAATAAAATACAATATATTGCATGGACGTATCTTCTGTGAATGAAATCGAAAAAATCTAGTATGTGGATGTCACGTTTTGTTTGCTCAAATTATGACTCTTAATGTAGGCATGTATATACCATTACCATGTTGTGTTTTAATAGAATATAAAATAAAAAATACAAACATTTAACCTCAACGGTAGAAAATACGAACCAATAACATTTTCGCCAATAATTCCGACCCACACGTTAAGCGAAAAATCATATTGGTATCGACCTTCTTGAATCGCATGTGGGTTAACTTCGGCCTATAGATGGTTGTTATGAAAACTTGTAATCCCTTGTCTTGAAAAGTTGGATTCGTCTGTAAATAATACGTTTTCTAAAAATTGAGCATTTTGGGTTATCATTTGAAGACTCCATTGACAAAAGTGTACTCGATCGGGAATATCTCGCGGCAAAAGTGCATGGACTCGTTGAATATGGTAACCATATTCGGTTCTTTAAAATTTTCAAGATTAGTTTATTGCAAACATTTAGTGTGTTAGCAATTTGCCTTGTACTTAATTCCGGACGATCTTCAATCATATTAAGAACCTCTTCTTCCAGTGCCATCGTTCACATTACTCGTGGACGACCACAATCAGTTTTTTGTTTTTGAAATGTCTCTCTTTGACAGAGACTTTGGTGAAGACGTGCAAAAATTGTGTGATGATGTATGAACTTTCAAATACCGCATAAAAATCTAAGCGAATTGAACTGTCAACTATCACATCAAAATCAAAGCGACTTGACATCCACCTACTAGATTTTTTCGATTTCATTCACAGAAGATACGTCCATGCACGATACTGTATTTTATTTTCTTATTAAGAAACTATTGCTTTTACGGGAAAAAACCCAAGGGTTAAAAAAGTTTAGCACTAAATCATTCTCTTCAACGGATATTTTTAAATCAAGAAATTTTATTTTCTTAAAAAGGACTAGTAAAAGAAAGGAATAGGGGTTGCATGTTTCCCCCTCTAAAAGATCACAACATAATTAAAAAAATATTCATAGGTAGCCTTTTTATTGGTAGAACACGCCCACAAAATGCCGATTCTTTAACTGATGTTCACTATTTTGACACAGCGCTCAGTAGCATCCATAAGGCGCACCAATTACAAGCGTTATTGAAACATGTAATAAATACAAAAAAATGGAAAATGTTTAAATTAAAAAAAACGAACATTTTATTAGAATTAAATATTTTATTAGTCCAACTACACACAATTTACATATGATGTGATTAAAATGATGTTACCAACATTTTTTTAGTAAGTGCGAAAGGAGTGCTGAAGACTAATAATACATCTCTAAAATTATTGATTCGTAACTTTTATTTCAGCCTACGATCCTATGGACGCATACAGAATACCCGGTGGATACTTCTTTTGCAAAGTTTGCGACGTATCCTTAAATTCCAACTACCAGATTATGGATCACTTGAAAAGTAAGAAACACAAGAAGAAACACGCCGAACAGGTCTTGGAAAGTATGCAGACCGATTTCACTGTGACCCAACCGGAATCTTCGGACGATATCTTTTCGCATCTGTAGAGTTTCATTAAAACACTATTAATGAATGCAATACATTTAAGTATACAGTGATTAACTTATAGCGAAATATATGTTACTTTCTCATATATAGTAGAATTGTTTTAGCAGTCGATATGGCCAAGGTGCGAACTACAGGCAATTAAACCACAGTAGAACCTCCATTATCCGGGTTTAACATAGTCCTGATAACGAAAAGTCCATATAATCGTGAAGAGAAAAAGATACATATCTACATATTATGAGCACTTTTTATTGAAATGTGTACAGTCGAAAGCAAAAAAAAGTAGACAAGAGATATCGTACTTTGTAAACCTGGCTTTATTTACTTGTCATTAGTGTCAAGTCATTATTCTATGGAATATCAAATAATTATCAAACCATCTTCTACCTGATTAATACGAATCAAAATACTAATTAAAAGACATTATAAAAAAACATCTATTAATATCTGGTTATAGAGCCGTTTTTGTTTAAAACTTCTTACAATCTATTTGGAATGGAGTTATAAAGGTTGGTACAATTATTTTGATTTTGATACTCTCATGCTGTGTGAACTATTTCTACCATTCCTTGTCTATTTTGAGATCTTTGATTTAATTTTTTTGATCATTAACTGCCACATATCTTCGATAATATTTAAATCAGGACTTCTTGGCAGAAAATCCAACACATTGATATTATTTTCTCTGAACCATGTTTTCACTCTATTCGATGCATGGATGGAACAGATGTTCAAGTGCATATCTTACACGAGTTTCTTTGTGGGTCACATTCAAATTGTTTTTCGGTAGTTTTATAGACCGCAAGTTAGCTTCTCTAATTCTTCGTTGGACAGTAAAAACAAAACCCAGAAAGTTATTTACATCAGCTGCATTCACTACTATAGTAAATGAATTTTCAATAAGCACATTTGTGATATGGCGGTATTGCTCGGCTATTGATATTCTTTTGCGGTAAGAACCAGAAATTCTACAAATTCTACGCTGATCTCGCCATATTTCAATAATTCTAAAAGCTGTGCTTTTATTTATATTATTTCTTTTTGAAACCGTTACTCAAATGTGAAATAACATTTAATATCTTCATTTATGGAAGGTATTTTTATAATAAGCTTAATATCAAGTTTAAGGTTGTCAATTTTGAAAGATAACCAAATATTTGAAGACGCTATTACACTAATCATTTTGAGAAAGTCTATGACAGAAATCTGTCTTTTTGTCTACTTTTTTTTGCTTTCGACTGTAAGTAAGTATAACTTCACACACCTACGTGACACGCTTACAGGATTTTTCAATTGCTTTTCACCATTTATTAATTCTATTTCACAATTTATCAAATGTAATTCCTATAGTCCAACCAGCCCGATGTGGCCGCTCGAGCAGCACTATCGTTTTGAAAGGTACACTTCGAGTAAAAATTCTAGGGTTGTTGAAGTTTGACGTGTAACCAATGTCAATGGATTATACGTTTATGTAGACATTAAAGTGAAGGATTTAAAAATGATAATTTATGTACCATACTTCATTATTTCCATTATATTTATTGATTAAGAACTACATGGCAATATAACGTATACTATTACAACAATTGAACAATTCATAAACAAAATTCATTTCGTTGATAAAAGAGCTTTCGAAATGTTTCTTTTGCGTCTTTGAATCGGGTTTCCTTTACCATATATCCATGCAGGATATTTAGAGTTGGCACAGTATTGTCAACTGTGTATAGCGAATGAATTGTATTGCGAAGTACACATCTACAACAATGAAAAATTAGTTCATAAATACCATTTCATTTTTTAATACCTGCCTGCATCATCTAAAATAACATGAGGAAATCTTTTAACAGGGTTCGTTCTCACAATATCCATCGATGATGAGGATGATGGTTGTGGCTGTTCTTCTGGTGTAGCTGCTTCTTTTTTATTACCAAAGATCTTTTTAATTCGGCGAATTGTTTTTTCGGATTTGCCTGTCATTGCTGACACACTACTTATTACTTGGTCAACGGAAAATGAATATGCTTTTGCCGCCTTTTCGGTTTCACAAAATGTGAGAATATTATGCAGTGTTGTGAACACTTCGCTCTGTAATATATTAAAAACATAAAAGAAAATAGCAGTATAATTAAAACAAGTTTTACTAACCTTAAACTCGGACATCTTTTCGTCCGAAACACCAAATGTCGCAAACTCAAAAAAACTTGTCAATTTTACCTAACTGTACTAGCAGAGCATATGGGACAGGGAGGGAGGTGAGGAGCAAGGTGTTTTTGGTAGTAGTTCACATTTTTTCCGCCGGAGAAATTGGTTTGGTCTGACTACATGACAACGCTCATTTGTATCAGATGTATTTCCCTTTTGTCAAAACATTTTCACTATTTATCGAATGAGTTTCCCTTTTTCTAATCATATGAAATTATATTTATTTAACAAATACACAATATTGCAAAGTTTTCTAAGAATAAAATACGTAAAAGGATTATATGTTTGTGATAAATTACGAAAAAATTTCATTTTTGTTTAAGCAGTCGCCCAGGTACGATTCCATGTGTTGTACTTACTGCAGGCATGATCTTAAGTGACGACTTCGGATGCTGGCTGAATGTTTGTATATAACTCGTCCTCATTTATTGGTTGTGATCTTTTAATATTATTCTTCCATTGACTAAACAACTCTTATATGGGATTTAAGAATGGACTGTAGAGGTGAAGAAACACTATAAGATTTAACATTTCAGCCCTTCTATGAAAACTCACATTATTCATAACAAAAAAGCATCTACTATGTTATTGTTCTGCAAGTGATCAGTCAGTGTAATTAGAAATTCTGTCAAGTCATTTCTAATGTAGAGTCGATCTTGAATTTGAAATATATACAAAGAATTCAAATTCATGGCAGCTGCAGTGGAATAATCTCGACCTCTAAGCTGAGGTTTACGTAAATGAGCTTGTGTATTTTTTGGTGATCTCTCTTCCATGCATGATTCTATTATATTCTGCGGCATACTCGAAGCAGTGTTTTCATTGCAGTTTACGATGGTGATCTTTAAAAAATAATTGAACATCGCTTTTTAGTGATATTTCAAAAAACATTATTTTTTTTTTAATGTAACACCCAGTATATTTTTACTTCAAATGAAAGAAAAACTAATTCTAGACAAAAGTCATTAAACACTCTTATATCAAAATATTTGATATAACACAGATATTAACCATTTTGTGATTTAATCTGTGGCCGTAATTCAGAAACTGACTTCGATGATGTTTTGTACTCGCTTGTCAAAACGTCATTTCGCGCTTGTCTTTGAGTGCGGGAAATAGAAATTGCATTAAAGAAACAAATCATTATTACTGTAAAAAAAAGTAATTTCAACTAAATTTAGTGCATTACATGTAAATTTCACAAAATTAATTAAAAACTACTACTACTTTGATTAAAAGTCAAAATTCTTAATATCTGCGTTATTTCAAGTATGTTGATATAAGAGTGTATAATGACATTTGTCTAGAATTAGTTTTTCTTTCATTTGAGTAAAAATTACAGGGCGTTCCATAAAAAAAATGTTTTTTCAAATATCACGAAAATGCGATATTCAATTATTTTTTAATGTTCACCGTCGTAACCACAATAAAAACACTGCTACTTTGCTAATTTGACCAAAGTCATAGCTCTAATAGTAACAAAGTTAGCAATAGTGCCGAGTTAATTTGGAACAGGCTGTATAGAGGAAACGCGTTATATTCAATTGCACGTCATTCATGACATTTACATGTTGTCATAACTCTACTAGTGAAACTAAAAAAGTTACTTTGTTAAATTATATCGGAGGGCTTTTATTTCATTAGTTTAGATAGAGAATGTATACATTGATTCATGGCAAATAAACACATAATTTCCGTTTCAATATTAAATTTCTCTCTTACATATTTTTAATAGACTAATAGTTCAATTCGGTGTTGTCAGATAAATCAAATCTCTCAAGATTTATTTATTTTTGCTTTGATATAAATTGTATGAAAACAGTTCTTCTCAGAACTGTAATCCTGTTTATTATGTATTTGCGTCCTTTGAATATAATGCCGAAAGCTTTCTGTAAACAGTCGAAGCTTTTTACAAACTTTTCTATAATCAGCTGATTAACGAGAATAGCGTAAGTATTGGTTATTTTAAATTATATTATGGATACGTTATGAAACATTTAAGGTTTTTCGACAATCTAAATCAATATAATAAATAAGTTGAGAAAGGCTAAAGTCTTAGAGCATTTCAGGTACTAAATATATTACGTTATAATTATTGTATTGTGAATAATTTTTTTCTTTGGTTATACCAAATGTCACTGACAAAAATACTAGTATGACGTACAATTGAATATAACGCGTTTCCACCATATACATATATAGTATATTTACAAAATATTATTGTATCATCGTATATGTAGGTTATTTGATAATTTTTAATCCGGATAATAGAATATTCTGATAAGGGAGTCCGGATAATGGAGGTTCTACTGTACTTAATTAGTATATAAGGATATATAGCTTCCGCCACTAAAATACTATTACATGAAATCCAATTACAAATTGAATGTTATAAAAAAAATTAAATAATACTTTTCCCTACCTACAGTTTAATACTTGGCTATTCTGTGTACTAGGCAAGAATTATTGCCTAATATGTATTGTTTTGATTATTGACATTATAAAACTAATGAGCGGAGCTTTACATTTTAAATAAAGGCGAAGTAGATGACAACATTAATTAACGTGATTATGCATTAAATTCAAAATAATTGTACCCGTTTCAACCAACTGGAAGCATGCACAACATGAATAAACACTTTTAAAATTGTTTTTTACGGTTTTAACATGTTGACTTTAGTGTGTTAGCTGACCAAAGGCAATAAGCCTACCTTTCTTTCTCTCTAAACTTCAGCCATTAATGAAATAATATTTACGATCCATGGTTTTGATATCAGTTATAACAAACGTCAAAAGGTGTTTGAATATTACTATTTATGACAGTCATGTAATGAATTTTATAGGTTATATTACTTCACAAGTAATATGTTGCAACATCTCGAATTTGACGCCATTTTAATATATTAGCGCGCATGTCGATTGCTAGAGCAATTCTACTATATGTATAATTTATGTAAAAAAAATTCTTTGTAGAACTGTATCAGAATAAAAACGGCATAATATAATCTCTTTCGATTTTATTAGACATCTATCCACCAATTGATCCTTTTTGAAATTTTTCATATTTATCAAATACACCTGTCCAAAGAGAAGAATTATATCTGGCCCTGAGTGTTAAAAAGGCCAATCTCCATTTTGAGATATTTGAGATATTAATTGCGCAACATTAGAAACAATATGACTATAATTTTAAGTGTGTGAATAATTATTTTCAAGTAATTAATATCGACAAAACACTTCAAAATAAGTATATTTTTTTAAAATTATGTTGATTAAAAAAAATATATTTTATGATTTAGATGGAGATTGGCCCTTTTATTAGTTATTGTTATGGGAAATAGTACCCACTTTTTTTAGCTTTTTTATGAAGTGCGCTAAAAGAATAACTAAAAAATTACGAAACTGTCTATTTAGTAGGTAAATTTTTAAATTTATTTGAACTAATTATAAAATTTACAAGAAAAAATAAACGAAACTTAATTCTATATTATTATAAACCTTAAAAGAAAGTTTCGGGACATTCCAGACATTTTTACAATTAACAAAACTTTAAAATTCATTTTCTGAAGCAGTGAAATCTTCAGGATTCATAGTAGACGAACGTTGTCACTAACATAAAGGTCTCGTGAATTATTATATTTTAAATCAGCTATCGGTAATGGTTTATCGTGCTGAAGTCACAATTCAAAATCACTGGTTTTGTAGAGTTCTTAACGATCCTCTTCTTAAATCAACTTTTTTAAATTCCCCATCGCTGAAGTCTGTTTTATAAGAAAACTGAAGTTGTTGATCTTTCTGAAATTTCATCCACTTAATTTTAAGCCTTGGGGTTGCGTTTCCTTCATCATCTTTTTTTCTATGGACTAGAGAAGATTTAAAGAAAGTCCCATAATTTATAAACTCATTTTGAGACATCTCAATCACCTCATAGGCGTTTTTATATACACAGATGTTTTAATAAAATTAATCCAATCATGTGGAACTTCTATATCCAGTGTTGTCTTCTTCTTGGCTCGTTCAATAGCGGCATGAATCGTGTCAGCCTCCATGTGAGTGTGGCCTGGTTCCTTAAACTTGTGGTTTATCTCAGCAATTGTACTGGTGGGTGGAAGTTCCTTTAAAATGTAACAAAACATTATGGCCATGTAAATATTTCTATTTTGACCTGAACAAGAATCGCTGTAAAAATTCAAAGTTTGAATTTTCTTTGAACCCAAGGACAATATAAATTTTCTTATGCGGGAAGCAATTTCTTGTTCGCCACGACCCCCTATCGTTTCGTTCCACAAAATGCAGGTTGCCTCATTGCCATCTGTATCTGTTTTCTATGCTGTTAGATTATAGGTCCATAGATATCTTTTGTAAAAAGATACGCCGTTTCTTAAATATGGTGTTGGGAGACATTTTTTCAAATCGAAAGAGATTGTTTCAAAACTAGGATCTACTTTGCTTTTCTGTTTGTCCTCAACCTTACATTTATATGCTTTTTCCGCCAAATCTAAGTGTTCCTTTTTTTTTAATTGTATCCTCTCCTTTTCTTTGGATTAGTACAGCTGTCAATCGATTTAATTGTCAGATTATATTGGTCACATTTTGCACAGGTGTCACTGGCCGGGTGGTGAAAAGATAAATTAAATTCTTCGCTAAATATTTTTCGATATTGAAATTCCTTCACTTTATCTAAATTATAAGTTTCGCAATATAAGCAATAGAGCTTATACATTTGCGAAATCGACAAGTCAGAACTTAAATATTTTTTCGATGTTTTTTCGCGGGACTAACGACTAGTATAGCAGGGGAAGTTCTTGATATGTTGACGAACATTATCCTTAACACAGATAAGGGAGATTGCAGTTGGTCGATGTAATGATAATAATTTGCAACATATTTTGGAAAGGCGTTCGGCGTTAGTTTGGAAACAAGGCACCAAGATGGAGGGCGATACTAATCTACTATAAATTTTGTTACAATATTCGGGGCACTCTCTCACGGGAAATAATTGAATGTAACAAAATCTAGGTTGCTATTTTAATTTCTACTTTAAATAAGGCGACGACATACTTCTTATATACATGGGTTTATCGGACATACTGAAGAATAGTCTTTTAAATATAAAATATATATATGGACAAAAAACGCGAAATAGAACTGATGTGCCTTTGTTGTGTTTTGTATGTATGTACATACAAGCGCATTTACAAGCAAGAAGTTTTAAGAGACACATTTTATTATATATTATTTGTGCGCCCAGGTTATATTTATACATCTTTACTGAATTTAAAATATCTTTCAAATATTCTAAATTCTGATTATGATTATTTAATGTTTACTTATATACAATAGATAATAATGAAACCCTATTTATTGCTGTTTTTAATTTTGAATGTTAATATAATACCGTCACGTGGGGCTTTATGGAACGATATTGATATATTTTTTACCATAACTTGTTCGATTTTTGTTGTAATCATTTGTAATTTTTTTTATTAGGACCGAGATTATGCAAGGCATACAATAACGTCAAGAGCAAAATGCTATCTTTTATAGAAAAAAGATTTTTTTTTATTTTGTGTCGTTCCATATAAGAGACCAAATGGGGCTATTTGGAACGATCAACTATTTCTATAGAAAGAACACGTTAAATTCAAAATATTCCAGTATACAAAAGTATGTAAGTTATATGGAACACTTTTAACATAAAATTTTTTTTTTTTTATTTTTATTATAGGGGATTCAAAAAGTATTATAATGGTGAAACACTAAATTTGTCGTTCCATATGCTTTATTTCTTTGGTAAAAACGCATAACAAATACATGTAAATCTCTATAAATTCATCTCAAATATAAACTCTTAAGTATAAAAACGAAAATACATCAAAAAATACAAATATAAAAATTAAAAACAATTTTTGGGAAAAATGTAACGTCCTCTAAAAACTAGTGGCTGAGGTAGAATCCATTTTATTTGCTTAAAGGGAATAATGTTTTTGTCTTCTATTAATGGAAAAGTAAAAGTGTCTTTTTTTCCATTATAATTTCTGAGGCACAAAATTTCATATGTTTGATTTTCCAAACATTTAACTATCTTTGACACAAATTCTTTGCTTGTCTCTTTTTTTGTGTTCATATTGTACAAAAAGCTAACAATCACAAAAGTATTGACAATAATATCGCTGGGTTGAGGTTGTTTTTTATCATTGTTTGTATCACAGACATTTATTATTCCACTGCACTCTGGAAGTTGAGATGTTTCCTCTTCTTCTTCTTCATCTGTATCTTCCAAAGGTTCGTAATTTATGTTTATATTTTTAATACTTTGATTTTCTTGATTTATAATACTAGCATTAGTCAGACTATCTTCATTGCATTGTTCAGTCTCATAAATACTTTCAGTCTCTTCGGTTTCGTTATTATTATTTTGGTAAAAATCGTTTGTTGTAACTGATCTACCTGGAGGCACATTAATTTTTTTTCTTCTTTTTGTGGTAGGTTTTTCTTTAGCTCCAGTTGTTGTCTCCATAATATTTGTAAATGATTGTACTAAGGCTGCATCCTGTCCTACGATGTCAGGTGGTGCTGCTCCGATCAATCGCTTGAGAACCTGATGTCTATCAAGTGGTAATATTCCAGCTCCTCTAAACCCTGCCAAAATGTTCGCTTCTATTTTAGAGCCTAACGTTTCCAATGTTTTTTTAGCACACTTGGAAAAGCAGTTTTGGATAAAGTACCCTTATTTTTTTCTTTCCATGCAGATAGGGTCTTTTTCCAAGCACCCTTCAATGGACCAAAAAATCCCACATCTAGGGGTTGACACACGTGGGTGCTATTGGCGGGTAAAAATATAAAACTTATATTATTTCTTTCACAAGCTTGTACAACAGTTTCGGAAAGGTGGCTAGACAAATTATCTCCGATTAATAACTTTTTACCATCCAATCTCCTCAAAAATGGTAAAGCTATTTTGTTGAACCAATCTTCAAAAATAAAGCCATCAAACCACCCGCTTGTTGATCGATTATAACAGGCTCCAGTTGGACCATTCTCCACCCACTCGGGATATAAATTGGTGGCTTTATAAACAATGTATGGGGGCAGTAAAGTCCCATCTGCAGCAGCTGCGAACATCACAGAAGTGTGAGCTTTTGAACTGTCGATAATTTTATAGGCATGCTTAACTCCCTTTCTTACAATTACAGACTGTTTTTCGGGATCATCAACTAGTCCTGATTCATCATAATTAATGATATTCTGTGGCGGTACCTCCCCAATAGATTCTTCTAATTCATTGAAATAATTGTTAACAATTTCAGGTGATAGTTCAGCCCGGCTTCTCTTAATATTCTCGGAATTTCTTACAGATAATTCATTGTGTCTTGTCATAAAATTTCGTACCCATTCTTTACCAGGAAGATTATCTTGGAAACATTTGATTGTAAGCCCTCTTCTGTTTAAATATTCTCGAACAAAGTATCTCAGCGAACCCGGAGGAAATGGATATCCAAAACTTGACGCAACTAACAAGGCATGAACAATTTTTTTTTCATCAATGTGACTCAGAACTGGTGGTTTCCCCAATATGTCCGAATTTAGACCTCGATACCGCCGATAAAGGGTAGTTTTCGGCACCCCATGCCGTTCTGCTGCTTGTCCAAAAGAGAAACTTCCTTCCACAACATCTCTGAGAGCATCTTCAAGGTGGTCTAATGGATAATCCCTCCTTAATTTGCGACCAGGCAACCTCTTGTAGGTGCGCACCATGTCGTTCCATATAAGCCTACAAATGTTCACTTTTTACATTTTCGCGTGTATAAAAAAAAATAAAAATAATTTTTGAACAAGGGATGGCTACATTATTTATTGAGGTTATGTACTAATATTCTTTCCACAGAAGCATCATCGAATTGTAAATAGTTTTTGAGGTACAGAGGAGACAATTCATGCTTTAAAAAACATGCAATATTTTGTCTGCAATTGCAATTTTTTTTTTAATACTTACGAAATTGTAAACGACAAATAAACATCGACCACTCAATTGGCCAAATCCCAAGAATAAGGATCCTATTTTACCGGCAATGAAACTGTCAACATAAGAAAGTTACCAACAAATATAAATTTTGGCGCCAAATTGTTCCATATAACCTGCCCGTTCCATAAAGCCCCACGTGACGGTACTTATGAATTAAATTTATAATAAGTACATAATTCATTGCCAAAGTTGTAAGCAAAATATGTCTTGGTAATATATTTACCTGTCAATACACAGGCTGAGTCATATTGAATAGAGGGTAGGTTTAAATTTGACAACGTTAACAGATTTTGTGCTTGAGGGAAAATGGATCTGGAACAAATGACGCCTAAAATGGTGGGTTTTACTCCTTTAACTCTAGCACTTTTATTTGGACTCCCTGACTAAAACTAAAAACACATTATTAACCACAATTACAGAATTTTCTCTAAATTCTTAAAAGGCGTTTTAATTCTTTCTTGGCACCACCATACATGTGGTCCTGGAATTTTAAACTATTGTCACAGGTAAGTTATTAGCCAAAGTAAAATACCGTAAATAAACAAAGAGAAACGAAATATTCTTAAAGTCTTTTCACTCGTTTCGTCATCACAATACATACTTCTTTACACTATGTATGAAAAAATAAAAATGGAGGTGTGGCCACCACATAACTTTTTTATACTTATAAGCGTTTCAAATATGCATAAGTTGTTCTGAATTGTTTTAAATATTTTTATCGTAGAAAAATAATCACTTATAATACCATGAGTAGTCAAAGTTATGTCGATTATTTTTGTGGTGGTTACACGAATGTCTTTCATGATTGCATTTAAATACTACGAGTGCGGAGCACGAGTAGTATTCGCAATTATGAAAGACATGAGTGTAAAGCACCACAAAAATAGTAGACTCAACTTTGACTACGAATCGTATTCGAGAGACTATTCAATGAACCAAATCAATTTTTCATATTAAAATGACTCAAAATTTAGTTACACATGATTACGTTTCCATGTCAACAAAAAAAACATTTATGTTTGTCATTAAAATTTTTGGAATCGTGTTCCTATTTAGTTCGTTTCGTTGAATAAAAACTGGTGTTTCTAAATAATGGGAACTGAGAAAAGATTTGGCACGAAATCTGAAGACGAAATCGATGCTGAAATTTGCGAAAATATCCCTTGGAACACGAAGAAATCCAAAGATTCAGTATGGAGACAATTTAGTACATTTTTAACAGCAAAAGGCTATAAACTGGATCAATCTACTTCTCCTGTGGACTTAAATGTCATCTTAAAGTCGTGGGCATGTAATATGAAGAAAAAAGATGGGTCCGATTATAAAGAAGGCGTCATCAAGCACATGTGGAACGTGACGGCGAAAATGGTTCAAGAAATGTTCTTCAATAAGTGGAAAATAAACGTAAACCCGTTTTCTGATGCAATATTTAAGTCAGCACGTGACGCCAGGGATGCTACAAGAAGAAAACTGCAAGCGTGTCCTGAAAAAAGAACCAGCAACGCGGCGGCACTTACAGAACCAGAATACTTAAATATGATACGCATATTAGATGAGAGTACCCCAGACGGTTTACAGAACAAGTTTTTCTTAATAGCATCTTACGAACTAGCTTGGCGGGGAGGAGAAGGGAGCAACTGTTTCACCTATTACTTCAAGGAGGAACTCGATAACAAGGGAAGAAGAACTGGTAGAATTGAGTATAATCCAGTATTTTCGAAAACTGCGCAGGGGGGAACTAAATCATTGACAGGCAGCAAGTGGTTGATAGAGAATAAAAGCAATACCGATATGTGTCCAGTTAGGTAACCTATGTATATTTAATTTCAAGACGGTATAATTAATATTCTTCTGTTATTTAGATTGTATTATCTACTGAAATCGAAGAGAGGAAAAAATGTGAAAACAGAAAGGATGTTTTTGACACCGAATCCGTTTTGGGATAAAGTTGAGAATGCGGTGTGGTATAAGAACAGTCCAGTTGGTATATGTGAGATCAGTAAATGGGTGAAGTTATTAGCTGAAAAAACTGGATTAGATGTTAAAAGAAGGAAGATATCAAATCATTCGGTACGCTCTTCAACTGTATCATCTCTGGCGAAAGCTGGAGTCGGAGAGCAACAACTGATGAAAATAACGGGACACCAAAATTTGAATTCCATAAAATCGTACTTGCAGCTTGATGATGAGCACCACGAGTCGATTATCACCAAAATGCGAAGAAATTTTACAACAACAAATGTGTCATGTACAACTTCGACATCTGTCAGTAATAGTGACGGTATTAAGCTACAAGAGAAAGGTACTCCCTCGGGTACTCCCAGTGATAGCTCTGTTCCAGAATGTCTGCTGCAGCACTGCAGTAATGTTAGTTTTTCTAATTGTACCTTCAATATTGTTAGTAAATGAGTTACATTAATAAAAACTTTCACTTGTTTAAAATATCCACTTGAATACCTTCTAGGAAGATATAATCGCTGAAATTTCCTGTTGCTATGATACGAAAGTAAATATTTGCTATTTTATTGGTTCATATTTGAACAATGACAGGTGAATTGAATAGTCATATATAATACAACGAGTAGTCAAAGTATGCTCGATTATTTTTGTGGTGGTTCACGAATGTTTCCTTGCGCTTGAATATTAATAGGACGAGTGCGTCAGCACGAGTCCTATTTACAAGCGCAAGGAAACAAGAGTGATAACACCGCAAAAATGATCTACCATACTTTGATTACGAATTGTATTCGAAGGACTATTCATCGAATGATTCATTCATAAATGACGAACTGAGTTTTTTAATTTTCTAAAATTAAGTAGCTATTGCGTTGGTTTCCATAGTAGTATGTTTTCAACAAACTACTGTCAATGTAGAAAATTTTCTACGATTCGAATTTAATAAGTTATTGCAAGAATAAATAGATTTCTGATATGGAAAGCAATTCAAAAAGGTTTGGTGAAAAAGGTGAATGTGAAATTGATGCTGAAATTCATAAAACTATTCCGGAAAACACAAAGAAAACAAGAGATTATATCTGGAGGCAATTCTCAGATTTCTTGTCCGAGAAGAGGTACAAATTGGACGAATCCACACCCCCTATTGAAATTAATTTCGTATTAAAATCTTGGGCATGTAACATGAAGAAGCAAAATGGCGATGACTATAAGGAAGGAGTGGTAAAGCACATGTGAAATGTTACCGCGAAGTTGGTGCAGGAATTATATTTTGAGAAGAGGAAAATAGTAATAAACCCGTTCAACGATATTGTCTTTAAGTCAAGTAGGAATGCCAGAGACGCCATGCGACGAAAATTACAGTCGTGTTCCGAAAAAAGAAGTACAAGTGCAGCAGCTATTACCCAAGAAGAGTTTGCAAATATTGTCGGCAGTTTTGATGAAGATACCCCGAAAGGTCTCCAAAAAAAATTCTTTTTTATAGCTTCTTTGGAACTTGCTTGGCGAGGTGGAGAGGGAAATAACTGTCTCACGCACTTCTTTAAAGAAGAAATTAACAATGATGGCTCCCCTACTGGCAGGATAGAGTATAATAGCATATTTTCAAAGACTGCGCAGGGAGGATCTAAGCCACTTTCCACCAGCAAATGGCTAATTAAAAATAAAGACAATTCTGATTTATGTCCTGTGAGGTAGGTGTCAGTTTTTGATAAATTCCTATAGGTATGTTTATGTTTATTTTTATTTAGGTTGTATCACAAGCTTATATCCAAAAGAGGAGAAAACATTAAGATGAACCGTTTGTTTCTGACTCCCAATCCTTTTTGGAACAATTCGAAATCGTCTAGTTGGTTCAAAAACTCTCCGGTTGGGATTAATGAGTTGAATAAATGGGTGAAAAATTCTGCTGAAAAAGCCGGATTGGATGTTAAAAAAAGAAAAATATCCAATCACTCAATAAGATCGTCTACAGTGACAACTTTAGCAAAAGCTGGAGTCGGGGAGCATCAATTGATGAAAATTACTGGCCACGGCAATATAAATTCTCTTAAAACTTACCTGCAGTTAGATGATGAACACCATGAGAGTATTATTGGTCATTTGAGAAAAAATATAACAAATACTGGATCCACTACTGTAGCCTCTACTTCTAATATCACCAGTTCCGTTGCACTGTCCGAAGAAAGTGAGATGAAAGGCACTTTCAGAGAAGCCTTTTTACACAACTGTAGTCATATTAATTTTTCTAATTGCAATTTTCATTTATAAAATTATAATCCATCATGTAATTTTTATTATATAAGGTATTTGTACGTTATTGTTTCAAAAAATAAAAAAATTGCGACATATATCTGTCAAAAATATCCACCGATACCACTAGTGGTGATTTCAATGAAATACCCACTAGTGTAAATACGCAGCAGTATTTTTGTTGCTAGGACACAAAAATGTGATTCTTTGATTCTTATTGGTCATATTTTTACAAATGACACATGAGTTGAATAGTCCGAAAAATAAACCTGTAAGTGTGTTACTTCAAGTCCAAATTTTAAGAATTATTTTATACAAAAAATATTCAAAATCCTATTCTAAATACTTCTATTCTTTTAATAAATCTCTATCGAATGCATACTATGCGAGATATTTGAAAAAAGTGCTACTCGCTAAGAGTAGAAGTGCTACTTCCAGTCCGAATTTCGAATTTTATTTATACAAAAAATATCCCAAATCTAGCTCTAAATACTCTGGACCATGTATAGTGACTAGTATACATGGGCGAGATAAGGGAATACGGTTCAGTTTCATTCAGACTAGACCGACTCGTGTTTTGTCGGCTCTCGGGCACCGTATACCTACCGGTTACCCCGAGAGCCGACAAAACACGAGTCTGTCTAGTCTGAGTGAAACTGAACCGTATTTCCCTATCTCGCCCATGTATACATTCCATGCTTACCCCTACCATCCTGTGGACAAACACCATTATTTTTCTTGTTTTCACAAATAACTCTAATCTTTTTTAACGAAATGTCGAAGGTTTTTAAGTACATTTTTTGGCATACTTGTATTCTGCTTCCTTCTATGTTTTTTAAATAATATTTTTTAGAAAACTGTCGCCTGCTAAGGAGCTTTCCTTCTGGTAACCTTTCTCGCTCTTTCAAGCCTTCCTCAACAGTTTCTGATGAAAATTGATCCTGAGCATGTCTACACAATGCATAAAATGAATTAAAAAAACGAGTTCTTTGTTCTTCATTAATCAAAGTATTTTCTCTTATAATTACAATGAGGGGTTGCAATATATTATCTCTTCCGTAATATCCTTTTGCTGTCTTCCCCTAGCTTTATTTTCTGTGCGTTGAACTTGCTTCCATGTATTTTCTTTTCTGACGCGTTTCTTAGATTTCGTTATCTCTGGCAAAACATTTCCTTCATGTAATATAAAGTATGTGAATGAAAATATTTTGTTTGATTACTTACCTATACGCATATTTAAGTATTTTTAAAGGAAATTTAGCGAAAGCGTCGTTCAAATTAGAACAATTTTATAATTTTTAATAAGTTCAGTGTATAAACTTAACACATAATAATAATATTTTAGCCAATAACATCCGCATTTGTAATAGTATTTTTTTCTTGGAATTTGTCTCCTTTAGTTTGTAATTATAATATAAATGTGTATTTTTGGCTCTCTAAATTATAATTTTTATAGAAACATTTCTTGTGGGACCCCCGGGGGTCCCTCCCTATAGTTTGAGGAACCACTGATGTAGTGGAATTCACAACTGGTCAGTAACATAATACAATAGGTGTGAGCTTACGCAATACGCTCTTCACAAAATAGTGTATTATGCAAAGAGCATTTAATAAAGGCTATTAAACCAGGTGTATGAAAATTACGACACGAGCCGCAGGCGAGTGTCGCAATGAATATGAGTATCTTAATAACCATTAAATGCGAGTTGCATACACAATTTTTTCTACGACTCCATAATAAAACATTATTTTTTTGAATATTCCAATTCATAGATTGAGAGTAAAATTTTTCGTACGTTTTTGCCGATTTCGCTGATAATAAATTGTTCGTGGCTATTAAGGCTTGTTCCATAATTTTTGGTGTAGTGAAATTTTCCATTTCACTGTCACTATCGCTCATTTTTATTGTTTACATTTTCAAAAATACAGAAATTTTAACTACTTACAAGTAAACTGCAGAGCTCTGTCATGTTTAATTAATTTTTAGAATTGTCAGACCAAATTGAATATTGGGATGTCGCATTTTTATTAGATGTAAACTTGTATCTTAATGGGCATCATTAAAGTACTGGTCAGTATATTTAGTAATTATGGGATTAGAAAAAAATATTAATATGCGATTACAAACTGAATTAAAGAAAAGAATTGACATAAATAAGACACCACATTAAATAATAATAAAATTTGGTTCACTATATGGTTTCAACATGAATAACAGTGGTTAAGAGATAGGCATAACCTTGGAATTTATTTTTAGTTCATTTTATTTTCTTATCACCTAGACTATTAACTTTCATTGGCGAACCACCAATCGCATTAAGCAGACCCCAAAATTTATACGAAATTGTATGTGGAAAAAATTGGATTCTATATGTTTTCTTTTCTTCCGTTTATCTCGAAATTATATTTTGTGATTTGGCGTACGTCATATCTCAAATCCCATAGCCCAGTAGAGGGTAGTCTTGTTTTGTGAATTTGGAAGAAAAAGACGCTTCCACTGAAGCAAATGAAGTTGAATTCTTCAAATGTGGTATCCTAGATCACTAGGTCAATATTCTTAAACCCTTATTTAGGGGAGCTATACTTTCTTGTGAATAATTTTAAGGTAAAATGTGCTTCCAGAGACACAACACAATTTGTGGCAAATTCTTAATTAATAATGTGTTAATAAATTTATTTGACATTAATTATAAATGCCAAATGAATGTATAATGTTAGGTTTACGAATTATGTTTTGTTTGATATTTGCGTACAATCATACAATTAATTATACAACAACCTTAATTAGTATAATTGGAATTGGTGTGCTTTACCCATCATCTACTATCTATCAACTGAAATTTCTATCAGACAACGTAAAGGTGTGTAGCCTAAAATGATTTATATGTTTGGATTAATAATATGTCCGGGACGGCGCGCACGCAGTCCCGACTACCAAAAATTACGCGCCCGAGTTACCCGCATTAGGGGTAATCGCAGGTGTCAGCCCGACCGTAGTGCAATGGAAGGGCCTCGTCCTGGGGAAACCGCCTTGTTGATCACGGTAATCCCTACGCCAGGTAAGTATGCATTTCTTAACCTCGGTTCAATTGAAGTCCTCAATTTATTACAATGTCTACTTGAGTCTTGCACCGCGCCATCTTTTGGCCCATAGATACATATGCGTCAATAATTCTCTATGATGCCTTCTTTACCAAACTAGATTACAGGGATTTTCAAGTATACAAGAACATTTCATAATTTTTTTTTTTCACATAAATGGTAAATGCAAATAAACAATAAATTCATTGTTGATTATTGTGTGCAAGGAAAGAACAAAAATGTTCTATACTAAATGGTATGTGGGTTTGCAAGTAAGGGTGCGTTTCAAAGTTGACAAATCCATTTCGGTTCGTATCTAAGATTTTAGCGTTTCTTAAGTACTACTAGTAATAATTGGATGGCGTCACGATGTTAATTCTAACAAACTAAACTAATTCTGAAGATCTAAAAATATTTCAAGGTCATTTTACCTGCTTACTGAATTTCTACCTACAAACGTAGATTTGGTCTGGCAGACTTTCTTTGCAATTCGATTTTATAAATATGAATCTAATCGATACTTGTCAACTTTCATGCTGAAGGGAGAAAGACGCGCGAACTTTAAGCATTCATTTGAATTTATTTGTAAAAATTTAAAATTACGTTTCTTTTATTTATAAATTAAGTTATTCTTAAACATATTCGCTAAAGGTAGGTGATACTCATCCATTCGACTTTCTTATTTCATATATATTTATATTTTGTAATTTATATTAATACAATGTTGCTCTCTTATTTTGGAAATAAACTAATATTATTATTATTATATAAAACCACACAATAAATAAACAGCAGTGTGTTTGTGTTATGCAAAATAAAACATTTTCTGTTACTTGATACATTTAGTACGTAGCCTGCATCTCTGTTGATCATGTCTAATAATAATAATAATAATATGCAAAACTGAAATATAGTCATATTATTGTCTTCATAACGTACCTATTAGTTCAACATTCTAATAAATATATTTCACCTGCTAAAAATACATGTAAAGTTAGTATTTGAAAATCCCAAGTGCCAGTTTGACAGTTGATCAGTTTTTTTCATGTTTTTATTTTATTTCTATTTTGTAATTTGGCTCCTGGACAGTTTTCAAAATGGATTTTTTTTTTGTGAGATTACTAAGTTCGAATAAGAGAAAGTCTATATACATATTTTAAGGCAAATTTGGTCATAGGTACGTTGTTACTTTATATTATAACTTTACAATTCAAATATCGCGCCAAAACGGTACCATGTTTAACAGAATGTATTGGTTCCTATATTTTATAACATAACCTAGCCATAATTTGTGAAGCTGTGAACATTCTCTTATTATATTTTACTGTGTTATTATACACTATCTTTACGTTTAAGTACGTCACGAACATATTAGATAAGGCACTTCTAACCAAACCGTGAAAATCGCCACCCAAACAGCGTCAAGTATTTTTACAATAAAGATGATAAAAACAGTTTTAAATATGTACAAAGATTTGACTCTACAAACACCAAAAATAAAAAGAACAGTAATTGTAATAAAAATCTTCAAAACTAAGTAAGGTAAAGGTATTATTTTAATGTTAATATATTATAAATAATGAGGCTATTATAAAGATTATTGTTATTAATCGAAACTAGAAAACCGGCGAACTGACCCTCCGGAAGAAAGAGTGGGCAGGCATATGTGATTTGAACTAGGGATGCGCACGATATATTGTTTTGTAAAAAAGTATCGATGTTTTCTTTTCGATAATCGTGATTGAAATCGATATTTTTTTATTTAATAATATTGACTGTTATCGATTTTTTTATTCGATAATATCGTTTGATCGAAAATGCCATTCTACTTATATCCTGGTAAACAATCTTTGACATTTTACACATTTATTTTACATTAATATACAAAAGAAACTGTTCATATTATACAGAATACAATAGCATATATTTTTAAGAAAGAAGTTGGAAATTTTAAAAATGCTTACTGCCATGTTTGCTGTTTCGTAGAAATTATAATCCGGAAGCGGCAGCGGAATATTGCATTTCATAGACTTGACATCTCGTATAGTTCGCCGAATCGCCTTCATGGGGTGTTTTGTTATCTTTATCACAATTACTATTTCCTCAAAATTGTAAAGAAGATATGTTTTAAGATGTTTATTTTTTACTTGTATTTATGTATGTGTTTTATACAACTAGAATTATATATTTGAATTTTGGATTTCTTATACGTTATAGATACAAATTTATATTTTGTTTGTCTTTTTATTGGATTTTTTGTTTGTTTTTTGAGTAAATATATATTTTAAGTTAAAGATTTTATTTGTTACTAAATGGCTTGAAAAGCCACAGCAAAGAACTTTTAATATAAACATGATAAAAATGTCGATATCAAGGTATATCGATATTCTTCATTCAATATTTGTTTAAAATCGATTTTGAATTTTTGATACATTATTCGATTCTAATATCGATATTTTTGAAACGTTGCGCATTGGAATTTTTTAATTTGCTAATTTGCTATATAGTTTGAACTATAAAATTTGATGAATATGTCAAAAATACTATAGACATGGTGTGCAGTTTCTATTTAAAAAATAAACGATTTCAAAGTTCTGAAAACTGCTAACAAATAACATGTACCTATATTTACATTTTAAGTAATTAGCAACAACCTTAACAAATTTTGAAGAAAAATGTAAAACGTTCTTAGCCGACAGTTTCTTTGCGAACTTCGTAAATATAAAACAGCTATTAGGCTTTTGTCGGCGTAAACAGTCCCAGTTTAATTGATTTACATAATTCATCTCATTAGTACAAGCATAGGCATCTTTCAATTAAGGATAACAGAAAACTCCATATTTTAAAATATTGCAATTTCATTAAACTGCCAAATTAAACTATGTAGTTACTTTTTGGTTTTGTGGTGCCAACCAGTGATCCCACTGTTGATTGTCTATTACGTACTTTCAAATATCTCGTAACATACTAAATTTTATAATTAGTAACCGCAAAAATTGTTGTTAATTATAATTTTAAATTATAATGAATAATTAAAGTATCGCATAACACACAACTAACCTCTAAATAATTGCAAGATAATAGCGCCATCTGTATTATATGTGCTACACTGTTAGGCGACGTAAATGTAACAGATATCTGTAATGTATGTAAAGACCCACCAAAAATGTAAACAAATTTTATTTCATGGATCACTTAAAAAATTACTCATGTATTTAGCTACTGTTACTATTTTTACCTTCCAAATATAAATACCGAGTGTACTTGCTATATTACATATAAATTTACCGTGTAATTTTTAAATGTAGCCATTTTTTCTAGTACTTGCAAAACCACTAACTTCCCATTTTATTTACGGCTTATATATTAACTTAATTTAAAAAAGAATTCGACCGTTCACTTCGTTTAACCTTTATCTTCATGCTTAATGCATAAAATTTACATGTTTTGATATTTTACGCCCGTAAAAATGGAAATAAAAATGGTATTTTTTGGGTACATTTCTCTCCCGCCAAAACCTTATCAAACGCAGCCTTAAAAACAATCAATTAAATAGTAGTCCTGCAAATAATAGATGGCGCCTTTTGGTTTAGTTCACATGATTTCTAAATTTCTTCTGTTTGGTGCACATTTATAACCTCTCAAATACCACGATTGACTACGAACATACTAAAAAATGAGCATTTGAATTGTTTAATTTAATAGATTGATAGATAATAGTGTCCAAACAAGTTGAGACGTGCATTTGAAATTCTGGGTCTTTACTATTATAAAACATAATTATTAGGCACTTTTCAAACGCCTTCTTATAAATTTATTAAATTAATGTTATCTATGGTATACCCTATGTGTCAATTTTCATTAGGTATAGGGATTCAATGTTTACGTATACGAATAATACGCGGCAACGTGTGTCACCCCTGCTGTCCGTCACCAATCCCGGCAACAATCGACATTACAGCGATTTTCTCCGATCTCCCCACCAGATTTTACATTCAATCTTCAGCTGCGAACACGTTGCGATCTAGTCTGCAATAAAAGCCGTCTTATTACTGGAACGGGAAACATCAAATGCCCGTCGCGATCTCCTGATCTAGTAGTTTATTATTATTTTCAGAATCCTTTTTTATTTACCTTATTTTTAATTTTATTAGAATTACGCTTTTGTTTGTGTCATGCAGCGTGAACGCAGCTTAATAATTCTCTGCATTTACTGAAAGGAAAAAGAAAAACAAATCCTTGCAACGCGTAAATATTATTTCTGAACGCATTACAAACACCCAAGTCAGTGGTCCAACAGTTACTGCTATAACTTGAGCTTGTATCGGTCGCGCTCGCATTGGAGAGGAAAGTAGGGGTGCCATGTTGCCACGTATTGCATGAATTAATCGCCTATGGCGAATGAAAATTGACAGATACTGTATACCGTACTTGGGATAGAGGTGGGTCGTTCGCGAACCAACCGGTTCAGTGAACCGAATCTCAGCAGGGAACCGAGGGAGCCGGTTCACTAAATTTCAATGAACCGGATCTCGGCTCACTTGGAAAGTAACTATGCACGCGACTGAACCGACCTGATAGAACAGTTCTAACGTAATGCGAACCGCTGGATTTCGGTCGCGAACCGAGAGCCGGTTGATAATGAATCGGATCCCGGTTCGTTTGAGCCGACGGCGCCGAGTATTACATGTCCAACACGTTCCTGGAACGGTATGCTATTAGTGCTATTACGAATCCACACGGTTCAAATGAGCCGGTTCCGGGACCCGGCTCACAATGAGGAGCTGAATCGAGTGAGCCGAGAAAAGAAAGAAAGGAACCGTTTTGCCCACCTGTAACTTGGTATATAAGTAAAGGGGTTATATTGATATTAATCATTAGGCCGCGGACATGACCGAGTTAAACTACGACGAAGTTAGAACGGAGCAAAGAAATAATGTAAAGAACACACATTTACTGAATAGCATTATTCATATGGTGAACTGCAACATCTGTTATTGACTCACATGTTGACGGAAAAACAACACAAAAAAAGTTCACTTAAGTCGTAAATATCCTATTTTCATCGGTGGAGATATATTAACGTCAGAGGTTTTTAAAATTTATTGTATTTACCTTATATTTCGCATGATAAATAGAGTTATATATATGTATACCTATTCATACTTACATTAGTTTCGTTTTATCATTGTTTTGACTGTTAATTACGTACTTCGTAATTTATGTAATAGTTCCTGTTTAATCCCGTTTCATTGAATCGACTTCTCCCAATTATCTAAACGTAAGTGTGCAATGGATTTCGTTCAGTTTCAATAATATACGCATACATTTTTAGTTATCATTTATTTAGATCTAGAACATTGTTTATGTTACTATGATATGGCAGAACGTCGAGAAATACATTGTGCAACAATGGCGAGTTGGATTGAGGGTCATATATACTGATTGTACGTCCATTGTCAGTGATTCCCATATTTATTGCAAAATCTGTAAAATATCGTTACAGAATGCCCAAAAATCGCATATGTAATAGCAAAGAACACACATTTACTGAATAGCATTATTCATATGGTGAACTGCAACATCTGTTATTGACTCACATGTTGACGGAAAAACAACACAAAAAAAGTTCACTTAAGTCGTAAATATCCTATTTTCATCGGTGGAGATATATTAACGTCAGAGGTTTTTAAAATTTATTGTATTTACCTTATATTTCGCATGATAAATAGAGTTATATATATGTATACCTATTCATACTTACATTAGTTTCGTTTTATCATTGTTTTGACTGTTAATTACGTACTTCGTAATTTATGTAATAGTTCCTGTTTAATCCCGTTTCATTGAATCGACTTCTCCCAATTATCTAAACGTAAGTGTGCAATGGATTTCGTTCAGTTTCAATAATATACGCATACATTTTTAGTTATCATTTATTTAGATCTAGAACATTGTTTATGTTACTATGATATGGCAGAACGTCGAGAAATACATTGTGCAACAATGGCGAGTTGGATTGAGGGTCATATATACTGATTGTACGTCCATTGTCAGTGATTCCCATATTTATTGCAAAATCTGTAAAATATCGTTACAGAATGCCCAAAAATCGCATATGTAATAGCATCTATAGTTATAAATGCAATTGATGGGGAAACAATTGCTAAAACCATTGACGAGAAACAACATGCTTCATTCGGACGACAGGTAGGTACAGGGAAAAAATACTTTTATTTGTTAGTGACAGTGCCGTATATATGTTAAAAACAGGCAGACTATTAAAGGAAACATATCCTTATATGCTGCATATTACTTGTGTAGCACATGCTCTCCACAGAATCTGTGCATATATCAGAGTCTCCTATCCGGAAGTTGATAGACTTGTATCCGCTTTTAAAAAAAGTTTTCCGAAAAGCACCATCGAGAGTGGCCCTTTACAGGGAAAAACTTCCATGTTTGTCACTGCCACCCTCACCAATAATAACTAGATGGGGAACATGGCTGGAAGCTACTACTTTTTATGCAGAGAATTTCGATACATGTTTAAATGACGACGCTCGATGTAGTTCTGAGTGCAAGGAACTAACACAAATCCCAAATTTAAAAAATCAGTTGTTATTCCTTCAGGAACACTTTGGAAATTTGCCTAATAACATATTTTGAAAATCGAATCTCAAATTAAAAAATGAGGTGTGGCCACCACACGACTTTCTCATACGTATGAGCATTTCAAATCATACAATTACTCGCTATGAGTGAAAGCATTACTTCCGGTCCGAATTTTGAATTTTCATTTATACAAAAAATATTCCAAATCCAAATCTAAATACTTTTATACTCTTCGTAAATTATGCATATAGAATGCATAATTTACGAAATACATATCTGCAAAAATCGCTATTCGATAAGAGTAAAAGCGATACTTCCGGTCCGAATTTTAAAATTTCATTTATACAAAAAATATTTCAAATCCAACTCTAAATACTTTTGTACTCTTGACAAATGTATATAGAATGCATAATTTGCAAAAATCGCTATTGGATAAAAGTAAACGTGTTACTTAGTAGTTAGTATATAAATAAAATTAAAACCTTTTTAAAAATACAACATCTCAATAGTGCGCCCATGGGCGATGATTCATGGCTCGCTCGTGTCCGGGGCCTATTAATCATAAAAGATTAAAAGAAGTTAAGTCATTGATTGAAGGAATATATAAAGATGCGCAACGCTATGGTAAAATAACGTGTCTTTCCGTTAAGTCGTCCCGCAAACCCCTTGCCGAGAAACATCATCGCTGTCTCGGGCTGTTTCGAATCTCGGATCCAAACGACTGATGTCGTATAGATCTCGGATCCAGTTTTGGCTACGCTCAGTGCTATGTAGTGGCGCATCTTTATGTATCCTTCAATCAACGGTTAAGTGATTTTAATAAAAAAATTGAATAAATCCTTTCTACGTACAACTATCCAAGATCAAGAGTGTTAATTCACGGCATAGACAAATCCTTTTTCATTATGGTTAAAAAAGCATATATGGCTCTCTTACCTATATCTGCTTTTCGTATTATACAAAAGTTGCTCTAAATTAAATTATAAATACTTTGACCTTCTTAAAAAAATAAATATGTTTCGTCAAACATCTCTATAGAACACCAGATATTTGCAAAAAAAAGTGATACTCAATAAAAAGTGTTACTTCTGGTCCGAATAATGAAATTTCTTTTATACAAAAATTATTCCAAATCCAGTTCTAAATATTTTTGTACTCTTGATAAATCTATATAGAATGTATAATTTACGAGATATTTTCAATAAATCGCTTTTCGATATGAGTAAGTGTTACTTCCGGTCCAAATTTTGAAATTTTTTTTCATAAAAGGTAATGCTAATCATGCTTTAAATACTTAGAAATACCTAAAAAGCCAGACTTGCGAAATATTCGCGAAAAACTGATTTTCGATAAAAGATCCGATTAGGTAGGTAATAAAAACTATTTTAATAAAAATTCTTCTCAAATTTAATTTTGAGTACATTTGTATTCTTTATAAATTTGTTTAAACTTAGTAGTTGATGAAGTATTGGTAAAATTTAATTTTTTCCCTAAAGTAAACTACTATTTCTGGTCTGCTGATTGTACTGAAAATCTAATCAGATCTCCAGAGCGAGATTATGCTCGTAAATATAAAATTGATAACTTTAGCCCTTTGACCGCTATCGTGGTCACACACATTTTTTAAAAAGCACTTTTTTGGTATCAGTAGACTTCAAAACATGGACATCTGCTAAAATTTTGAGGCTGAAAATTTTCATCATCACAATACTTCCTTGTACTACGTATAAGCAGTGCTCGAAATGGACTTTTTCACGAACCGGAACGCTTCCGAAATTTTTTTATTAGTTAAATTAAAAAAAAGTAACACTTGCAATTTCTAAGGCTGTATTACATTTACCAAGTTCTTGACCAAGTTATTGGCCAAGAAATTGTCGGCAAGTTCTTGATCAAGTTATTGTTGACCTTGACTGTTTTACACTTATCAATTTCTTGGCCAAGTTTTTAGGTGAATTAGCAGTACCAATAGTGCAAAACTACGAAATAAAAAAATTGATAAAGTTACCGAAGATTTGTGTTTGATATTGAATGTAAAAGTAACTGCACAAGAGATACGAAAGAAAATAAATAATGTACGCATACAATTCTTTCAATAAGTATCAAGTTAACATGTCATTTTTAACAATATTCTAAAATGGAATTTGTATTTACATTTTAGACAGTTGGCAAAAAACTTTATAACATGAATATTACTAGAATTCACTAAAAACTTGATCAAGTTGAGAAGAAAAATAGAACATGTTCTAAGCCACCAAGTTCTTGGCCAAGAAATTGACCAAGTCGACTTGACAAGTGTAATACACGACTTGTCGTCAATTTTAACTTGATTAAGTTCTTGGCCAATAACTTGGTCAAGAACTTGGTAAGTGTAATACAGCCTCTATTTTGTTAGAAAATTTTCCACAACAGCTCGTGATTTTTGTCCATCTGAAGGCTGTATTACACTTACTAAGTTCTTGACCAAGTTATTGGCCAAGAAATTGTCGGCAGTTCTTGATCAAGTTATTGTTGACCTTGCCTGTTTTACAATTACCAATTTCTTGACCAAGTTTTTAGGTGAATTAGCAGTACCAATAGTGCAAAAGTACGAAATAAAAAAAATAATAAAGTTACCGAAGATTTGTGTTTGATATTGAATGTAAAAATAACTGCACAAGAGATACAAAAGAAAATAAATAATTTACGCATACAATTCTTTCAAGAAGTATCAAATTAACATATCATTTTTAACAGTATTCTAAAATGGAATTTGTGTATACATTTTACACAGTTGGCAAAAAACTTTATAACATGAATATTACTAGAAATCACTAAAAACTTGACCAAGTTGAGAAGAAAAATAGAACATGTTCTAAGCCACCAAGTTCTTGGCCAAGAAATTGACCAAGTCGACTTGACAAGTGTAATACACGACTTGTCGTCAATTTTAACTTGATCAAGTTCTTGGCCAGTAACTTGGTAAGTGTAATACAGCCTTTATGTACTCTTTTGTGGCTGGCTGCATCGTCGACTGAATGTCGACCTGAAACAAAACAGTAATAACAGATTTTAACTACCTTTTGCTAACCACGATTGCTCATATTTTTCAGGATTAAATTGCGTTAGTGGTGGTCCAACGCAGTTTATGAATAACTACTACTAATTACTAATTCTTCATTTATTGAACTGAAATTCCTTTTACATTCGCTAGTGCATACTGGAATTGATGCAATGACATTTAAAAGTGATTTCAAAACATCAGGAATTTCTTCTTTCCTCCGCTCATTTTGTAGGAACTAGAGCCACGAATTATTTGTGCATCATTTAAATATAACTGATTACAACAGATGCCTAATTTCTTTATCACCATATTGTATTTCTACTTCAGCATCATTTGATCTTGACCAATTCTTTGACTCAAGAACACTAACACTCGCCAGTCAATTTGTGTATTGGTTTTTATTTTCAATCTGTTTTATCTGACGTTTTGCATCATCACGAGCACCATGAGAAGACGAAGTTGTTATCATACGATTCCTTATGTTATTTGGCAAACTGGATACAGCTATGCAGTATTTATGGGTACAACTCTACCCTCATGAAGTTGTATACCTTTGTATGTACTTTCTGAGATAGAGCATAAAACTTTATCAAGTTTGGGTCGTGATTGAGTAGCCATCGAGTCGAAAACTCTAATTGTACTTATTATACATTATCAGCTTCAACAAGTGTAATGTTTCGTCGCTGCAATTGTTCTGACAAGTCTCCCATTTCGTCAAGAGCGTCAGACATGTATTTTTTTTAAGTTTTACATCAGTCGTAATGTTCAGTAAACTATTATATTTGGCCCTTTCTTTTGTATCTCTAGTCAAATCCTTAGAAGCTGTGTCAAAATGTTAACAAAACACTTGGTAGTTATGTAATACAGCATTAATTGTACGTTTGCTTGATGCATCCCATCGAACAGACAAAATTCTTCTGATTTTTAAAATTTGCGCCTCAAGCGAAGCTGCAGCCTTTTAAAACTCATTTTGATTTTTGAGCGATTAGTGGTACAAGCTATATAATTTATCAATAAAGATTTTGAAATGGTTGATACCACTGACTGTATTAACGCAGTCATTGACAGCAAGCTTTAATTTGGGATTAGAGCAGTACCACACTAATAAATCGTAGCCAAGATTCCATCACAGGCAAAAGCTATGTGGCACTCTTCGAAAAAAGTTTGATTAAAGCCATATTTATTTAGGCATGTCAAAAGGTCCTTTCTGTTGTTTTCGGCAGTCGCATCAGTCAGCTCAATTAAGTCAGAGTTAAAGACATAGGTGTCTTCCAGATTTCGAAATATGACCTTATTACTACAACCAAAGTAGTTTTTTTTTGCTTAGGGTTGTTGACCCCTCTATCAAGACGGAGATTTTCTTTTTATTGTCAATAATATTTTTGCATATAGAGTTTATCATTTCAAATGCAATGAGTCACAATGTCATGACACGTTTTGTCGGAATGTAAAATCTTACCCATAGGTAGTCCATTTGAATCTACATCAACAGGCAGATCGTTTACTGATCTGCCTTTGATTTTTCGCAATTTTGTAAACAGTTCTCAAAACTCGTTCAGTGGTAGTAAATAATGTTTCATTCATTTTGCCAATGGTTCCTTCAATAGTCTTTTTTAGACTGATCTAATAACTCTATGGCCTTATTATGAGTTTCTGAACGTTTGTGTTCAAATATTTTTTTACGTAGGCTTGATTGCTGTGACTCCTGAGACTTCCCATTTTCTGTTACCGAACATTCTTGCCACGGTTTTGAAACTCTTTTATTTTTGTCACTGTGAATTGCGAAAGAATCCATTTTGCAGCAAACTGAACAGCACAAGGTGTTATTTTCGACGATGAGCCGGTCATTGTTTTCCTTGAATGCCTCATACTGGCTGATATTCCAACCAGCAGGTATGTGCTTGATAAAATCACTGTTCTCGTCTATCTTACTCATGCCACTTGTGCTGGGAATATTTTGATCACTTTTTCAAGTACTGTTTTCTTATTGCTGATCTAACTATATAGTCTCGTGTGGCCTCGTTTTAAGCCAGTTTTTTTTTTAGTAGGAAGCCGAAACCGATATGACATCTGAGGAAAACTTTTACGAAACGGAACAGTGATTTCACGAACCGGAACGGCGTTCCGGTAAATTTTGAGCACTGCGTATAAGAAAGTAAAAACATCTCATTTCATTTATAATAAGTTAGTTAATGAATTCTTATCTCGGCTAGCTCAATTATTATTTTATTGGCATCATTTATGTCTTCTCTTAATATACCTCAGCTCTTAGGATCATATTTAGCTCTTACCTCTCTATGAGTGCCCCTTTTTTTGACTGTTTATAATTCTTATCTGTTTGACATTAGATGTCTCAAATTTCCTTACTTTTAAATCAAACACGAATTAGTAAACTAAATGTCCGCAAGCTTTTATTTCAATAAATATCAAAAAATGTTAATCAATATGTAAATAAATATACTATAGTTGAGTCGCTCTCGCAACAGACATGCGCCACTAAATTAAAATAGCGTCAAATTTGAGATGTTGGAAATTTTACCTGTCAAGTAATATAACCTAGAAAAACCATTTCAGAACTGTCATAAATAATAATATGCACGCACCTTTTGACATTTGTCATAATTATCTTTTGACGTTTGTTATAATTGTACTCTAAATATTTTAAATTTGTCAACAATGCTTGCCACCAAAAGAGCATAGCCAAATGTTATATAAAATATAGGTGCAGAAAAAATAATATTTAATAGCGTTATTTATAATATTTAATGTGTAACTGGCCTTTATGTAATAGCAGTTTACTATGGAAAGGTATATATCCTGCAACATTAATTGATTAGTTTAATTTTATTGTTTTGAAATTGTTCTGGTCGATCGAAATTTGTAGTGGTATTGAATCGTGGTCTTTAGTTCGTACTTTGGCCATGTCGGTTGCCAAAACAACTATACTATAACTCTTGTTTTGCTTAATAAGTGAAATATTGTATATAGATTACAATATACATACATTTCAATGAAATACATCAAAAGTAATCTTTAAATATTTTTTATATCTTTTTTTGTTTATATTCTTTGCTTATATTCATATGAATGAATATTTGTAATGGACTGAGTAAATGCGATAATTTTCATAAAACAATATAACTAATGCAAATGTTTTAAGAACAGTACTTCTGAACACAAACGCTTAAAACATTCGGTACACAAGCAATAGACAGTACGTCTGTCCAATATGGCAGCCCAAAAAACTCCCCTTAACGGTCTTACGTTCCTCGAAGTAGTGTTTATATATATTCTATAACGGCTGCTACAGTATACATATCTATCACATTCACAAATTACAAATTCTTACAAATGATTTCTTTTCATATGACTTTTTAGAGAATCCTTGCTGTTAGTTCCAAATTCGCATTTGTCACATTTATATTTACATTCCTTCAAATGCTTTGATTTTAAATGACGTTCTAATTTATCTTTGCGATTAGTTCTGTATTCACATTTGTCACATTGATGTTTAAATTCTTTCAAATGTGTTGATTTTATATGGTATTCTAAATAATATTTGTAGTTTGTTCTAAATTCACAAATGTCACATTTATAATTAAATTCTTTCAAGTGTATTGTTTTTATATGTATTTTTAAAAGACGTTTGTGATTTGTTCTAAATTCACAAATATCACATTTATAATCAAATTCTTTCAAATGGTTGGTTTTTATATGCCTATTTAAATGCTGTTTATTGTTTGTTCTAAATTCACATGTGTCACATTTATAATCAAATTCTTTCAAATGTTTGGTTTTCATATGTTTTTAAATTCCGTTTCTGGACCGCTATTCTGGAACTCATGCGGATGGAGCCGTCTACGATTGAATCCGAGTGGTTCATATACGCATGCGAAAGATATTTTGTATTCTCGAAACCCTTCGAAACGGAAATTTTAAATCCGCATGACGAAACGTATTATCGTCACTTGTTCCACACTACACCCCGCTGTGAACCAATGAAACCAAAGGGAGGCAAATATAAAACATGTGCACATATGGCATTTTGTCTTTTAAGATATCACTTGTTATTATTGTTTAACTTTGCGAGAGGAAACATCCAGATGGAAGGCAAAAAACGTTGCGGGACCATGTCCCAAGAACAAAAGTCTATGTTAATACACTATTTAAATAATTCACCGCAATTATTATGTGGTAAATTTACCAACGAATTTACTTTTAAATCCGCACAAAATATGTGGGAGGACATAAGTAACAAATTAAATAGTATACCAGGCGCGAAAAAAGATTGGCGTCAGTGGAGAAAGGTGAGTGGATATAAAGAAAAAAAATTAAACAATATTATATTGAAAACGTTACTTGCATT
The DNA here is from genome assembly GCA_963170755.1 of Amphimallon solstitiale. Lineage (NCBI taxonomy): Eukaryota > Metazoa > Arthropoda > Insecta > Coleoptera > Scarabaeidae > Amphimallon > Amphimallon solstitiale. The sequence goes on along the minus strand of OY720677.1, from coordinate 18,363,848 downwards.
TATTTTTATATCTGTAATTAATAATGTATACAAAATATTTTAGACTTGGCAAGACATAAAAACGTCAGTCAAATCAAAAAATGCTGCAAAAAATAAGGACTACAATTCTACAGGAGGTGGTGGTCCATCATCAAATGGTGATGAAATGACTGAAGTAGACAATATGATTTTGAATTTAATAAAACCAGTGTGTTCAAATGGTCATTCTTCTGTGGCTGAATCAAAAGTCCAATTTGTATGTATGAAATATTTATATATATATATATATATATATATATATATAAATAAATTAAAATATAATTACTGATAAGTAGTTAGTATAATATAGTAACAAATAATTACTGATTTAATAAAAGTAGAATTCTGGGTAGGGTTAATTAAAACACATTTTTGGCTAAATGGCGTTTCGAAATATAATTTATGACACTTTTACAAAAATTTTTACATAAATATAAATTATTATATTTCTTAAAATGTTAGGATTTTACAACAAGTACGGAAGATGTGGACGAAACACAAATAAAACAGGTACAGAATGAAGAAGAAAATTTCCATCTACAAATAAATGAAAATAATACGCCAAAAAAATCAGGTAAAATTTAACATTTTTTGAAAAGATACATTACGTATACGACGGGTCGTTTTTTATATTCCTGAACTAGGCCGGAAAAAAGTTTCGAACAGCAATAAAAATTTATTTTTCAGTATAGTCCCCTCTGTTTCCCTTGTTTCGTTTTGATAAGTGACAACACAAACTGACAGATATTAAAACTAATACTCCTGCAATTGTTTTGTAAATAGTCAATGTCGTTACCAAGGCAATGTATGATAATAAAACACTATAATGAAAAATTATTTTAAAATTGAAAAATGTCTAGTCCGGGAATATGAAAACAGCGCGTAGTAGATGTATAAAATTTTCCGGTGATATTTGTAAAATAAAGGAATTCAATGTAATGAATTGTTGAAGTGAAATATATGTTTTTCTAATAAAAAATATATTTTTCTATTTTAACAATGTTCTACATATTTTGCAATAATTACAGGACTTGCTCAAAAGAAGCATTCAAAAGCAACTGCGGATGCAGCAGAAGCATTAGTAAGAACTTCAGAAACAAAGTTAGCGATGAAAGAAAAATATTATGAAAAACAGATTGAAATACTGGAACGTATGGCAACAGCAAAAGAAAGAAAAAATTAATAGAAGAAAGTACACAAGTATTAAAGGATATTAAAGATATCTTGTACGAATTAACATAAGATTTAATAAAGCATTTTTTTATGAATATATTCTAGAATCTGATTTCATATTCCTCTGCATGTTAAAATACATTAAGTGAATTTATTACCAAATTTGCCAAACATGTATACTTCCAAGAATAAAATACAATAAATTTAATATTACAATATTTATAACTGAAACTTAATATAATAAAGACGACATTTTTAAATATAATTACTAAAAATAATTCCTTATAATTCTATTTCGGAGATTTCTCCCTTCCACCAGGTCGGGATCCACTCGGCGATTATGTTCTACAACATCAACATGATCATTAAAAATCCTACCATAATCCACACCATTTTCTACATCCTCATTAAGTGGAATATTATTTGCAACACACATATTATGTAATACAACACATGCATTAACAATCTTTGAGCATGTTGCTGGATCATAATGTAGTACACGGTGTTTTAGTAAGCACCTGAACCTCATCTTTAACACACCATTGCATCTCTCAATGAGCCCTCTACATCTCTTGTGAGTTTCATTATATCGAGCTTCTGGTGTTCCAGGTTGTGGTTCATCAGCTATTGGTGTCAGTAACCAAGGCCTTAGTGGATATCCAGAATCGCCTATAAAACTTGTTTTAGTTTTATGTATTATGCAAGTATTTTATAAAAACAAACCCAACAAATAAAATGTATTATGTCGTTAGCCATGTAAATTCTCCAAAAGTTGTTGTATACCAGAATTTATCCATATAAATGCAATCATTTGTGGTGCTTCCTGCGTATCTACCATTAACATTTAATGTTCTCATATTGGAATCGCCTATTTTTAAAAACAAAATGTTACTTACAAATTTGGATAAACTACTTTTCAACTTACTGTACATTTATGGAATGATATATTTTCCTGACGACGTATACAGTCTCCAGAAATTGAGGACCATTTACTTTTGGTGAAAATATAGCAACATGCGTACAATCAATGCACCCAATAACTCCAGGAAATTTGAAATGTTGGAAAAATCTAGACAATTTGTTCAGTAATAAATGTTTTTTAACTTATACCGACTCCCAACTTGTTCCAGCTCACCAATATTTCTTGGAAACTTGACCTGTACTTTAAAAATGTCAGGCATATTTAATACATCAATCACTTGATGTATTGGCATGTGACACTGACTGACTTACAGCTTGAAAGAAATTGCATGCCGTATCCATTTGATAGCTACCACTAGCAAAAAATCTGAATGCAATTAAAACCTAAAATATCTGTTTCTGAAGACCATGTTAAATAATTAATCATTTAACTTCTTTACCTTACTTCATACATCAAATGACGATTTCCTAAATCCACACAATATACGTATGTGGCTTGACTTTATTAATAAGTGAATGAACTACATTTTTCAATAGTCTAAAGAATCTAATAAAGGCTTCATTATTTAATTCTGTAAAGGACTCCAACTTTTTATAAAATTTATTTCTTCTAGTCTTCATTTTGTCAGTTATTGCATTCTAGCAACTGCAACATTATCACTTGTCCAGCTTCATTAAAATTTGCCATTTTCTGTTTTTGCAATTACTGAGTGTATTCCTTCAGTCAATCGGATTCAAATTCGATTACCTCAAACCACTCGATGTAATTTCAATCGTATACGACCACTGAAATTCGATTCGAGCGAGTCGAGAATACCAACTATACGTTCGTATACGAAAAATCTGTCAATTCGTATACGGAACAACTCCAGAATAGGGCTCCTGGCTTGTTGCAAATTCACAAGAGTCACATTTGTAATCAAATTCTTTCAAATGGTGCGTTTTCATATGCCTCTTTAATAGCACTGCCTGGTTTGTTCTAAACTCACATATGTTACATCTATAATCAAATTCTTTCAAGTGCTTGGTTTTCATATGTATTTTTAAATGATGTTTCTGATTTGTTCCAATATCACATAAATCACATTTATAATCAAACTCTTTCAAATGCTTTGATTTTATATAGTTTTCTAATATATCGTTGCGGTTAGTTCTAAATTCACATGCGTCACATTTATATTTGAGGTGTTCGTTCAAATGTTTCGTTCTCATGTGTTTTTCTAATACAATTTTGTTGTCACATTCGTACTGATCTTTCAAATGTATTGATTTTATATGTTTTTCGAAATTTTGTTTACTGTTGGTTCTATATTCACATTCTTCACATTCATATTTAAATTCTTTCAAATGTATTGATTTCGTATGGATTTCCAAATGTTGTTTGTTATTTGTTCTATATTCACACTTGTCACATTTATAGTTAAATTCTTTCAAATGCTTTGATTTTATATGGTTTTCTAATTGATCCTTGCGGTTTGTTCTAAATTCACATGAGTCACAATTATAATCAAATTCTTTTAAATGTTTTGTTCTTATATGTATTTCTAATTTACTTCTGCGGTTTGTTCCAAATTCACATTTGTCACATTTATATTTAAATTCCTTCAAGTGTACCGAGTTTATATGGTTTTCTAAATCGTGTTTGCTATTTGTTCTACGTTCACATTCTTCACATTTATATTTAAATTCTTTCAAATGTATTGATTTTACATGATTTTCTAAATGATTTTTGTTGTTTGTTCTATATTCACATTTATCGCATTTATAATTAAATTGCTTTAAATGCTTCGATTTTATATGACTTTTTAAATGATCTCTGCGGTTCGTTCTAAATTCACATATGTCACATTTATAATCAAATTCTTCCAAATGTTTTGTTTTTATATGACATTCTAAAAAATATTTTTGATTTGTTTCAAATTCGCACGAATCGCACTTATAATCAAAGTCTTTCAAATGTTTCGTTCTTACATGACTTTCTAAATTAATTTTGCGATTTGTTCTAAATTCACACGAGTCACATTTATAACCAACTTTTTTCAAATGTTTTATTTTTATATGACGACTTAAAGAATATTTGTATTTTGTTCGTAACCCACATAGGGAACATTTAAATCGTTTCATTTGAACTTGTAAGTTTGATTGTTCTTGTTTTATATGTGTGTTAATATAATCACTGGCGGAATGTTCTTGGTCTTCCTTAATGCTAAAAGAAATGTGTGCAATTTCCATGTGCATCTGGAAAGCTTCTTTAGTCTTGTATCGTCTGTTGCAAATATCACATTTATTAGTTTTCATTTTGTAATGCTGGTTGTTAATATGGACCCTAAGGTCGGCCTTGTACTTCGTTCTGTATTTACACTGCTCACATTTATAGAATTGAGGGCGGCTTGTCTTATCTCCATTTATTTCTGCAGTTAGATTAACCGGGGTCGGTAGAATACATTTTCTGAAAATAAATAAATATGTGGCACATCAATTTTATTACAGCAAAGCTAACATTCATATAATTATAAATAAATTCAAGCAAAGGCAGAAATTGTAAAACAGTAAATTCACTCAAATATTATTATTAATTCATTTAATGAGATAACTTTAAAGATGGGATATTAATCAAACAACTAAGGCAAATAACTTATTTGTAGAAATTTTAATTAATTATAATTTATAAAAAGTGTTCAAAATGGTCACCATTCTGTTGAATGCATAATGCAATACGACGTTTCATGTTGTCAAAAATATTCTGCAATACATTTGGTGTTATTTCATTACATTTAATTGTAACTGTATTGATCAGGTCATTTAAGTTATTAATTGTTGTCTTATATACTTCATCAGAGTAAGGTCTGGTGATCGCGCTGGCCTAACACCCATTGAATTCGTCCTGTTGCACTTGAGTTAAAAACGGTGGCTATTAATATTATTGTGAAAAAATATTGGTCCTGCTAGTCTACGACGAGATACAGCTAACCATACTCCGACTTTAACAGGATGTACACTTCGTTGCGATTGTTTGGATTATTTATAGATCATGTTCTGTACTTTTGTTTATTTACAAACCCGCTTAAATGAAACCATGCTTCATCAGTAAAAAATAAAAAAAAACTGCGCCTCAAAATTCTATGAACGGCACTAGAAGATACGTTCGTTTGAAGTAACAAACGACGAACTGATGTATGTGGGTTTTCTCTATCAAGGTTTTGAACATGGTCAACAATATTTTGCCGTGTACGTAGTCTACCAGAGCTTTTGCCAGATTCTGTAGCCTGAAACATTTCCACGACTAAGCGAATGTGATAATATAAAGCGGTATTATCCACAACTCTATTAGGAAACTACAAGTGAAACTGTCGCTTACATTCCGCCTAGGAATATCGCCATTCTCTATTACATTGTGCACTTCGAAAATATGCTTCAACAATAAAAATATTTTCTTGCAATGTGTACATTATTTAGTAGTATTATTAGGTAAAAAAAGTTATTTGCCAGAAAAAAATAAACTGCTAGTCACAAAATGACAGATATTTAATTACAAGGCAAGTGGCTTATTATAATTTGCAAGTACTAGTTACTCAGTACCTACTAAGATAAAGTACTTTTTGAAACACGTATATAGAGAAACAAATGATTTTGTATGTGTTTGTACCTACGAGTAAAGAATAGAACAGGAGAGAGTCTCCTTAATAATAATATTTGTCCAAATGTGGTAACTCAATATGGCCGCCGTAATGCATAGGCGTGCATAAATATTTTGTATAGGGTATATGTACACTTCCTGTGTTCTCGATAATCATTTCAAATAGGTTGTTAGTTCAAAAATAATTAAAGAAATATCGTGAGTGTATTATGTTTTCAATTCTTTTCTTCTTTTTAATATATTATAAACGGGTTTAAAGGAAATCTGCGTCAAAAATGTAACGAATATTAAATGACTTGGATATACATGTTACGACACTGAACACATAATCAGACATGTCAGATATATGACAATTTATTTAAAATACCTTTTTTTAAATTATTATTGCCTATGTTGAATGCGAATGAAATAACTTGCCGATGAAGAGAAAAATTAATATTCTTTGTTCTTGCCGTTTTAGAACGACCACAAGCCACACAATTGATCATTATAGAAACACTAAAATGTCATTTTTGACATAACCGGACATAACTGACCTACCGAAAGTGGTAACTCCGTCTAAATAATACCTATTTCCCCACTACGTTATTATCTCTCCTGTTCTATTCTTTACTCGTAGGTTTGTACTATTATTATAACCTTTGGTAATTTCTTTCTACCAAAGGACCACTAATTCAATGATCCGGATTACAGACAAACCGAACGAACGATTGCGTTTATTTGAATTCTGAAACCGGATTCAGAATCCTAACAGAATCACCTTAGAGTCCGCGCTATTTTCCGATTAGCAGATTTTGAATACGTGAATTTGGAAATTCTAAACTTAAATAATGACTGTTTGGAGGGAACATGACAGAAAATAGAAATTTTAGAAGCATTAACTGAAGATTTACATAAAGTACGTATGTATTACACATTCCACTGGAATACAGTTTAATGTGAACTTGATAAAATATGAGATAAATGGAGCGGAAAAAGGTAAGATATACAGCGGAGTCGCGATTTAGTGAATACCGCTTCCAGTAAACTACCCCATAGAGTAAACACATATATTGTTCCAATGGGCAGAGGAAAACGGCGATGTAGTGGAATATAATAGTGTGCTTGTGCGGAACAATTTGAGAGAAAAATTGATACAAATCAAGGTGAACAAGAAGTTTAAACAATCCAAAATCACATTATTCTTAAAGCATCTTCCATAAAAGTTTTTTCTTATACAGGCTGTCCCAGAAATAAAAATACGGAGTAGCAGATATGTAAAGTTCGAACAGAAACAGGCCCAAATATACCGCAATAACGAAGAAATTAAAAATTAAATTTTCTAAGTTGTTTTTTAGATAAAAAAATTACATTACGGACCTGGCACAAAATGTATGTTTATAAATACACGTAAGAATGCTCATTTGTAAATAGAAACGAACACGCATTCATAGAAAAATATGGTCGGTTGTTGACCCAGATGGGCGACCCACTTTATTGCAGACAATAAAAGATTGTTTTTATTTCTAAAATAGGAAGGTTGTTGCTCTTTAATGTGTTTGTAGTCGGAAACAGCTGATTATTATTATTTTAGAATATTGTTTTTCTAGCCTTTATTATATCAAGAATGTAATTATTTTTTTCTAGCAGGTGTAAAATTAAAGTAATTAATGGTTTGATATTTATTATGAAGTATCTATTCCTCCTACTTTTTTTAACACAAGTAATATGGTGGTCCTGAAAAGGACCGATTGTGAAAGCGAAGCAGGTGGATATTTAGTCCAGGGTCGGCGAAAGGCCAATTGAATTCTTTATTATTTTTTTTCTGCCGTCTGCGCACGAATAAAGAGTTGATTTTTTTGAGGGTACGTTTTTACACAATCTAGCTTCCGATTTCTACTATTTCGTCTTTTTATTTCTGGGACACCTGTATATGTACTAATATTTATATGTATGTACAAAATACTTTCTTATAAACCCTTATTTAGTATATACGTGCATACATAATACTTCTCACATTGTCTTTTACAGAATAAACATTATTTTTTTAAATAAGTGCACTTAATTTCAGGCCTCGCAAACGCAACCACCGCCGAAATAGTGAAATCGCTTGGCCGGAATTTGATCACTAAACCGCGACACTACTGTAGTTAATTAATAGTTATAATTAGTTACTATAGTGGAGACAGTAACTTAAATTTGTCTTTTGATTTTCAGATATCATCTTTTTTGCCGTAATTCTAGAATCGGTGGAATTGTTTTTGAAATGTCTTACATGCAATGGCAGTGTTTCGCTTGCCATTTCCTAAAATATATCTTTTGTAGCATATGTTTAACAATAAATAACTTACCCACAATAATAACTTTTTATTTTTTCATCCATATTTTACAAATGCAGAAGCAAACTCAAGCTACAAATCACAAATAAATCGCGATGGCGCATGAATGTTCTTTGGACTCAATTCTAATACATATCAACGAACAAATAATAAACTCTTCAGTAAGAGAACGTTATTTCTGCGTCACTCTCCCCGTGTATAATCATATAAAAAGCAATTGTACCTTGCATTCCTCTCGCAGCAGAAAGCCATATGATGTTCCAAATATTCCTTTTCTTCCAAATGGATTTTGCAAAATGGGCACTGTGTGAGTCCTAAAATGATATATATATTTGAGTAAGGCCACGTCAATTTATATGTTTCTTTCTACTTTGCCATGACAATGCCGAGCTGCCTACCTATACTTGTCTGAATTGAACGATTTATATAAACAAATCTTATTTTCTCTTAAAAAAAAGTACTTTGCTTTTTGGAGTCTGCAGTACAACTCATACACTGTTAGTAAAAGTTTTTTAATGTATTTACTATGAATGTTAATTATCAATCTTTGATTTAAGAGAATGCATATTTCAAATCATAACTGACAAAGAATCACAGGTGTGAGAATTCCGATATGAAAGTTGTAATAATAAGTGTCTATAACAACTGATAACTCAATAATAAACCTTAAAGAAATACTTTCTTGAAATATTAATTAACTTAATCAATTCTATTCATTGGAACAACATACTTCAAAAAATATAATAACTTTTAAAATATAATCGCAAATATAGTCTATTTCACAAACATGAAAATAAAATATTTATAATACCTTCAATTAAAAACTTTCCAGTTGCATCTTTAACACAAATGATTTTATGTTTAGCCAAGTGAGATTTCGAGCTGAATCCAAGGCAGCAAAATGTGCAGGCAAATATATCCCTACCAACATCTTTCACAATGGCAGCAAAATCCACTCTTACAATTTTTTTTGGGCTATTTCCATACTCCTCACCAAAATACAGAAGTAATTCATCACCAGCTTGGATTTGATGAGTGCTTTGATAATATATATTGTCTTCAAATTGAATGACATTCAGGTTTCGGTCATAGGTATTCCTGGTAGGATTAACGTACTGCATCCAATTGAAATACTTTGATTTATTTTTGTCCAAAACAAATTTCTCCCCTATCATTTTCCAGGGACATTCTGTTGCATTGAGTCCAGTGAAAGGACCAAATCTTGCACCTGCAGGAATAGTCCTTAAAGCATATATTCCAATTTTTCCAAAACAATCTTGAATTTCTAAAATATCATATGGTATATCTTCTCGGGCTCTGCTATCTGCACTATTCAAAATATTCACAAGCATTCCACAGTCATTGCAATAGTCTTCATAGTATGCTTGACAATGTTCACAGTCTGTTGGGCAAATACATATACATAGATTTAGAATCATAGCATCTTGGTGATTTTTAAATACACATTCGTAAAACATGCATTTAATACTGTTAATTCTTTAAATAGTTGAGTAATACACATGAATGTCAAGAAAGAGTGAAGATTTAAATGAGAGTTGAAATAAC